>CM057450.1:822555526-823180526 GCA_016271365.2 Neoceratodus forsteri | reverse complement strand
CTACGCTCCTCCTCGAAAACCCATCCAACCCAGGCAGTGTTGTGTAATGCCAGGTCAATTAAAAACAAGACCGCTATTACAGCAGATTTTGTTGTAACATCTGATCCAGTATGTATCACCGAGACCTGGTTGGATGAGAATGCAGACCCTATTTTGGCCTCTGCTGCTCCATCCAGGTTTTCGGTAATACACTGCCCGAGGTTGGATCGTAGGGGCAGGGGTGTAGCCATCTTTTTTAGAACAGAGCTGGGTCTTGTGGATGTGCCAGTGGGTGTCACTAGATCCTTTGACTGTATCCTGGGAACAGGTGCAGGGTTCAGGATTCTCCTCATCTACCGAACACCTGGTGATGGTGGAGAATTCCTGAATGAGTTTGCGGACTTCATTGTCGGCGTAGTGCTGGAGTTGCCCAGATGGTTAATACTGGGTGACTTCAATGCTTGGGTCGACGTTGAACTCTTGCCTTTTGGGAAAAATCCCCTCCAACTGATGACAATGTTGGGCCTTACCCAGGTGGTTACCTCTTCTACCCATGTAGGGGGTCATTCATTGGACCTATTGTTCCTACTGGAGTTGGAGGTCACACATTTGGGGGTGGAACCAAATGTGTGGACAGACCATCACACCATAAGATTTAGCTTTGGGGCACCCCTAAAGAGGCCTGCTCCTACGGAGATGGTACAATATTGCCCTTTAGGGGAAGTTACCCCAGAAAGCCTTTCAGCAGTTTTGGACCTATTGGGTATTTCAAGTGAGTGCATGGATCCAGAGGATCTTGTACTTGCCTATAATAAGGCAGTGGGTGATGCCCTGGATCAAATTGCACCTGTTCGTGTTCGTCCACTCACTCAGCACCCAAGATCATCATGGTTTGATGATTCTTTGAAGGAGCTGCGGAGAGTAGGACGAAGGTAAGAGAGAGCTTGGCAAAAGTCTGGCCTGGATGCTGGCAGACTTAGACTGATCGACTATTTTAGGGTCTATCAAACAGTAATCACCCATAAGAAGGAAGAATTCCTGTCCAGGGAGATTGCTGCTGCATGGAATTGACCAGCCAAACTCTTTCAGACTGTCGACAGATTGTGCAATCCACTCTGTCTACAGTCTGGAAGAGATTTTTCACAGATGAAGTGTGATGAGCTTGCTCAATTCTTCACAGATAAGATTGCCAGAATCAGATTGGGCATCAGTCCTGCTCTCTCTTTAGGGAGTTGTGATGGTTGGTGAGAGGAAGCAATCCCTTGTGTCTCCTGGTCTGACTTTAGCAGGTCGCCATTCATGGATGTTGTGAGGATTATCTAGACTGTATGACCAACAAGTTGTAGTTTGGATCCGGGTCCTACACCACTGTTATTAAATTGTGTAGATACTATCTGCCCGATCTTTGCTGAAATTGTCTGGAAATCTTTGGAGCAAGGGGTTTTCACCACCCCCTTAAAGGACGCAGTCATTCGACTACTCCTTAAAAAAACCTTAATTGAATCCAGATGTCCCAGCTAACTACAGACCTATCTCTAACCTGCCCTTTGTGGGTAAGGTTATTGAAAAGGTGGTTGCAATACAGTTGGATGACCATCTTATCAATCACAACATCTATGAAGCTCTCCAGTTGCGGTTTAGGAAAAGACATAGCACTAAGACTGCCCTTGTCCGGGTTTTAAATGATCTCCTAATTGTGAGAGAGATCGAAAGGCTTGTACTATTCTAGTCCTTCTTGATGTCTCTGTGGCATTTGATACTTTGGATCATGGTGTGCTGTTGGAGTGCCTGTGCTTTCTTTGTTGATTGTCTGGTACAGTCTTACATTGGTTTCAATCTTTCCTCATGGGGTGGACTCAGAGGATTACTATGGGGATTTACTCCTCTGATACCATCTCTCTGTCCTGTGGGGTACCACAGGGCTCCACCTTGGTGCCCATGTTGTTCGCATTTTATATGCTGTCATTAGGAGATATTATTAGGCATTACAGTCTGGGTTTTCACTGCTATGCAGATGATACCCAGCTGTATTTGTCCTTTACTCCCAGTCAGGATGATGCAGTCTCTCTGCTTAACAGCTGTCTAGCTGAAATCAATGACTGGATAGTGCTAGCTGGCTGACGTTAAACCCAGATAAGACCGAGGTGTTGGTTGTGGACTCTGGTCACCTTGAGGTGGGTCATAGGACTGAAGTGGCATCAGGCCTTTGGCTTGGTGATGCCCAGCTCTTGACCTCAAGCAGGTGTGGAACATGGGCGTTATTTCTGACAGCAGTTTGACCCTGAAATCACAGGTGTCAACCTTTGTTAAGTCCTCTTTTTTCCATCTGAGGAATATCGCCCAAGGAAAACACTTGGTTCCTCCAGCTGACCTTCCTACTCTGGTCCACGTCTTTGTGGCCACTTGCCTTGATTACTGCAATTCCCTTTACCTGGGGCTACCGGGGGTTGAAATTAGTCGCCTGCAGCTATTGCAGAATGCAGCAGCCAGGCTTTTGACTTGAACATCTAGGTATAGTTCTATTACTCCTGTTCTGCATGGGTTGCACAGGCTGCCGGTACAATGGCGATGCACCTTCAAGGTCGGGTTACTGACCTATAAAGCCTTACATGAACAGGGACCACAGTATCTGAAAGATCTCCTTACTCCCTACTGCCCCTCTCGCTCACTCCGATCTGCCGATGAGGGATTGCTAGAGATTCCCAGGGTTTGTTTGAAAACATCTGGAGGTCATGCATTTTCATATGCAGCTCTGGCCCTGTGGAATTCTCTACCTCATCGGATACGAAGCTGCCTGACTGTCAAGAGTTTTAAAATGGAGTTGAAAACTTTTTTATTTACCAAAGCTTATGGCCTATGATTTTATACTGTTAATATTGTATTGTTTTGTTTATTGTTCTTTGTAAAATGCTTTGATCTCTGGAAAAGCATTTTTAAATAAATTTTTACTTACTTACTTACTTGAAAAAACACTATTTATGCGATTATACAGCTTACCAGCATTTCTTCAGTTCATGATCGGCTTTGAAGAGTGCAGACGTGTTCCCAGTCCACTGAAGATCATCTCGCCAGGTTCCAGAGGTAGGTATGGGGTGAGGGGGGATGTGAGGAGGTGGGGTATGCACAGGGTGGGTGCGGTTGCGGGAGCACCAGACATGTCGAGGGACCATTTTCTTGTTTTACAGGTAAAACAACAAAAAAAAGACAACGCAGGTTGATTTTCTTCTTTCACAGGTGTGTTTGGTACACTGGGGTGGGCTCCCAGTGTGCTACCTGTATTTGTGGGGATGGGTACCAAAGCCGAGGGGGATTGGACCCCCAGTAGGCACAGAAATAGGTGAGGAGGGCACATGATGCCGAGGGGGTATTGGGCACCCCCTCAACACACAACAGAAATTGGGGAGTGGGGACATTATGTCAATGGGGAGTGGATTCCCCTGTTGGCAAATTGAACTGGAAAGAGGAGACTAAAGCCGACAGGGATTGGGCCCCCCATCAGCAAAGAAAGACTGTTTGGGGGTGCATGATGCTGAGGGGGAGTAGGTAACCCCTCGGCACACAATTAGAAATTGTGAGTGGGGACATTATGCCAACGGGGAGTGGGTGCCCCCGTAAGCAAATGAAGTGGGTCAGGGGCATGCTGACAGGGGGATTTGGCACCCCCATCGGCTTTCATGGTGCTTTGAGGCATCTGCATAGAGCCGTCATATTCCTGGTAATGTTACACCAGGCAAGGTACCGCCCTGCAGTGACGGGTCACTCCGTCATTGCAGTGGATTTTCTGATGCTGCAATGAGGAGGTGGCCCCTCATTGCAATGGCCAAATCATTGTAAGTTGGTGGCACTTCTGCAGAACTAGTGTCATCAGAACACTGGGCCTGTGTTGGGTGCACACCAACAAGCCCACAAATGCAGTGCTAGTATTGGCAGCCACACTGCCGCACCTCCACAACCCATTTCTCTTGTAAGCTGCCACATAATGTTTCTTGTGCATGCGTGCAAGCATACATAATAAAGAACCAAACATGAAAATGTTTACAAATAGCCATACTAACAAAATGATATACCAGTTGCCAAAATGATCAGATAAGTGAACATGAGCAAAGAATATTGTGATGGTCACCACCTGAAGCTCCACATCATGAGTAGGAGTCAAAGGGAAGTAACTTGACCTTATAAAGAATGTGAAGAGTCACATAACAAGATTGTACAATTTTATTTTGAATTAATATTCTCCTGATGTCTTTAAAGGCCCTATGTCCAAAATGCCAACAAATCTTCCTGTCAGATTCAGGTATAATAGGCTGAATCATAGTGACCCAGGATTCTTTGGTGAATAGAGATTGAGTAGGAAAAGTGTCTCAGATATAAGAATAAATTTTTCCTGCTAGCCCAATGGTACAAGAAAACCAAAGGGGAATAATGTCAGTGGAGATATTAGAACACAGGGCACATAATACGGGGTGGAGGGCATGTCATAATTGAAGATATCTCCAAAAATCAGCCCAAAGTGGGTTCCAGTGAGTACATAGTTCCCAAAACAAATTCAAAGTATAGGTACGTGGGTCAAGGAGATCCTTCACATGATGCATACTATGGGCTATCCAAGAGCGATGGCGAAAGGATTTATGGTCTAATTGTATTGCCAAGTTACTCCACAATGGTGTATATAGAATTGGAGTGGGGACAGTTTCAAGTTTGATGTGTAATTTATGTCAGTATTTAATGGTGGGACCAATCATAAGATATGCCATGACACCTTTAGAGAGAGGAGAATAAAGAAAAGAAAGTTGGGATTATAAGTTATATTGTTGGGTTTCTAATGAAACCCATTAAGGTGTCTCTTACGAGGGCATCCAAAACCAATGTAACACCTGTGCATCTCAAAATGCCCACATATAGCCTTCCAACCAAGGAAGACACCAACCACCCTCAGACCAATGAGCTCTGAGTTTTTTGTGACTGAGTTTAGGTCTCTTCCTGTTCCATAAAAAGTTACCAATAAGTTTATCTAATTTAGCAAGCCAACCAGCAGGTGAAAAAGAGAGATATGAGAAAACAAATAAAAAAGTTTGGGGGCAGCTATCATTTTAAATGAGACAATTTTCCCAGCCAAAGTTATCTGAAGATGTTGCCAGTGGTCACATTCAATGTTAAGGTATAATAATAGCTGCTGTAGGTTGGCCTCCCACACTTTTGGTAAATCAGGAGTAATTCAGATACCTAAATATGTAATACTATCTGGCCCCTAAGCCAAACCATGAGAAGATATTATAGAGGGAGAACAGTACTTATTTAAGAGAAGAACCTCAGTTTTTGAATAGTTAAGCTGCAAACCGGATAATTAAGTAAATTGATTAAGGAGAGACAAAAGAGGAGATACAGAAGTTTTAAGGTCAGCTAGTGGAACCAGAAGATCCTCAGCATACCAAAGGGCAGAATATTTAATTTTTATTTATGTATTTAGTTTTTTGTTGACCAGGAAAGGAGGACTAGACAATTCTGCCTCTTTTCAGCCTCGTCTCAGGGAGGGGGATGCAGATGGATATCAACTAAACCGAACTAGATTAAGCTGTTGGTGATATTTTTAGCGAATGGGGGAAATTTAGCAAGGACACCAAGGAAATTCCTCTACTCTTGCCAGTAGGGGGACCCCTTATATGCATGGCATATTTTCTGGTTGGGGAGTTGGCTGGTGTACCTGCAGGAGAACAGATCTTCAGTTCTGCAGCTTCAGCTATGGAGATAGCACTAGAGGATAATAATTTACAAGAAAAAGGCATCAGTGTTGGTGAGACAGACTCAAATTCAGTGGATTTAAAGCTAGGAGAACAAAATCTTCAGGATAATCTCTCTGCAGAAAAAACCACCTGACTTGAGCTCTTAAACTCTGCTGAACAACATTAATTGGTGCAGCGTCAGAAGCTTGAGGATAAGAAAAATAAATGAAAAAGACCTACTTCAAGCCCTGATGCTACTACAAGGAAAATACTTCCAGCTTTGGTCTTTCATTTTGGCTCACTCGCTCCTTGGATCTCAATAGCTTGCAGTGACCATGGTGCTACTTCTTCCAAAGACTGGTCTGCCTGACCTCACTCTTCAAAATGCTGGCTATATCTGAATCCAGTGAATGGTTACCAGATAATGCAATTCCTCTACCAGGAACAGGTTTACAGGAGAATTTTTCTGTTCAACAAAATACTGTGCAACCAACTGAAACCCACAATGGTAACCCCAGCAAGGTCCGGGATCAAAACATACCAAGACAAAGATGCACACACACAGAAGCCTTGCACTAGGACAATGTTTCAAGTCATGTTGCAGCAAATTAAGAAAGTTCATCACAGGGGGCCTACGATGTCATGGATTCTCAGCTTCTGACTGCAGCCAAAGAAACATCACATCATGAACAGGACAATAAGAGCCCTTTTACTCTAGACTCAGGTCAGAAAGCTAGCTTCTCTAGTTTATTTCACTCCCCTCCCATGAATGCTAAATACAGGCATGCTGTCCAGATCAGGTCAGAGAACACCAGAACAAGGAGCTGCTGTCGTGACTGGACTTCTTTACTGGGACTATATTGCCCTCCTTCCCTTCCCTCCAACCAAAGCCAGTTCTTCTTTTATAGACACAGGATTTGACTGACAACAGGAACTTCCGGTTTGGAAGCAGGAAGTGAGTGATCACAGAGCAACCAAAGACTCACCATCCTAGAAAGACAAAAGTAGCACTCCACCCCCCATCTGCTGGAGGTCTGCCTCTGAGCAAGTAAGGGAACTACTGAGAAATATAGGATCTTCTTGTCTCAGAACAGGAAGATCAGGTGCTTAAGGGACACAGAGGCAGTAACTAAGTAGGAAGAAAAAAAATAAACAGAGGAAAGAGTAAGTATTCAAAACAACAGTGAAGGGGCCAGAAATAAGACATCATGGGATTGGTGCAGTGCAGTGGCTGTGGAGCAGCAGTCTTCTGGGAGATGTTCTGGAGGTTGTGGTGTTGTCCCATCTGCAGGCACCTCTCTGGGCTGAGGGAGGAGGTTTCTCATCTCCAGGCTGAGTTGGCCAGGATTTGTGGGACCTCTTCTCCCATCCAGGGACCACTAAGGCCACTGCCGTTGCCTCAGAGGTTGCCAAGAAAGAGGAGTGGTTGGACCACAGTGCATTCAGGGAGGGTGAGGGTGGTGGAACAGAGGTGCATCCTTCCAGTTGTACCTCTCCACAATTCATATTCCATTCTGGCAAAGTGTGGTTCCTCTATGGAGGCACCTGCAGTGGAGACCAAGGATGATGCTCGGAACCTCCACAAAGGAGACCCACAGGAGGGTAGCATGGGACCCCACAGGGGAAGGAAACAACTCCTGATGGGGGACTCCATTGTTAGGAAGATAGAACTGGGGGAGCAAGGTGAGAGGGAGGTAAGATGCATGCCTGGTGCCATGGCTTGGAGGGACAGGGAGCGAATCCTCAGGATCACCAGAGCAGCTGCACTGGAGAGGGATCTGGATGTCATTGTCCACCTAGGGACAAGTGACCTGGCTAAGAAAGGGATCAGAGCAGTGCAGGAAGAGTTTGTGGAGTTGGAGAGGGGCCTTAAATGAGTAGCATGCACGGTAACCTTCTCGGAGGTGCTGCCTGTCTATGGCGTATGTGAGGCTAAGGTGCTCCACATCTTGAGATTCAATCAGTGGTGGAAAAACTGGTGCAGAGCTCAGGGATTTGGCTTCACTGGGGACTGGGGGTCCACCTGGAGTGATGCAGGCCTATACTGGAGTGATGGTCTGCATCTGTCGAAGAGGGGAACCAGGATCCTAGGTGATAGGTTTAAATGCTTCATTGGCAAACATTTAAACTAGCTGAGGGGGGAGGCACTGGTAAGGAGCAGGGAAATCCTAGCCCAACCCAAAAGTTAGGATAGTAAGTGAGGTAAACACCAAGTTAGAGATGTCGATAGGGAGAAATGCTGGGTTAAATGGAGAAAGTGAGAAAAACAATAAAAACAGGGATGGGGCAAAAAGGGGTAAGGCCATAAGGAAATGGAGGGTAATTAGTACCAATGCCAGTAATCTGGGTAACAAGCTCCCTGAACTGGTGACCTTGATGGAAGAGGGATGCCTGGATATTGTAGCACTCGCAGAAACATGGTACACAGAGAACCATGACTGGGATGTTAACATACCAGGGTACATAACCTACAGGAGAGACAGGGAGGGGAGAAGAGGGGGAGGAGTAGCTCTCTATGTAATGGAAGGGATACAAGCAACTGAACAAAAGAGTTAACAGGGAGGAGAGGAGGCACTGTGGGTCACCTTAGAGACTGGAAATGGCACCACAATTTGCACAGGGTATGTATACAGACCCCCATGTCAGGGGGAGAAATGGACAAGGATATGATAGAAGGCATATTTAGGATGGCAGAGAAAGGGGAGATACTGTTGATGGGAGACCTGAACATGCCAGATGTTAACTGGAGCATATTTGCTGCAGCCACATCCAAGAGCAGGGCCATTCTTGATGCCCTACAGGTGGCATGCCTCAGATAGCTTGTTTTGGAACCCACTTGCGAGGGAGCAATCTTAGACCTGGTACTCTCAAATGGGGAAAGTGAGAGGATCTCAGATCTATTATTGGGTAACCATCTAGGAACAAGTGACCACCAAACAGTGTGGTTCATGATAAACTCAGCTACAGAGTTAAGCCATACAAAAGTGAGGGTACTGGACTTCAGGAGGGCTGACTTTGGCAAGATGGAAGAGTTCCTTAGAAAAGCACTAGCAAATAGTCTAGAAGGAGGGGTGGAGCAACAATGGGGAAACATCAAAACTGCCATCACAGAGGCAACAAGCCTTTGTGTGAAGCAAATAAACAAATCAAAATGAAAGGAAAAAGCCACTATAGTTCTCAAAAGAGGTGGCTGGGAAGGTCAGGGAGAAAAAGATAACATCCAGAAAGTACAAGGAAACACAGAAGGATCAGAACAGAGAGCTGTATCAGTTAAAGCAAAAGGAAGCTGGGAAGGCAGTCAGAACAGCAAAGGCCCAAACTGAGGAAAAGATAGCCAACTAGGTTAAAAAGGGGAATAAAACCTTTTTTAGGTACATCAGGGAGCAAAAGAAGACTAAGGGAGGGATAGTGAAGCTTAATAAAGGGGAGGGGGTTGGCAGAGGGTGATGGTGAAAAGGCAGTGATACTAAACAAATATTTTTGCTCAGTATTTACAAATGAAGAGGGGGGAGGTACCTAAAACAAACAATAGAAACACTCTGGATAAAGAAGTTGATACAGCCCATTTACAGAAGAAAGGGTTCTGAAAGAACTCTTAAAACTGAAGGAGGACAAAGCAATGGAGCCTGATGGGATTCATCCCAGAATTCTGAAAGAACTAAGGGTAGAACTAGTGACACCACTGACTACCCTCTTTAACAAATCATGGGAGGATGAGGTGGTACCTGAGGACTGAAGGAGGATAGATGTGATTCCCCTTCACAAAAGTGGAAGCAGGGCAGAAGCAGGAAACTAGAGGCCTGTTAGTTTAACCTCAGTGATAGGGAAAATGATGGAATCACTTCTGAAGGAAAGAATTGTTGAGTACCTAGAGGCCAGAGGGGCACAGGACCCAAGGCAGCATGGATTCACAGCGGGAAGGTCATGCCAGACTAATCTAATAGATTTCTTTGACTGGGTGACCAAAGTAGTAGATCAGGAGGGCTGTGGACATGGCCTACGTAGATTTTAGCAAGGCATTTGACTCAGTCCCACACAAAGATTAATATCCAAGTTAGCCAGCCTTGGAGTGGGTCCCAAGATGATAGCCTGGGTAAAGAATTGGCTGGAGAATAGGACACAGAGTGTAATAGTAAATGGAGTCCACTCTGAAGAAAGGGGGGTTACTAGTAGGCTATGTTCCCCCTAAGGTGTGCGCATGTGCGTCCGCTCAGCAGTCAGAAATAACCCGCACACAGCTTTAGTAGTAGCGCACAAAGCAGCTGGCAGGGATCCTCATGTTCATGAAGTAGTGACTAGAGTCATCACTCAGATTTAAGACTCAGACAGCAGGACACGAAAGTGAATGGGAAAGAAACATTGTATGCCCACCTCTGAGGCCACAACTCATTAACTTTAACAAGCCAGCAGTTAACAAGCCAGACATCTCGCTCCAGCCATGCATTAACTCCCATTAGGTGCCACCTTCATCAGTGATTAATGCGCTGTAACATGGAGATGCTCGTTATTACTGTGGACTATGCAGCCTGCTCCTCATGAGACAAAACACAACGCCAGTTGCATGAAGTACTGTAATTTTTATTCTTACTGTCAGATTTGTGCACAGTACTCTGTTACATACTAATGTCGTTCTGATTCTTTTTTACTACAGGGAACTACTGTTAGTATCTTAGCGATTCATGCACATTTCAATGATTTCTGTGTGGCTGTTTGAGTGTGAGACTGTGTAGGAGGGCTGTGATTCTCTCGCTTGGAAACTCTGCACAGCCGATCGCTCTGTCATTTGCATACGCGTGTCGTCATTCTGGGCCTCAGTTTCCGGTGTCTGTCCTACTCCCTCTCCCTTTGCCACAACTGCTTCTCCTACCTTTCCACCATTACTCCATGTCTCCCCCTTGGTGTCTGTGTCTCACGCTTGGTCTGGGTTAAAATTCATTGTGCCTTGATGGTGAATGTGTGGCAGCTGAATGCGCTTATGGATGTGCCTCTGTATGTCTGTCTCCCATGTCTCTCACCTCTAGTTCTCCCCTGTATTTTTCTACTCCTGTCTCGCTACTTTCTACGTCTGTGGCTCTTTCTTTCACCACTGCCAGCTTCACACCCTGCTACTTCACTTCTGCTGGCTACTTTTGGCACTACAGGAGCAACATGCCATTATTGTCTCATAATGCTGTGTTGCTCCTGTACCTCGTGACGCGCTGCCGCCTATCAGCTTCCCCGCTCCTCGCTATTACAATTCTGCCATGTTACAAATTATATTATTTCAGTTTTAAAGTTGCACAACTTCAGTGTAATCTCTGCCTCCTCCCCCAGCAGTGTCTCACATACAAAATGTGTTTATAATGGATTTAAAGCCTCACCATTGAAAGCGTTTTCATTTTTTTTCAGTACAAGACTGCACATATGTTTAGAGAGATGAGATTGTGCTTCTCTTTAAAACAGGGTCTCACATTATACACACATTTGAGATTCAGTGAATCAGTGCTTGTAAAAGGTTGCCCATGTTGACTTCATGGGGATAGTAATTCTAAAATGGACAACAAGAAATAGCAGTGCAACAAATGTCCTTTTCATTTATTTTCATAAATTCAAATCAAATCAAACTTTATTTTTAAAAAGGCGCTTTTCTTAAAACCAAAGCGCCTGTACAATTTCATAGAACAATAAACAAAATCTAAAACTATTATAAATCAATAAAAGCTATGTTAAAAAGATGGGTCTTCAAGGCTCCTTTAAAACTCAGGACAGTCAGACTATTTCGCACCTGACGAGGTAGAGAATTCCACAGGGTCGGGGCCATAAAACTAAATGATCTAGCCCCTGACATTTTCAAACGGACCCTGGGAATCTCCAGCAATCCCTCATCAGTGGATCGGAGGGGGCAGAAGGGACAGTAGGGGCAAAGGAGCTCTTTCAGGTAAGTAGGTCCCTGGTCATGTAGGGCTTTATAGGTCAGCAAACCGACCTTGAAGGTGATTCGCCAAAATACTGGCAGCCAGTGCAGTCCGCGGAGCACAGGCATTATATGACTGGATCTAGAATAACCAGTCAATAACCTGGTCACCACATTCTGCACTATCTGCAGACGACGAAGCTCAACCCCCGATAGCCCTAGGTACAGGGAGTTGCAATAGTCAAGGCGGGAGGTAACGAAGGCGTGGATCAGTGTTGGAAGATCTTCTGGAGGAACCAGATGCTTCACCCTGGCGATATTCCTCAGATGGAAAAAGGAAGTTTTGACCACCGCTGACACCTCAGCTTTAAGTGTCAAGCGGTCATCAATTATTACGCCAAGATTCGCACCTGATCTGAGGTCGCCAGATGAACGCCTGCAAGCCTTAAGCCTGAGTGCGATCCAGCGGCCAACCCGCCTCACAGCGACCTTTGTCCACAACCAACACCTCAGTTTTCTCCTGGTTTAACCTCAACCAACTCCCATTCATCCCATCTTGGATTTCTGCAAGGCAGTTATTAAATACCGACAAGGCAGCATCCTGGCCGGGTACAAAAGACATATACAGCTGGGTATCATCGGCATAGCAATGGAAGCCCAGACCGTATCATCTTATAATCGCTCCTAACGGTGCATATACACCGCAACAACATAGGCGCTAGAATAGAGCCCTGTGGTACTTACAAGATAGGGAGACTGATGCCGGAAAAATTCCTGACACCACCCTCTGAGTCCTACCTCAAGGTAAGATCTAAACCACCTAAGGACCATACCAGATAATCCACAGATGGACCGCAGACTCTCTAACAGCACACCATGATCAACAGTGTCAAATGCTGCTGAGAGATCAAGAAGTACCAAAATAGAACAGGTCTTACAATCTCTCGCTATTAGAGGTCATTTAGTACCGAACAAGTGCTGTCTCGGTACTATGCCTCTTCCTAAATCCAGATTGGAGAGAATCGAGATATTGTTGTTGGTCAAATGATCCTCCAATTGCCTTGCGACCACCTTCTCAATAACCTTACCCACAAAGGGTAGGTTAGAGACTGGTCTGTAATTTGCTAGACAATCTGGGTCTAAGGTGATTTCTTTAAAAGAGGCTAACTATAGTTTCTTTAAGGATCTGGAAGACCCCTCCAAAGACTTCCAGACTATCAAAGCTAGGACTAGGCCGATTTATCCACACATTCCACTAAAAGGCGTAGGGGCCAGGTCCAAATCACAGCTGGTTGGTCTCAATGCTCAGATGACCATCACAATATCATAGATTTTGGGGAGGCTGAAGTCAGACCATACCAACTGGGTGTTCGACATCTCCAGCCGACCATCACCGCTCCCATTGGAGAGGAAGAACGGACGTCTGATCTGATTTTGGCAACCTTATCTGCAAAGAAGAGAGCAAACTCCTCACACCGTTCTGAGGAAAAGGCCCTTCCGGCTGAAGGCAGACTGGATTGCACAGTCTGTCCACAGTCCGAAAGAGCTGAGCTGGTCTATTCTGTGCAGCTGCTATCTCCCTGACAGGAACTCTGCCTTCTTACGAGAGTTGTGGATTGATAAACCATAATGGTCCATCAAACTAAGTCTGTCATCATCCAGACCTGACTTCCGCCAACACCTCTCCAGCCTTCGTCCAACCCTCCTCAACTCCCTCATGGTCTCATCAAACCATGGAGACCTGGGCCAAGAGTGAGAGGACGAACACGAACAGGTGCCATGGAATCCAAGGCCCCGTAACCGCCCTGTTATAGGCCTGTACAAGGTCACCAGGATCCAAGCAATCATCGGAAGGTCCGATAGGTCCAGCACCGCCATCAGGTCATCCGGGACACTCTTAATGGGCAATACCAGACCATCTCCAAAGGCTGACCTAATAGGACCTAAAATTCAGACTGCTCTTAGTATGGATCCAGAATGGAAGAGAATTACAGTCTCCTAAATGCATCTCTCTCTCATATCACACTGACTCACTCACTACATTGCAAAAATACATTTTAAACCCCCCACTGAGCTTGACATTACCCAGCATAGTTATTGTAAACCATACCTAGGGTAAATGACATCACATACAATTTTGCATGCATCCATCAAAGATCCCATCGCTAAGTACTGCTTTAAGAAGCTGTCCAACCCTGAATACCACATTGCCACAACAGTATTAAATGATGTACTTTTGGAGTTGGCAGAGTTGTCTAAGATGTTTCAGAAAGTAGTCTAACAAGTTGAAGCTGTACAGATTGCTAGGGCAAAATAAAAAAAGTTCAGAAGCCAGTATCTGGGTGAAACTGTCCACTGGAGCCCACCAGTAAAACTGCTTTTGGCTAATTGCACTGCTGAAATAAGCACAACAGCAATTTTGGCAATTCATTGGCCTGTTATGTGACCATGTGGACTGCAGGTGAACTTTCTGACTGATCTGCCTTTGATTTTGCAGCATTGCCACATTGCAGCTTTGAGTTTGGCTTATCAAATATTGGGAGACTGTACAGCAAATATCAGGACTATTTATTTTCATCAGTGGACCAGGCAGAAATTGTTAGCCAGTACAATGACTTCAGATTTATAGTTGCTGAAAAATAAAGGGAGGATCATTAAAATCCTTTACTGACATGATCCACTTTGCTTTGACTAATGTGCAGTACAGCATGGTGGCTAAACTTATTGATGCATGTGCTACATTCCAAGCTAAACATGAGGCTATCATGTATAGAGGTTCCACACAGTCTTATCATTCCCCAGAAGAGATTTTCCATAGGGAGTGCAGAGTGAGAAGGCTACGACAGCACAGAGAGAAATCTTGGGAGTGGTAGAGGATCACGTCTGAAGCAGAGAAAAGTATGGCTGAGTAAGACCATAACTATCTTTGGGTGGAAGGTTTCACTCAAGGATTCTCATAGAAAGTAGGAAGATCTGTTGCTAAACTTGGAAAGAGCATTAGGATTTTATATCTCCAGAAATATGGTGGAGTCCATGAAGTTATATGGAGACCCTGAGCCCACAGCACAGATTGATATTACATTTAAAAATCCTCATACAGCTAGCAGCTTGTTCTCTAGCCAGCAAGCTGGATTGTTTGGAAATACATTTAGTTGACATGTTAGACTTGGGTGAAGTCTTTTCATGGTTTAAACAGACTAAGGATAGTCCAGAATCAATCTTAGAGACAGATAGCCCCCTGATTGACTTTGGAAACCTAATTGACCCTGATACCTACTCACCGCTGACAGTTATTGATTCAGCCTGACAAATGCAGCCTGTAGATAATATCAAACAAATGAACTCTGAATGCCAGCTGGATTTGGATAAGGGAGCTGGGGATCGAGATGTGGATGCCCTTTCTATACTTTTATGGAATACTGAGGGCATCCATCTTAAAATAATTGACCCTGAAATAGTGAGATTTCTGGATAATTTTGATATTATTGGACTGCAAGAAACATGGTGTACAGAAAATGTAACTCCCAAATTGTCTGGATATTCTATCTTTACTCTGCCAGCAACTAAAGATAATAAGTTTGGAAGGTTTAAAGGGGGTATTTCCTTTTTTATCAAAACTTTGCTAAATTGTCAGGTCACTAACATTTCTACTAAGTCAGAGGGTATTTGGCTCTAATGAGTAGCAAGGGACAAGAGAAGATCATTCTCTGCAATGTATACTTCCCTCGCAATAGAGCTACTGATCCAGTTGACCTTTTCATATAGGATCTGAAATGGCACTTGATGAATTGTCAGATAAGAGTATACCTTGTCCTATAATTATTTTGGGAGACTTTAATGCCAGAATTCCTTCTCATTTCTTGGAGGATGTAAATTCAGATATGATCCATACAATATCTATAATTAATCCAAATATCTCTTATACTAGGACTGCTGAGGATCTAAAATCTAACCTCAGAGGTAAGGAATTGCTAGCGGACTTAGCCAGTAGAAATTTTTGTATTTTAAATGGTAGAACTCAGATTGATCTAGTCAGATCCTTACTGTGTGAAGGACCTACTGGCTCTTTAATCCCTGATTAGGTTTGGACCAATTTGGAAGCAGTAAAGCTGATCCAGAAGTTAGAGGTCATGGATAGATTGGAGTCAGCACACTGTGCCATTGTAATTAACATCAAATGTCCTTTTGGAACTTTAGGGAGTGAGGCACAACATGAACAGAGTCTGGAAGTCATAAGAGAAGGATTGGATGGGAGCCGATTCATCAAGCTAGTTTCAAAGAAATTGTTAGTACAGGAGTTTTAGGTAATATTCACGAGTTGGTCCTGGACAAAAGTAAGGCCTTTAATATTTTGGAGAATTGGGAAACTATTCATTCTTTACTTGGACCTAGATGTAAAACAATGTACCATCCTAGGTCCCTTTATAAAAAGTATTAGTTTAATTCGGTATGCCTACAGGCAAAGAAAGAGTTTGGAGGAAAACTAAGACAGCATAAGAAGAAAAGAAATAAGACTGCTACATATTTTAACTTGCTAAAGACTGAAAAAGAAAAATATAGGAACATTCTTGAATGGGTGAGACATAAACATACTCATGGACTTTGGGAAAAACTGAGGCAGGCTGTTTTGGATAGGGATAGAAGGCAATTTTGGAATATTGTTGCCCAGGGATATAATAGATATGCCAATAAGATTGAAGCCTATATTACACCTGAAGTCTGGGCATCTCATTTCTCCAAGCTCTATTATTCTCATGAAGAGCAGGAGACACCTGATGCTTTCAAAATACAGGAGGATGACATTTTTCCAAGACCTATCTTGATCACAGAGGATGAAATCTGGATGGCACTGATTGACCTTAAGGCAAATAAAGCACCAGGGCCAGATGGGGTCCTAGGTGATTTCTATAAGGTTTTTACCAACTGATAGATTCCTTTTCATCCTTTACTGTTACTTGGCCTGGTTCAGGGGTGCTCTTACCCTGCCAGTTGGGCAGGTAGTGTTATCTTCCCAATTTTTAAAAAGAGGATCTGAATGACCCAAGGATGTATAGGCCTATTAGTTTGATGGATGTTTCACAGAAGATTTTGTCTAGGATAATTTTGGGCAGATTGCTGTCATGGGTCAAGGAGAACTCGGTATCGAATGAGGCACAGAACAGTTTCTGGAAGGACTGTTCTACAGTATAGCACTGTTATGTGCTTCAGCACCTGATCTGAAGTATATTAAAGTGAGAAAACAGATTATATTGCTGTTTTGTGGACTTCTCCTTGGCCTTCGACAGCATTAGTAGAAAAATCCTTTGGGCTGCACCAAGGGATCTGAAGTTGGAGGCCTGACTTCTTGATGTTATTAACAGACTGTATGAAACTATGTGGGCAAGGGTCCAGTATAATCAATATGGTCATCTAACTGATAGATTTGAGACAAATGTGGGGGACAGAGAGGGGTGTATTTTGGCCCCCACTCTATTTAACATCTACATTAATACAGTCTTGGATCAGCTAGGTAACCCAGATTTCCACACTGCAAAAATTAATGATCAAAGGATTGAATGTTTAGCATATGCAGACAATTTAGTCTTGCTCTGTACTTCAGTCCTAGGTCTTAAAAGAAACTGGCTCACTTTGAATCTCTCTGTTCTCAAAGGAAACTAGAAGTTAATCTCAGTAAGACCAACATTGTAGTTTTTGGCTCTCAAATCAAGAATACAGTAGGCTTTAGGCTAAATGGTAACCATATAGACACTGTTTAGTGTTATGACTATTTAGGTGCCCATTTTGCCTATAGCCTATCTTGGACCAAACATTTGGAGGCTATTCAATTTAAAATGGGATCTTCTATAAATGCCCTAAAAATATTTAACAGCAAGATGAGGAAGTCATCGGTGAGCGGGGTATTAAGAGTTCTTAATGCCAAAATAAGAACGATCATGTCATATGCCTCTGAAATCTGGGGTTATACTAAGGTTAGAGAATTAGAAATAATTCTGAATAAACTCTATATATATATACATCTTAATATTTTTAAATGGAATTCCAAGCTGTATTCTTGCCTTGGAGGTAGGACAATGTTCCTTGAATTTTCTCATCTGTGAACGACAGATTCTCTTTCTGTTGAAACTTTTCTTCGCCCTACAAAGATATCCCAGAATGTATGTAGTGGAAGCCATCAAATTGGCCAGCATGGGATATGTACATCCCTTTATTCAACCTTTTAATGAAACAATAATGCTGGCTGGATTGGGCCATCTTATATAAAATTTACATGAGGCCATTTGAGGAGATTAGGCAGGATGTCAAATTGAGGCTTATTGACTTATGACATAAATTCTTTCTGTGTTCAACTCTCCAAGCTTAAGCTATATTGATTTTATAAAAAAGTAAAGATTTCATGGGGATATGAGCCATATCTCTCTCTTTTTTTTTTAACCTGTCCTAAACAAAGAAGAATCTGTACAAGATTTGGAACTGAAAACTATAATGCTCAATGCATTCATTTCAGACAAAAGAGAGGGGGTACTTTTTCCGTATTGTAAATGTGGACTATAGGTGATCTCAAACATGTGGTACTCTTGTGTCCAAGGTACGAATCAACTAGGAAAAAACTGCTGGGGGGATCCCGCCCTCCCCCGGAGGATCTTTTGGAATATTTGTTTACTATGAAAGAGAAGAACATGGAAGAGATCTTTGCAAGATTCTTCATCTCAACTCATTTGTAAAGTTTATTAGGGGACTTGAAATTCTGTGGAGGTTTTTATGTGAAAAGATACTCTGTTAAATTGAATTGCACTGTAAAAATATTTAAGTTCCTTGTTGATTTATTGTCTATTTATATTTACTATGTATTTTGTCCTGATTTTAGTATACTGTAACTGCTTTATGTGGAACAATAAATTGTACTACTACTACTACATTCCAAGCTTCTAGTGCTGATCGTGAAAGAGGCTTCAGCTTCATGAAGTGCATTAAGAGCAAACAAAGAAACTGCTTGGAAGAAAGCCATTTAGATATGCTGATGTGAACAAAATTGTTTTTAACATCTGGTGGAAAAATGGATCTTAATAAAATATAAGTCCACTGGAAGAATGGGAAAGACAGGAGAGAGAAAAACAGTAAATGTTGAGTTCTTAGCAATGCATCATCAGCAGCACCCCTTTTAGATGCATGCAAGACTCTTTAAAATGTACATAGTTTACACATGTTTCTAGTTTATACTGTTATGGTGCACAATGTACATCCAAGCTTCGGACTGTGTCAGAATGTATATTTATACTTTGTATTGAGTATTTGAGTGTTTGGTTATATTTTCTACTGTTTACTGGCAATAAAATATATCACTTGTTTGGACCACCCAATTTGCGCACATGAATCAATTTTTTAGCACAAAGTGCCGCACACACATATCAGTCGCCCACCCACAGAGACTAAAAATTAGAGGGAACATTGCTAGTAGGGTGCCGCAGGGTTCAGTATTAGGACCGGTGCTCTTCAATGTCTTTATAGGCGACATTGCAGAGGAACTGGAAGGAAAAGTATGTCTCTTTGCAGATGACACAAAGATCTGCACCAGAGTTGATGCACAAGGTGGGGTGGAAAGGATGAGAAGGGACTTGGCAAGGTTAGAGGAATGGTCAAATGTATGGCAGCTTAGATTTAATGCTAATAAGTGCAAGGTAATGAACCTGGGAAACAAAAACCCAGGGGAAGAGTACACAATGGGGGTTGAGATACTAACAACAACAAAAATGGAAAGGCACCTGTGGTAGTCATATCAGATGACTTAAAGGTGGGCAAGCAATGTGAGAAGGCAGTAAGGAGGGCTGGGGGGATACTGGGATGCATAGGGAGAGGCATCACCAGTAGAAAACAGGAAGTCATTATCCCTCTATACAGACAGCTGGTGAGATCCCATCTGGAGTACTGTGTGCAGTTCTGGAGACCCAATCTCTGCAAGGACATAGACAAGATGGAAGCTGTCCAGAGAAGGGCAACTAAAATGATGCAGGGTCTGCACCGGAAGACAAATGAAGAGAGACTAAAGGAGCTTAATATGTATAGCCTCGAGGAAAGGAGGGAGAGGGGGGACATGATAGAAACTTTCAAGTACCTCAAGGGAATCAACAAAGTCCAAGAGGGTAGCATCTTTCAAAAAAAGAGGTGTGCAAGAACAAGGGGGCACAATTTGAAGATAGAGGGGAGGCTCAGAGGTAATGTAAGGAAGTATTTTTTCACAGAGAGGGTTGTGGCTGCATGGAATGGCCTTCCTGAGGAGGTTGTGGAGTCAAAACAGTGACTGAATTCAAGCATGCATGGGACAGCCATAAGGCAATTCTAGGGGTGGGGGTAGAAAGAAGTAGGCAGCTGGTAACTAGGATCTGCAGCTTATCCATTAGGTAGGGAAATGGGCAGATTGGGTGGGCCAAGCAGTCCTTATCTGCTGTCAAATTCTATGTTTATATGTTTCTATAAGCTTTCTCTTATGATCACTGTTTCTCCAGGCCTATATCAATGGGCTACTCCACCAAGCCCTTCATTTTTCGTATAGGGCGTGGTAATTATCTGCTTTCTAGGTGTATCTGAACCCTTATTCATGCTTTAATTTGTAGCAGGGCTGAATGGAGGCTCATTGTTGTGGCCCCAGGGTGGGCTCTTAGTTTTTTATTACCCCCTTGGTATAACTATGATGTGCTAGGGGTGGGATGCCCACCTAATACGGGACGACTTCCCCTTCTGGTACAACAATTGGGGAGGGGGTGGGTCCCTTGCCATTTAAGGTGTTTAAAAGGCCAGGTAACGGTTTCATATATCATATAAGCAGAAATGTTTCCTTTCCCCTTGATGGGTGGGGATGATGTGCAGAGAGATTTCAGGACGTTTGGGTGTCCTATCTCTACTGCTGTAGTTAACTTATCTTTTACCTCCCAGCGACCTCTGCTGTATTCTGGGCCACTAGTAGGCCATTGTTTAAAGTGGAATCTGGTCTGATTTGGGGAAGTTTTTTGGGAGTGGGAGGGGGGTTGGGGGTTTTCCACTTTTTTGTAATGTTATTGTTACTGTGGTTGTTTTTTTTTTCTTTTCTTTCAGGCACAGTATCATAAGGTTAAGATATGTGCAAGTTAGAAGTTTTGGCAATCTGATCTGTATGAAGGTGATTTGAATTATGGCGTTTCCTTGCTGGGGGAAATACAGTTACTTTAGGAGCTAATCTCCCCTATCCTGGTGTTTCCGACTGTCTACCCTTTCGGCCAGGCTCCATCTCAGGCCAAATGAAGATTAGACTGATTTCCTGGAATGTCAGGAGATTTAACTCACCTATTAAATGAAAAAAAGTTTTGATGCATTTGAAAAAAATTAAGACCCATGGCTGTATTCCTGCAAGAGACCAAACTATCTTCTGGGGAAGCAAAAAAACTGTTAAGGATAGGTAGTGGAAGAACTTCATAGTGTGGTCACGTCCCATAAACGAGGGGGATCTATATTACATAGATACATAGACAGTGTCAGCAGATAAGGGCCTATGGCCCACCCAGTCTGCCCATTTGAGCTTGTAAGTTCAGTTAATGTTTTCCTAGAAGTCTGTTGTCCCTTACCCCTGACCTCCAGAATTCCTTTATGTCTATCCCATGCATTCTTAAATCCCGTGATTGTTTCAGCCCCCACCACTTCCTATGGAAGGGTGTTCCACTTGTCCACCACCCGTTCTGTGAAGAAATTCTTTCTCATGTTTCCTCTGAATCGTCCTCCTTCCAACTTCATCCCATGCCCTCTAGTCCTGGAACATCTTTTTCGCTTAAAAATAGTGTTTTCCTGCACCCTGTTCCTCCCTGTAAGATACTTGTATGTCTCTATCATATCCCCTCTCTCCTCCCTCCTCCAGGGAGTACATGTTCAGTTCCTTCAACCTGTCTTCATAGGACTTGTGATGCAATCCATGCACCATCTTTGTTGCCCTCCTCTGAACCTTCTCTACCCTGTCTATGTCCTTACGTAGGTATGATCTCCAGAACTGTACACTGTACTCCAGGTGGGGCCTCACTAGTGTCTTGTATAGCAGAATTATGACCTCCCTTTTCCTGCTGGTGATGCCCCTGCCCTGTAACCCCTGATGGCGCTATCCCAGGGCTACTACCCTGCCTGATTTGCCACTAACAGGTTGAGGGGCCTGATCCGATGGCGGGTGCCTCCACCCAGAGGTCAGGGTTTGCAATAGTTAAACTAACTTGGTCACAGCCCTCTGGGACACTGCAACCCCCCTTTCTTCCCACTAGTGGCCCACACAATATATCAGAATTACCTTCACAGTATACACTTACCCCCAGGACTGGTTCAGGCACTGGGACCTCCTGTAAAATAAGATACAGTGCAACAATCACAGTACAATACTTTAACATAGACAAATACCTCAGGCAGTATAACTTTGCTGAAACAAGCAGCTCTGATTTATTTAGGGGGAATATAACAAGGACAGGGGGAAATCAGGTTAATTAGCTTATACTTTACTCATCTACCTATGGCTCTGTGCACAGGCCTATCCCTACCAGTTACTGTCCCTGGGTACCCAAGCCCTAGTGGCTAGTCCAAACCGTGGCAGCTGGTAGGGGCCCTTTCACACAGAGAAAAGAAAAATTAGTTAAACAGTCAGCAGTACAGTAATTCCATTTGGATTCAATGTGGCAATTCAACAGGGTGCGACCCTGAATTAGTACTCACGACCTCCAAACAAGATAGGGTCCTTCAATGTCAGCAGGGCTACTCTTGAGCTCCACGAGACTCCTCACACATTTATATGGCAAAAAGAAAGTACTATACCAGGCAGGCTGCTTCTCTATCCCGATCGCAATTACTGCACAATACCCGGGAGAACACACAGCAGATTCAGTTCCTGACAGACCGAGTGCAATTCAGCAATTTCTCCAGTCTTCTACAGGGTGAGCCTGGTTTCTACTCTTCAGATATCCTTTGATTCTCTTCACAGGACGGATTCAGTCCTAACAAGCAGTTACACAAGCTGCAGACCGGAACTCCGGACCTTACACATGTTTCCCGACTAAAACTGTGCACTGAAAGAGCACAGGGTTCCTTTCCCCTTCACTGCCAGAGCTAAAACTGAAACTCCAACAGACAAAACCGGGCACTTCCTTTGAGTTCCTCCCAGTTCTTGACCGGATTGGCTGTCACTCACAATAGACTGCTCCTGTTGGTCCAAAAAGGCGCCGAAGTCTAAACTACATCTCCCAGAGTCACTGCCCATACAATCCTCTTGTGGCTGGCTCAGATTATGAGTCCAAGTTCTGATTCGTCCAAGGCACCATTTTAGACCTAGCTTACCCCACACTGATTGGTCCAGTTCAGCAGTTCAAAACCAGAATGGGGAACTAGGCAGACACAGTTCTGACTGCAAAGAAAGCAGGTTAGACAAACTGTAATTTCATTATTACTCTAAATGATTTCTGGCAAACAGTTACATCTTTCAGATAGGTTCCTTTGCACTCCTAGTGACTGCAAAATGGAGTGAATTGGCAGCAGCTCGAGTGGTACTCAAACAGAGAAGCACACAGTCCCCCATACAACTAATTGTCTGCAAGCAGACAGCTCTTAAAAAGACAGTACCAGAGGCTCTAAAACACTCACTGATAAATGGCTTAAATGCCAAACACCATTCAGGCTTGGAGCATTCAAGCAAGCTCCTGGAAGTCTTTTGGGAACCCCATTTGCAGGGGTTACACCCTTCCTGGTTTGGAAAGCTTGACGTCCGCTGCAAGCAAGAACCCATAAGTTTCAACTGCAACCATATACATTTGCATTAGGCTCGCACATGTAATCATCAGTCAATATATCGCTTTACCAAGAACACATTTCTGAAACATTGCAGTATGTCACTTTACACAGTATTACATACACATTGTACCATAACTCAAGTTATTACCTCTTGTACATGAAACCTGAAGAGAGGGGGCCTTCCTATCAGTTACCTTGGGGCTGGACGGGCAAGGCACCATACTTAGAGGGCAACACAAGTAACTTGAGTTAGCACTGATGCTCAGTTTGGGCAATGAGCTCGGGACACATACACTCCTTTATGGACAACATTGAGAGGCAGATCCACTGGCCGCCCAGAGAATCATAACTGAGGTGCACCACAGGCTTTACAGCTCGACCAGTCTTTCTAGGGGAACTGTTACAGTCTCTGCACTCTGAGCCTCATTTTCAGCATTGTCCTCACTTGTCAGGGGAGTCTCCATGGGGGTAGAGAGGCTAGAACTTGGGGCACTTTCAGCTCCAGGAGTTACAGTTTCTGAGTCCACAACATGTGGCTCTGCATGGAGAGCTTTCGGACACTGGCAGTGGACTGTCAGGGCACTCAAAATACTCTTCTTGTTCTGGTGTATCACCAGTCTGCCCCAATCCATCATTTTCCTCCCCTGAAAGCTCAAACAGTTCAACCATGCACAATGATTCCATTTCATCTGATCTGATGCTTTGCACTTCACTTTCTAGGAGCATTGGCTCCAGGGACGAAGCTGGGGGCTTAGACAGTCCAGAAGGCCCAGCTTCATCTCCAGTATTGACTAGGGGATTGCCCCGAAACAATTGACTCAGTTCGTAAGAAGGATAGTATTCAAAGTCACTCTCACTTTCTTCCGATATGGACTGACAGTCATGCTCAACTGGGACTTGTGGAGGGGAACACTTTAACTTTGCTTCTGTAGGTGCAGACTTTCTTGATCTTTTCTTAGCAGCAGCTCTAGTCACTGGTCCAGAGGGGGCATCTTCTGGGGGCTCAGACTCAATCAAGATTTGTCCAATGGGCAGTAAATGATTTCTATGCATTGTTTTTACATCTTTTGAATTATTCTCAGGCCTTACTTTTGTACACTGGCAAATCATCTAGTTTGCCCACTACAATGTGAGGGAGATGGTGCCATCTGTCAGCAATCTTGTGTTTGCCATGCAGTCCCAGATTTCTTAGCAATACCGATCTCCCTCCTGGAGTTCCTCAGTCTTTCACCTTTATCATACCTTTCTTTGTTGGCCAGATTTCTTTTGGCAGCCATGGTTTGAGCCAGTTGGTACGCATGAGTTAGATGGGCCTTTAACTTTTGCACATACTGTAAATAGTTGTCAGCTTGAACCCCATCAGGAGAGACCCCAAAACACACATCTACCGGTAGTCGAGCTTCTCTTCCAAACATCAGGCGGTAGGGGGAGAACCCAGTGGCATCACTTTTGGTGCAGTTATAAGCATGTACCAGGGTGCTAATTTGTTGGCTCCATCTAGGCTTGTCCTTTGGTGCAGGGTGCCTAGCATATCTAGCAAAGTGCGGTTGAAACGTTCAGGCTGAGGGTCCCCCTGGGGATGGTAAGGAGTGGTTCTGGACTTTCACACTCCCCACAGAGAAAGCATCTCTTTGATCAGACGACTCTCAAAGTCTCTCCCTTGATCAGAACGGATTCTTTGTGGAGCCCCATAATGAACAAAAAAGTTTTCTACAAGTACTTTGGCCACAGTGGATGCTTTCTGGTCTTTGGTGGGGAAAGCTTGGGCATATCTCGTGAAATGGTCAGTGACCACCAGCACATTACTGATATTTCTTTGATCTGACTCCAAACTCAGAAAATCAATACAGACCAGCTCCATGGGTGCACTGGTGGTGATGTTAACAAGGGGGGCAGCCCTCTGGGGCAAAGCTTTCCTCTGTAAGCAGTGACTACAAGTTCGAATGTGTTGCTCCACATCAGCCCCCATCTTAGGCCAATAGAATCTGGATCTCACCAAGTCAAGTGTTCTGTCTATACCAAGGTGCCCCATGTGGTTGTGCAAGGACATCAGTACTGAGTCTCGAAAGGCAGTGGGCAGCACTAGTTGTTGTTTGTCTACTTGTCCCCCTCTGTCTACTGTTTATCTGTATAACAGTTTATTGATCAGTTTCAACTTAGGACCTTCTTTTGTATAATAGTGCAGTTCTCAAATCCGTGGGCGTAATTTGGACACATCTTTTCCTGCATAGAGGGCTTCTAAAGCTGCTTTGATCATGGGATCAGGGATTGAGCCCGTAATACTGTCATTGTCTAGCTGAGGCCGTGCACCAATGTCTATTGCAGAAAAGTGGCAATAAGCAGCAGGTATGCAATTCTCAGAGGGTCCCAAGCAATCCACCATGCAGTCCACTGCTTCCGTGGACATTTGTTCCTCCCTGTCAAACTCGGCAGAGTGCCCGAATGTCAGGTTCTGCCAATCGGACCCAATCATTCTGGGGAACAGGCCTCCGGAGAGAGCATCAGCATCTATGTGGTTCAGACCTGCTCGGTATTCGAGAGCATAGTCATATATAGATAATGCAGAAAGCCATCTATGGCCAGTGGCATCCAACTTAGCTGAGGTCTGCACATAGGTCAAGGATTATTGTCAGTTTTACTAGTATTTTAGCCCCATACAAGTACTCATGGAATTGGTCAACAATAGCCCACTTCAAAGCTAGGAACTCTAACTTATGTACAGGATAGTTCTTTTCGGATGGGGTCAGGCTTCTACTGGCAAAGGCCACTGGTCTCAGGCCATTCTCGTGCTCTTGGTACAACACAGCCCTCAACCCTTGCAAGCTAGCATCAGTGTGCAGGACGTAGGTTTTCTTGGATCGGCATAGGCCAGCACTGGAGCATGGGTAAGTTGATATATGATCTCATGAAAAGCAGTCTCACAGTCAGGTCCAGCGGCCCCAAATACTTTACTCAGATGAAAATACACTCTTCAGTCTTGAGGACGCTGACTTTTGGTATTTTTGTGGGTTGGGGATACCCTTGAGTAAGGTTAAGTAAAGGGTGGATCACTCTTGAATAGTCCTTGATGAAACGCCGATAATAACCACAGAATCCCAGGAATCTTTGCATTTTTTAGATTTTTGGCTGTGGCCAGGTGGTCAAGGCCTCAACTTTACTTGGGTCGGTCTATTCCTCGGTGGATACTATGTGTCCCACATACTTTACTGATGTTTGAAAGAATTAACACTTATCAATGGACAGTTTAAGGCCAAAGTCCTCCAGTCGGTCCAATACCTTAAATAATCTGCTCTCATGTTTCTCCAGTGAGCTGCCAAACACAATAACATCATCTAGGTATACCAGGCACTCTAGTAAGTTCATGTCCCCCACTGCACGCTCCATCAATCGTTGAAAAGTGGCTGGGGCACCTGAAATCCCTTGAGGCATCCTCATGAATTCATAGAAGCCAAGCGGACAGATAAAGGCTGTCTTCTCACGGTCCTCTGGGGCCATCGATCTGGTAGTACCCACTGCGGAGATCCAGCACAGAGAACCACTTGCTCCCGCTTAGGAAGTCCAAAGCATCCTGAATGCGGGCATTGTGTACTGATCAGGATAGTCCGACGGTTTAAGGCTGCATAATCCACACACATCCTTACTGTTCCATTCTTTTTCCTCACTACCACAATGGGGAAGCATAAGGCTTCTGGATTCTTGTATTACACCAGCAGCTAACATCTCTTGCAGATGCCGTCTCACATCATCTATGTCAGCAGGTGCCAGGCGCCGAGACCTCACGAAATGGTTCGTCATGCAGCCGGATATTGTGCTCAGCTCTTTGCACGCATCCTACATCCCATTCCTTTAAAGAAAACACCTGGTCTCTCTGGGCAAGCTTCTCACTGATCCTCACTTTCCATTCAGCTGGCAGCGGGAGTCGCCGAAATCAAACAAGTCAGGCGTTACTCTGTCATTCTTCCTGAACTCTTGCTGTGGGTAGCACTGCAGTGTCTGCACAATGCACATTAGCCAGGATGCAACCTCTATTTACTGAATGTCTCTTTCAGACACATTATGAACTTGGACCATTACCCTTCTGGCATAAGCATGGGCTCTAGCCGCAAAATACTAGGCTTGACCAGCAGTCCCTCTGGCAATTTTCCATCGCCTGGTGCATCCAACATTAATATTTTATTCTTAACATCCTTTCTGATATGGACCTCTCCTGTAAGGTACACTGGGCATTTGGCGCCAGGATCAGAGACTTAGGATCCTTCTTCCATACAATTCCGACCGGTTCCTCTGGTTCTATTTTTCAGCATCTCTCTGTGCCTCATAGGCCTTCTTAATTAAAGCTGGAACTCTTAAAGCTCTACTAGTCTTTGACCCTGTTTTCATAACACAACTGTGCCAGCCTTCCGAACATATGAGCATTTGTTCCAATCAACAAAGGGACACCATCATACAGTCCAGTGGGGGAACACACTAAGGCTAGGGTCTCTACTTGTTCGCCACTCCAGCCATGGAGGGGTAAAGACAGCCAAATTCGGATATACCCAGAATAGGGGTAGGCCTTCTCACTTAACCCCCATACATGCAGTCCTTCTAATGGTTGTAAGGGTACATCTGACAAATGCTTCTGATACCAATCCTGGAACATAATTGTCACTTGGGAGCCACTGTCTAATACAGCTCTTGTAGACACTCCATTCACCTTTACAGTGGTCTCCATGGAGGGACCCACTATTCTGGACCAGTCTGGAGAGGCGGTAGTGGGGGCCTGGGCAACTGACCTTGCCACAAAAGGACATGAGTTAGCATTTTTGGTGCCCTCACTGGGATCATTTCGTGCCCCTCTTAACCACTGATTTGTTCTCCGAAGCTCTCCTTGTAGCCTATATGCAACTTTGTCAGTGTCTTTTGGGGACCGGCATTCCCTTTTCATGTGCCCATCTTTCCCACAATTATAGCAAAACATACTTTCTGGAGTTTGAGCTGGCGAGGTGCCACACTGGGAGCCAGGGCGGGGTATTACTAACTGGAAACTTCTGGTGCCATCTCTGTCTGCGGCGTGATAAGCATTTGGAGACATCTCGTCAGTTTCTCCACTTCCATGGTCAAGGAATAGAGTTCGGAGCTGTTATCAGCAGGAGATACATGGGTGGTACCCCCACCCCATAGCAGATGCAGTCGGATATAGGTCAGGGGCCTGACTTGCAGGCGTGGCCTTCATAAAGGGACTGTTTTGAATTCCCGGATCTCTCTCAACAGTTCGCCCATTGTGGCATATCTTTCCTTGTCAGAGCACTCATTTACTGCCAACCCCTGCCCCTGAACTTCACTTGATGGGTCACCCTCAGTCACTCAGGTCGTAGCCGCAGCTGTGCAGGTCCCTCCCGAGGTCGCCTTTTCTCAACTCCTCGAATTTCTCTCATTAACTCATCATAGGAGGGTGGAGATTCCAGTCAATTTGCCAGGCGTAACTGAAGCAACAGCAGTTCTGAGAAGGGGGCAGACTTAAGGATCCTGTCCAGCCTGGTTCGGTCCAGTTCAATCGCTGGCAAACTACCCTTTCTGAGGCATTCTTGCAACAATTTTTCCAGCCGAGATACATACACACAACAACTCCCTTGGTACTGTTGTGCATCTCTTACTTCCACCATAGGTCTTCATCAGAATCTGGGCTCCCATACACATTCTCCAGGGCCTCAAGATAGGCCTGTGCAGTCACTTCGGTTACTGGCCCATTTAGCACAGATGGTAGCCAGGGCAGGACCTCGGAGGCTCTCACTAACCCTCTTCGCTTTTCAGCTTCCGAGCATTGCCATTCTAGCACTTGGGGGGCAACATAGTCTATCCAGGTCTCCCAGTCATCCTCCCCTTGGAGGGTGGGGAAGGTGCCAGAGAAGATCCTCAACCTTCGGTAAGAGTTGTGACTAATGGCAGGTGCAGAAACAGGAGTCTGCATTGGTTCAGCCACCATTACGGGTACTGGAGCGGAGAGGGTATTGGGGAGGAACACCCCAGGTGGCAAGAACAGTTTCTTCAAGTCCTCCACAGTTTTCCTTCCCCAGCAACCATTTAGCAAATTTCTCCTCAAAAGTTTCAGATAGTGGTGGGGCTCATTCCCCCGGTCTTTACTGTCCTTAGTTATCACTCTCCAAGCAGTGAGGGCTCCTCTGGGGTAATGGTCTGTGGCACTTTGGAGCTATCTATGGGATCCTTAAACCTACTAGGGCCAGGAAAGTGTGGGTGAGCAGATTAGCATGCCGACCCACCACCACAGGGTTTTGTAAACCTTCCACCTTGGAAAGTACTCCCTGCACAGTGTCCGTATTGATACCCAGGGGGATGTCCAGGATAAGCATAGCATTTTGGGGGTCGATCTACTCCCCAGTACACCACTCCACCAGCCGGTGCACAGCCACTTCTGTCGGGGTACCCATTTATTTTTATTTTTTTTCCTTAACAGTGGTTTGTAAATATGGCCACTAGAGGACACACAAACCCAGCGGTGAGCCTCCAAGATGTAACCCCTAGATGGCACTATCCCAGGGGCTACTACCCCTGCCTGATTTGCCACTAACAGGTTGAGGGGCCTGGATCCGATGGCGGGTGCCTCCACCCAGAGGTCAGGGTTTGCAATAGTTAAACTAACTTGGTCACAGCCCTCTGGGACACTGCAACCCCCCTTTCTTCCCACTAGTGGCCCACACAATATATCAGAATTACCTTCACAGTATACACTTACCCCAGGACTGGTTCAGGCACTGGGACCTCCTGTAAAATAAGATACAGTGCAACAATCACAGTACAGTACTTTGACATAGACAACACCTCAGGCAGTATAACTTTGCTGAAACAAGCAGCTCTGATTTATTTAGGGGAATATAACAAGGACAGGGGAAATCAGGTTAATTAGCTTATACTTTACTCATCTACCTATGGCTCTGTGCAAGGCCTATCCCTACCAGTTACTGTCCCTGGGTACCCAAGCCCTAGTGGCTAGTCCAAACTGTGGCAGCTGGTAGGGCCCTTTCACACAGAGAAAAGAAAAATTAAACAGTCAGCAGTACAGTAATTCTATTTGGATTCAATGTGGCAATTCAACAGGGACCTAACCTGAATTAGTACTCACGACCTCCAAACAAGATAGGGTCCTTCAATGTCAGCAGGGCTACTCTTGAGCTCCACGAGACTCCTCACACATTTATATGGCAAAAAGAACGTACTATATCAGGCAGGCTGCTTCTCTATCCAGATCGCAATTACTGCACAATACCCGGGAGAACACACAGCAGATTCAGTTCCTGACAGACCGAGTGCAATTCAGCAATTTCTCCAGTCTTCTACAGGGTGAGCCTGGTTTCTACTCTTCAGATATCCTTTGATTCTCTTCACAGGATGGATTCAGTCCTAACAAGCAGTTACACAAGCTGCAGACCAGAACTCCGGACCTTACACATGTTTCCTGACTAAAACTGTGCACTGAAAGAGCACAGGGTTTCTTTCCCCTTCACTGCCAGAGCTAAAACTGAAACTCCAACAGACAAAACCGGGCACTTCCTTTGAGTTCCTCCCAGTTCTTGACTGGATTGGCTGTCACTCACAATAGACTGCTCCTGTTGGTCTAAAAAGGTGCCGAAGTCTAAACTACATCTCCCAGAGTCACTGCCCATACAATCCTCTTGTGGCTGGCTCAGATTATGAGTCCAAGTTCTGATTCGTCCAAGGCACCATTTTAGAGCTAGCTTACCCCACACTGATTGGTCCAGTTCAGCAGTTCAAAACCAGAATGGGGAACTAGTCAGACACAGTTCTGACTGCAAAGAAAGCAGGTTAGACAAACTGTAATTTCATTATTACTCTAAATGATTTCTGGCAAACAGTTACATCTTTCAGATAGGTTCCCTTTGCACTCCTAGTGACTGCAAAAATGGAGTGAATTGGCAGAAGCTCGAGTGGTACTCAAACAGAGAAGCACACAGTCCCCCCCATACAAACTAATTATGTCTGCAAGCAGACAGCTCTTAAAGAGACAGTACCAGAGGCTCTAAAAACACTCACTGATAAATGGCTTAAATGCTAAACACCATTCAGGTTTGGAGCATTCAAGCAAGCTCCTGGAAGTCTTTTGGGAACCCCCATTTGCAGGGGGGTTACATATACATCCCAGCATCCTATTTGCTTTACCTGCTGCCTTGTCACACTGTTTCCCTACTTTGAGGTCATCAGAGATGACAACCCCAAGATCCCTTTCCTGCTTGGTGCATGCTATATCCTCACCCCCCAAATGATATATTGTGCCAGGGTTTTTGTGCCCCATATGCATTATCTTGCACTTCTTTGCATTGAATTTCAGCTGCAAAACCCCTGACCATTCTTCAAGTTTCTGCAGGTCCCTTCTCATTCTGTCTACACCCTCTGGTGTGTCTACTCTGTTACAGAGCTTTGTGTCATCAGCGAACAGTGAAATTCTGCCTTCTAGGTCCTGCACAATGTCACTGATGAAGATGTTGAATAGGACCGGTCCCAGCACTGATCCCTGTGGTACCCCACTGGTCACTCTTCCCTCTGTGGAGTGACAGCCATTTACCACCACCATCTGTGTCCTGCCACCCAGCCAGTTACCTACCCACCACACTACTGTCCTGCCCACACCCATATTCCCCAGTTTGTGTAATAGTCTTCTATGTGGCACAGTGTCAAAGGCCTTGCTGAAGTCCAGATAGGCCATGTCCACTGCCCTCCCCTGATCCACCTCCCTAGTCACCCAGTCAAAAAATTCAACGAGGTTGTTCTGACATGACCTCCCCCCCCCTGGTGAAACCATGCTGCCTTGGGTCCTGTAGTCCATTGACAACTAGATGTTCCACCAATCTCTCCTTCAGTAGTGCTTCCATGATCTTCCCCACTACCGAGGTGAGGCTGACTGGTCTGTAGTTCCCTGCTTCCTCTTTGTTCCCACTTTTGTATAAGGGACTACATCTGCTGTCCTCCAGTCTTTGGGTACCTTCCCTGTTTCCAGTGATCGGCTAAACAGGATAGCCAGAGGTTCAGCCACCACCTCTCTTAGTTCTTTAAGGACCCTGGGGTGCACCCCATCTGGCCCCATTGCTTTATCAACTCTTATTACTTCCAGTTCCTTCAGGACCCTTTCTCATGTAAAGGGACTTGTGTCCATTTCTGCACCATTCTTACCCCTAGTACTCCCTTCAGACCCATTACCCTCCTCTTCCTCAGTAAAGACTGAGCAGAAATACCAGTTCAATATGTCAGCTTTACTGTTGTCATCCTCCACGCGGCCCCCATCCTCCCCCTTCAGTCTCACTATCCCTCCCTTTGTCTTTCTTTTTTCACTTATGTACCTGTAAAAGGTTTTGTCCCCTCTACCCACTGATTTTGCAATGTGTTCTTCTGTCTGAGCTTTGGCTTCCCTTACTGACCTCCCTGCCTCCCTTTGCTTCTCCTGGTACTTCTCCCTATCCCCTTCTGCCTGTGTCTTTTTGTATTGCCTGAATGCAATCTTTTTGGCTTTCACTTTCTTTGCTACCTCTTTGGAAAACCATAATGGTCTCCTCTTCCTTTTCTCTTGCTAACCTGCTTAATGCATAATTCTGTTGTTCTTGTAATCCCCATTTTAAATACTGCCCACTGTTCCTCAACCCCTGATTCCTGTCCCATTCCCCCTTAATGCCTCTTTCAAGTATCTCCCCATTTTTCCAAAGTCTGCCTCCCTAAAATCCAGGATATGTGTTTTTGTGTGGTTTGGTTCTGCTCTTTCTGTGATTTCAAACCATAATGACTGGTGGTCACTGTTTCCCAGGTGCTCCCCCACGGTTACCCCCATCACACTGTCCCTGTTTGTGAGCACAAGGTCCAGTATTGCCTTCTGCCGAGTTGGTTCCATGACCAGTTGCTTGAGGAAGGCACCTGAAGGATTCCAGGATAAATCTCTTCTAGTTGATGCTGCTGCTGGGATGCTTCAGTCCACGCCTGGAATATTGAAGTCTCCAACCAGTACTACTCATTCCTTGTCTGCCATCCTTGGATGGCTAGCATCAGCTCCCTATCTGTTTCTTCCTCCTGGGCTGGTGGTCTATAGACCACACCTGTGCAGATGGCTGTCCCCATTTTCCTTTCCAACTTAACCCACAGTATATCTCCCCATTTTGTTCCTCCTGGATCTCTGTGGCCCTTATGTCATTTTTCACATACAGTGCCACTCCTCCCTTCCTGCCTGCTCTGTCTCTTCTGAATATGTTGTAGCCAGGTATGGCCATCTCCCAGTCATGGTTATCATTACACCAGGTTTCAGTGATGGCCACAATGTCCAGGTCTGACTGAACCATGACAGCCTCCAGATCTTCCATCTTGTTGCTAAGGCTCCTGGCATTTGCACACATGGCTTTCCATGATTTGACCTCCCTAGACTGTTTCACTGTTCTACTCCAGCCCCTTCCTTGGTTTTCATTTATCCCTGGTTCTCCTTGCTGTCTGCCCTTCTGCTGAATTTTGCCCCTTTTCTGCTTATTCAACTCTTGGTCACTAATTTCAATCTTTTGCACACTGCTTTGCAGAGATAGCCACTCCTCTGGTTCACTGGTTGCACTGCTAGCTGTGGGGGGTGAGCAAGCAGGTACCATCCTTGCTGGCCTCGACCCCTTTGCTAGTTTAAATGCTTGTCAATGTAGCATTTAAACTTATCATTGAGTGCTTGATTCCCTCCAGGATGGATGCAGGCCATCAGGCTTGAACAAACCTCCATCCCTCCAGGTGGGTCCCCAGTCCCCAATGAATCCAAACCCTTCCTCACAGCACCAGTTCTTCAACCATGAGTTAAAGTTCCTGGTGCATGCACTCCATGCTCTCCCTTGCCTCTCACAGGTAGTACTTGAGAAAGTGACAGAAATAGCTACTTGCTTGAGACCCTCCCAGTTTCCTAAACTCTTCCTGAACTTCCTTTGGCTCCCCATTTGCCAGGTCATTAGTACCTAGGTGGATAATGACATCCAGCTCACCCTCCCGTCTTGCCTTCCCAGTGATCCCCAGGATCTTCCTTCCATCCCTCCATGCTGTGGCACCTGGTAGTCACCTCACCTCCCTGTCCTCCCCCTCCTGTGTTCCTAGCTGGATCCCTCTTATGATGGAGTCCCCCACCAGGATTCGCTTCCTCCTCTGGGGTCCACTGCTCTCCCCGCTGAGGTCACCTCCTTGGCTAACCTCCACATCCTTTCCTTCCACTTCTCTGGGTACCTCTTTTTGGTTGTCCTCATTTGCCAGTGTGGCATATGAGTTCTTGAGTGGAATAGAATCTGGGATGTGCCTCTGCCTGACTGTTCTAACCCTCCCTGAGCCCACTGTCATCCAAGTGCTCCTCATTCTTGGCATCCTTTGAGGCAGTTGCATTGGACTGGGTGGTCTCTGGATAGGGGTGATGGTACTCCTGACCCAGTTTACTTCCGCTCTGAGTCTGGCTACCTCATCCCGCAGTCCAGAGAGATGCATGCAGATAGGGCAGCTCCTCAGTGTCCAGAAGGTCTGCCTGAATGTGGCTGCCCCACAGCCACTGCATTGCACCACTCCCCACATTATACTGCAATTCCACTACTTGTCTGCTACTGAAGCTCTCCTAGTTCCCTTTTTATTAATTTACTGTACTAAAAATCCTGCCACTGATCCTCAGATAATTTTTTTTAAAGAAAAATAAACCAATAAATAAATAAATGAGTCAAAACACTTGTCATGCTGAGGGTGGGCTTCTTCCCCCTTATGCCCCTCTTACTTCACACCCCTTACTATACCCTGTGTTTAGCTCCTGTCAATCAGATTTAACAGGGCATATAATTAAGAGTTGGGGAAGGGAGGGGGGGTGAAAATTTGCAGCAATTAAAGACAGCAGAGAATTACACCACCACTATGTTTTAAATTTTCAACAGCACAAAAACAATTATAAGTAAAGACAACAAAGAAAGTATAGTGTCACTAAAAGCCCACAATCTAAGTTTAAAAGCAAAATAGCAATTACCAGTTTCTCTAAAGCACTGAATTGAATATGTTTCCTTCCTTCCCCTTCTGGCTTCTTCTGAGAAAATAAAACTCTGCTTGCTAATTTAACTCTGACTAAGCCCCTCCTCCAGTTATCACGTAGCTGAGGTCAGAGGCCAGACAATTAACACCCTTCACCCAACTACAGGGCAGTCAGACAAGCCAAGATAAAATTTGCAGCAATTAAAGACAGCACAGAATTACACCACCACTATGTTTTAAATTTTCAACAGCCCAAAAACAATTATAAGTAAAGACAATAAAGAAAGTATAGTGTCACTAAAAGCCCACAATCTAAGTTTAAAAGAAAAATAGCAATTACCAGTTACTCTAAAGCACTGAATTGAATATGTTTCCTTCCTTCCCCTTCTGGCTTCTTCTTTAATACATAAAACTTTAGGGTGGGAATTCAAAAGACATATCCAGGATAAAGAGGGGAGATGGATCATAGCTGAAATGGAGACACTGGAAGGTCCTTTAGTTTTATCCAATCTCTATGCCCCCAATCAGGACTGTCCCTCTTTTCTTCATACATTTAATCAAACCCTTATGGATTTCAATACAAATAGAGTTACAGTTGTATTGGGAGGAGATTTTAATTTGGCCCTTGATCATAACATGAACAGCAGCAATAAAGCCATTGTGCCACACAGGCAAGCTAAGAAAGTCCTCTTGCGACTGATGACTGAGCATGGGTTACTTGATGCCTGGAGAGTCTTGCACCCATACCTCTCAAGTGTCCCTGATTTTCAGGGATGTCCCTGATTTTGCCTCTGAAATTTCTTCTGTCCCTCCTAAATTTGTCATTTCTGTCACTGAAGAATGGGGATTTGAATCACAAAATAATGCTAGCCATTGGTGTTACACTTTAGTTCCCATTAAGAAAATGCTATTCATACTAAGAAGCATGTTGTACACAGCTTCTGGAACTAAAATGACTATTTTTTCAGATGTGTCCCTGATTTTGGTCATTTGTCCCTGATCATTTTAAGCCTTGTCCCTGATTTGTGATGAAGGAGGTTGAGAGGTGTGCAGTTTCACCCCAGGATGCATGATTTATCATGCTTCTCACAATGGCATGGTACCTCCAGCAGACCAGATCTCTGGTTGATCTCCGAGCTCTATAATTGGGTTGTTTCCACTCATATGCACCCGATATATGTTTCAGACCATGCCCCGCTAGAGATACTGCTTAAATTAGGACTGGACTCCCTGTACTCCCCCTCCTGGCAGCTGGACCCTCTCCTCTTAGAGGATAAGGACTTTCAACAGTGGCTGGGCCCTGAAATAACGGACTATTGGACTAACAATGACAACAATGAAGTCTCTGACATGACCCTCTGGGATGCTTTCAAAGTGATGATAAGAGGCAGAATAATTGCTTTCTCAGCAGCTAAGAGATATCGCTGACAGGCCGACCAGAGGTCCCTGGAAAGACAACTACACCAGTTAGAAATACAATACAAATCCCTCAACTCTAAGACCCCACCTGCATCCTTACTTGCACAATTTGCTAGCACTAGGCTCTTACTGTACACTCATCTATCCCACCAGGCTGAGCTAAATATTAAACGGATTTGACATGCCTACTGGGAGGGTGGCTAAAAAGCCAGTAAACTCTTAGCATATCAGCTTAAACATCAACAAATCTCCAAATGAATACAGGCTTTGAGAGACTGTAAGGGTACCCCCTGCTACTCTGGTACACATGTGAACACGATCATGATGCAGTTTTATGAGCAGTTATATGCCTTCCCCCACCCTCCAGACCCCCGAACAATTCAAGGATTTCTGGCTTCACTGCCTCTCCCCAAACTTCTCCCTATTGAAGCCTAATCATTGGATACCTTGATCACACTGGAAGAAGTGGAAAAGGCTATTAAGTCAATGAACCTTCGTAAAGCCCCAGGGACTGATGGACTACCAATGAATTTATACAGAGTTCAGGGAGTTAATCTTGTCCCATATTTGCTTCAGGTTTTTAAACACTCTCTGCATACTGGGTATCTCCCCCTGACCATGAGGGAAGTTACCGTTATGGTCCTTTCAAGAAAGGGGAAGGATTTACTTTCACCTGGCAGTTACCACCCTATTTCCCTTATTAATGTGGACCCAAAAATTTTAGCCAAGGTTCTTGCTGGTAGCCTTGAACCTCTTCTTCCAGGCCTCATTCACCCGTCTCAAGCTTGGTTTGTTAAAGGCTGATTGGGGTCGGACCACCATAGAACCTTGTTGTCATGAACGTAATACACCAAACTGTTAAAAAAATTCTCCATTGCTCTGGCCGTAGACTTTGAAAAGGCCTTCAGCTCTGTTGAATGACCCTTTCTTTTTCATACCCTTTCTTCAATGGGCATGGGGCCTGGTTTCCTCTCCTGGATAAGACTGTTCTATACGTCCTCTTCAGTCAGAGTTCTGACCAATGGACTGCTGTCTCCAACTGCAGAAGGGCACAAGACAAGGTTGTCCTCCCTCCCCCTTGCTGTTTATTTTGGCTATGGAACCCCTGGCTATAGCTCTCAGGGAGTCCCATTCTATCCCCGGAATATGAGTGGGAGGCACTACCCTTAATACATTTTCATATGCTGATGACCTTCTTGTCACCACTGAATGTACCCCTCAAGTGATTAACAATATCCTTAATATCTTGTCTGATTTCTACAGCGTGTCTGGCCTCAAGATTAACCAGTCCAAAATAGAAGTCCTTCCTTTGAATTTTATACCCTTTAGTAGAGATTTTAAGGCTCTTGGCCTTAAATGGTCTCCTGGTGGTATAAAATTCTTAGGCATCATTTTACACCCAAATCTGACTAAAATGCTTGCTCTTAATTTTTCAACTCTGGTGGAGTCTCTCAGACTAGATATGGAATGCTGGAAGGCCTTACGGCTCTCCCTGGCAGGCAAAATACATTCTATAAATGACGGCTACCCCTCAGATTCTATACCTATTGGACAACCTTCCTATATCCATCCCACAGAAATGGTTCTCAAAACTGGAAGCCCTGATGGGTAATTTTCTAGGGGAAGGTTCCCAACCCGACACAGTAAACTTAAACTTTGTCAGCACTGGAGTAGGGGAGGTTGGGGTTTCCCATGGTTGCAAGGTTATCACATGTCCTTCATTACTGCACAAACCACTAAATGGTTCTCTAGACCTGGGTGAGCCTCCCCCATCTGGCTCTCATTGGATGCCTCACTGCTTCGAGCACCCTCTCTGGCGGTGGCCTTGTATACTAAGAAAAATCTATATCCCACTCTCTCCCCTCCTATCCTGTTATCTATCCAATACTGGAAACATGTCCTAGGTCATCTGGGACATGATCCAGCCTCTTGGAATTACACTCCTCTCTGGAATAACCACACCCTAGAGGTTGGTAAAAGCACAATATACTGGAAAATCTGGGTGGTACAAGGTGTCTCACTATTGCAGGATTTACTGCTACCTAACTCCAATACACTTGACACCTTTGAATCCTTACAATCTAAATTCCATCTCCCAGCTAGCCACTTCTGGAGATATCTTCAGATCAGGGATGTTATAACTCATCTCCCTAACTCTCTCAGATTACAGGTAGTTAAAAAAAAACACACCCCTTAAATATCTGCCTGCACTGCCCTGGGCACTTAGCTAGTGATATTTATAGTGCCCTAAGGGATATCGCCCTGGATCCTACTCACCCAGCAAAAATCCAGTGGGAGAAGGACCTTCAGTCCCTTATTACTGGACGCTAGTCGGAGAATGCATGGGTACATATACATTTGGCTTGTAGAGATGGGTGTACTCACCTTATCATGAACAAAACCCTACATAGATGGTACAGAGACACAGCCAAATTTAAAGGATGGGATTTATCCCAACTGATACCTGCTGGCGCTGTGGAGGTATGGGGGCCCACCTACTACATGTTCTTTGGAATTGCCCCAATCTCCAATCCTTTTGGGCTCCAATCCAGGATATGTGTGGACAGATATTCCCCCAAACAGACACTAATTCCCTTCTTCTCCTGTTGGGATGCACCCACCCCAATACCCCTAAGTTCAGCCCTGGGGCTCAATGGGTCACAGCAGTGGGGGCCATAGCCAAAAGGTTGATTCTCATGAAATGAAGCTCCCCAGAAGTCCTGGCCTTCCATGAGTTCCTTCTAGCACTTTACCAAGGGGGCTACTTTCAAGATAATGTCTAGTTTTGCAGGGGGAGGGCAATGTGACTCACTTTGAGAAATGTTGGCAGCCATATTTACTATCAAAGTATTGTCATGATGTACACCCCCAAGCTAGTACCTAATTTTGCAAGATTCCCTGGCTTTGTTTCCCCCTCTCCATGGTGGATATAGGACTCCCCTAGATTTGTCTTTCAATAGGCCCACACCTGATTCTCAAGATCAGATTGCCTTTAGTTTTGAAGTTTTGCTTGTACATCAGAAAGAACTGGAAGGGGACAGGATCAGTTACGTTCCAGAACAGTAGCTGCTGCTGTTGTTTTCACAGGGTTCTTGTGGATTTTACTTGGTAGGTTAGTTCTTTTCTTTCTTACTTCTAAGGGGCTAGCAGGGTATTGTTTTGGGGGCTGCTGGATGTTTGTAAACTGATTTGGTGGCTGTAAGTGGGGCTCATTTTGTGGATGTTTCACTGTGTAACAGGCTGCACTGGTAGAGGCCTATTTCTTCTGATTTAAAACCTATTTGGTGGGATTTGCTTGGGCCTGGTTCTTTGGCTGCTGGGCTTGGAGGGGAGACACAGGGCTGATACACTCTCTGGTCGGGTGTCTGCCCAAGACCCGCCTCCCCACCCCTCCCTCCCAGAAGTCTGGTGAATTTATAGGGGAACACCTGCCCTGCAATTGAGGAAAAGGCTGCAGTGCAGCCTGCTAGTTCTAGCCACTGGGGTTGGATTTAAAGGCTGGGAGAGTGGAGCTTAGGGAGTTGTTCATTTCTCTTATAAGTTTAATGTGTTGTACTGCACCTAGTAACAGGGTTACTGGTGTACAGTGGGACTGTCTCTAAGATTAGTGGGTGACCTGATTAGGCAGTAGGGGTATCTTGGACTAGGGGAACCTGGTGGCTCACCCAAGGAAACCTATTTGGAAGGGGATGGAACCACACATCATTAGGGCCAGCATCTTTGGGAGGGTGGTGGGGTGCACAGGGTGTGGAGCAGCCATGATACTGGACTGGGCTTGAAGTTCGGTGGTTGCCCAGTGTGCTACCAGCTAGCACAGCTTAGGGAGGAGGTTGGGATTAGGAGAAAGCTGGGGAAGGGGGTGGTATGGTTGTGGAAGGGGCTGGGAATCTCCCACAGGGTTGCACCAAGCACTGGGGTGGGGGCATAGGGAAAGGAGTGCAGGAGAATACTCAGGGTCACATAGGGACTCTGGCAGAGGGGTCCAAAGGACACTACCAAGGAAGCAGGCAGGTAACTGGGGACCCTCACAAAGGGGGACGGAGGGACAACATTCTCAGGGAAGTAGGCAGATGGCCAGGGCTGGACAGAAGGAAGCAAGGCAGGAGGTGGATCAGACCTTACACTCAGTAACCACTTCAATTCTCTTCTTCTGCTCAGGATGAGGGGGTGATGTAGCCATGACAGGGGTGGTTAGAGACGGAAAGGGAGTGGGAGGCAGGAGGCAGGGGCCAGATAGCAGGAAGAACAGGGGGGACCTGGAATGCAGGAGAATGGGGGAGCAGTGAATCAGAGCAGGAGGGGTAGGGGAAGAGGGAGGAAAGCGCAAGGAGAAGGACCAGTTGGGAGGAAAGGTAAAGGAGAAGGACCAGAAGTACAAGGAGGATTCAGTAAAGGGAGCTGAGGGTTTAGGCCAGGGGAGCACGACGAGCAAGGAGGAACTAAATGGAGACAGGAAGGAAGGGAGGATGAGCCAGGCTAGTTTAGCAGATGGGGGAGAAGGACCAGTTGCGAGCAGTGAGGGGGGAATTAGCAAGGTACAGAAGGATACTCAGGAGGAGGAGAGGCATAGGATTGGAGGGAGGGGTGGCCATGGTAAATAAGGAGGGGGTGGCATGTGGCACCCAGATAGGGGGAGGAACAAGGAGCCAGCTGGGTGGAGGGGCCTGTAGAAAGGATGAGGGACATGGGAGGGGGGTATGGAGGAAAAGGAGTGGTCAGAGTGCTCCTGCTGGGGGATTCTATGATCAGGGGTATCAAATGGGATAGGGAGGGAGAAGCCTGGCCAGTTAGAACAAGATGCTTCCCTGGACTAACGGTGCACAGGGCTAAGCACGAGGTATATCAGCTGGCAAAGGATTGTGGGGGTTCCCCAGATGTACTGGACCACCAGGGTACAAATGACATTGAGGGAAATAGCGAGCTAGAGATACAGGCAAGATTCAGGGAGCTCGCCAGGGTCTGTCAAGACATAGGATGCACAGTTTCCTTCTCAGAAATCCTGCCAGTACCAAGGGCTAGTGGGGAACACAAAAGGAAAATTAGGGAGATAAACCAGTGGCTCAGGGAGTGGTGTGAGGCCAGAGGGTATGGGTTGATGGGGGATTGGGGGGAGACCTGGGAGGATAAGGAGCTGTATGCTAGAGATAGACTACATCTCAATTTGGAGGGGAAGGGAATCCTTAAGTTGAAAATAGAGGGGTTCATTGGTGAAAAGTGGGGTTTAAACTTGTGAAGGGGGTTGGGATGGGAGAAAAGGCTGTCAAGGGGGTGTCGATAAAGGAGGGACTCTGTCTCCACCCCCTTGGGGACCAGGAGGATTGCAGGAAAAGGACGACTGGCAAAGTGCCTACCAGGGGAAAACAGAATCCCCATGGGAACACGAGCAGGGGAAATGGAAGGTAGTCCTTCTAAATGCCAGGAGCTTGGGCAATAAAATGCCTGAGCTCCAGGCGATGCTAACTGAGGGAGCAGTGGATGTGGCAGTGGTCACTGAGACTTGGGCCACTGCAAGACATGACTGGGACCTGAACCTGGAGGGTTACACTATGTTCAGGAAGGACAGGGGGGAGGGAAGGGGAGGAGGGGTAGCAATGATAGTCAAAAACCGCATTGGCATAGGGGGAGTAGAGGAGGCGGAGGGAACCGTGGAGGCGATTTGGGTCACCTTGATAACAACGGGAGGCAAGAGAGTAAAAATAGGAGTGGTGTATAGACCCCCTGCCCTGGCAGAGGAGCTGGAGGACAGTCTAGTGGCAGATGTTAGGAGACACTGCAGACTGGACAGAGGAACGGTGGTGGTGTTGGGGGACTTAAACATGCCAGGAACAGACTGGGAGACTATGACATCCTCTGTGACCAGGGAACAGAGGTTGTTGGATGTCTTTCAAGACGCGTTCCTAACTCAGCAGGTGAGGGAACCGACCAGGGAGGCACGGGTACTGGATGTGGTCCTGGCAGACAGTGACCAGATTGGGGGCCTGGAGGTAAGGGACCCATTGGAGGGGAGTGACCATGCCACGGTCTGGTTCTGCATGGACCTAGGAGGGTAGAAGTCTGCACAAGACGGAAGTAAGCTACTTCAGGGGGCGGATTTTAAGGAAATGGGAAGGATCCTTAAGGAGCATTTGGATGGGATTGGGTCAGACATGAGCGCTGATAGTAGGTGGGAAATCATCAGGAGAGGGTGCAGGATGCTACCAGCACCTGTGCAAGAGCAAGACAATGCTGGTAGGGCCCAAAACCCTGTTGATGGACCAGGAGGTCCAGGAGGTGGTGGGAAAGAAAGCAGCCTATAAGCAATTCAAGTGCTCAAGGAGTGAAAGGGATCGAGGGGAGTACGAGCTGATGGCTAGAAGGGCCACTAGAGTGGTGAGGGTGGCTAAGGCAAGGAAGGAGCAGAACCTGGCCAGGGAAATTAGGAGAGGGAACAAAGGGTTCTTTAGATACATTGGGGAAAAATGAAGAGTGAAGGGGCAGATTAGCAGGATTAAATCAGGGGAGAGATGGGCACAAGACCCGGGGGAGCAGGCTGAGGTACTAAATGAGTACTTCACCTCAGTTTTCACCAGGGAAAATGGGGGTGCTGCATCATACATGGGAGGAGACAGAGATACTGAGGAGGGGGGGACCCACGATCGGGCAGGTCTGGGAGAGGGGAGGCATCACTGGCAGGTGGGGGGGGGACTAAGCAGCGAGAAGAGGTTCCGGAAGTGGAAATCATAGCAGAGAGAGTGAGGGAAGCCCTCAGCTCCCTTAAGATGGAGAAAGCACCAGGGCGGATAAATTACATCCGAGGTGCTGAAGGAACTTGCAGATGTCCTGGCAAACCCTGGCAGAGCTTTTCACCATCTCTCTGAGGACAGGGTGGGTGCCCCAAGACTGGAAGGTGGCGCATATAGTGCCTATCCACAAGGGGGATCAAGGGAGGTGGCAGGGAACTACAGGCCTATCAGCCTGACATCGGTGGTGGGCAAGGTGATGGAGGGCATTGTCAAGGAGAGGCTAGGGGAGACCTGGATAAGTCAGGGTGCCTGGAAGATAGACAGCATGGATTCATCCCGGGGAAATCGTGTCAGACAAACCTGGTGGAGTTCTATGACTGGGTGACAAGTGCCTTGGACCTGGGTAGACCAGTGGATGTCCTCTTTCTAGACTTCAGCAAGGCATTTGACTCTGTTCCTCATGTGGGCATGTTGGATAAGCTGGGAGAAATGGGGGTGGAGAACCAGATGATCAGATGGATAGGCAATTGGCTCCAGGACCGGAACCAGAGTGTCGTAGTTGGTGGGATAGTCTCATCCCCAAGGAGGGTCATTAGTGGGGTCCCACAGGGATCAGTCCTTGGGCCCCTTCTGTTCAATGCCTACGTATCTGACATAAGGACAGGAATCAGGAGTGAGATGAGTCTCTTTGCAGATGACTCGAAACTGGGGGCGGTGGTGGATGGGGAGGAGGGGAGGGTGGCCCTACAGGGGGACTTGGAGGCTCTGGAAAGATGGTCTAGAAAGTGGAAGCTGAGGTTCAATGCAGGGAAATGCAAGGTACTCCACCTGGGGGCCAGAAACCCAGGCCAAGTGTACACCCTGGGGGGGGGAATGCTACAAGTCTCGATGGCTGAAAGGGACCTGGGGGTGGTGGTGGATGTCAAGATGAACAACTCTGAGACTTGTACGAGGGCAGCAGCCAAGGCCAACAGGATGGTGGGATGCATCGCTAGGGGGATCACCTCCAGAAGGAGGGAAGTGATACTCCCTCTGTATAACTGCTTGGTGAGGCCGCACCTTGAGTACTGCGTGCAGTTTTGGAGGCCACACTTAAAGAGGGACATTAACCTCCTGGAGAGGGTCCAGAGGAGGGCAACCAAAATGATTTGGGGCTTGGGGGACAGGACCTATGAGGAGAGGCTCGAAGAGCTAAATATGTACACATTGGAAGAGAGAAGGGACCGGGGGGACATGATAGAGGTCTTCAGGTACATGAAGAGGGTAAATAGGGGAGGAACAGTCAGGGTGCTTCGAAGGAAGGAGGAAGGGGCCACTAGAGGGCATGGGTGGAAGCTGGAGGGGGGAAGATTCAGGGGAGAAAGGAGGAGGTGCTACTTCACTGAGAGGAGGGTGGTGGAGCCATGGAATGCACTGCCTAGGGGGCTGGTGGAGGCAGAGACAGTGGAGGGGTTCAAGAGGGGGTGGGACAGGTACAGGGGAAGGGTTCTGGAAGCAAAATCCAATGCAGCAAGAATATCCAGAACTGGGAACGGAGAAGCCAGAGAAGGCGAGGAGGACAGCAAGGTCAGCACCCAGGGTGGGGGCTGACCAAACGAGCAGACACGAAAGACCGTTAGGCCTATTCTGCTGGCATTTTAGTATGTTAGTATAGTTATGTATATTATATGCCTGACTTTGGACACATCATGTCCCTTCCTAGGCCCATGTGGACCTTAAGGTTTTATATACTGCATTTGTAGACATACCCAGACCTTGAAACCTTTATAACCTGAAACCATATGTGATGTCACATTTAATTTTCAAGCAATTTAATCACTAAGAAATTGCTATTACACCTTGCAGTACTCCCTATATGTTTTAGCTGCCTCATGTTTCTTCTGTTTCTACCAAATGTTGCAGTAGACCTCAATATTGTTGCACTGCAGTGTATCTATAGATGTGTCCTAATATAAATACAATAAAAATATTAAACTGAAAAAAGACCACTGTTTAATTATTATTTATTTAGGTGCTGTTTCAGAAGTTGCTTATGGGAAGGGGTTATGGAGATTTAATTCAACACTGTTACAGGACACCAATCAGGATTGCTTATTAGAGTTACTGCCTTCTTGGAAGACATCTTTTTTTGTCTTTATGATGATTTAATAACCTGGTTGGACTCCAAAAAAGATTTCATATCATGTTTTAAAAAATATTTCTAGAACAGTACATTATAAAAAAAAAATTACAATGCCAACTATAATTTTTGCAAGAAAGAGTTAAAACTATTAATAATCCATCTCAACAAATTGATAACATTAAAAAATAAGTAAAATCCTTGCAATATAATCAATTTATGTCTTCAGAGGCAGAACAAAAACTCGGTACCCGTGGAAAATCTTTTTTCAACAAACCCATATGAAAACTGCAAAAATAGGAGGGAAAAAAAAACATATCTCACAGCTGCAATCCTCAACTGGTGAATTAATGACCACTAAATCAGGAATTTTGAAAGAGATTGACAAATACATTCAGACTAAATTTGGAACAGAATTTGGCATCTCTAATAAAACACAGGCATGGCTTAGTACTTTATCTCTGCCACAGATTTCTCCCCTCCAACAAGTTTTACTGATACAACCTATATCTCATTTGGAATTAGAAAATGCTATTATTTCACTTAAACCCAATACTGCCCCAGGTGAAGATGGTCTCTCACCAGAATTTTACAAATGACTATGGTCTCGCTGTGCTATTGAAATGGTTCAAGTTTTTAACAAGCTACTACCTCTACCAGCAATTCCTCATTATATGAACATGGGTGTCCTGTTTTTTCTCTTTAAAAAGTGACAAAAATAAGTTAAATAACTAGAGACATATCACACTGTTAAATGTAGACCTGAAAATCTTAGCCAAAATTCTCAATAATAGATTAGTAAATGTTGTGTCTGAGATTTTACACCCCTCACAGACATGTACAATTCCACCTAGAAGAATAACTGATAACCTACTTACACTTAGAGAGATAATTGATTATAGTTATAATTCACAAAATCCAGCATATACAGTGAGCCTTGACCAAACACAGGCCTTTGATAAAATATCAACAAATGTTTATGGCTCTGCCTACCCAAAAAAGGGGATCCCAGCACAATTTATTTTTTGGTTAAAAAAGTATTACAAAACGGTCTTTGTTAAACCTCTACTACATGAATGGTTAGGAGAAAAATGAGGGGTAAAACATGGTGTACATGAAGGGTGCCCACTGAGCCCCACTCTGTATATACTGACTTTAGACCCAGTCATCGGAGCACTAGATTATCCTGAAAACATTAAAGGAACCTCATGTTTCAATCCCCCAAGTGAAAGTTTGCACATACCTAGACGACCTTGTAGCAACTGTACAAAGCCAGGTAGAGGAACTTTATCCTTAGATATTCTACAAACCTTTTCCACTTTAACCGGTGCAGAACTGAATTTCTCAAAAAGTGTTTGTCTACTTATAGGGTTCCAAACGACCACAGAACCCTATCTAGGACAAATCCTAATAGTATATACACCTCAAAAAATTTAGGAGTATTTTTTCGGACCAGAAGATATGGCCGGATATATTTTGAAATTAAAACTCGAACATATACAACCCCAGATCCAGTCATGGAACAAGTGGAATATGAGCAAGCTTAAGCATATTTTTATGATTACTACCCATCCTATCCCATTTTTTTATACATAAATAAGATTTTTCCTATTCCTAAACACTTAGGCCCAGATATTCAAACTGCGCCATTCTGTGGCACAAGCCCCAGCACCGCTTAAAATAGTTGTGCAGGGGCGTGGCCAGGGCGATATTCAATGGAGTTGCGCTATGGAGCAACTTCTTTGAATATTTCCCACATGCCACACCCACTGTGCATGGTGCAGTGGAACTGTGCCAGCGCAAGTGGTCAGAGTGGAGCATTGAGATGCGGTGGTGCAAGTTCCATTGCGCCATGCACAGCACCTGTGATATTCAAAGGGTGACATGTAAATGGGGCCATAATTTATACAAGGCACACGGGGGGCCATTTGCATCTGATTACGGCCTTATTTGCATGCCATTAGCATGCAGGTGAGCCGATCCCCGATGACTTGTGCCTGGCGCCCTGCCAGGCAGCAGCCATCGGGGATCAACGCCCCATGCAGCCCGATCATGGGCAGAACATTATTCTCCCCCCCAGCAGCCCAATTGTGGGCATAAATGAAATGTCTCCCCACCCCCCGAGTAACCCGATCATGGGCATAATGGTATTCTACCCCCATTAGCCTGATCACAGGCATAAATGAAACATCCCCCCACCTGAGTAGCCTGATCATGGGCATAATGGTATTCTACACCCCATTAGACCGATCATGGGCATAAATGAAATATCCCACCCGAGTAGCCCGATCGCGGGCATCAGACCTTCCTCAAGTCCAATATCCCTGGTGGTCCAGTGGACCCACGAGTAGCCTGATCTCGGACGGCATCCTTACCTCCCCAGTATGATATCCTAGTGATCTGGTGGCCCCACCCCACCCACGGAGCTCACCACTCACCCTCCATCAGCCGGCAGGCGGTAGCATCCCACCTGCCTACTGCCCGCTGCCCACCAACTCGACAGCTCAGTAGGCTGCATGCCCATTGGTTCAGAGCATGAGCCAATGGCGCAGAAGCCCATATCAAGATAAGTCAGTCCAGATATGAGAATGAATGAATTCATTCACATATCTGACTGACTTGTATAGTATGAGCTGCATGCCCATTGGCTCATGCTCTGAAACAATGGGCATGCAGCCCTATCGAGCTGTCATTCGGCGGGCAGAGGGGCAGCAGGCGGGTTGGGTGCTGCCGCCCGCTGGCTGATGGGGGAGCGGTTGGTGGGGCTCCATGGGCAGGTGCGGTGGGGGCTACTAGACTCAGGGATATCATACTTGGGGTAAGGATGTCGCCCACGACATACTGTGGTCCACTGGACCACCAGGGATATTGGACTTTGGGGAGGTCTGATGCCCGCGATCGGGCTACTCGGGGGGTGGGGGGATGTTTCACTTATGCCCGTGATCGGGCTAATGGGGGGGGTAGACTACCATTATGCCCACGATCGGGCTGCTAGGCTTACTACCTTTAAACTCTGGAAGAATTTTCCAAACTTTTAATTTTAATTTGACACTTGAATTTTGACCTTAATTTAGTTACAGATGATTTTTAACACTTCTCCCTTATCTCAAAAAGGGATGAGAAGTACAGTATAACATCTCTTAGGCCCATTAATCATGAATGATATGACCGATCTAACTCTCCTTTTATACGTTGTTTTTTTTTTTTTTTGGCACAGATAACAATTACTGATATATACTACCCCCTTCTTTAAAAGCAATATGTGCACAAGGAGAGATAACAGAAGTGTGCGTTATTATATGCTATTTTGGACTCATTCTCCACAAACTAACCAACAAGTACCAGTTTGTAAAAACCCTTTTTGTATTTTATTTGCTAATTCAGGTATTTGGGTTTATGGTCCATACATCCTGTTTTTTATTGGTATAACTAAGGGTGAGAGAAAAATCCCTTCTCTCTTAAGGAGCAAGTTCTTTAAACTAGCTCCTTTTTGTTACTGTATGATGTAATACTTATTTTGTGTTTCCATTTCTACTTTTTCCTTTTGTTTTTCTTTGTCTATTGTTGCATAATGAAAGGTACATTTCTGTTTATTATCAATAAAAATTGCCCCCACTTTTCTTGAGAGGGGGTTCATGTTATTTCACGTTTTGATTTCTTTCTTGTATCCTATATATTTTATTTGTAAATAACTAGAAACTGTATGAATGTAATACTTATTTGATTTTGCTTGATTTATGATTTGTACATTATTTTGTGTGAAGCCAACACTGTTTGTATTTATTTGTTGTTGAAGTTATAACAATAAAAAAAATTCCCTACTCTTGGTAAGGGGCGCTGTTGGTCTCCTTTCAAAATGGCCAATGTTCACTTGGAGGAGAAGGACATGGAGAAAAGCTTCCATTTGGTTGAGGACACTGAAATTGATTTAGCGATGGATGTTACCCTGAAGACCGATGAGAGAAGACCTGAAGAAATGGATCACTCAAGGGATGTGCCACAGGTGAGTGATCCTGTCCCTGTTATAACTACGAATGATATTTCAGAGAGTGGCTTATGTTTTCTAAGGAGGTCTGAGTGTTCTACCTTGATGCAGGTTGCAGCGGATAGTGCTGTGTTGGAAGGACCAATGAATGGGAGTGCCACTTTGGGAAATGCTACATGCAGGCAAGAAAAAGAGGCTAATATGATGACTGATATAAAGGTTGCAGACAGCTTACAAATGGTGAGTTGCACTCATTTAACACATACTGTCAACTGTCCCTCAGACCGGGGTGCTTTCCGGCAGAAGAAGCAAGATTGTCTGATTGATTTCTTAAGCTGGTCTCTCAAGAATGCACTCGCAAATGCTGGTTGGAAGCAAACAGTGGAGAGGCACTTGCTGCCTGATTTCCAGTGGCAGTCTTTTGAGGACACACAGTCTAAGGGTCTGGAAGGAGTCCAGTACACAAATGGCATGTTCTGATCATATTCTACAAATAGAAAACAGGGTGGATAAGGATGCTAGGGGCATGGATGCACCCCCTCTACTAGGCATATAAATATGGGAGAGCAGCCTGCAGCAACTGGAGGGCATGAAAATGATAGTGAGTTCTGGGTAAAGGGATAGAGCTGGACATGTCCTTAATAATACAACCCAGAAGGATACCAGGGACTATATGGAGCAGGAAGACAGGGCAGCTGGGCCTTCAGGTTCTGATACTCATAGGCCAATCCCCTGGTCAATGGAAGGTTCAGATGAGGAGTCCTTCCCCAACCCCCCGGGACCTAGGTTAATCTTTTTCCAGAAGGGGCCCAACATTTTCTGAACTATTCAGGAACAAACTTACACAGGCCCCCTAGAAGGAATGCTGTTCATTTATGCTAAGGTTGGGGAGAGCTGCCTGAGCATCCCGACAGGGTGTTCGTAACCCATAAGCTTCTAAACAAATCCATGCTGTTTTAACTGGCAGAAAAATATGCCCTCATACGTATTTCTGGTGAAGATGTTTATGATATCATTTTTCGGCAACATGGCAGTCTGGACAGGTTTTGTACAAAATACAATATGTTCAGAGCATCTCCACATTGGGCCAACTTTATGTCCATCCCATTAACTAAACCCCTTATCAAAACTGTCTCCATCATGTTTTGCAATGATTGGGTAAACATTAATGACATTCTTTTTTGGCTTCAGAAACAATGTTTGGTACTGGATCAACCAGAACCAATCATAGACATTGACAGGATATGGACTGGGGAGTGTCAATTTTGAGTGAAGTTGTTTCAAACAAATGATATTGTTCATCACATTCCAAACAGTTTATTTTTAGGGTGAGACAGGGGTGTGTGCTTTTATGTGAGTCAACTGGAGGCCTGCTATAAGTGTGGCTCCCACACCCATTGGAGTAGTTCCTGTGACAGGTTACTTTGTGCTTTGTGCGGGGATTTTGGCCAAGTTAGCATGGCATGCACAAATATTTATAAGTGTAAGCTATGTGATGAGCTAGGACATGCATATCTCCAGTGTTCTTGGGCTGGGCAGAACAGAGCAGATGGGCTGAACCAAGAAAATCTGGTTAATACTGCTCAGGATGGTGCTAGGCCACCCCAGGCTGAGGAGCAGGGAGCAGATCAGCAGGATGAGACTCCCCCAAAATCTACACCCACGTTTGCACAACCTGAACAGAGGAACTCGAATCAGGCAGACCCTGCTCCTATCACTGTACAGAACAAATCACAGGAGAAAGTTGAAATAGTAGACACTCCTATGGAATCCCCACAACAAGTAGCAGGACATTCTATAGCAGCTGACATGCCCCCACCTTCGAAATTCCAGCTCCCTAAAAATCCTGAAGATTCAATAAGGCATCAGCAAAGAACCCTTGCAAATCTACGGTCATCCCTCTACGAAGCCCATATCAAATCTTACAAAGCAACAAAAAAGGGGACTCTGATCTAGAATCAGATGTTTCCTCTTGATCAAGAGCTGTTTCAGACATAGAGGAAGACCAGCCATCTCTTCCACTACTCAATAAAAAAAGAAATGAAAAAAAAACAGAAAAACCTTAGATGAGGGTGGTGATCCAGTTGCTCCTCTTCTTTCTTGTTTAATAAATGGCAGTTTTACGCCTTGCATCTGTCAACGTATGTAATATGAAAAACTACAAAACAAATGTTGACTACACTTTTATATTTTTACCACTCTCTCTATGATATTATTTTTCTTCAGGAAACAAGTCTTAATTCCTTATTTTTTACAGAACAGGCATGCAAAGGATTGATCTCTGGCACATCCTTTTGGTCTTTTGGTACTGATTCAGTGGATGGGGTAGGTGCACTTTTTAAAAGTGCACAGTACTAAATAGACTAATGGACATCTGCCTGGGTAGGCCACTACTGTTGGATTGTGCCTATCAATTCTGAACCCTTTCAACTCCATCACTCCCTTCAAACCTCCTTTAGTGATGCTGAAAACTGGTGCTCCTCACAGTGCCTCATACTGAACTATAAGAAGATGAAAGTTATCAACTTCTCCCACCCACAGAACTCCCAGAGGGACCACTGGCCCCCTCTACTAACTGTCAATCATTCCCCTCTGGAACTAATGGACTCCTTTAAATACCGGGGCATAACCTTAGACCCAGCACTGAGCTTCCACCTGCATATACACTTTCTATCCACCACCCTCAACATCCATCTTGGGTTACTGCATTACTTCAAACACTGCCTCACTCGAGATGCCCTTAGGCTCGCTGTCTTCTCTTCGGTCCTCTCCCTATTTGACTACGGCTTACTTATCTATGATGCTGCAAGCACCTCAGCCTTATCCAGAATATGCCTTGCCCTTAATAAAGCATGCTGTCTTACCCTGGGTTGTGACCATCTCATCCACACTTGCTCACTATACATTACCACCAACTGGCTCAACCTCAAAAACAGAATCATGTACCATGCCTGTCTCATGGCAAAAAAGGTTACCCTTAGACTCACCCCCCCTGGACTCACACCTCTAATCCACTCAGCCCCAACACTTAAGTGCACCTGAAGCTCTATTAAGCAGCTCCTCACAGTACCCCACTGCCATACTTCCCAATTCCAAAGGTCCTTTAGCTATAGAGCCCCCTCCTGGATGAATGGCCTACCCTCCTCCCTTACTAACGAAAACCATATCAGTGCCTTGAAAACTCAGCTTAAGGAACACTTCCAGTCCTCTAGTAACTGTGATTGCTACTGATTACTTTCCCCTCTCTGACTAAGGCCCCTGGCCACCCCTGTTGAGTCTCCAGCCTAGATCTGTCAGGCTCAGCTGGTTCTGCTGAGTAGTATTAATGTATTGTTTAAGAGCTGTGCTTATTATTCCTAGTATCAAACTGTTAGCCTTCTCCTTGCTGTATGTCTATTGCTTACTTTGTACCCTGTGAAGATGAATTACCATGTAATGTCTGTTTTGTATTAGATTTCTGTGGTGTGGAACCTTTGTAAAGGAGTCTCTGACTCAGAGGTACTTTTCTGAAACCTCAATAAATAAATAAAATAAATAAATAAACATTATTCCTTAAGTCTTATTAACACACATGTCTCACAAACTAAGGTAGCTAGAATTGAGTTATTTGAAACTATTAGACCCTTCCTATATACTGCTAGGCACATTATATTGGTAGGAGACATGAACTGTGACCTAGATTATTAAAGGTCAAGACAAAGAACAAAAAAAAGTTTACTGTGATTCTCATTCTTTGCAAAACATTATTAACATGGCTAACCTAACCGATGCATACTAGCATTTGCATAAGACCACAGGATATACATAATACAGAAATCAATTTGCTAAGTGCATTGATTTTATCTTCAGTTCTAGGCTGCTGTTTCCATGGAAATCTTCACAGTGCCTTGTGAATTTTCTGACTATACGATACTCTGCTGTACCTTTAACTTAAGTCATGCCCCCCCCACTTTTTTACAGCTCCTAAAAGTAGTAGAATGAATATTTCTGTACTTGAACAAGATCATATTGTTGCAGAATTTAAGCATTTGTTTTTTTCTGAGACGTTTTGTGAAATGCATGTATGACAATCTTTGAAGTTGGTGATTAGACACCAAAATGGACATCAGGAACTTGATTAATCATACCGGTAAGTGTAAATTAAATTCTGATTATTTGCTTTACCTAAAACATAGGAATAGGCTATATAAGTATATGTCTTTATCAAATACTTCTAGATACCAATTTCAGACACAGACAGTGGATATGAAGGAGAAAATGTTCCAATTTCAATATACACAACCAGGACTCATCTGCACTAAAACGAAGCGGTCGTCTGCAGGCACCACAAAAGAGGTGGCTAACTTCCACAAAATGACACAGTCCAAAAGTATGTGGTGCACAAGGAATACAGGATGCAGTATTGCTTTTAAGCAAATATTTTACTTCAAATGTGATTTAAAAATACTTATAAAAACGAGCAGAAATGTGATGAGTGGTTACCCCTAGTGCCTCTACTACATGAGTATTCCTTGCGCACCACATACTTTGGACTGTCCAATTTCAATATAGTAGGCATCCCTAGAGGCAGAAATGAAGTATGGAACAGAATCTCAGCCTAGCTCTGACCCATTTGCTGCATGTAAACAAAGACTTGATGTCACTATAATGATTGAAATGGAGGACGATGATGGGTCAACAAAAGTCTTAGATATGGACATACTTAAAGTGATTCAGAAGCACTTAACAATGACTTTTGGTTCTGACACACATGCATCTATTCCAGTACAGGACTTTTCTGAACCCCCCCCCTCAAAAAAACACTAACTACTGAACAGATAGAAGTGCTGGATGCCCTCATCCACCAGAAAGAGGTGGAAGCAGCAATTAAGTCATTAAAAGTTGGATCATCTCCTGGGCCTGATAGGTTACCCAGTGCATTTTATAATTTTTTTCTTCCAAATTGCTTGAGTGATTACACCAAATATATAATGAGCTGTTATACAATATCTCAGAGCAATATAATAAATTTGAGGAGGCCATTTTGATCTTTTTATATAAGTCAGGACAGAGGAAACTGATCTATAATTGGAGACATATTAGTCTTCTTAATACTGACTAACATTTTGTCAAAAATATTGTGTACTAGATTACAACAAGTGTGTTCAATATTAATACACCCTGCACTAATGTGCTCAATTCTAGAAAGAAATATTACAGCTAACTTAACGTTGTTGAGGAATATTTTTGAATACAGGAAACAGCATAACATACAATGATATTTGCTGTCTGTGGACCAAGATGAGGCATTTGACAAAGTATCCCACAAATGTTTGTTTCTGATATTAGAAGCTTATGGGGTGCTGAATTACATGCTTAGATTGTGTACTACTTTGTACTACTCTGGTGGATGGGGGCATTCAGCATTTCTATCTGTTCCGTAGTTAGACTTTTGGGGGATGTTTCAAAAAGTATTGAACTGGAATAGACTGAGGTGCAGAGGTTGACAGAGGGTGTGACAGGAGTAAATGGAGAATTAGACAAAGGCAATAAGAGCAGGGATTGGGGAAAAAAGGATAAAGCCAACATTAAATGGAGTACCAATGCCCTAGTCTGGGAAACAAGCTTCCTGAGCTAGTAGCCCAGATGGAAGAGGAACACTTGGATATTGTGGCAGTCACTGAAACATGGTACATGGAGAATCATGACTGGGATGTCAACATACCAGGTACCCAATCTACAGAAGGGACAGACAGGGTAAAAGAGGAGGTGGAGTAGCTCTCTAAATAAGGGAAGGGATCAAAGCTACAGAACAAAAAAATAAAAGGGAAGGACAAGAGGCTGTGTGGGTCACCTTGGAGACAGGGAATGGCATCACAATCCACACAGGGGTTGTATACAGACCCCCATCTCAGGGGGAGGAAATGGACAAGAAAATGATGGAGGACATTCTTAAAATGGCTGAGAAAGGGGAGATACTGTTGATGGGAGACCTGAATATGCCACATTTTAACTGGACAACATGTACTGCAGCCACATCCAAGAGCAGGGTCATTCTCGATGCCCTACAGGAGGCATGCCTTAGACAGCTAGTACTGGAAACCACTCAGGAGGGAGCAATTTTAGACCTGGTACTCTCAAATGGAGAGAGGATCACAGATTTAGAAGTCAGTAGGCATCTGGTAACAAGCGACCACTGCACAGTGTGCTTCACAATAAGCACAACCATGGAGACAAGCCATACAAAAATAAGAATACTGGACTTTAGAAGGGCTGACTTTGGCAAAATAGGTGAATACCTGAGGAATGCACTAGCAAATGACCAGAAAGGAGGGGTGGAAGAACAATGGAGTAAAATCAAAACTGCCATCATTGAGGCAACAAGCATATGTGTGAAACAAATAAAGAAAACAAAGTGGAGTATAAAACCACTATGGTTCTCAAAAGAGGTGGCAAGGAAGGTTAAGAAGAAACAGGGTACATTCAAAAAGTATAAGAAATCACAGAAGGAGCATGACAGGGAACTGTATGGATTAAAGCAGAAAGAAGTGGAAAAGGCAGTCAGAATAGCAAAGGCCTAAACCGAGGAAAAGATAGTCAACTCAGTTAAGAAGGGGGAAACAACTTTTATAGATACATTACGGAGCATAGAAAGGTTAAGGGAGGGATAGTGAAGATTAATAAAGGAGAGGGGAGGTGGGCAGAGGGAGACAGTGAAAAGGCAGAGATACTGAATGAATACTTTTGCTCAGTATTCACAAAAGAAGAAGAGGAGGAGTTACCTAAACCGAACAATAGAAGCATTCTGGGTAGGGGGGGTTGACACCAGTCCATTTCCAGAAGAAAGAGTCCTGAAAGAACTCTTAAAACTCAAGGTGGACAAAGCAATGGGGCCTAATGGGATTCACCCCAGAATCCTAAAAGAACTAAAGGGGGACCTAGTGACACAACTGACCACACTTTTTAACAAATCATGGGAGGATGGGGTGGTACCTGAGGACTGGAGGAGGGCAGATGTGATTCCCCTACACAAAAGTGGGAGCAAGGCAGATGCAGAAAACTACAGACCTGTTAGTTTGACCTCAGTGGTAGGGAAAATGATGGAATAACTTCTGAAAGAAAGAATTGTTGAGTACCTAGAGGCCAGATGGGCACAGGACCCAAAGCAGTGTGGATTCACAGCAGGAAGGTAATGTCAGATGAATCTAATTGATTTCTTTGACTGGGTTACTACAGTAATAGACCAGGGAAGGGCTGTGGATATGGCCTACCTAGACTTTAGCAAGACATTTGACACTGTCCTGCACAAAAGATTAATAATCAAGTTAGCCAGCCTGGGAGTGGGTCCCAGGGTGGTAGCCTGGGTAGCAAATTGGCTGCACAGCAGGTCACAGGAGGTAATAGTGGATGGAACTCATTCTAAAGAAAGGGGGGTTACTAGTGGAGTACCTCAGGGCTCAATACTGGGTCCAGTCCTCTTTAACGTCTTTATAGGGGACATTGCAGAGGGTCTGGAAGGAAAGGTATGCCTCTTTGCAGATGACACAAAGATCTGTAACAGAGTTGATACACAAGAGGGGGGTAGAAAGGATGAGAAGGGACTTGGCAAAGTTGGGGAATGGTCAGACGTATGACAACTTAGATTCAATGCAAAGAAGTGCCAAGTAATGCACCTGGGAAACAAAAACCCAGAAGAAGAGTACACAATGGCAGGGGAGGTACTAACAACAACAGTAATGGAAAGGGACCTGGGGTAGTCATATCAGATGACCTAAAGGTGGGTAAGCAATGTGAAAAGTCAGTAAGGAGAGCCAGGGGGATACTGGGATGCATAAGGAGGGGCATCACAAGTAGAAAAAGGGAAGTGGTTATCCCTCTGTACAGACAGTCGGCGAGACCCCATCTGGAGTACTGCATGCAGTTTTGGAGACCCCATCTATGCAAGGACATAGACAGAATGGAAGCAGTCCAGAGTAGGGCAACTAAAATGGTGCAGGGCCTGCATCAGAAACCATTTGAAGAGAGGCTGAGAGATCTTAATATGTATACTTTTCATGAGAGGAGGGACAGGGGGGATATGATAGAAACTTTCAAGTACCTCAAGAGAATCAACAAAGTCCAGGAGGGTAGCATCTTTCAGAAAAAGAGATGTGCAAGAACAATGGGGCACAATTTAAAGATGGGGGGATGACTCAGGGGTAATATGAGGAAATTCTTTTTCACAGAGAGGGTGGTGGATGCATGGAACCGCCTTCCTGGGGAGGTTGTGGGATCTAAAACAGTGGGGGAATTCAAACATGCATGGGACAGACATAAGGCAATTATAGTGGGGGGGTTGCAGGAAGTAGGCCGTTGGTTAACTAGAACCTGCAGCTTATCTTATAGATAGGGAAATGGGCAGACTGGGTGGGCCAAGTGGTCCTTATCTGCCATCAAAGTCTATGTTTCTATGTTTCTATGATGCAGGAACCCTAATACCATTTATACAACATGTGTGTTCTTCTTTTCAGGAAGATAAAAGAGATATCTCACTGACCACATGTGAGATATCACTTTTTATCTTCACAATTGGGTATGTCACAATGGATATCTTGGCCAGCTAGGTATGTCACAAAAGGTTTGAAACTCATTTAGAATGTTCAACCTAAGTAACAGTACTAATCATATTCAAATGCAAATAACTTTAAAATGAAAAATGATAGCATTGTACTGTGAGCACGAAAGTTGTTCAGCACAAAACGATCTACAAAATCAGTGGTGTTTCCTTTATAGCTACCTTGTATTTTTTTTATAATTAACAAATAAACAGCAGAAAATGTATTTTCTTTTCACTTTTTCAACAAACAAATGCGAATAACTTTAAAATGAAAAATGATAACATGGTACTGTGAGTACCACACTTGTTCAACACAAAAAGATCTGCAAAATGAGTGGTGTCACATTTACAGATAACTTTCAGTTTTTTATAATAAGCAAAAAACAGCACAAATCCATTTTTTCACTTTTTGCAACAAACAAATGCAAATAGTTTTAAAACTAAAAAAAGAGAGACCCACAATTGTTGTATAAATTGAATATGACATGGGTGGCAGTGAGATAGTAGAAATATCTCCACTCGCTGTCACTGAACTCTAGATATCCCACCTGTGGCTTTGCCACTCATGGGATATCAAGAGTTCAATGGCAGTTTGTGGAGATATTTCTGCTATCTCACACTCACCCATGTCATATCCCATATTTATTCATGTGATTTTAGGAGAACAGGTAGAAATGAAAATAGGAATTAGACAGGGATGTCCAGTGAACCCATTGCTCTGCACTTTTGCTCTTGACCCATTAATACGTAATGTAAAAAATAATCAGTCCATAAAAGGACTCATGCCTTCTATTGAATTGGAGGCACAAAAAGTATTCACTTACACAGATGACTTTTCTTAATTCTCAGGAAGCTGGACAAGAATTACAAAATGAACTTAGCCAATATTCGCAAGTCTCTGGTGCACTGATTAATAAGGATAAAAGTAAAGCTATTCATATAGGACCTACCATTGAACAGGACAGGATTGCAGATATTATGGGACTCTTGTTAGCTACTCCTACCATACAAATTTTAGGGATAAATTTCAGTCAAGATAATTTATAAACATTAAATTAGGAACATAAGCTAAAGTTGTGTGAATCTAAAATTCAAATTTGGAAACAATGAAAGTTCTTTAAAAAAAAGTGAGTTTTGATCATAACAAATGTTTTATTGCCTAGATTTATGTGCCTTAGCTTTTTTTACCCTCCGCCAGTATTTTCTGAGACAAGATTATTTAGTTGTTTTTTCCAGATGATCAGGGGTAGCAGACTGAACCCCATTAAAAGGGAGCATACATACTGTATTTACCTTTAATATCTGGTGGGCTAGGTATGGTAAATCCTTTAAGTTTTTTTCACACCTTTTTTCGCATCTACCTTAAAAGTTGGATGGGGAGGTAACCTCTCTCCTTGGCAACAGTGGACACAAAAGTTATTACAGACATATTTTTTTCAAAGGGATTCATATGCTCCAAAAATATTAATGACTTCAAGTGCAGGGTTACTGAATATGCTGATTCTGTATTCAGGAAAATGAAACAATGGAAAGTATGTAAATTATCTATTATTACATATACTAGGAAACAACTATATGTGCATATTATGACCATGCATGGCCCAAGTCAGGTCAAATTTCTTAAATGTTTACCTTCTAAATAGGGTAGAACACTGGCTTTGTTGAATGATAAAAGGGTATTGGTGAAAACATGGGATGTGGTTTGGATGAGTTGCTATGGCAGATTAGGGGTCAGAGAAAATCTGAAACACAAATCCATCGATGATAAATATTATCCAAGATCAGATTGCTCTCAAATCGAGGAATCCCAAACCCATTTTTTTCATTGAATGTCCTGTAACAAAATCTTTGCTGGCAAGTTTAGTTACTAGATGGCACTGGCCATACCTAAAAAAATCTTTCCTATGACAGTTTGATACTGGGGGACTATACTGGCTATTTAAACATTTTTCATCCAAGCACTCTCAATGTGATATTTGCGTGCACTAAATTTTATTTGTGGCAGGCACGGTGCCAATGTTTGACACAACAACTGCACACTTACCCAGGTACCTTTGCAGGGATGATTGAAGCTCTTCTTAAGAACGTAAAAACAGAGGATTACACGTTATTACCTAAGAGCAGGGCTGATGTTTTATGGTGCAGAATTGCATGGCTAGATTGATTATATAACTTTAGATTGGCTGTTTCCCAGTAACATAATCTAACTCTTACAGAATTTATTTAAGGAGCTATGCTGAAAGAAAGAAAGACAGTGCATGTCATTATTTAAAAATGCACTTGTAGACTATGCAGCTAAATTGCTAAATACTTTTCTTTTGTTGAACAGGATCTACTGTGCATGAACAGTCCTTAGGTTTTCTTTTCCTTTTGCTGAGTCTTTGGTTTATTTGCTTTTGGAATAAGCAGAAGATATGCAGAGTATATTTTTGTTATTTCTATGTATGTTATTTTTTCTTTGTGAATTTTCCTGCATGCTATACTATGAAAATATAATTAAGTATTTTTGTTTCATTTTATGATGGTATGTTTTTGTGCACAATAAAATTCCCCTACTCTTTTTGAGACTTGCCTTGGGATCTTTAACATCCACCTGAACTACCACCAGAACAGGCAGATGGGACCTTGGTTTAATGTCCCATCTGAAAAGATGGCACCTCAGGAGTGCAGCACCCCCCCATGCTGCACTATAGTGTCAGTATTGGGATTTAATCCAAGTGGCTGGTGTGGTGATAGAACCCACAGCCTTCTGATCTTCCAGTCTCAGAGGTGAGTGTGCAACCTGCTGAGCCACTGACACTGACACTAGGTAGAATCCACTTTAATAACTAAGATCTCCTTATAAAGATGGAAAGCAGCCACCAGTGGTTGAACTGCCAAAACGAAAAGAATGAAAAAAGGGGGCATCCTTGATGGGTGCCATGGGCCACAGAAAAGGGATCTGAGAGTAAGAAGTTCATGAGAACCCTTTCAGTAGGCAAATAATACATAAATCTAATCCAAGATGGAAAATGATCCCCCAATCCCAGGTGGGCAAAAAAGCAGATGCGAGTAGTCCTATTCTAGGGAACCAAAAGCCTTTTCAACATCTGTGGTTACAGCAGCTGCAGAAGTATAAATACCTTTAGCTACATGCATAAAGTAAAAAAAAAAAAAAAAGAATGGATATGATCAGAGCGAGACCTACCTATAACAAAGCCCACCTGGGATGGGTGGATAAGCTGAGGAAGAAAAGGATACAGACAATTAGCCAGAGCTTTCACAAAAATCATAAAATCAGCATTAATTATTGAAACAGGATGATAATTTATAGCCAGGGTGAGATCCTTCCCTTTCTTAAGAAGCACAGTTATGATCGTGCATCAAAGTGTGGAGGGGGGAGAGTACCAGAAGCCTCATCTTCATGAAATACCTGCTGAGTATGGGAGAGATAAGGTGATTAAGAGCTTGACAAAGCTCTACAGGGTAACTGTCCCCCCTCTCTGGAAGCCTCACATGCTTTAAGGGAGAGAAGGGCTGGAGAAATTACCTGTGTCATAAAGAGTATATTTAATTGAGCAGTTTGTTGTGGAGTAAGCCCAGGGAAGTCCAGCAAGGTTAGAAATGTACAAATAGCCAGCCCAGTGGCACTGAGGGCTAAGGTGTTGGACACCTTACGGTGTGCCATTCCAGCAACCCGGGTTTGGGAATGATCTCAGGTCACTGGGGAGATGGCTTTTGGGGGGAGGGTCAGAGCAGGATTGAGCTACTATGCAGCTCTGCTCCTCCATAGATCTGCTCCCACCAGGTGGAGGTCCAGTGGGAGCATAGGCAAGAGGGAGTGGCAATGAAAGTCTGGAGTGGGGAGGAAGGGGCCGCCGGATCCTGGCATGCATGTGTGCCTCCACACGCATGTCCGCATGTGTACTCCATGGTCTCAGATGGTGTAAAATCTCAAAAAATAAAACAGAATTTGGGGGAAAAAAATGTACAAATAGAATTAGCATCTCAGGCATGAAATGATGGAGACAGGATGACATAAAAAGAGCACATGATGGTGTTAATCTCCCAAGGTGTAGTACACACCCCTCCTGTAGAATCTCTCAAACCTGCAATATACCACTTTGTATGCTGCTTTCTGAGGTGATAAGTGAAGTGCCTCCCGCTCCCTCTCCCCCTTTTTAATATTTATGTATCAGATGGAATAAAGCAATCTCAGCTTTACGAGAAAGAAGTGTGTCAATCTTCATTCTTAGGGAAACAATACATTGATGCAGGACAGAGTAAGGTGCATGTTAGAAGGAAGCCTTGAGCTGAGCCTCAGCAAAACAGAGCTTATTCTCCAGTTCTAGAAGGCGTTGCTCACACTTGTGACAGCAAGCAGAAGTAACCCAATAATCTTCCTGCATAAGTAACTTTGTATACCTTCCAATATATCCCAGTAGATTTATCTTGAATCAGGTTTTGTTCAAAACATAGAGCAGTTTTCCTTTTAACCCAATGAATAAATTCTGGGTTTCTGAGTAGCAAAGTGTCCAACCTCCAGGAGGGAGACACAAATGAGGGATCACCCCACAAAAAGTGCAAATGGACAATCAGAAAGTATCAAAGGAAGACTAGCAGAATCCAATACTTTTTGTGTAATCTCACTGGAGATGAACCAATAGTCTATGCAGTACAAGGAACCATGAACCAAGAAGTGATAAGTATAGGCTCTATCCTGTGGGTGAAGTGTATGCCATATATTCATCAACCCATGATTCTGGAGCAATTGGCTCAAACCAAGTACACTGCAAGGGTGGATTAGTGTAGGGTTTGGAGATTTATCCATGTATGCATTGAAACAGTATTAAAATATCCTCCCAATAAAAGTGATGTACCTGATGGGGCAAGCACTGCAGATTTCTGAGCTAATTGGTGGAAAAAAGGGTATGTCCCCAAACAGCAACACCAGTGCACCTGAAACAGAGGCACACTGTCTCCTGGTCCTGCACCCCCTCCGCGAATCAACTCTGACTCAGAGTTTACAGTCTATAGTACAGGGGGTGTAGTAGCAGTACCCCCCAGATGGGGGGTTCAGGAGTGAAGACCCCCAATAAAAAAAAACAGGACCAGGAGACATTCAGGATTTATGTCTACCACAAGTTGCGGTCGACATAAATCCTGTTGTTGTGATGCTGATCAACAAAAGTGTTGTCGAACCAGCATCATAGATCCAGAAAAAAGCAGGGTCATCTTCATTGAGAACATAAATGTTCCCAAATAGAATATTCCCTGCTGGGCTATCCATAAGGGCAAAAACACAACCCATTTGATCCTGCTAAGAGTGAACCAAATTTCACCAAAGAGATTTATGAAGTAATATTGCAACCTCTATCTTGTGAGAAGAAGCCAGCGCATGAATTTCTGAATTTCATTTTTTCCTTTTTTCACCCAACTGTTTTCCCCAGTTTTCTCCCACCCCTCCTTGAACATGCACATGTGTGTGTGAAGGCAAGCACACCCTGTGTTCCAAAGCACCCTCCTGGTACTTTCCACCCCCTTCCACCTATGCAGCCATCAGATCTCCACCTGGTAGCAACAGAACTATGGGGGGGAGTGACCTCCACAGGAGAAAAGAGTGCCCACTCAATCCTGCTACTACCGTCTCCTCCTGTGCTGGCTCCCTGATGACCTGAGGTCATTCTCAAACCTGGGTCACCAGCATAACATGAGATAAGGCATAGCACCTCACCCCTCTGTGCCACTGGGCCTGCACATTGCATAACTTTCCTGACCCACCCAGTCCCTCAATAACCAGACAGTGGCAGCTGCATCAAGTTTAGTTTCTTATAAGAAAGCAATATGAGAATGTCACTTTTTCAAGTGGGACAAAACTTCTTCTGTTTGATAGGGGAGTTCAGACCTCTGACATTCCAAGTGTGACAAATAACATCAGCCATAATTCAGATGTAAAAAAGTATAGCATGTCAAACTCATGAATAGAAATAGAATAAAACACAAACTGCCAGAGTTCTGAATTTGCAGCCACATGGAACAGTATCTAAACCATACATGTCCAAATAATCAGGATGATATAGGGTAACCAACCAGAACTGAGGGAAACTTGTAATTCAACCCCCATAAAAATAATAAGAAAAACTCATTGTGCTGCTTATTCAAAATACTAGAAGAAACATCAACAAGAACTGCATACAAAATTATGTAAATAACAACACCTTGGAAGAAGGTTGCAAAGGGCAGGTGAAAAATCAGTCACCAAAGCTCACTGTTCTACTACCAAGGGCATAGCACATGCAAAAGTAAAACAAAGTAAGGAGTTATTCTACCAGTGCACAAGATATACAACAACTCCATAATTAACTCCTACCATGAATACCACAGCAATGGTGGAGAAAAAAGCTGGGTGGCAGATGTTTAAATAACCATAAGCACCCAATGGTAATGTATAGGACAAGAAATGATAAATAAAGAAGAATATATTAAGAACAATTAAAATACAAAATCAGAACCTACCTATTAGAGATAAATTAAAATACCTCAAAAACTAATTAGAAGGGGGCAGAGTTTCACAAGAAAAGTAGGGAGCTGAAACTACCGCAAGATATATGAATCCCCAACAACAAAAAATATGTATAGTAGAAAGAATAATTGTAATAATCAACATCAAGTCCTATCATATTTTAACCTGAATAGTCCAATGTCATTCCCAATTTCTTAGGAGAACATAATGGGACACATATATGAATAACAGCCAAGTACAAGTAAACCAAGAAAATCAGTCGACAGAGAAAACAAGAACATAAATATCAGTGTCTTAATCACGTAGCAATTCCCCAAATTAATACAACTAAGAGGCAAATCCACCTTCAAGGAAAGAAAATAACAAATAGCAATTATACAAGCACATATATCCCAAGAATTGCCTATATACTGTATCAATGTGCAAAGAACAGGATGCAAAATGTAATATATTCTAAACCAGGATGGTGAGTACAAAACAAATGTGGCAATTCTGCAATACACAAAAGTGGCAAAATATAACAAAGTTCAATAGCATCAGAATTAGGTAAATAGTAAAATATAACATTATAATGTACATAAAATATAGAAAAACACTTCTCCCAAAATGTGGTGTCTGATAAAAAAAAAGGAAGAGACAATAGCATCAAGGGCAGCAAAGACATTATCTGAGCAAAATATCATCTCCAGATATATAAAGGATGGCATAGTTAAGCAAAATCCATGAAAATTTGCACCTTGAAAAGTACAGTTCTTGGGGTATCATAAACAATATGATCCACAAACACAGGTAAATCTACATAATGGTAGCAAATGATATAATGTATATTAAAATTAAAAGGTATACCATAATGACAATAAAGAACAACTCCTCAACAAGACACTATAAACAACAATCATAAAATGTTTCCCATATCTAAGTCCCCTTTCAACATAAAAGAAACCACAGAAAATCAAGACAAATAATGTTTGATATTAAAAATAGCTCAATGCACTAAAGCAACCAATCAGAAACTCTCAAGTAATATTATCATAAAAGAAGAGTTAGTTTTATAGCAATTGTACTCCACCAGACTACTAATCATAAAACATGCATCACGGCAGAACAACCATGTCGCGATGACACTAAGAGGTCAGGTACCCATGCTTGAGGTCAATGTAGGATCTTTCATAATCCCTGCAGTTCTTAGTGAAGTAACAGCAGGTAAGGAAACATCCATGGTTCTTCCCTCATATTCTGCAAGCATTCCTTCCACAGGCAGAGCAGTAGTAACCATAGAAATAACAGAAGAATAATCAGCCTGACATTGCTCTGGACTTGGTGAACGCAAGGGAGCATAGTGATTCAGGGAAGACTAATGTAGGGGATCTATTGATTCATCTTTAGTGGTCCCAGTATCCTGATTGGGAGTATCTGGTTTTAAGTTAGAAGGTGGCAACACTTTTTTTATAATGTTTAGCTGGATGCTATGACTTGTGAAATGTGGGCAAGTAGGTTCATACTTCATCTTCTTTCAGATCGGTAGTTACAGCTTTTCCACATGTAGTGGGATCCAAAGGTAAGCTGTGAACCATAGGAAAGGGAGGGTGCAGGAAGGAGAGGGTAACTACAGTAGCTCAACACACATATCACAAAGCAAAGTCCTAAGACTGCACTGAAACCAAAGATCAGCACCGGTTTTCTTCACAATTCAAAAAGCTTTATTCCATTTTTTCCATTTGATAACACGCCAGTGTGCAGATGTGCTCACTGGCCACTACTAGCCCCGGTGCTTCTGATCCAACAACCCTTCATCAGTAGGCATAGTGAGTGGGATGTAGCAAGATATTTTATAGTGCATACAATTAAAGGCAATTAAATACAAATCATAATCAAGAACCACATGTGATCCAAATTAATAAGTGCACATCAACTGCTTAATGACTATTAACTAAATAAATTACCCTGAATTTAAGATAAACAATCCCTTTGACTGAACACATCTTATTTCAGTTAAAAATTGAAGACAGCATTGCAGGTGATGCCCTGTTCACAGTGTATACACTGTGGTGTGAGTGCAGGAAATTGTATGTTGGTTGCACTATCAGACCGTTAAAACAGCATATCCAGGAGCATGTATGTTCAATTACAAATGCAAGCCAGGATACTCCGGTGGGAATGCATTTTTACACACACCACAATTCAAGTGCTGAGAGTTTGAAGTTCATGAACATAGAACATATTCCTCCACTTAAGAGGAGTGGCAATAGAACAAATAAACTCTTAAAGAGGGAGAGGTATTGGATTTATTCTCTGAAAACTGTTAAACATTTATGATTAAATGACCAATGGGATATCAAGCCATATCTCCTAGACTAAATATGTTTCCTTTTATGGAAATATTTGTTACCAGATTGAGTTAACATATTATCAGAAGTTTACAGGGGACCCTAGCTCTAAATGTTTCCTTGAATCTGATGTTCTGTTTTTTAAAGGCGTCACCACTTGCAGGTGAAAGAATGACTCGTGATGGTACCCCCTAAAATAGCAGTGCGCCCCCTTTATTCATTTGATGCCAAATAATCCTGAATATTTGGTTTAATCTTCATTTGAAGTACAATAAAGAAATATAAATATGAAATTATTTTGACTTCCATAGATTAGATGTCACGAAGGAATTTGTTTGTGTGATAACATTTTTATTTTTTAGATATATGTATATGTTGTTCTCCTTTTTTTGGACAGTGGGGACAGGATCCAGTGAGTATGGTCAGTACCCAAAGATATATTTTCTTTCAGCTGTAATATATGAGGCAGGACCTGTTGAAGAAATCCCACTGCATTTTACGATTCTGCATCTTCTAGAAAACTTACAAACCACAAGTTATGATAGCTACTCTGGTTTTCCAGGTCATCTATTTTTACCTGCAATGATAAAATAATTGAATGTTGTTCACATACTGTGGCTATTAAATCATGAATAACAGCATCCTGTGAGTCCACTCTACTTTCAGTTTGAAAAAGACGAGTGTCAAATTTCTGAAGTGCAGATGTAGTTTGTTGCAAAGCCATTGTGACAGCAGACATCTGAACTAAAAGCTTATTTAACATAGCTTTGATATTTGAGGCATCCGTAACTTGAGTGCTGCCAGAAGCCATTTTAAAATAGACATAGCTGAGTCTGGTAGCCAAGATTAACAATTTAACTGATTGTATCTTATCAAAAGGGGTCCAGTGGCAGAAAGTAGGTGTTTACAGTGCTCCAAATAGTCAGAAAATAAGTACATCAGCCCACCAAATGTCACACATAATGTTGGATTTATAATTCAGTTATGGGAGAGATCAAGTTAGGTGGCCATTTTCCATGAAGGCAAGCAATGCCCCCCTCTGAGTATAATTAAGCAATAAGGCATGACTGGGAGTGGTATATCATGGGATATCATCACGCCTTGGGTAGTTGGGAAACAGGCCACAGGCCAAGTGCATCCAACCACTCAAGAAGTGACAATATCCCATGATATACCACACCCTGGAGTGTCTTATTGCTATTATGAACTGAGTTAAAAGTTTTATAAATAAAAAAAAATAAAATAAACAGGTTTTAAAATGTTTTATGAATGAGTTTTTGGGTGGTGTAAGAGTACATTTTGAAAAAAATAGTTCTCATGCACCTAGAGCAAGGAGGCTGGTGGCACCAGAGCTTTTTGAAGCCATGATGTAGGACGATATTATCATGTCTTCAAAGAGCTCTCAGCCAATCAGATTCCTCTGTTTACGATCCTAAGTTCATAATTTCTGATATACAGTAGTCAACCAGCTCTTTGTCCTTGACTTCTTCAAGATCTAAGCTGCAGTATCTGCTGATGTGGTTCTCGCTTAGCTGCTTCTTTATCTCTGGAAATAGTTTTTTTCATCTCCATTCTCTCCATACCTTTATAGTGTTCCCCAAAGCTATGATTGACCCTGTCCTATTCTCCATGCACATCTTCCATTTTCCAATAATCTCTGAATTCATTTTCAGGAATTATTTATATGTCAATTCATTGCAACAAACTACATTTGGAAATCAGAATTGACACATAAAGTCACAAAAGTTGGGAAATTCAACATTAGGACAAAACGTCCCCTGAAACATCATGATTGGATGGTAAAGTATTCCTCACAGCTTGAATAATCCCTCAAAGCAGTGCCGGCATTACCCTTACTTAAGCACCATCTTTCAATGCACATAAATCTACTGATGACCAGTATTTTGAGAGAAGGTGCCATAATGAGGGTAATTCCAGCAATGCTTCAAGAGACCATTCAAACCACAGGAAATGCTATCACAATGATTCAAAATACATTTTACACTAATTTTAAGATTAGAGACTTTTGTGCTTCAACCATAATGGCTGCAGAAAGACAGTTTTATTGCAATGAATTTATTTTAGAAAATTACTGTATATTTAATACAAAATGCACATTAATTTGCGTTGACAATGGCAATCTTCAGCCAACACTGTCAATACATTTGGTGATAAATAATCCCTGGTGTCCAAGGCAATCACTGCCAGAACCAGTCCTATACCAATCATTGCATGACATCAAGTGCACCCTTTCATTACTAAGCCCTATGCCATGTACCTGTCATTTAGTGACACCTTTTTTCCTCACCCTGCCCCATGCCATACAGTCCCTGACATTCATTGGCACCCCCTTCTTCATTGTGTTTCTTGCCAAGCAGTCCTTGGTATCCAGTGGCTCCACCTTATTGTGTTATAAGAAATAAAGCTCTGGTGTCCAGTAGCACCAGTTCCTCTAAACCAATCAGTTTGTGGCATCCATATGCACCCCCTTTCTCACCCTGTTGCAACAAAACAAGTCATTGCTTGCAGTGATATCCACACCCTCTCCCTGCCTTGACCAATCAGTGCCTGTTGTCCAGTGGTACAACCCACACTTATTCCCTCCCCCAATCCAATCTTACAAGGCATCCAAATACAACACCCTCCCTCACTCGTCTTTAAGCCATGCAGTCTAAAGCATCAAGTGGAATTCCCCATATTTACCCTTTCAAAGCAAACTTCCCCAGGTCAGAGATAGCAGCTTGGACAAATTCTGAACCTAATGCAACAGCCAGTTGCTATCTGAATTGCAAACACTGTTTACTAAGTTCATGCACACAGAATGAATTTCTTGAATCACACTTTGCAATAATATCATTATGGTAAGTCAGGATTTATTGCTATTGCTTGCAGTGCCAATAACCCAACATTGGGAGTGATCTCCTGAGTCAGACGGTCATCCAGAGCTGAGGAGGATCCAGCATCCCAAGAACTGCAGTCCTCCTCTGGGGAGGAAGTGGTTCAGTTGCCGGAGTTAGACTGGTCCCTAACTGTGGCTGGGGGTTGGCACACTGACACTTCACTGGGGGTGGAGGTGGGGCAAACACCTGGTGTGCTTTGCATGAAAGTGTGCGTGGCACCACCTTTGGTGCCATTGCACATCCCATCCAATATGCCTGTGGGAACAAAGTGGAAAAAGCATTGAAAATAATAAAACAGATGCATTGTGTGTATGATTAGTAAGTTGCAAGTGTGATTCATTTAGATGGTAGCCTGCCATGGAGTGAAGAGGTGTTTTTTCTGCAGACCACTGCTTTGGGATGGTGAGGCTTGAAGCACTGCAGGGCCTCTGCTAGATGAGCTACCATTGGTCACTTTTTTGAGGTGAGAGTATTAGCTTGCCACTAGATCTGATATCCCATTACTTAATCATTGTGTGGGCTGTACTAACTGTTGGAAATGGGGTGGGGGTACCAGTGTACCGCCACTGGGATGTGCTCCTGGTGGTGGCATTTTTATATTAACTAATTGTCCAACACTCATATGGGCTCTACATGGCTGCTTTTTTATTTTTGTAACTGTCTGACACTGGGATTGACTCTTAGTGTCTGACATGGTGTCAGCAGACAGTCACCATAATGACACCAGGAATGTGCGCCCACTTGCCACATTTTTTTATCAACTAATTTTCCAACACTGTGGAGGACTCTTTACATCAGAAATGTTGTCATGGGGGTGCCACTTTGAGTGGGCTCCCAGTGGCTGAACTTTTTGGTTTTTAAATGTACACCATAAAGGTGGGCTCCTAGTTTTGGAAATGGGATTGTGACACCAGTATGCCACCACACCTGGGCCCCTATTGGCAATGCTTTTTTTTATTTACTACTTGCCTGGCTCTGTTGCTCTTTGGAGGGCTACGTGTGTCAGAATAGGGATCGGGGCAGCAGCCACCAAGGATATACTCTCCAGGGCCACATCTTTACTTAGTTGTCTAATTCTGTGGAGGGCTACAGATGTCAGAATCAGGGTTAGAGGGCCAATATTGGCCATCAGGGATGAACACCTCCTGGTTGCACAAATCTTTTTTTTTTGTTTGTTTGCAAATCTAAGAAGTAAGTAATGAGTCTGCAACTGTTTAAATCCATTTAGAAATGTCTGGTTCTGATATGCAACCACTGCTTTAAGTGGTGTAAGGATTGGGACCAAAGTTTTAGGTGAGGTGCATAGAAGCTACTAATAAATTTTTGTTTCCTTCATGTTCAGTGCATGAGTGGACAGTGGATCATTCTTTTGTTTATAATTTTTTTCATTTTACATTTTATTGTCCCCAAAATACCAAACATTCTCCTTGGGACAGAAAAGAATGAACCTGATTGTGTCAAGTTTCAAATCAATGCCTATTTGTAGTTATTCGGGGGCAAAAAGGGAAACTTTAAGATGATAATTTATGTGTTCACATTCCCCATAACTTAAAATCAGCTAAAAGTATTTATACCACATTTTCAGAATTTAGTGCCCCTACACAAAATGCACACATTACAATTTGAAGGTCCTTAGGTCAAAACACAGATGAGCTAAGTGCCCAAACACGGGAGTTTAACATTTAGTTGCCTGTTATAACTATAGTGGAGATAACATGCTTTTATAATGCTTCCAACTGTGTATCTCTCTTTCACACCACTCTTTAATGTGGTCTTAGCCTCCATCTCTTTCTGTCTTGAGAAAATCTAATTCTGCCCCCATCAATGTTTCCCTCTGCTTAACGCATTTAAATCTAAGATCTGACTCTGGCAAAAACACCGTCCTACAAGTCCTCTTTTATGAAACTTGACTATTATGTAACTCCCTCTACTGGACATTGAGAGATCTCCTAGTAATAGCACTTACTTTTGCTCCTCATGTGTCTATGGTGGATGGATCCGCATGTTTAGTTCAATGCCACATTGACCATATCTGTCACTATTGTGAACCCATTTTGTAAAACCTTTATACAGTAGATCCTTTCATCTCCTGTTGACTTGATCACTTTAGCACCCTCTTCATTTGTTTTGACAAATTCCTCTCTTTAAACCAGTTTGAATGGGTTGACACTGTCTGTCTGTAGAACGGGGTCATAATGTCTCAAGACATTATACCTCAGGAATATACCTCACTGCCAATACAGCACAATATATTGCCACTGCATAAGTCTTTTTTTGATGGAGTTCCACCCTCTAGCACACCACATTACAGGGTGCTGCAACCCTGAACCCCCCCTCAACTAAAATATCTAACTCTGGGGGGGGGGTGGTTAACAGTAAAATCACGCAAAGTGCGAAAATGTTAAAATCCTTGCGTCTTAGAATAAGGGATCGAAACTTGGTCCCAAACACATTACCTGCCTCCCTTGCTGCCAGTGGCTCATCCTGTAGAACCATAGCAACTGTTCAGTGGACCCCTGTCCCAGCAGAGGTCTTATCCTCTGCCTGGGAGAGTGAGAGGGTGCCCTGCCGCCTATACTGCCTTTCACAGTTTTGTACCCTCTCACTCTTCCCTACAACGCTGTTACTGTTTTGTGGCTTTGTCATACACTGTAGAGCATATGACAAAGGGATTCGGTAGGTCTGCCTGCTAATCAGTTCACAACTATGTGTCATACCTTCCCCTGACAGTTGCAGTGTCTCACTGTTTAATTCTGTATCCACAACAAAATTAGCTTTTCCCAGTTTTAAATTCTTCACACACAGACTTTTCTCCTCATCTCAGTGACATCATAACAGCTTCTTCCCCATTATACTACTCCCCCAACTTGGCATTTCTTTCAATCACAAAAAAAAAATCTCTCTTAGCCACTGGAGGAAAGTTCTTCTTGCCGATGCTCTTTAGAGCTAACCTTGCCTTCCTGCCTCTTTTTTTTTATCATTGAGTTACACAGGATAGTTTGACTGACATGCCCGGATGTATTACTGTTGGGTTCCTGCTTCTCCCTGTTTTACAAATGGCAAGAATGCTGCACAGGAAGTGACTTGATGAGATCACATCATGAAAAAAAGTTCTGATAGGACTTGTAGCTGCATCTCCTGGTTGACAGTCAAGTACTGTATGCTCTCCAGCCACCAGGCCACACTATAGTACATTTCTGTCCAACATATATTCCTCTCTTTCTTCAGATCTTGCCAGAAAGCCTAACGTCTTGTTTTTGCCTAAAAGTCCTATTTTCCCCTATCTAACAAAATATAATACTTACTGCAGCCATGCTGTTAGGCATTGTTTTGCTGACATTTATGACTGCCAACTGTTTTTTTTAATATTGTCTGTCTCAAAAACTAAGTACAAGGGTCACATGATGGCAGCTTGAGGAGCAGAAGTAGCCTTCCATAGCTATCTAATTCAGCTTTTTCGTCAAGTTACTACATCAAATAGCAACTTACAAGTAACATTAATTGACTTCGGAAGGTCTCTAGATCTCATCAATATCAAACAACATGGACATTTATATGAAAAAGCACCTCCATGGCTTTCCACTCCGCCAACTCCGGAGAAGTACAAGGCCGCAAAGCACCCCAAGCAACAACCTGCAGGCTTGCCTAAACCTCCTACCTCAGCAGTTGTCTTCTCAGAAGAAAGATTCCCTACTGTGGAAATGCAGAAAGCAGGAGATTTATCTAGAAATATCACAGAAATTTCAGGAAATAGTTGGCAATGTCTGTGGCTACTACTGTATGTGGTAATTTAGAGTAATTTAGTTGATCCCCTTGAGGTGGTGACCTGCCAACTGATAGGTCGAACCTAACTTCTACCAGCAGCCTCATTGTATTTGGAACCCTCTGAACAGTGCTGATAATGGCAACCTGGGCTTTGCAATGGGGCCTACTTCTACAATGTGCTATTTCATGGTGGGCCCTGCTGAAGAGCCAGATTTGCAATCTACCTTGCTAGTCAGTGTGTGCCTCCTTTTACTTTTAGTTATCTCTAGACTTGCAAACTAGTACAGTTACCGGACATTTAGGAGAACTATCGCTTGACTGATGCTGGAAAAAGGCTACAGACCTTCTGAGACTCCCAGACCGGGATGGAAGGCAACGCTTTCTTAATTTTAACCTTATACTGATTTTTGTTTGACAACCCTTCATGCTGTTGTTTTCAGCTGTGGTTGCGCTACGGTCCCTTGAACCTCCATAACTCCTGGGTCAATTATTTTTTTATTATCATCCCACAAACACCCCCAAGAAAAATTGGGGACAGTGTAACTCTTTTTTGCTTCTTTTTGTGTTCTCTTTAATGCACAGCGAAGCATTCTTGTTGACATTTTGCATAACAAATGGAACAGTATGTTGGCTACTTTTGCTGTTACTCAGTTATCTAAGTTCACTTGACTTATTGCATTGCTTTGTTCGATTATTATTTACTAAATGTGTGTATCGCTTTTTGTGTCGCAGGGGAAGAGCAGGATCAGGGGGGTTGGGGTTCCTCTAGTGCAACTCAGGTCTGTGCAAAGACATCACCTGCTGGAGTATATCAAGTGGTGCAGTTAAATTGAACTGGGGTTAAGTGTTGTAGAGTACAACAGGGTATTTTGTTAGGGTTTTATTAATTAAGGGGAGGGTAATAGGGAATAAGTTTTATTGAGAGTAATTTTTCTTTATATTTTGATAGAATGGTTTGTGGGAAAGGGATACCAAGTGTATTAGATCAATCCACCTTTGAAGAAAATACTTTGAACAGCAGCTCAGGAAATATTATGTTCTATTCCAACTTTGATAGACGAGATCGGCTTGCTATTTCTCCCCAATTACTCATTATGAGTGGCCCCTATAATATCATAAGCTGGAATATGAGGGGCGCCCAAGATAGATGCAAGAGGCATGTCATTCTTCAGCACCTCCATCACCTAAAGGCAGGGATTGCATGTCTTCAAGAGACACATTTCCAATGAGAAGATGTGATTCTGCTGTGCCGGACCTGGGTGGGGCAGGCGTTCAGATCAGGGAAATCCACAAATAGTGGGGGAGTAGCATTACTAATAGATAAAAAAAATTCCCTTTAAACTGGAACAAGAAATCTGGGACCCCAATGGCCGGTATATTATCCTTCACAGCCTCCTGGAAACACAACAAATTACATTGGGAGCTATATATGGTCCGAACAGTGACTCCCTTCAGTTTTTCACACAATTGACAGGTTTAGTTGTTATCAGCCCCCCCACACTGACTATTCTAGGTGGAGACTGGAATACTACCCCTTGCCCACACAGGTCTGACTCCCTGAAATAAGGTTTCTCTCCTACACAAAGAGCCTTACATGACTTTATGAGGAGTGCAGACCTTATTGATGTTTGGAGACTATTAAACCCTGAGGAAAGTCAATACACCTTTTTCTCCCATCCTCATAAGTCATTCTCTAGAACTGACTTCTTTTTACTGAGCTTGTTTGCCCTTCTGGGCATGATAAATGCAGATATACATGCTAGGGTCATTTCTGACCACTCACCTATATCCCTCACATATCTCCTGGGACCTGGAATTTAAATGGATGCCATCCAGCAGTTGAATACTCAACTGCTTCAAAAAAACGGACTCCTTACAACAGATTAAAGATTTTGTTTAAAGCTTCCTAGAGATTAATAGAGACTCAGTGACCAGAATAGATGTGGTTTCGGTGGCCATGAAATGCTCCCTTAGGGGGGAATGCCTCCGATTGTCTACTAGCAAGTTCCAGCAGTTTAAACAACAGCAAGACTGTTTACTTCGTACCATCCATCAGCTAAAGCACACACTCAGTCACCAATCCCCAGTGGTGGAGTGGGCCAATTTGCATGGGTTGCAAGCCCAATACTCTGCTCTGATGTTCCAGAAAGCCGAGCTCTCACTAAAATGTACAAAACTTAAATATCTTGTTACAGTGGAGAAGGCAAGCAAGCTATTAGCAATCCCACTTAGCCGAGCTGATGCTTCTCATTTTATTCTGGGTATTGGGTCTGACAAAGATAGTCTGGTAGTCAGTTCCCCCAGAGACACTGTAGCTGTTTTAAGATCCTACTAGCAGAAACTTTATTCTGAGGACTGGATCGAACAGCCCACCGACACAGATATCAATGAGTATCTCAATTCAATTGACCTCCCCAAACTCCCCCCCCCAGGCTACACCCCGTGGTAGTCTTATCAAAATTCATGAAGTTAAAAATGTAGTTGAGCAGCTCCCATTAGATAAATCCCCCGGGCCCAATGGCCTACCAAATAATTTAGATAAGGCATGCCTATCATAACTTTCCCCTCTTCTAACAGAGGTATACAACTTCTGGTACACAAAGGGACTCTTGAAATCAGATTTCCTCAATACTCGAATCACTCTTATCCCTAAGCAGGGTAAGGACCCCCAATATCCTGAATGTTATCAACCTATATCATTGATCAACACCGATGTCAAAATACTTGCCAAAATTCTAGCCAAGAGGCTAAGGCCTCTCCTGACTAACCTCATTAGTAGAGAGCAAATTGGTTTCATGGTAGGCAGATCATCAGTGGACTACATGCGTAAACTACTGCATATGCTATTAATGTCCAAGGATTCAGCCCTGTCTGCGGTTCTCGTGTCCCTGAATGGCAAGAAAGCATTAGATAGGGCCTCTTGGGACTTTCCTTTTGTGATTCTGGCCCATTTCGGTCTCCCCAAGTGATTCCTTAAATGGGTCAGACTGATATATTCTTCCCCATCTGTCCAGATATGGTGTAATGGTATACTCTCTGATCCCTTTCTGCTCCAACAGGGTACCAGACAAGGTTGCCACCTTCCCCCCTCCTGTTTAATATCTTCTTGAAGCTTTTGATCAGGAAACTGGTAACCTCTCCACAGCTACAGGGGAATAAAATAGTAAACCAATGTTACACCCTATCTGCACATGCAGATGATCTACTTTTACACCTAGAGGAGCCCCAGACAGGTAACTCTTTTCTTCTGGATGAAATTGACAACTTCTCTGTGGTATCCCACTATAAGCTTAACCTCTCCAAAACCAAGGTTTTCCCTCTGAATAATAGAACTCCCCAGGCAGTGATGGCTCAGTCTGTTCTCTCATGGGAACCTAACTCCATTACCTACTTAGTAATCAAGGTTACCAGAGATATACCCACTATGCTAAAAGATAATCTCTCAGATCTGTTAAGTACACTTAAAACTGACCTCGATAGATGGGGAGGTCTTCCCCTGTCACTGTGGGGGAGAATAAACACTGTTAAAATGAATGTCTTACCCTGTCTGTTGTACCCTCTGGGAATGCTTGGCTTTTTCCTCCTTAAAAAATGGTTCTCTAAATTTCAAACCATGCTCACTGCTTTTATGTGGAAAGGTAAGGGAGTTAGGCAGTCCTATTCTAAACTCACAGTGCCAAAACCGCAGTGTGGACTTTCTGTACCCTCCTTTTTTACATATTACTGTGCCCACCATATCAATCAGCTGGCACACGGGACACAGGAGACAAAAACTGATGGTCTACAGACCTATGCTCCCCTATGGTTGGATATTGAGAGGTTCCTGGCTGCTCAACACCACTGTACCCTCCCATTTTTAGTATATGTCACACCCAGGACACTTCCTAAACCGCTGAAGAATATCCCATTAGGGTGGTCCATCAGAGCTCTACACCAACTGCAAGTGCATATCTCCCATAAATGGCACACATCATTGGACCAGCCAATCCTGGGCAACCCTGATTTCAAAATTGTGCATCAACCCATCCTACCCACCTTCTGACCCCCCTTAATAGGAAAGAAAGTTTCAGACTTATTCACTGACAGAAAAAATAATCTCCTTCCCCGTATCCTGACTCTGGTTTAATATGCCTGTCAAAGCTATTTTCAAATACAGACAACTCATAGAGGCTATTATAGCTCACCTGGGAAAAGGCTTGATACAGCCCTTGCCCACTGTTGGTCTATCCACAATCCTACAACTGGCCAGGGATCCCCATGCAGTTTATAAAGAATTGTAATCACTAGACCTCAACTTGCTTCAAGGGGCCTGTTATTATTATTGGTCCCAGGCATTATCCCTTGGTAGTGAAGTAGACTTCTGGAGGAAATTATGGCAAATATATATAAATGTGTTAAACAAGACAGATTGCACTTAATTCAATTTAATATTATGCACAATCTATATTTTACCCCGGTGAAGTTCCACAAATTGGGTCGCTTGCCCTCTAACAAATGCTCAAGATGTGGGAGTTCCCCTGGAACTTTATATCACATGCTGTGGACCTGTCTGAAAGTTCAGGTATTTTGGCAAGCCATTTGGCAAACCCTAGATCCAGTTTTAGGTCTTGATCCCCTTTTTACCCCAGAAACCTGTGTACTATATTATTTTCCTCAGGGTACTCCCAGAGTTAGAAAATCACACCTGGCACTGATTTCTGTCACGGCTAAGTTACTAATTATAAGACACTGGAAAGAAAGCACATCCCCGTCAGTTTTGGAATGGCATAAGGAAATTTTACTTGCTCTCCAACTGGAGAGACATATTTCATTAATGTCTAATAGGTCTAACACCTACCAGTCCAGATGGGACCACTTGATGCCCTGCTCACTACATGGAAACCCTAAATGATTAAACTGAAGATCCTTCTTCATAGGCATCCCAACTTGTAAGATCAGGAATACACTTGGCAAGAGGTGGGTTGGGGAAGGTTAATGAGGGTGGAAGTGGGAGGATGAATGGGGGGTGGGGAGACGGGGGTTTCACCACCAACACGTGTTTTATTCCATTTTTGCATTTTATGGAATTTACATTGTTGACATTTCCACTATGAGACTAGACCATACTGTATTATGGGGTGAACCTCTTGGTTGCCCAATTGTTACTTTTGTTATTGTAAGTACTATGTCAATAAGAAAAGTCTAACAAAGCTTATTGAATAAAAAAAAATATTGTCTGTATCTTAAATACCATGTAACAGATCAATGCTGCAACCATATTTCTGTAAGTTTTTCCATATCTATTACTTTTCTCCTGTCCTCCTTGTTTCCTATGATACATGCTTGAAAATGTAATGGCACTATTTATTGTAAGTCAGCTATGTAAAGCATTTTGGGTCACATTTGTATGGTGGGCAGTCATACTAAATGTAATTAGGTTTCATTGTATTGTACTTTTTTCCTGCCCATTCTCTCTAGCTTTAATATTTAAACTGCATTCTGTGCATCCTACATGTGGTCAGTATCAACATCTGACCTATATAAAGTTATGCTCTGTGTTCACTAATATGATGAAGTGACTAAAACCCAGAGAGCTAGTCTTAACAAAAAAAAGATCTTTTGACGTAGTACAATAAAAAGTTAGAAAATGAAAATCAACTTTTAGGTGGGATTTCAATGTATTACCAGCATGTATGATATACTTCTTCACATTCTGAGATTTCTTTGACACTTTTGTTCTACTTTTGGAATTATGAAAGGATGGTACCAGGGCCAGCCCACCAGCTCAGTTGTTGAATTTCTTCTTGTGACGCCGATGACCCAGGTTTGGAAATGGACCCAGAAGTCAGAGGGCTGGCCAGGGGAGAAAGATTGAGTGTCATGGAGACTGCTCTCCTTCTCTGTGGAGGGAGGTGAAGAGTGTCCAGTGCTTTATGGACCCCTGGAGGAGGTAGAGAGTACTGCTGCAACCAGCGCTGTTGTGTTATGGGGGGCGGGTGGACAATGGATGTCATTGCACATCCCCACCAAAGGAGCAAAAGCAGCAAAAAGCCAGCCCCCCAGCATGACAACCTGCTCTTCCCACTGCCCATTGCCACTGATGTCCACTGTGGGGGCCCACTACCATTGCCCTGATCCAGGGGATAAGTCATTGGGAGGGGGAGTCCCCCAGTGGCCCCATAAGGGGGGGGCAAGCCTGGTCATGGGGGTGGTTGGGCAGAGTGTGTCTGAGGGGGGGGCACCAGCAAAAAAAATAAATAAATAAAAAAAGGAGGGTGCCATTTAATAAGGCCAACTTCAGGTTTTTATCTGTATTCTCCGTTGTTTTTGAACACAATTTTAGAAATCACTTTTTTGATACTAAAATTAACTGGAAAGCAACAGACAGTGCTTTCTGTCCCAATGACTGGTGTAAAAAAAAAAAAGAATACTAATTAAAAATTGTATCAGCCATAATAAGAGTATTGCTGATTTAAATATGTCAAATGGGGAAAAAATGTTGGAGCAGACTCAAGACCAGGAAAAAAAGGGTAATATATAAGATTGGAGTTATGGAGCAATTGTAAATGGAATAAAAATGTAAGGTTAACATTTTCACCGTAACATGCACTGCTACTTACATGCTATGTCATCATCTGAAAATACTTAAAACAATGAAAGTATGATTGTCATTCAGTGTATATTGCAATTATGTTGGGCTACCCTATGTAAATATTCTGATTGCTGTTGTCTGTAAATAGAAATCTGGAAAAAACAGCTCATTAGATAATTTATTGATTAAGGATGTGACACTGTCTGATCATATGTTACTCTCATTTGCAATTAACTTGTCCTTTAGAAAGCTACCACCTTTTATTGTTTGTCACATAGCCAAAAAAAGTAAGACAGATAAGTTTTGGTCAAAAATTGGCTTTGGAATGTATGCTGATCATCCCTGCATTTCCAGATTTGGGGGTTACAGGGTCGCAAGGCAAAAATGGTTGAAGCACTTGATCTCAAAAAATACCAGGTTGACTCAGGAGATGTTAACAGGTTAGCCAACAGAGTGCGCAATATTTTGCTATACTGGATCACCCCAGTGGTGTAATGAGGCCTGACTCCAGACGGGGAAGGCCCTGTAGCTCCTTGGCAGTCCAGTAAAGCCTGTGCCACCCACACTAGAGGGTATTATTGCACTTAGAAAATGGTCTATATGTGTCATTTTTATAAGAATTAGAAAATAAAATAATGCTATAAAAAAGTAGTAACAAATTGATTTTTAGTCAGTGTTTGGTAAAGTAGACCTTTTACTGGTATATGAACCAGTACAGGGCACTGCAGTGTTTTATAGCTGTTTTTCTAATTTAAATTGTTAATCTTGACCCCTCCCAGTGCTCATTTTTCACTTTACTTGAGTAGCTATTTTTTCTAATATATGCTTTTTTTCATTTACTATGCTTTAAACTCCCCCTGGCCAGCCAACATTGTCTTGACCACTGCCTCCAGTCCTATCATCCAGCTTTTGGGACTCACCTCCCCTGATGTTCCTCCTTAGCTTGCCCCCCAGAGCAGGACCTTCAGGGGACCCCATTCCCCCTGTCAGATCCTAAGGCTCAGTTTCTAGAGAGTGCTGAGGGGAAATGGTGTGAGATCTGCAGGGTGCGGTGAGTGGCATACCACATAGCCCATTTTCTGGTTTTCCTAGTTGAGAGGTGTGGCATGCAATGATGTCAACGGCCAAAATGCTGACATTTGCCCCACCTCTCCCCTTCAGCGAGCTCTGTCAGTCAGTTTCCCCAGTATCTACTGTTAACCTTCCTTCTCTCAATGTCCATTTTTGCTTTTCTTCAGTGGACATGTATTAGCCCTCTCCTCTGCCCTCACCACTCTGATTAGCTTACCGCACATCAGTTACTGTACTGCTGTCTTGAGCAGGTGGTAAGTGGTACTTTCTTGGTTTCTGTGGCCACCGATTTGTGCTGCTGGTTTGTGGCAGAAGAGAGAGTGAGTGGGCAATATCAAGCTGTGGGAGAAGGAAAAGAGGGCTGGTGGCCATAGTTTGGAGATGTTATTGATCGAGCTGGCTGCATGGGATTCAGGAGTGACCTGAAAGACACTAAAACTTAAATCAGGTACACAATGTTATTTTTTTAATATGTTTAAAAAATGGGCAAGAATGTGGAAACTCAAGCATGGCTGCACTGCTAAATCCCATTGCACAAGAAAAAAAATAGCTGCTCAAACTTTTCAAATTAGCAAGGGCATATTGATCTTATTGGTGGAATGGCAAGCTGTTACCAGAAGTAATCATTTAGTCATTTTCTGGTCTCTCTCTCTCTCGGCACATGAATGAGCCCCATGCAAGTGGACTCAGCCAGTCAGAGGCTGGGAAATGTCTTGTTCATTTTCTACAAATATTCCAACAAAGAATCTGATGATAAAAGCTGCTGCTGCCTACATCTCAGCACTTTGACTCATCAGATTCTTCCTCAGGGATGGTTACAGGGTCAAATGGTATCAGGATATGATTTGTGGATTTTTGGATTAAACATCCCCTTTCAACTGGGATAATGGGAGTAAGAAATACCCTAGCAAACTTCTGATTGTAGAGCAATTCTGCAAGAAAAATACAGTTGAATTGAAGAGCAGAAATGTGTTGAAAAAAAGTAAAATAAAGGACCCTGAAGGTGGGGACCCCATCCATCAAAATATTAAATTGCCCAAGGTAGGTTAAAAGAAAGCTACTGTATTGCAATGGCTATTTTCTTTTTTCCTTTGCCTAACTCATGTGATTTCTAATTCACTATCTTAAAGAAAAAAAACAATTAATAAAGTGGGAGATTCCTTTTCTGTAGTTGATTTCTCAAACTTTATATACGAAGACTGAAAAAGTTAAAAGTGAGTTTAGTTAACCTGTTCAGGAGCAGTAGTGTCAACTATTATATAGGGAGAATAAAACAATCAAACTCTCTGTGTTTTTGGTTGTGAATATAATTGAGATCACAAAATACAAAATCACACATAACTCTGTAATACAGAACATCATGGGACATATATGCAAATCACCATGAAAATTAACCTGGTTCTGTGTCAATCAAGAATGCATATGCCAAAAGGACTCTAATAAAACCTGCAAAGGATGACAATAGAAAACAGAACTGCATCTTACACAGGGCTGATCATACCAGTGTGCCTTGCTTGCATCTCACTCTGGGAAAAATGAGCCACTCCTAAAGAGTTCTTAAGGGTTTCGGTCATAGTGGGCCTAAAACAACAAAGCAAGCAAAAATGACAAAGAACCTCATCACAAAAGCACCGAAGAATGGGTTACCCAAAAAATGTTGTCACAATAAAGCCATGTTTTCATGACTACAAAATCAAACATACCCCCATAATATGAAGTATTATGGGATATATATGAAAATCAACATGAACATTTAGGCTAGTTCTGCTTTGAGCAGAAATGCATGGTGCCAAAGGGCATTTCCATGGTGATTTGTGTATATGTGTGTGTGTGTGTGTATATATATATTTATACTGTATTAATGGCAAAAAACTCTGTTTAATACATCAGTTAGGGTTGTTCCACAGTGACAAAAGCAAGGACATTCGGTGTTAGGGTTGAAAGCCCCCCTTTCACCCACCCCGCTCATCCCTCAACTGGCATTGGGGTGTGCATTGGGGTCATTGGCCCTCACTCTCACCCCATCACATTTGTAAACAAGCTGAGGTATAGGAGAATGGGGTGAGAGTTAGGACCAATGACCTCAACGCAAACCCTGATGCCGCTTGGGGAGCAGGCTTGGGGGTGCAAGTGGGGCTTTCAACCCTAATACCTTTCAACACCAAATTTTCTTGCTTTTGTCGCTGTGGAACAAAGCTAACTGATGCATTAAATGGAGTTTTTTGCCATGAATTTCCTTTCTTTTTGAGAATGAGGATGATAAATAGTGAATAGAATGTGATGGGGGAGTGCAGGCCCTTTGAGCCCCATGTTTCCACTATGTAATGTCTTATGACATAGTAATGGTAAATGCAAAGCAAACACAAGCACTAATGGTTATGCACACGGTGACGCAAATGTAAATGGTAACACAAATGTAAATAGAAATGCAAGTGCAAAGCGATGCCAAAGCAAACAGTGAAGCAAACGGAGATGCAAGCTCATACGGAAATGCAACTGGTAACGTGCACGGTCAATGTACCACTATTGTTAACACAAATGTTACAAATGTTAACTGTTACAGCAACAATAATGCCAAAGGGAAGAGAAACGGAAAGACAAATGCAAGTGCGTACGGAAACGCAAAGTGTAACGTGCACGGTCACAGTACCACAATTGCAAATGCAAATGGTAACTGTAAGAGCAAATATAATGCCAAAGGAAACAGAAACAGAAAGACAAATGCAAGTGCATATGGAAACGCAAACCATAGCATGCACGGTCATGGTACCGCAATTGTAAAAGCAAAAGGTAACGGTAACAACAACAATAATGCCAAAGGAAACAGAAACACAAGTGTGTATGGAAACGCAAACCATAATATGCACAGTCATGGTACTGCAACTGTAAATGCTAATGGTAATGGTAACAGCAACAATAATGCCAAAGGAAACAGAAACAGAAATGCAAACATAAGCATGTACAGAAACACAAACCGTAATGCGCTCGGTCATGGTACTGCAATTGGAAATGCAAATGGTAATGGTAACAGCAACGATAACACCAAAGGAAACAGAAACACAAGTGCGTATGAAAATGCACACTGTAACACGCACAGGAACACAATTGGAAACACAAATGGTAACAGTAACCAATGATGAAGCAAAACGAAGGACAAATGCAAATGAAAGGGTGGCCACAAATGCAAATGGTAATACAAACGGTGACGCAAAGTGAAACACAAACAGAAACAGTACTGTAGACACAAATGGTAAGAGTAACGCAAATGCAAGCGCAAACAGAATTACAAAGGATAATACACATGGTGGCATACACGGGAACACTAACGCAAACAGGTATGGAAATGCAAGTAGAAACGTTATGTGTAACAGTAACTGGAGCACACACCCTGGTTTTCCCCAACAGCTGCATAGAGAAACACAGTGAGTATAAATAATGTATGCATAATAATGGGGCTCGAGCACAACATGAGGAGTTGGAATACTAAATTGGTTATATCTCAGAAACCGTATGACGTAGAAAAAAAATTTGAAATTTCGTATGAATTATTACTTTCCTGGCTAGTTTTGTACTTAGCCCTCACTTGGGGGGGCTAAGCATTTTTCTAACGAAAAGTCTGTATCTCGCGCCATTTCAAAGATACAGGCCCCGGAAGGTGCAGCAGATGCCGCAGTGTTAGTCTATGGGAAAAAGCGTCAACTTTGGAGCAATGTGACTTTCCATCCATGCAATATTTTGTCACCAAACCACCAAAAGGCACATCTTTGGATGTTGGCTTTCTTCCCTTCAAATTTCAGCCCAAAAGACCAAACCATTGTTTTGTAGCAGGGTGGCAAAGAATTCCTGTTATTTTGGGCATAGTGTTGCAAAATAGTGTCGCAAATCACAACACTTTCACAAATGAAATCACAAAAGCGTTGTGACTGCGACACTACTTTTTCCATAAATTTGAAAAACATATTTCTGGGGTGTTTAACCCCAAAATAAAGACATGGCTAGCATCCTCAGGGCTCGAATAAGTAAACACAAAAATAATTGTGTCCCTAGAGGGTCCCAAATTTGAATGCCATGCATTTCTGTGACCACTAACTGAAAAAAAAATGTCTGACTTATGACACTACAGTGGTCATTTGCAATAGTAAAAACTGCATTTGTGACACTGTTGAACTTTTTGTTAACTTTTCCATTGACTATAATGGGAAAATTGTTTTTTGAATAACTTTTGAATTGTTTAATATTTTTTCACAAAATCTTTAAAAGGCACACCGAGGACATTCATTGAAGTTTTCAGAATGGTCACGAAAACCATGCAACCTGTAGGCATGAGCAAAGAATGCACAAAAAAAGGTAATTGCTCACATGGATGTTGCTTAATAACTCCACAGCCATATATCCGACTGGTACAAAAGTTGGCAGATCCCAAGATCTATGGTTATGCCCTGAGCCTGCCAAATTTCAGGCAAATCCATTGAATGGTGGCAAAGTTCTTATTGTTCAAAGTTTAACCATTTAACCTTAAATGGGGTGCTCAACCCTACCTATGGTAGCACTACCGTGCTACCATAATATACACACACATAGATATATATCTATGTGGTGTTAGGGTTTCCAGCTCTAACACTCCATATACCCCACCTTGCACAGACCAACAGGTGGGGGAGGTGACTTGGGATCATCAACCCTAATGCTCCCCCCATTCCATTACAAAATAAGGTGACATGGGTATAGCAAAGGAGAATGGGGTGAGCATTGGGGCTAATGACCCCAATCTAGCCCAACCCACCCGTTGGTCTTTGAAGGGTGGGCGGGTGATGGAGTGTTAGGTTTGGAAACCCTAAACCACATTTTCCTACTTTTGATGGTGGAATGCTAACTGTTGCATTAACAAAGTTTTTTTGCAATTTATTTTCTTAATTTTGAGATAGTATAACCTAATCCTTATTTACATGTGGGGTATACCGTTGCTTTACCATGATCGACACTACACCAACAACAGTGCCAAGTCACTGTAGTGTCAGCATGGGACCCTGGCACTGCTTTCTGGGGGTATTGCACCCCCTCCTCGAAGCAACTGTGACTCAGAGTTGATTATTTAAGTGGGGGGTCAGAAAACAAAGATGGATTTTGACTCCCTGTATGCCAACTGCAAATGTGGGCAGCACAAAGGAGTCACTGTAACGTTGGTCAACAATGAGATTGTTGAGCGACTGTCATAGATCCATGTGTGGGACCCCCCATCCCTCCATGCAAGCATATGTGTATGTTCCTATGGAAGTGCATGGCCATCTGTCCCTGCACTTAAATTTATAATTTTTTCATGGAGAGGGTTGTGGATGCATGGAACAGCCTTCCTGAGGAGGTTGTGGAGTAAAAAACAATGGTGGAATTCAAGAATGCATGGGACAGGCATAAGGCAATTCTAAGGGGTGGAGGTAGGAAGAAGTAGGCTGTTGGTTAGCTAGGATATGCAGCTTATCCATTAGGTAAGGAAATGGGCAGACTGGGTGGGCCAAGCGGTCCTTATCTGCCATCAAATTCTATGTTTCTATAATGCCAGAGTGACCAAATTGTCAACATAGCCAGGTTATTACCCCCACCAGATGTACTGTGCACAGTTAATTTTCAAATCCCCACCAAAATGTAATTCTGAGCAACTGCAATGTCATTCCGCGCCACAGCTTCAAAAACATATTTTGGCCAGAATTTGAAAAAAGGCACCTGTGACACACATTGTATGGAATAATAATAACTGAATGTTGAAAATTGTATGTCAAAATATCACACTTACAAAGTTATGAGGCTGCATAGCAAAATGGCAGCAAATGGTCATAATGCAGGCATTTTTTTTTAGATTTTGACCCCACATTTTTAACATGGCCTTTCAGGGACCCCACATCACAAACAATATGACTGTCATTATGCAAATTCTGCCCAAAAGGTGAATTCACAAATTGACCGTGAAAACACCTTTCGAGCAAAAGTTGTGAAATGAAAGTGTTATTGTTCATGAGGTGGGATCCCCAAAAGGCCGTGTTGAAAATTTGGGGTCAAAATCTAAGCATATGACTGAATCATGCATAAAAGTTGAAACCCACTTTGAAAAACATTGAATTGGCATTTATTTTAGTCTCTCATATTTATTTATTTATTTTATTTAGTTTTTGTTGACCCGGGTAAGTGCACTAAACAAATTCTGCCTATTTTCAGGCATGACCCATGGAGGAGGATAGAGATGAATGCCAACTGATCTTGAACCAGATTAAGCTGTTGGTGGTATTTTTAGTGAACTGGAGAAATTTGGCCAGGACACAGGGGAAATTCCCCTACTCACCTTAGGAGGACTTGCTGACCGGCAGCAAGATGGCCACCTAAGGTGTTGCAGAAGAGGAGATGGTCATTCTGGAGACTAGGGATCAGGTCTCCCCCCAGTTTCATTTATTCTGGAGACAAATTTTGAGAGAGACTTGGACCTTTTACCATTTACTTGCATGGAGTGAATTTGGAGTGTAATTCAATGCAGGATGAGAATATACCTTGAGTTCCGATAATAGAGGATGTTGGCATGGTTGTTACTGTGCTGCTGACAGCATCAGCCGTTATAGTGGATTTAGCAGAAGCATGCATTGTGCCATGGGAGGACTTTAAATTTTCGGAAGAACAGGAGAAGGATCCCATTATCAGTACAGAGCAGCTTTGGCAGACACTGGAAGAATAGCACTGATTACTTTTGCAGAAAATCACAGATGAAAAGGAAAAATTTTGCATAGCCTCAGAATTGCTGCAACAGTTGCAGCAGGATGCAGTGGATGTTGTGGAGGGAACACGAGAGTAAGGCAATAAGAGCACCATACAGGAGATTGTTCCCAGATGGCCTGATGACCAGATACCTCCACCTGAGCTGACTGAAGGCCTGGGACAGAAAAACAGTGGCCGAACCTGGAAAAAAACATTAGAAGCCTCGGCCCACATGGCTACGGGTAAAAAGGATCTGGGCCAACTAATGAGAGGAGTTGGAGCTGGCTTGGACACCTGCGAGTGTTCTACTGAACGCAGGCTGGGTGGCAGAACCACAAGGTGGATGGTCCCCCGACCCTGAGGACCCTGCTGTGGCACAGTACACAAAGATGGACATTACATTCACAGGTAAAATGATTTATTTACCTAAATGGGGACATGAGAAATTTGATAACAGGACAGAAAGCTGTAGTAGTGGGACTAATAATACAAAAGACAGTAGAAAAGGAGACCAAATGGATGGGGGGACAGCCTTCTGTGCATGTCACCTTGGATAATGTGATGGAGCAAGAAAAAGTACTTGAAGGGGGTAAAACAGTGAATCCAATAACATATGTGTGTGGGGGAGGTACTGATAAGAGGAAACAGCCACTTATGTGACCCAAAATGAATATACAGGTTTCTGTAGCATCCACATCAAATGCACCCTTGTCCAAAGAGCCTGTTATAGCACCTCAGGATACCGGGAAACCAAATAAATTACAGGATAGTCCCTCCACAGTAGAGAAAACAGATGAAATGTTACTTCTAGGCTTGGGGTTAACAGACTGCAATACCTTTCACAGAAGCAATTGTTTAAGCCTATGCAATGGATGGCAGATTTATTTAAAAACAAGGGAGAGCCAGCTCCACATCGTAATGCCATTCGGTTGATATATAAGGGTGGCCTAGCTAACCCACCAGATAGAGTCTACATGGGAATAACTTTATTAAAAGACTCACTGAAGATCTATGCATCTGAAGTTTTTGCACTCATCCATGCAGATGAATACCATTATGATATCAACATTAAAACTGTGGAATGTTTGGACCAGTTTTGGGCAAAGTATAATACTGTTAAAAATACTCCATTGTGGTCAATGTTTTTTGCAATCCCAGTTACTAAACCAGCGGGTAGAATGATTACCATCCTGTTTAAAAATGAAGGTGGTAATATCTCAGATATATAGTTCTGGCTTAAAAAGTGCTCTGAGGTTCTAGAACATCCAACCCCTATAACTGAGTCCGAGCAAATATGGGCAGGATGATGGAGGATAAAATGTAAGTTGATCCTGGGCAACAATGGAACTGTACATCTGCCAAGCTGCTTTTACTTAGGAAGAGATGGGGAATCACTGTTTTACCATGGCCAGCCGAAGTCTAGTCACAAATGTGGATCATGGCTACATCTGAGTAATGCATGCAATACCCCTAGATGTAAGCACTGTTTAGAAATTGGACATATGACTTTATCACGTACCAACATGTTTAGATGCAACCTCTGTGAAGAGAAAAGTCAATCCTATGTGAAATGTCCATAAGCCTCCCACAATACTGAAAAAGGAGTCTCCCATGAAGCCTTAATTATGCAAGCACAGAAAAAATGGTGTGCACAAGCCTCTGAGAGGAGAATGCAATCCATCTGGCAGGATAAAGAGTTGGTCAAACAAAAAGACACTAGAAAGAACAATGCAAAGGAAAAGTGTACTGCGCCACAAGAAGAGGCCATGGCAGGTCCTAGTACTGGTGGAACTGACTTGGCTTTAAAATCAGATGAGGTACTGGGTCAGGAAAATATGAGAAGCAATGAACAGCTTGTAAAATCACAGCAAAATGCCTTATGAGAACACACTTCCTATCCACACAAAAATACAAGCAACATCAGAGAGTGAGACAATTAAATCTACTGTCCTGAACCGTGATAAGCTTAACCGCCAAAACAAAGCAGGGGAAAAAGGGATGGAGACACAGGATATAAATAATAATAATAATAAACTTTATTTTTAAGCACCTTTCGAGATATCAAGGTGCTGTACAAATATTAAAACCACAATAGCACAAACAACAAATACAGTAAAAAATAAGATAAATCCAGTCAATTATGCATCACTGAAGGCCTGAGGCCACAAAAAAGTTTTTTTAAGTGCCTGCTTAAATCCCCACACAGTTAACGCACTCCCATAGCTGATGGGGTAGACAATTCTAGAGGTTAGGGGCCATAAAAATAAATGCATAAATGATATGGCTCAAACCACAATGCCCCCACCCCCACCTAAAGCTCAAGAACTACCCTTTATGACTGTGGAGTACAAGAAACGACCCCAGACCAGAGTGAGTGCTAAAACAGAACCAAAAGGGAAAGAAATAAAAGTCACAAAAGGAAAAGGGAAAGTAACACCAGCGAACCCATACAAAATACTTCAAAAAGTAGAAGACTGGGGAGATACAGATGGGGAGGATGAATCGGAATCCTCCTCCATATCATCTTCCATGATAGAACACTTATCTGAGAAAGAAGACGGTAGTAAAGGAGAAACTAGGAAGAAAAAATGGAATATCAGACCAAAGTGATGGGAAGTTAGAATACATTCTATCCTTTAATTTTACATCATATCCTTGCATCTGCTATATATTAATATCAAAAGCATTAAGAATGGGAAGAGACAACTGACCATCCTTTCAGAATTACAGACTAAGGCAGACATAATATTAGTCCAAGATATGAGAATCAAAACTTTTTTTGAACTAGCACAGGCCTCTAGGCTATGGGGTAAATGGGCAACCTTTTGGTCCCAGGGCATTGATACTTGTGATGATGTGGGCATTCTTTTTTACAACTCCCAATTAAAAGTTACCAGGGTAATAGATCTAGACCCTGGGAGGATGCTAATTCTGGATATACAGTTTGGAGACGCCCAACTTCGATTGTAAATAGTTACACCCAAGTACAAACTCATCATATAACGCTGTTTAGGGCAATCCAACCATACTTATACATGTCTAGGCTGGTAGTATGAGGAGGCAATTTTAACTGTGCTATGCAAATCATGGATAGGGGCTTGAAAACCAGTAAGTTATACTGTGATTCTAATGCACTTAATGATATAATAAATAACACACATTTATAGGATGCATATAGGACAAAACATAGCACGGGGGAACACATACTTTAAAGGCCCCATCTCACCACAGACAGATTACTTTTTTGTGTCTGCATGCCTATTAATACTTGACATACACACACAATGTTTTGATTTCTCAGACCATAGAGGCCTATTCAAATCACCTGGGGAGACAGCCTTAGCTGTGGGAAGGGCCCATGGCACCTGAATAGCTCACTGTTGGACTCTGAAGTGATAAACAGAGAATGGGGGAAATTATGGATGCCAGGAAGTCAGTGCAATGTCTGTATGATACAGAAGTAGAGTGGCGGGAAGAGTCGAAACAATTAAAAAAGAAATTCTTTCAAAAAATTGCAAATAAAACTGGCCTTAAAATCATATTTGGATTACTTGTACCTAAGAAAACAGCTCCAGGCCCTGATCTCTAAAATGAAAACTTTAAAAATAGATTTTAGCATGTAAATTACAGTAAAAAAAAGAAATGTTCCTAAAACAATATGAAAGAGATAAGTCCCTACAACAGGAAATAAGGTTTGGGATAGAAGGTAAAAAACAGACTTTCAATGCATTTTGGGATTGCCAAAAAATGACTGAAAAGAAAACAATTTCTACTAAGAAAGGAATTTTACATGCAGTCCAGCAACATGTCAAAACTTGGTTTGGAGAACCTCCTGTAGTACAGATGTCGCAGGACTACCTAGGACAACTGGATGTTCCTGTGGTGACATCACCTCAGTGGGACACTTTAATACAACCTATACTGAAAGAGGAAGTGAAGTAGGTAATTAATACTTTGAAGAATGGTACATCTCCTGGGAAAGATGGCATCACAGGGGAGTTTTATAAAAATGCAGTGACTAGTTTCAGGCATTACACTTCTCTATAATAGAATATTGGAATCTGGAGTTTTACCACAGTCTATGACAGAAGCAGACTTAATTTTTTTTGTCTAAAAAAAGGACAAAAAGACTTAAACAACTGGATGCCTATAAGCCTGTTAAAATGTAAATTTTAAAATTGTGGCAAACGTTCTCTCAAAAAGGCTTTCCCAGATTTCGCATAGTGTACTTTGCAAAGCATAAACTTGTACAATAACAAAGAGGGGCATTCAGGATAACTTAATAATTCTACAGGAATTATTCAAGAGAGGTAGGATGTGGACTGAAGAAGGATATGTCCTCAGCTTGGATCAACATAAGGCATTTGATTCCTTATTTCACACCTTTTTATTTGTAGTTTTGAGACATTATGAACTACCAGAGAAATGTATACAATGGATATCATGCCTGTACCAGGAGGCTACACTTACACCTATAGTGAATGGATTGACTGGTAGTATAATAAGGTTACATAGAGGGGTTAGAGAGAGTTGCACCATTAGTCCATTACTGTATATTTTTTTTTGTATTGATCCCTTTTACAATCTATTCAGAATTCTGTACTAATTAAAGGGATATATTTGACACAGATGGGGGCCCTTATAAAGTGTTTGGCCTATGCTGATGATAATAGTAGTAGATAAAGGAACAGATGAAGAGGTGTTTAAAAGCATTATTTTGGATTTTTCTGATAACTCTGGGACTAAAATTAATTTTGAGAAAAGTGTAGGGATATGAATATGAGTCACTAGTGATGTAACACACTCTATGTATGCAGATATTAGACTCACACAGGACCCAATTACTATTCTTGGGATTATATTTAGGGATGTAGACCTGGCCCTATTAAATTGGAAAAGTAAGATAAGGAAAGCTGAAGGCATTTCCCTTAGTTGGAAGGGCCTACAGATCACAAAACAATAGCAGGTCCTAATAATAAAAAAAATTTTAGTACCAATTTTCTTAACATTAGTTATATATTCCCCCTCCACCCCTATTAAAAACTAAATTATATAGCATGTTATTTCAGGCCTTGTGGGTAAGTCGCTTGAACCTGATAAATAGAGGAATTACATGTAGGATGGTTAAAAAGGGGGGCCTGGACATGATAGATCCAGGAATATTTTATTATAGTATTTTGTTTACATTATAATATGTTCCCTATACCAACTGTAGAGATGAAACCATGGGAAGAAGCTGTCATTGAATTGGTGGACATTTGCAAACTGGCATGGGAGCAAAGGAAAGGTAGACTACTATCCAGAACAGTAGTAGTCCTGGATTATGCAAAACCCATGATACAGGACCAGATTAAGTTAAAAATTCCCAGACCACATACACAACCAAGGACAAAACAAGAGCTGTATGGTTCAATGATGCTAACAATGAAACAGGAGCTGGAAATAACGACTTGTTCAACAGTTTAGCTACAGACTACATTGACCCACTTGACTAATGGAAGGATTCCACCATTCGCATGGGACATGCTGTGGCTAAGTATCCACGGGAGATGGAATATAAAAAACAATCATAAATATCAACAGCTGGTGTAACGATATTGCCCAAGGAGTTCATGCACAAAAATTTTAGAGACATAAGAGCATATGTTCATGGAGTGTACATCTGTGGAGAATTTCTGGGATACAGCAAATAGGACATGGAAGACCACCTTGTTTCATAACCTAACTTACATAGAAATAGTTCATGCAGTATATACAAACAAATGTAATATGTTCCATAAAGACACATTACAAATTATTTTTGCATTATTTAAGTATTTTATATGGCAAGCTAGGTGTAAATGGGTTATTCAATTACAAGAGATGACACCAGAAACAATATTAAAAATGTGATTACTTCCCTTCAACAAGTTTACTAGAAGGATGCAGAGAAGATGCCAAGTGGGAAACTACATGGATTATGGAAGAATTGTATTCCTTTCCTGGTATCAGTATGAAAAAAAAGGGGGAGTGAGAGAGTATTTTGGTTGGGAACACGTATAGGGCATGAAAGGGAGCATGGGTTTAGGAAAATAAACAGGGGAAAAGAAAAAAAAATGTTTCAAACAGAAAGAAAAAAACAAAAACAAAAGAGAAGGAAAAAAAAAAAACTAACATTTTGAAGCTGTGAGGACAAGCTGAATTAGCACTGGACAAGAGAAAGGACACAAGACACAAAGGCAGAACCAAGGAAACAGTGGAGCTTTGGATTGTATGGAGTCAGTCAGAAAAAAGGCCATAATGTGAAAAGACATTATCTGGATAGACTTGGAACGGACTGGTATTTGATTTTGAATTTTACACCCTTTTCCTCCAAATAATTCCCCTAATCTGCTGCAGGGGGTGCTGTCACTTCATGCCATGAAAGATGGAGGTTTCCAGTCCAGAGCATGCTATGATGGATGGTGGAGGTGCAGCTCTACATTTAAATGGTGCAGAAGATGCCAACAGAGAAAAAAAACTACAAGAAATCTTCATTGACGCTAGTGGAGACATCCAGATGGAGGAATGTGAAGCTGCAGACATCATGGGTACGTCTGAAGGCAATTCTGAAATAAGCACTGAGCTTACAATTGCAGAAAAAAAGTCATTTTACAGAAGGCACTTACTGCAGTACAATGTCAATTGGAATCAGAACGTTTAAAACTGGAGGAGGCCAAGAAGAGGAAGCGCTTACCAGATACAACACCGGGTCTGGTGGATATGGTAGCATCAAAAGTATTCATTTAAAGTAGAAGCCCTAAGGCTCAGATGCCTGTGGAAATGAATCCTGGTTTGCCATAGCGTATGACACCATGGAGGTCGGCGGAGTTGCTGGTCTCCTGAACGCACACTAGAAGGAGCTGGGTGGATGCAGTCAACTGGTGGCACATGGATTCCTGAGGATGTGAAAGAACATATGATAGCCGAAACTACTGGGGCTACTATTTCACATGAGGAGCAGGAACGGTTGTCAGAAAAATTGGAAACAATACAGCAACTGCAATTGGTGGTTTCAGGTACAATCTAATAGTCTCCACTAGATACTGAAACAAACATTATACAAGCTGATTGTCCTGACACTTCATAGGACACAAAGGCTGTTCCTCCACAAATGGAGGTGGGGGAGACTATTATGAGCAATTCCCAAGAAGTGTCTTCTAAAGATACTTCAGCCCCAACATATGGCAGTCTATTTTGTAAACCTGTTGAACTGGCAAAATGCAGGAATGTAGTACATTTTAGATACTTAGGATGCTTGGAAACCCCTCCTGATAGTTTCAATGTGGGAAAAATGCTTTTAAAGCAGTCCCTGAATTTCACCCATGCAGATGTTTATGCCCTTATACACTCCCCGGGGGAATCTAACTTTGACATTAGCTTTAGGACACCAGACTTACTTGAAAGATTCTGAGCCAAATATACAGTATTTAAAGCTAACCCCTTATGGATACCTGTTCAGGTGATTCCATTGACAAAGCAAACTTTCAGGGTGATAACAGTTTTATTCCACAATGAGGGGGTTAACATTGTTGATATACTGTATTGGCTAGGAAAGCAAAATGCACAGTTCAAGGTCTCCCTGAACCTATCCTTGATGGTGAAGGCTTCTGGAATGGGGGGATGGAGGATCACAATAAAGCTTCATTACGATCGCCAAGAGTTACAACAGTTGCATAACTGCATGTATATTGGACTGAATAACGGATTCATCTTTTATCCAGGTCAGCCACATAGATGTTTTAAGTGTGGGTTGGCAAGATACATTAGCCCTAACTGTGAGGCTCTGAAATGTACACAGTGTGGGGAACAAGGCCATTCAGGGTTCCATTGTCAATATTTTCAGAAGTGCAATCTATGTGAGGAAGATGGGCATTGTTTCACAGACTGTCCTTGGGCTGCCCATAACACCAATGAGAGTGATTATGGAATGCAGGACTTATATATATATATATATATATATATATATATATATATATATATATATATATATATATATATATAAATTGAAGGTTGCATCAGGGCATAAAGTTCCCTTCCCTCCTAGGCCTATGTCTGGTGCTGATCCCACACATCCTCAAAGGGAAGATATTAGTCTGGGTGAAATCCTGACAGAGGACAAGCAACCCTCCCAGTCTGAGGCAAAAACTTCTGATCCACCAGCTGATTTAATGAAAATATAATGGCCCTTCCATAATTCAAAATTCAAAACAATGCCAGTGAGAAATAAAGGGAAGGTATCCACAGCTAAGGCCACTGTGACCAAAGAACCCTTACCACTGACAAACCCATTTTCTCTGTTGGGGGAATGAGTATCTGAAGCAGACATAGAATCTGATGTTACATCCTGGGCTTCATCACAGGCAGAAGTACTTTTGGAGGCTGAAACCAAAAATAATCAGAAAGAGCCTGGGCCCAATAAAAACAGAACAAGAAGAATGGGTTCTAGGGCCACATCTAGAAAAGTGCCATGAGTAGATGGAATATGGTTTAAATCCTTATGAAACACTATGAAGTGAAGCTAGCCTCTCCGAATACTAAAAGTATTCTGTCAGAGTGAAAATGCTTGGCAATCTTCTCATTATTTTCTGACTATGGATTTGATATTTTTTTTTCAGGATACATGATTAACAACAGCAATTACTATTACTAATGCAAGTAGGGCTTGAGTGCGGGGATCCAGCTTTTGGTTAGTGGGTTCTGATGTGTGTAGTGGGGTGGGAATTTGTTTTATGAGACATGATGTGACTATTGTCCATTTGGTAGAAATAGAGGCATGAATGACTTTATTGTTAGATATACAATTGCAGGGGATAGATTTTTGACTTATTAATATATATGCCCCACAAGTGAAGACTGCATCGATAGATTTGCTGAAAATAATTTTGCCATATTTGTTTACTTAAAAAAATATCCAATTTGGGGATATTTTAACATCAGTCAGTTTTTGAATGATAGGGGACTCAAAACATTTGAAATGTATTGTGATGCATGTTAATTAAATCAGCTTTTACAAAAGACAGGATTAATAGATGTCTTTCAGTCAGAAATATGCAAAGCACCTTACACATTTTTTAAAGGAAATATTTCTACCAGGATTGATTTCCTGGTTCATTTCCCCACATTTACCTGTCAGGACAAAAACTGCGATATCTGTGGCAACATCTGACAATGGGCTACTCAGTGTCACAATATCAGATTTTCGAAGGGATCTCTAAAGGGAAATTGTACTGGAGGTTGAATATTAGTTTGTTTGACAATAAAGAAATCAAAGAAGTATTTGATTATCTAATAGAAGCAAGAAAATGTGTGTTGTTTTTGTATGACTCTGTAGAACATTGGTGGGAGGACAGTAAGGCTTATTTTCAGCACTATATAGAACTTATGGGGAGGTTAAGTGGTAAGGTGAAAACGGAAAAATATTTTCAGCTGAAAAATGAACTTTTGGGGCTTTGCCATCTTCAGGCAGGTAGTGGTATGTAATTTCAAGACCAAATTAATGAGATCAAGGAGAACATGATTGAAATTCAGTGCAATAGAATTAAAACATTGGAACAGGAACAACAATTTGGTCAGATGGGGAAACAAGGGAGTGTAAATCCATTTGACACATGCATCATACAGAGTCAAAATAAGCCCATAACTCATCTAAAAACATCAGGTGGGAAAGAAGTTAATACTAAACAGGGAATTTTGTCTGAAATTGAGGTTTATTTTTCCCAAAAGTTTCAAGATGACCCTATTGAGGAAGAGGAGGTCAGACAATGGTTGACCTTGTGTAATTTGCCTCAAATTCCTGAGTATTGTATGGATTCTTTGACAGTACTGGTTTCAGAAGCAGAATTAGTTTCAGTTATTTATAAAATTAGGGCTGGGGCTGCCCCAGGGCCAGATGGTCTGTCTGTTGAATTTTAGAAAATAATTCTCCTTACCTTATTTGGTAAAACTGACTCAAGTAATTAATTCTTGTTTAAAATCATGTCATATACCTGATAATATGAAAGAAGGGTTACTGATCCTGTTAGATAAAGGAGGAGATAAATAGTACTTAGGTAATTGGAGACCTATTACTCTGTTAAATTCGGACTCTAAGATAATGGCTAAAATATTCAATAATTGATTATCATTAGTTTTAGACATTCTGAGCCTCCCAACCAAATTGTGTGCTGTACTAGAGAGGAAAATAATGGATGGTTTAATTCTACTTAGGGAAATCCTAGAGAAAGGAAATAGTGAAGAGTTTAGATGTTATCTGGTAAGCCATGATCAGACTAAGGCATTTGATAGGGTAAATCATGAGTATCTGTGGCTAGTGCTTGCTGCATATGGTTTCCCAAACTGTTTTATAGAATGGGTCAAGATGTACTATTATAGAACCATGGTTAGACCATATGTAAATGGTTGGATAGGGTGGGCTTGTCCGATAGCTAGAGGTGTTCAACAATGCTGTCCCCTGAGTCTGGCTTTGCATGTTTTTTTTTTGTTTCTTTTTTATGCCCCCTTTCTCACCACAGTGCTTCCTCACCTTCAGGAGTCTCCTGTGGCCTTCTACATCCCTGCTCATCTGCCAGCTTCAGGTGCAGTCATCCCCCCACGCTGCCTTGATTTGACCCCCAGGCAGGTATGAGGTGGGGCTCCTCCTTCCTCCACCCGAGCATCTGTGTTTCATCAGGGATCCATCACCTGAGCTGACAGGGTCCCTGGGATCGGAGCCTGAAGCTCCATCTACAGGGAGCACCGTGGGGTATTTTTCTGCTGTTTCGCCCAGCCCTCAGGACATCCGCACACAAGGAGAGCCAAGGAACAATGCACATCGCAATGTGCTAACACTATGGCTCCCGGCAGATGTCCTCCATGCCTGCTGCATGCTGTCTACACTGCAGCTCCACCTGTTGTCACCCAGGTGGCGGTATCACAGTGGGACCCACATCCCACCCTACCCAGAGGAGGAGAGCAGCCTCTCAGTGCTCGATCTTCCTCCCCCTGGGCGGCCCTCCAGCTGCCCAAGTCTGTTCCTGAACCCGGGTCGCTGGCGCCATGAGCGGTAACCCTACCGCTGTGCTGGCAGGCCGGCAACTTTGCATGTTTTAATATTAAATTCATTACTTTTTATGCTACAGCAAAATAATAATATTGCAGGTGCATGGTGAAGACCAGGAAGTAAAAGTTAATTCATATGTTGATGATGTGTATCCTATAGAGGCAGATCAGGCCTCAGGCAATATGACAGAGCAGGTGGTGGCTTCTTTCTCCATGCAGACATACATACTGTTTGCAATTGTGATTAATGTATGGATTTTTGTGTAAATGTCATTTTTTGTTGTATTGTACTGTTATATGTCAGGCGTGGCTGAAAAAGGATTGTGCCCAGTCCACTTCTTGGTTAAAAATAAAACAAACAGATGAACAAAGACAAAAACTGAAATAAATTATAGAAAAAGCAAATGCCTTCTTATGGGTTGAATGTTGGAAGATAGAGTTTTCTATTCTGAAATACCACAGTCTAAGGACCCACATAAAATACTGAGGTATTATTTTTGCCCAGGAGACATATGTTCCTATAACTGGAATATTCTTGTAAAAGAAAGCAAATTGAAAATTCAAAGGTGGAATTCTTGGCAAAAGTCCAAACTAAAAGAGTATACATGGTTAAAACCTTTCTTTCAACAATGTTCCAACATTTATGTACTGTTTTTCCCCCTCTGAAACAACTTAAGACCACAATATATAGTAATTTTTTCCAATGCATCTGGGGCAGCAGACTTAATCCAGTGAAGAGGGGTGTACCATATGGATCATTAAAAGATGAGGGGTTAAATATGATAAACCCTATTGTATTCTTTTTTACAATGTTCTTCTATGCTAATATAAAGCCTTTAGTTCAAAAATGTGGGAGCTTTGGAGCCCCTAGATAGCAGATCAAATGAATCCATGGCTACAGGCATGGGGACTGGGATCTTCAATACACAAACAAAAATCTATAGTGGGGCTCCCCTATTATATGCAAAACATTTGTGGAAAACTAAAACTTTGGGTAACTCAGAAATAAATGCTTTTACAATGGACTCAAAAAGAAATGTATAGCCATATTGTCTCAGTATTTTTTGGAGAGCACCTTATTTATTGGGTAAAAGAAGGAAATGAAATTAAGCAAACTGGGTCCATGTTAACAAACCCTAGGTTGAGAGGTAAGATGTGGGATGTCATGTGGATAAGTGCTAATAAGAAGTTGAACGTAAGGAACAATTTGAAACATAAGGAAGTTTCGAAGACAATGTGTCCCAGGAATGATTTGTGTTCAGGAATCTTAGAAACAGTGGGCCATTTATTTTTTGAACGTCCATGTATTTGATCCTTTTGGATCATTTCATATTCTAAATGGTTTAAATCACCTTTCCAGCTACTGACCAAAGATATCCTTGTTTTAGGAATTCTGCCCCAAGCTTGGGATAAGTATTATAAAGGAATGATTCCTTTGATTTTGCTAATTTAAAAATATATTTGGTATGTAAGGTATCCGTTTACTCTATATAAAAGATGGCTCACAACAGAACAGTTGTTTTGGATTATTCATAATACAGTAGTACATATGAAGTGTCAGGAAAGACAGAATCATACAGTTGTACAGTTTCAATCCTGATGGAAAAATATGGATTGGATAGATGAAGTATAATACCTATGGCAAAAGACAGAAGGGCTTGTAGTTTTTGGATAGGAGGTTTTTCATGGGGGAAGGGGGATGTATGTTGTACTAATAACCTAGAATGGTTTGTTTAATTTCTCCCAGTTTTATGAAACATGAGTATGTTGTTCCCCCCCACCATTTTATTTTTTAGGATTGGAATTTAAAAGAAGAAACTCAGTATGGAAGACAAAATGGAGATTGGGAAACAAAAGATCCCAGTTTGATGGAGAATACTGGATTACAAAAATTACATGAACAAAATAAAAAAAAATACTTTGTCTCATAACTATAGATTAAAAGGAGAAACCAATGTAACCAAGAAGAGATGTAATTTGTTCACTCAAAGGATCATAACAAGTTAGAACTCATGCCTAAACACATTGTAGAAGGCAATAATATTACTACATTTAAAAATAGACTAGATAATTACATGGGTGATAAAAAGTACTTGTTCCACCTGTGAAAACGAAAGGTGGTGAGTTCATTAAAAGACAAAATTGTCTAAAAGAACTCATATTTAACTATGAACCTATATCACTTTTTTTGCCACTAATTTTCTACCACCTTTTTTTCTGGCCACATCTGGCCACCTCAGTCTGCTCCCATCTTGTCGCCACATTTGGTCTGGGGATTCTGGCCACCATCTACCACTATCTGGTTGGTCCCAGGCACCCATATGCCCCTGGGTTGTGCCCTCCACAGCAGGGACACAGGGAGCCCTCTCCAACTCCCACAGAACATGAATACAGCCTGGGTGCCTCACCACTGGGCAAAGCTCATGGACGGCCATCAAGCCACTCAACTAGAAGCCCATTTTCACCCCCAGAGCTGAGGGTGTGCAATGACGTCACTGGAGGGGGATGCTCACACATCCGCACAAGGTCCCTCCAGACGTCTGCCCTCAGCTCCACCCCTGTCTGCAACAGAGCATGTAGTCTCCCAGCCTCTACCAGGAGACAACCATGCATTGGCTGCTGTGGACCCCCCTCTCTGGAGAAGGACAGCAGTCTTTCGGATGCTCAATCCTTCTCCTTTCCAGCCAACCCCCAGTGACCTGTGTTTGTTCATGAACACCGGTCACTGGCATGGAGCGCGGTATGGCAACCAGCACCTCTGCCCTCAGAGACTCTGGGCCAGCTCCACCTATTTAATTTTAAATCAATTTTTTGCTTTTCTTTAAGTTTGTGTGACTCAAAAAAAAAACATAATTTAAGGTGGGGGGTATTTTACTTTGGTTTTGATTGTGCATCAAGAGTTAATTGATAAGGGGTATGATTGCAATACATGTTTAGTTTGTCCTTTTATGTTATTTTGTTTGAAACAGCATTGCTTGTAACAAATTGATATATAGTTATAATAAAAAAATTCCCCTGTTCTTTTCAAGATGTGATATGGGATCTTTAACATCCACCTGAGCTACCACAAGAACAAGCAGATGGGACCTCGGTTTAATGTCTCATCCAAAAAAAGGCACCTCATGCTGCACTACCATGTCAGTATTGGGATTTATCCCAAGTGCCTGATGTGGGGATAGAACCCACAGCCTCCTGATCTCCCATCCTCAAAGGCCGCAGAGGTGAGTGTGCTATCTGCTGAGCCACTGACACTGACTCTAACTGACACTAAAATACTGATATTGCAGTTGCCAGTTTCAGCAACAAGATGTGTCTTAGATCAGGAGAGTGGATCTCAAACATGGGACGCTTCAGGTGAGTGAGGGTCTGTAGGGATATCATGGAGGGTGTTGGGAGGTGGTTGCACAGTGTGAGGTCAGGTGGAGGGTACCTGCATGATCGGCCATGGACTTTTTAAAAAAAGGTAAAAATAAAAAAAGACATTGAGGGATGTTTTTCTTATTTACAGGGAAAAGGACATGTGAGTGTGAATGGAAGCCACTGACCACCAATGGGAACAAAAATGGTATTGGAGGGTGGGGGGTACTACTAGACACCAGGGAGAATGCCTTTAAACTGGAGAAAAAAATTAAAATAAAAAAGTTATTTATAATAATATAAAACATTTAAAAAACAAATAATTATATGGGTGTATACAGTGGGGAGTGGGGTGCCACTAGACACCAGAGATTTTCCCGGAGGAGGTCAAATAAGGACCCATACATAAAACAATAAAATGATCATTTTTCCTCAGCACAAATCCTTTTGCGCCAATCCTGTGCTGTGGTGGTAGAAAAGGATTCTGTATGGCAAAAAAAGAAATCCTTTTGTCAACTTAATGGCTCTGTTTTTCAGGATCAGATGGCTCCCAAACCTTTTTTCCCAAACAAATGGCCATTTTGCAAATCCTGTTTTCCACAACAATTCCTTTTTTGCCATCCTTATCTGTCATGGCGAAAAAGGAAATAGGCAGGTGAAAAAGGATTTCCTCTTTTCATGGCCAGATGGCCATCCCACTAATCATTTCTCACCAAATCAATTCCTATTTCACAATCCTTTTTTGTCATGGTGAAAAAGGGAATTGGCTGGCACAAAAGGATTAACAACATGGCCATCTGGTCGTGAAAAGGGGGAATACTTTTTTGTCAGCCAATTTCCTTTTTCATCATGATGAAAACTGACCTACAAAACAGGAAGTTAGCGAGTGGCTAAAAGGAATTAAATGTTTAAAAAAAGTTCTGGGGGAATTTAAAACATTAAAACAACACAGAGAACAGCTCAACAACTTCTGATGAGCAAGATTCATACTTGGAGTTATTTAACAGACATCCCTGGGAACAGTTATGACAGTTTATTTTGAGCAGAAATGAAAAACAAGACGGTGGCTCAAGAGAAAGGTATTTTTTTCTGATGAAAAAGGATTGGCCCCTCAAGTAAATTGATCATTTTTCATAAGAGCCAAATCCTTTTCCATTTCTGGAATCTATCCAAAAGAGTGAATTGAGCATGCTCAGAACCCAAAATTTTAAAATTAAATAACTTTGGAAAGGATTAATAATTTTTCACCAAACCAATGCAAAAACACTCTGTGGGACAAGCACTTTCTACAAGGAAAATGTCAGACCAACATTCCAAACCATTGGGCCATAGCGTGATGTCAAAAAAAACTGCAAAAAAAGGTGAATCTTAACATTATTTTCACAATGTGCAGTGCAAAATACACCAATCCAACTGAAATGAAACTTGGCACCTCAAGAAACCCACCCCATCGGACTGTACATGCAAAATTTCCTACACATCTGTTGAAAGGTTGCAAAGTTATTAAATTGCAGAATTTGAGGTTTAACTTTAAAGTGCCTGCTCAACCCTAACTATAGGGGTGCTGCAACGCCCATAGCATATATATATATATATATATATATATATATATATATATACTTATATAGATGTTGCAAAAACTTTGTTAATGCATGTTACTGTTAAAGTGGCAAAAGAAAGGAAATGTGGCAATAGGGTTTCCAACCCTAATACCCAACCCCCCACCTGCACACACCAACATGTGTCAGGCATGTGCCTTGAGGTCATCAGCCCTAACACTCACCCCATTCTATAAGTAAATAAGCTGAGATGAGTACAGAGTAGGAGAATGGGGTGAGCATTAGGGCTGATGACCCCAAGGCAAACCTCCAATACTTTAACCCTAACTTATGCATTAATGGAGATTTTCCAACTAATGTCCTTACTTTTTCAGATAGTATTATCATATCCTTATTTTCCTGTTGGAGCACAGGACCATCCGGGCCCTGCACTCCCATCCCTACCTAGTTGCATATATCTATGTAGTTGTGGAAGCACAGGGCACTCTGGGCCATTCACTTCCATTTATAGGACAACAGTGACCAAAGCATCAGCATAGGCATCTTATCACCCCACCTCATCTACCTGGTACACAAAATGTTTGAACTCCTGCCAAAACATAATTCTGCACAAGTGTAATGCCATTCCACATCACATCACATCACATCACATCACATCACATCACATCACATCACAGGTGTGAAAATACATTGTAGCCAAGATCTGAAAAAAGACAGATGTGACATACATGAGGTAGGGTAATAAGAAGGCTATTCTAAAAATCTGGGGTCAAAATATTGTAAATTTCCAAAGTTACGAGTGTGTGTAGCAAAATTTTAATGAATGCTCTTAAGTGTCTCATTTTTAATAATTTTGACCTCCCATTTTCAACATATCCTTCTTTTGCCCCCACCACATGTACCCGGTACAGAACAGTTTCAAATCCTCACCAAAACATAATTCTGCACAATTGCAATGCCATTCCATGCCACAGATCTGAAAACACATTTTGACCAGGCTTTGAAAAATGACAGCTGTGTCATACACGAGGCGGGGTTATAAGAAGGCTATGTTGAAAATATGGGGTGAAAATATTGAAAATTTCCAAAGTTAAGAGCTTGCGCTTGAAGGTGTAGCCATGATCCATAACTGTGCCACTTTTAATAATATATTTAAGTAAATTATAATATAGCTTTCATATGACCTATCCTCATCAACAATAAGACTGTCATTACACAAATCCTGCAGGAAAGGTGATTTTGCTAATCAACCATGAAATCACCTTTCTAGCATGACTTGCATAATAACAGTCATATTGTTGTTGAGGTGGGGTCACCAAAAGGCTGTTAAAATCTGGGGTCAACATCTCATGAAATGCCAAAGTTATACGAAGCAGTAGAACCCCCCCATTAAATACATTGAAGCATTACTTACTTTAGTTTCTCATATTGCAGTAATCGGGTTCCAGCAGCAAGACATGTCTTGATCGTGAGAGTGGATCCTGAACCTTGGACCTCTTCGGGTGAGTGAGGGGTGTTAAGGGGGGGCTTGGGTGGTGGGTGCTGAGTGGGAGGTAGGATGGGGGATGCTGGTGTGATCAGCGATGGATGTTTTTTCTTTCACAGGTAGACAAAAATAAAAAAGACATTGAGGGACAGTGTTTATATTTTCAGCTGTTAACAAATATGGGAGGGTGAGGGGATGCCACTAGCAACCAGTGAAATAAAGAAATGAACATCGGAGATCAGGGAGGGAGGGCCACTAGATCACCAGGGAAGGGTTACATTGGGACGGCAATTGGACAATGGTGGAGGGCAAAGGGACCACCAAACTACTGATGCAAACAAAAAAAAAATTATAAAACATGGGGACACCGATTAGAGACTGGGAAGGGACCACTACACTACCAGGGTTGATATATTATTTTTGTATCTGGGATGGCAGTCGGAGAACAGGGAGGGAGGGACCACTAGACTGTCAGGGTTGATTTTTATATTGCCAGAGATGGTAAACGCAGGACAGGATGGGGGGAAGGAGTACTGCAGCCCCTCCCCCAAAAAAAACATTAAGGGAAAGTTTTCTATTTGGCAGAAAGAGACTGAGGGGCCTACTAGACACCATGGACATAAAGGGCTACATTGTGATGGCAATCAGACAATGGGGGAAGGCAATAGGACCACTGCATAACCAATGATAAAAAAAAATTATAATACTGGGATGGAGATCAGAGAATGGGAGAGGGTGGAGGGACCACTACACTACCAGGGCTTGATTTTTTTTTTGTTGCCATACAAGCAAACACACCTCTCTGTGTCCACTGAGCACAGGCTATACAATACTTTCCTACCCACTCACTTAGTGGTACCACCCCTTTTCCTCCCGTTTATGTCCTTTGAACTGGGAAAGAAACAGACCTATAAAAGAAGTTGTGCCACAAACTTTGGCAAAAGGAACAGTGTTTCACAAAACACTGAGTCATTTTGCCACAATTTGCAGCAAACATCCCCCTTGTTTTGAGAAAATAGTGTCGCAATTTGTAGCAGTAAAAAAGCTGTGGGTAAAATACACCTATGTCTGCCCATTTTGGGGTAAACAGACCTCAGAATCAGATTTCTCTGGCCACAGTTAGGCAAATACAGCAGCTGGTGTTTATCATCTGTCAGTATTTTTTGAAATATTAAAATTTGTTTGCCTCATTAACTGAAAACAAGATGGCGGAATCTCGACTCTGCATTCTGCATTTGCTATAATAAATACTGCTTTCACATCAGCAAAACAGTTGTTTCACATAGCACATCTAACTTTTTCTCATAGGTAGTAACTGGAAAATTGAAACGATAACAACTATTGAATGGATTAATATTTTTTCACCAAACCTTCAAAAGGCACATCTGTGACCTAAGACCAGTATACCCTGCAAATTTCAGACCACAACAGCACGTACGTAAGGTCTCCAGAATTGTACACTTTACTCCAGGTGGGGCTCACTAATGTCTTGTATAGTGGAATTATGACCTTCCTTTTCCTGCTGGTGATGCCCCTGCCTATACATCCCAGCATCCTATTTGCTTTACATACTGCCTTGTCACACTGTTTCCCTACCTTGAGGTCATCAGAGATGATAACCCCAAGATCCCTTTCCTGCTTGGTGCATGCTATATCCTCACTCCCCAACTGATATATTGTGCCAGGGCTTTTGTGCCCCATATGCATTATCTTGCACTTCTTTGCATTGAATTTCAACTTCCAAACCCCTGTTCATTCTTCAAGTTTCCGCAGGTCCCTTCTCATTCTGTCTACATTCTCTGGTGTGTCTACTCTGTTACAAAGCGTTGTGTCATCAGCGAACAAGGAAATTCTGCCTTCTAGGTCCTGCAAAATGTCACTGATGAAGATGTTTAATAGGACTGGTCCCAGCACTGATCCCTGTGGTACCCCACTGGTCACTCTTCCCTCTGTGGAGTGACAACCATTTATCACCACTCTCTGTGTCCTGCTGCCCAGCCAGTTACCTACCCACCACACTAATGTCCTACCCACACCCATATTCGCCAGTTTGTGTAATAGTCTTCTATGTGGCACCATGTCAAAGGCCTTGATGAAGCTAGATAGGCCATGTCCTCTGCCCTCCCCGATCCACCTCCCTAGTCAAACAGTCGAAAAATTCAGTGAGGCTGGTCTGACATGACCTCCCTCAGTGAAACCATGCTGCCTTGGGTCCTGTAGTCCATTGACAACCAGATGTTCCACCAATCCCTCCTTCAGTAGTGCTTCCATGATCTTCCCCACTATCAAGGTGAGGCTGACTGGTCTGTAGTTCCCTTCTTCCTCTTTGTTCCCATTTTTGTATAAGGGGACTACATCTGCTGTAGTTCAGTCTTTGGGTACCTCCCCTGTTTCCAGTGATCGGCTAAACAGGATTTTCAGAGGTTCATCCACCACCTCTCTTAGTTCTTTAAGGACCCTGGGGTGCACCCCATCTGACCCCATTGCTTTATCAACTCTTATTACTTCCAGTTCCTTCAGGACCCTTTCTCATGTAAAGGGACTTGTGTCCATTTCCACCCCTTGTACTCCCTTCAGATCCATTACCCTCCTCTTCTTCAGTAAAGACTGAGCAGAAATACCTGTTCAATATGTCAGCTTTACTGTTGACATCCTCCAAGCAGACCCCATCCTCCCCCATCAGTCTCACTATTGCGCCCTTTGCCTTTCTTTTTTCCCTTATGTACCTGTAAATGGTTCTGTCCCCTCTATCCACTGATTTTGCAATGCGCTCTTCTGTCTGAGCTTTGGCTTCCCTTACTGACCACCCTACCTCCCTTTTCTTCTCCTGGTACTTCTCCCTATCCCCTTCTGCCTGTGTCTTTTTGTATTGCCTGAATGCAATCTTTTTGGCTTTCACTTTCTCCGCTACCTCCTTGAAAACCATAATACCTCCCTCTCTTTTCCCCTTGCTAACCTGCCCAATGCATAATTCTGTTACTCTTTGTAATCCCTCATTTTAAATACTGCTCACTGTTCCTCAACCCTGTTTCCTGCGCCATCCCTTAATGCCTCTTTCAAGCATCTCCCTGTTTTCCCAAAGTCTGCTCCCCTAAAATCCAGGATACATGTTTTTGTGTGGTTTGGTTCTGCTCCTTCTGTGATTTCAAACCACAAAGACTGGTGGTCACTGTCCCACAGGTGCTCCCCAACTGTTACCCCCATCACACTGTCCCTGTTTGTGAGCACAAGGTCCAGTATTGCCTTCTGCCAAGTTGGTTCCATGACCAGTTGCTTGAGGAAGGCACCCTGAAGGGATTCCAGGATAAATCTGCTCCTAGTTGATGCTGCTGCTGGGATGCTCCAGTCCACATCTGGAATATTGAGGTCTTCAACCAGCACTACCTCACCCTTGTCTGCCATCCTTTGAATGGCTAGCATCAGCTCCCTATCTGTTTCTTCCTCCTGGGCTGGTGGTCTATAGACCACACCTGTACGGATGGCTGGACCCATTTTCATTTCCAGCTTAACCCACAGTATCTCTCCCCCATTTTGTTCCTCCTGGATCTCTGTGACCTTTATTTCATTTTTCACATACAGTGCCACTCCTGCTCCCTTCCTACCTGCCATCTCTTCTGAATATGGTGTAGCCAGGTATGGCCATCTCCCACTCATGGTTATCAATACACCAGGTTTCAGTGATGGCCACAATGTCCAGGTCTGACTGCACTATGACAGCCTCCAGAGCCTCCATCTTGTTGCTAAAGCTCCTGGCATTGGCACACATGGCTTTCCATGATTTGACCTACCTAGACTGTTTAGCTCTTCTACTCCAGCCACTTCCCTGGTTGTCCTTTATCCCTGGTTCTCCTTGCTGTTGGCCATTCAGTTGAATTTTTCCCCTTTTCTGCCTATCCACCTCTTGGGTGCTTATCTCAATCTTTTGCACATTGCTTTGAGGAGATATCCACTCCCCTGGTTCACTGCTTCCACTGCTAGCTGTGTGGGGTGGGCAACTAGGTACCCTGCTTGCTGGTCTGCCACCCCCATTGGCCAGTTTAAATGCTTGTCAATGTAGCATTTAAACTTATCATTGAGTGCTTAGATTCCCCTCCAGGATGGATTCAGGCCATCAGGCTTGAACAAGCCTCCATCTCTCACAAGGAAACCCACATGAATAAACCTTAATTGGGGACGACAAGTAAATGTCTAAGGAGACAATGGGTGGCTGCCTACTTTTCTGCAAAGGTGAGTGGGGTGGCCATTTGAATGCCATGAGGAGTTAATGCTTCAATACTATCCTCAGTTGCTAACCAAGGGAGTAGACATGCCCTATAAAAAGCTAGTATTACTGTAGATATGGCACCTTTGTCTGGTCCCTGTTTGCTTGGAGATGACTACAATAGTGTTAATGACACTGTGCTAGACTGCTCCAACTGGAATCCAATCCCAATTTCCAGTAAGACTCATGCATTGGTAGCCTTGGAAATCAATAGTAATCCGGTTGATGCATGCCGGCACTACTATCCAATGGGTTGGGAACATAATTCTTATTCTCACTCCCACTATTCATATGCTAGACTAGAACATCTCCTTATTAGCTCCAGTATTCCCTCCTAAGATCTCCAGCACTGAATATCTGGCCATACTCAGTTTGGATTATGCCAGCCTTATAGTGACTTTCACTGCAGACGACATGGCCTCTTCATCCCAACCCTGAAGGCTTAACTCTGTCCTTTTAAAGGATCTGGCATTCAAGGCATTTAAGTCCCAAGCTCTCCTGAAATTCCTGCAATTTAATAAGAAGGGAGATGTGGCAGATGGGATAGGGTGGGAGGCCTTAGAAGCTTTTGTTAGAAGTCAGGCTATAGCATTTTCAGCCCACAAGAAAAAAGCAAGTGAGATGGAATCATCCTCCTTGCTCACTAAGGTTGAGGCATGTGAAAAAGTGAATGTGCTTAAATCCTCAGCCTCATTGTATATGGTCCTTAAAAAGTTAAAAAAGGAAGTACTATTCCCTCAGAAGCTTACATATCAAGCAATCCATTATTTTAACTTATGCTGGAGCAGATTATGATGGGGATAGGTTGAGGAGGTACTTAGCTTGGCAACTATGTTGGGGATAGGTTAAGGAAGTACTTAGCTTGGCAACTATCACTCATCATGACCCCCTCCTACTTCAAGAAAAACTCCAGTTGGGTTTCACCTCCATTGAAAAATGGTTTAATAGACAAAAGCTGATACTCAACTATAAGAAAACAAAGTTGATGCTTTTCTGTGGCTCCTGCAACAAGCAAAAATCTCAGCCCATCGCAATTGCAAACTGCGATGGTGCTGTCCTGGACCAAGTACACTCCTTTAAATGTCTTGATATCACACTCGACAGTCACCTATCCTATGGCATCCAATCTGTCACTGTTGCCATAGCTGTTAACAAGTGCATTGGTCTTCTCTACAGGCACAGGCAATGCCTTACCGCAGATGTATTAAGGATAGCTGTGCAGAGCTCTGTGTCTCATTAATCGATTATGGTCTGGTTGTCTATAGCTCTGCTACTGACACAGCCCTTAGGCACCTGTCCTTGGCCCCAAACAAAGCCTGCTGTCTCATTACAGGATCCCATAGTCTCACCCACACATGTGCACTCTATACCCAAATGGGTTGGCTCCAACTATCCAACCATATTAAGTATCATACCTGCTTAATGGTCAAGAAGATTACATTAGGCCTTTCAACCCCAGGAGTCCAAGCCCTCCTCTGTGCAGCAAGCATCCTCCGCCCCACCAGGGCTTCTGAAAATCAAATTCTGCACACATCCTGATGCCACACCTGTCAGGGACAAAGGTCCTTTGCTCACCACACACCCTCCTGGTTTAATGGACTCAACAAAGACATCGGCTCTCTGCAAAGGCTTGGACAGTTTAAAACCTACCTTCACCTTCTCCTCTCTGCCTCCAGCTCCTGTGATTGTCACTCCTAATCTGCCATCCCCTCTAGCTCTTACCTCTCCCTCTCCCCCTCCCCCACACCCTTCCACCCCTATACTCTCCCCTCCCCCCCCTACCTCCTTGACTTTAGCACTTTCTCGAAACCTGACAATGCCCTTGGCTGCTCCACTGTTTCTGCTGTCCCCTAAATCTCTCAACTTTTCCTGTTAACCCTGCCCTGCCCTGATACCTTTCTTCCCTCAATTTGTCTATATTCAACTGCCTGAGACTGTTTTAGAATCCCATACTCTGCATTGTTTATTCAAATTTCTGTCCTGCACCTACCTCCCCACAAATGTATGTATTCAACTGCTTGAATTTCTTATTACAATTTTTGTTCATGTTTGTACTGTTTCCCCAGTTGACGTGAAACCTTTATAAAAGAGCCTTGGCTCAAAGGTACTTATAATCTTAGAATAAATAAATAAATAAACAAATGAACAATGTAGATAAGAAGGAGACAAATCTATAGCCCATTCAACATTACTAATATGTCTGATCCCACTGAGATGGGGGTGCATTTTGCTCCTTTTGACCTCTTGCTCCTTTTTGCTTCTTCTATAAGGCCCTATGTACCTCAGGGGTTGCCCCTACTCTATAACAAGGACTCAGCTGCAACCAGTTGGCTTGCTCATTGCAAATGACTTCGATGCCCCACTGACCGAGGAAGAGGTTGAGAGTGTTGTCCATTGCCTCAAGGTGAGGAAGGCCACAGGGCATGATGTGCTTCCAGTTGATTCTTTTAAAGCCTATTCTAGTGAACTCATATACCTGGTAGACATGCTGAGAGAGAGTCTCATATCTGATGTTTTTTCACCCTGCGCATGGTCTGCTGCAATAACACTACTCCCTAAGTAGGGTAAGAAAACCCTGCTGTTGTGTCTCTTACAGACCATTTCCATTGTGATATCTGACTACAAAATCATTGCCAAGGTTATTGCCCCCTGCTTAAAAATAATTCTACCGCTATGCATCCATAGTGCACAGGCAGGGTTTGTTAAAGGGAGGCAGCACAAACACATTTGTAGAACCCTGAATAGTTGGGCTATGAAGCTGATTGGCCATAGGGTGGTGGTCCTTACCCTTGATGTGGAAAAGATTATTGACTAGTTGGAGTGGGGAAATATGTTCAAGGTTTTGAGATGGTATGGTGTGGGACCCCAATTGAGGGGATGGGTTAAAACTCTGTTCACCTCCGGAATGGCCCAAATTATTGTATCTCACTTACCCAGGCCTTTCTCATTTGATGGGGCACCAGAAAGGGTCACCCCTTGTCTCCCCAGCTTCATGTCATCTCTCTTGAGCCCCTTGCAGCTGCCATTCAGCAGTCTCCTGCTGTTGAGGGGTTTAGAGTAGGGCAGCATGAGCACAAGGCAGTATTCTTTGCTGAAGACTTGCTGTTGTATCTCCAACACTCCCCAAGGGTCTTCCCCCTGTCCACTCCCTCATGCTGGAATATGGAGACATATCTGGGCATAGTATTTACTGTTCAAAGGGCGAGATTCTTCGCACCAAAAAAAAAGCACAGAGCACATCTCATTACCAACAATATGGGCCTCTAGGTGGTTGACCAGATAAAATATTTAGTGGTTACCATCCCCACCAAATTACATTTACTGTACAATAGAATTTTCAAACCACTTTTTCTCAGAATATCAGAAGATTGCTAAAGGTGGAGATCCCTGCCCCTCTCACTCATCCAATGAGCAAATGTTATTAAAATGTCAATCATACTGAGATTCCTATGTTTTTATCAATTCCTGCCTATCCACGGCCCTCTTGCCCACTTCAAACAATCCAACACCATCCTCCACAAATTTATGTGGAATAGGAAGAATGCCCTCAAAAGGCAGAACACACTGCACCTACCTGCAAAAGTGGTCGATATAGGCTTATCCCATTTCCAACATTATTATTAAGCCTCACAACTTGTGTTCCTTCCAATGGGAGAGGGGAACAATGTCCCCACCTGAGTGATGCTAGAAGAGGAGGATGTGGGTTGTAGTCTAAAACGAGAGTGCTTGTCAAGCTCTCTATGGTCATATACTGCTACACCCCTGAGCAATCTGTTCATGGACACAGTGGTGAAAGTCTGGCTTGCTGTGCACAAATACCTTGAACTGCATCATGGCACCTCCCCTTACAACTCACCTATGCAATTGAATGCTCTTAAGCTGGGAAAAAAAGATGCTGTCTGCTGTGGACCAATTCTATACAGGCAGGAACATCCTCGAATTTCAAACACTCAGACACACATGGAGCCTGGATGTAGGGGATTTTTTCCTTTGTTTGACAGTAAGAGAAAGACTTGGTGACACTGTCAGCCAAACTACTGTTTGGCATCCCCATCTTTTCTACAGGAACACATATACCAATCTCAGGCTTGTGCAAAACTTTATCTGTCTTCTACCATATGTTTGAGGTTAGGCAAGCCATATCTCTTACTGATACCTAGGCTAAGTGGGAGTGAGATCTTTTCATATCTATCGATACAAAAGTGTGGAAAGAAGCATCTAAGCACTTAAGTAGCATCTCTTGCAGTAAAAAAAACTGAGGCAGATCCAACTAAATTTCTTGTATAGGGCAAAAGTACCCCCCCCCAGACACTCCATATTATTTTCCCAGTCAAGCATCGACCAGCTCCAAATGCTTACAAGAAGAGGGGGACTTCCTTCATATGTCTGTTATTTGCCCCAAGCACATTCCCTTTTGGAATCTGTCCATTCTCTTCTATCTTGGAAATTAGAGAATTATCCTCCCAAATCCCCACTGGAGTTGATCTTGGGTGTGGACCCCAGCAGACATGTGGTGGGTTCTGGCTTCCCCCTATGGTCTATCATTCTGATTAATGCTAGAAAAGCCATAGCTCAAAATTGGTTCCCCATTGATTATCCACGTATTCAGCAGTAGATTCATAATTTGCACCTTTGTATTAAGCTTGATCATATCCAACTTGGTGCTAATGGCTCAACTGAGTTATATACTAAGGTGTGGAGACCCCTATTAGTTGCTTTTGAATCTGGCCTCTTCCCTGTGTGATAGGGGTTGACTATGCTCAGTTACATATGGCATCTATAATCTCCCCAACCTGCTAACCCTCATCTTATCTGGCAACTTTTCTCAAATACAGCCCTTTTTCCTACTGCTAACTTAAGACTAGAGGTGCTCACCAAACAATCCCAACCCTAAAATCTAAGCACCACCAGACATGGTTCATCCTTGAAATTCAAAGAGGACACCCACATGCTTGTGTAGGATACAAAGTGTTTGGGTATTGTTCTCATAGGTGGATATGCTTTAATAATAACTGACTTTCCCTTTTTCCCATAGGGAAACCATGCCGAAATTTGCTGTAATAAAGGAGTGTTTATTACCTGTTAGTTTTACCTCAGTGGTAGGGAAAATGATGGAATCAGTTCTGAAAGAAAGAATTGTTGAGTACCTAGTGGCCAGCGGGGCACAGGACCCAAGGCAGCATGGATTCACAGCAGGTCATGTCAGACCAATCTAATAGATTTCTTTGACTGGATGACCAAAGTAGTAGACAAGGGAGGGGCTGTGGACATGGTCTACCTAATCTTTAGCAAAGCATTTGGCACAGTCCCAGACAAAATATTAATAAACAAGTTAGCCAGCCTGGGAGTGGGTCAAGCAATCCTTATCTGCCATCAGAGTCTATGCTTCTATGTTTCTAATGCAAACACATGCACGGTTTCCCTCACTCTGTGCATCCATGCACAGCAGTTCCTCACTTCTTGAATGCTCACCTGCTTGCCTTCTGTCTATAAAGTCAACCTCCACTGGAAGTCGGTGGTAAGTTAGTGAGTCTCTGAGCACAGGAGAGGTCCCAGAAGACTGGAGAAGGGCTCATGTGATCCCGCTCCACAAGAGTGGTAGCAGGGAGGAGGCGGGGAACTACAGACCAGTCAGTCTTACCTCAGTAGTGGGCAAGATTATGGAGGCACTCCTTAAGGAAAGGATAGTGCAACACCTGGAATCCATAAGGGCACAGGATCCAAGACAGCATGGGTTTACAAAAGGAAGGTCCTGTCAAACTAATCTCATAGATTTCTTTGACTGGGTAACCAGAGTGGTGGACCAAGGGGGAGCAGTTGATGTCGCTTACCTTGACTTCAGCAAAGCTTTTGACACTGTTCCACATAGAAGATTGATAAATAAGCTAGTAGGCTCGGGTGGGTCAGAAGTTGGTCAACTGGGTGGCAAACTGGTTGACTGGCAGAAAACAGAGAGTGGTGGTAAATGGTATACAGTCAGAAGAGATGCAAGTCACAAGTGGGGTACCTCAGGGATCAGTCCTGGGGCCAGTCCTATTCAACATCTTCATTAGTGACCTCGTAGATGGACTAGAGGGTAAGGCTTGTCTGTTTGCAGATGACACCAAGATCTGCAACAGAGTAGATGATCCAGATGGGGTGGGCAGAATGAGAAGAGATCTGGATAAACTAGCAAAATGGTCAGAAGAGTGGCAACTGGGATTTAATGAAAGAAGTGCAAAATCATGCACATAGGGAAGAGAAACCCTAAGCCACTTATAGGCTGGGAGGGAGTTGCTAGCAGTCACAAAGGAAGAAAGAGACTTGGGCATCATCATCACTGATGACCTAAAATCATCCAAGCAGACCTCTAAAGCAGTAGGTAAGCTAGGGGGTGTTGGAATGTATTAGTAGAGAATTATCCTGAGTCGTAAGAGGGAGGTAATAATCCTCTGTACAAGACATTGGTTAGGCCCCATCTGGAGTACTGCAGGTATTGAGAGCCACACCTTCACAAGGACATTAACCAAATTGAGGCAGTCCAGAGAAGGGCAACCAAAATGGTGCAGGGACTGCATCAGAAGACATATGAGGACAGATTAGCGGAGCTCAATATGTATACCCTTGAGCAAAGGAGGGAGAGGTGATATGATCGAGACATTTAAACACCTTAAGGGCATAAACAAGGTGAAAGAGTCTAACATGTTTAAATATAAGAAAAATTGCAGGACAAGAGGACACAGCATGAGATTAGAGGGAGGCCGATTAAGGGGAATGTGAGGAAATTCTTTTTTCACAGAAAGGGTGGTAGATGCATGGAATAGCTTACCACAAGAAGTGGTGGCTATGAATACAGTGCAGGGCTTCAAACAGGCATGGGATAGGCATAAGGGAGCAATACAAATGACTATGAATAGATAGGTCACTGACAGAGCAAAGGCCGATGGCACATTTATAAGGTAGAAAAAGAAATGGGCAGACTGGATGGGCCTTGAGGTCCTTATCTGCCGTCAACTTCTATGTTTCTATGTTTCTAAGTTATATTTTTTTAAAATAAGCTAATTGCCAACACAAGAGGGGTAAAAAATCATTCCAAAACATTTTAAAAATGCTGCACATTGCAAATGTGTGGACCTGCCGAAAGCAAAACCAGAGCACGTCCTCACCGGATCTTCTCATATTTTATATAATTGCTGTTCTGAAAAAGTGAAACCCAGCATTTATATAAAATAAAATATGGGATGGTGTGTGTAAACACAAAGTTTACACACACCAACCCTTACTTTATCCTATATTTAAATTATGAAATGTTATTATTTTGCTCTTTGTAATGGAATAATGTTGTTCATTTCCTGTACTCAGGTCTTTTTCTTTATTCTTGACACTACCTAACCTGCTGTAACTGTGTTTTTTCTGTTATACTGTACTTTTACACTTTTTCTTAATAAAAACATTTTACAATCAGTCAATCAATAAATGAAACTCAGGGCCAGACTAGAGTTCAGAATGGATCGTAGCAGCCCGTCAGTGCCACTACTTCTACTAGGTCAGAGAGTCTGACTAAGCCGAGTCAGACACAGAGTTCAGACACTTTTTCTCCATGTCACTGCTTGTCACACTGCTGCCAAAACTTCCTCCTACTCTGCAGCTGCACTCAGCATACTGAAACCAATTTTTTTTAGCTGGAGAGTGGTGTTACACCAACACTAGGATTTTACAGTGAGATCTTTTTCATGATACAGATTGGGAAATTATTTTTTTGAGAGGGAAGGGGTTAAAATTGACTTGTGTTTTCAGTGTCCACTATTAAGCGGCACCATAGGTAGCTACCTAGTTCTCCTATCTTTAAGCTGGCCCTGACCCAGCACCCCCTCCTAGTCCAGCATGTTTTCCTTTCCACTAGCTTGGCAAATTGTATCCAGCTTCGAAACCAAACCCAGCTTAACAAGTTGCACCATGTCCCCCTCAGCCAGACCTATCACCAAATGTGCAATAGGTACTGCACTCATGAACTACTAAACAGATTAATTACCCCCACCACCTGAAACTTAAACACAGTTTTTATACCAGTCAGTTAAATCCAAAACATACATTCATTATACAGTTTGTGGGTGTGGTCCATAGCCACAGACTGTATAATAATGTTTATACTTTTCTTTGTGCAAGCATTAATAAAGCAAAATATATACAGTACAAGCAGTTTAGTTTCTGCCCAGTGTGTCTGAGTCAGTGCTGTGCAGATACAGATGCCACTGCCACACTTGCAACCCTCACAGCTGCTGTTGCTGCCATCCACCACTGAGTCCTAGACCAGGAATGATGCATGTCATACTAGAGTTGTGGTTGAAACACCATGCAGCAATGTAAAAAAAAAAGGTTAACAAGACACACAACCAAGCCAGTGCATGAGTGTGGCACAGGGAAATGGAAATGGTAGTGCAAACTAATGCTACAGCACAATCCATTTCAGAAAGTAACAGCCCCCCCCCCGCTGCTACTGCAGCCACCTCAAAAGAACCTGTGGCTCCATGCCCCTACTATAAGAGACTGCTGTGATACTAGTAAAGTAACTACTGTATACATTATTATTATCGTCGAGTTCAGCTGTTCACACTCCAACTCCCATAACTAGCTAATAGCACCCACTGTAAAGAAAAAGTGTTTGCTGGACTTACGGATCATGGACAGGATACTCACCTCCTGCACTCGGTGCCATGCTAGGATCCAAGTGGAAGAGAGTGCCACCACAGAGGAGGGAATGGTGTTACTGTGACTTTCAGTAGCACTCAGAGGAAGCCATGGTGAATGCCTCACCTGAAGTAAGCTGTTGTTTTTCCATGGCCGGCTCTCAGACCAGTAGAAGAGTTGAGTGGAGCAAGCAATATATGGACATGGCCCCCTCCCAATAAAAGCCCAGGGGTTCAGATGAGGCACCAATAAAAAAGGCAAGCAAGGCGGGGCAGGGCATAGTGATACCACTGGTTTGGTTGCTCACAATCAACAGTGCCAAGCTAGAGGTAACCTCAACCTCCTCATAGATCTCATAAGTAGGTACAGAGCTTTAATAGACAGAAGTCCTTTTGCTCACCCTATTAAGAATATCCTGCTATTTTATGCTCAATGAGATAGTTGTCAAATCTGCTCTTAAATGTGTTCATGCTATCACTAGCCACTACCTCCAATGGGAGCATGTTCCAAATATTAGTTATTCTCAGAGTTAGCCAGGATTTTCTTTTCCTTAATCTTGGACATTCCACTTGTAGTTGGAGGGGATGGGCCCTTGTGCTGTACATTAATTTCCTAAAGTTTAGCCCTAGTAGTTCCCATAACCCAGGGTCTATAAGGGATTTAAAATCAAGCACATATCACCCCTTAGTTGCCTATATTCCAAAGAATAAAGGCCCAAAATATTTAATCTAGCTTTGTAGTCCTGTCCTTTTGCCTCCACTATATTACGAGTAGCCCTGCGTTGTACTCTATCAAGTGCGTCTATTTTAGTTTTCCCATCAGGAGACCAAAACTGGGTGCAATACTCCAAATGTGTTCTCACCAAGGAAGTATACAGGGGCAACATCACATCCCTATTTCTACATTTTATATGTTTAATAATACAGTGTAGAATACCACTGGATTTCTTAATGACCTGGTTACAATGTGTCTTAAAGCATAAGTCTTTTGTTATCATGATACCCAGATCGCTTTGTTGCTCCACTGTGTTAATGTCTGTCCACCAAGTGCATACGTCATGTTACCATTTGCTCTCCCAAAATGCATAACACAACATTTATCATTATTAAAGGTCAGTTTTTTATCCAGTGCCCACTTTCCAGATCACCCAAGGCTTCCTAAAGATTTGCTACATCTTCCAGGCTATCAACTATACTATCTACTCTGGTGTCATCTGCGAATTTGGATACCCAAACTCCCGTCTCCATTTTCATTAAGGCAATATACACATTAAATAAACAAGGCCCCAAAACAAAGCCCTGTGCACCCTGCTCATCACCTCTGCCCAAGTGGAACATGTACCACTTACACTAACTGATTGTAACCGTGTATCGAGCCACGCTTCTATCCATTTAGTTACGTTGCCCCCAATCTGTGATCAATTAAAGCATCAATTAATTCTCCATGAGGTACCTTATCAAAAGCTTTGGAAAAATAGAAATATATCACATCCACTGAGTGCTTTTGGTGTAATGCTTTACTAACCCCTCTGTAAAACTCAAGGAGGTTTGTCTGACATGATCTTCCCCTTATAAAACCATGCTGCACCGGGTTGGTTTGTTCTGTTTCATCAAGGTACTGATTAATATGATCTTTAATAATACCTTCTAGGATTTTACCCAAAACTGAAGTCAGACATATAGGCCTATAATTTGTCACCTCATGCCTGCTCCCCCTTTATATGGATAGGCACCACCAATGCCTGTTTCCATGCACCCAGGGCTAAACCCTCATCCAAAGATCTTTGGTAAATAGCCGTAACTGGACCAGCCAAAATTTCTGCCATCTCCTTGAGTATTCTCGGATGAAGCCCATCCGGGCCCTGAGATTTATTTTGACTGATTTTCAGGAGCCTATTTAGAACCTCTTCCCTTGTGATCTGTAGGTCAGTATCATGTACTGAGTCCAGGTGTGCTAATTTAGGGTAAGTTTTGTTGTTGAATACAGATGTAAAAAAGCTATTACAATGCTGAGCCATTTGAAGCTGGTCAGTAACCATACTGCCATCATTTCCTTGTAATGGTCCGATATGTCGACTTGTACCCCTCTTGTTATTGATGTAAGCATAGAAAGATTTATAATTATCCCGGGCTATCTTTACAAGACTCAGTTTGTATGTTCATTTTGCCTTAGAAATATACCTTTTTTGTTTGTTTAAGCAGCAGTTTATAAGAATCCCAGCATATACTACTGTCAGATTCCTATGCTCTTTTAAATGCTTTATTTTTCTTACTAATCAAATTCTGCACAGACGGAGTCATCCATTCAGGCACATTTTTGTTATTACCTACCTGGCTCTTAACTAAAGGGGTGAAGGTTTTTGTTAGGGAAGACACCGTATCCACTAGGAGGTCCCACATAAGATGTAATGGTTTATCTTGAAATTTCTCTTGCCACTTCTATGTTTTTAAGGAACACTTCATACCATCATAATCAGCTTTATTATAATTATATTTAATTGTCTTACCTTTTATATTACCAAACCTTGTTCCAAAGGAAAAGTAAACCATGGAATGGTCGCTAGACCCAAGAGGGGGGAGGACCTTACAATCATTTATATTTTCTGTTAGATTATTTAGAACTAGATCTAGAATATGGTTATCCCTTGTATTAGATGTCACCAACTGATTTGTTCCTGCTAACAAAAAAGTTTCTAAATAACGGGACTTGGTTTTAGTCTTTGGCTGGAGTATATCCCAGTTTATGCCAGGGAGATTAAAGTCTCCAAGAAGGACATTGTTTTTAGTAATACCAATTGTATTAATAAAATCTAGCAATTGAACTTCTTCATCCACAGGGATTGAGGGAGATCTATATATCAAATCTATGTTAATAATTTCTGAGTGTGGGAGGGATATTTTAACCCAAATGATCTCAGCTTTATCCCATTTTTGGGTATCTACCATTTCTGAGATTATGCTGTCAGAGATGTACAGGGCTACTCCCGCAACCTTTTTTGATTGCCTATCTTTATGAAATAAGGTGTAACCAGAGATATGTTTATCCCAGGAATCTCCAGAACTCCACCAGGTCTTAGTTATGGCACAAACACATATATCTAAAGTGTTCATAGTTACTTGTAGTTCTCCAAACTTATTATTCAAACTCCTGGCATTCCTAGGTAAGCAATTCCTTAAAACTGGGTCAGCATTTTTAGTATGACTTAATATATCCTGCTTATTGGTGTGGCTCAGCATGTGGCTGGGCAGGGTGGGTGTAAGTTGTACCTTCACTGCTGCTCATTGGTCATCAGCCACTTGTGCAGGAGGTATGCATGCTTTGTAGCAGTATGACAGTAGGCTTGGACTGATGGGAGGTTAGGCTATCCACAATAACCCTCCAGTATCACAGGTGCAAGTAGCTAGAGAAAAATTAAAAGGAAAGGAATTTTATCTAAACCAATGCATATGAGAAGTACCTACAGTATTTTTACGCTACTGTGACAATCCCAATCTCAGCAGTTCCAGTCTAGTGGTAACCCCTGCCTGCCCATTCCTCAAGTAAATAAATACCACAACCATTACAACCCTGTGCTACTCACCTCCCAGCGGATACTCATTATAATATCTATAAACACTAGTCCCCACCCTATCCCACTGGCTCTATGATGCTGGTTTGACAATGCTTTTGTCGACTGGCATCTCATCAAAAGAAATTATATTGACTGCAGGTTGCAGTTGACATAATTCCAGTTTGTCTCACGGTCCATTTTCATCAGGCTTTAGCCCCATAGGGACTCTGCCCTATTACCCCCATATTTAGGAGCCCCCCGATTTTAGGATTATCAACTCCAGTCTGAGTTGATTCAGCGAAGGGGTGCAGAACCAGGAGACAGCGTGCCCCTGTCACAGGCACACCAACACAGTGACCTGTCAGCAGCCTGTCAATTTTATTGATGGGTTGGTAGGTCACTGTGTCAATGTCACTGTCGGGGGGCATACCTAGCCCACCCACCACCACCACCCAGTACATGTCCACCCAGATTCTACTATCAAGATCCAATCCAGGTTAGCTGGCTGATCTGTAGATTGTGACCAGCTTAGACCCTTCTCATACCACATGGACCAGAAACTGCATGAATGACAAAGGATCGTGTGTGCATGTACTGTAGAAACATTTGTTTCTACAGTACACCTGCACTTACTCTCTGTTTTTTAGATGGCAACTGCCTGAGGAGGAGTGAGGAGTGTCTGTTCCACTCACTATCTGAAAATCAGCTGATGGACTTGGAATGGAGCTTGATGGGTGAGCTGGGGGATGGACGGGGGGTGTATGGAGTGGGGTGGGTGCCAAGTAACTGGGCCGAGGAGGGGCTTGGTGTCTTATGAATATTAAAATGAGAATTGGGTATGAGGGTGGTACCATTTTACTGCATGAGATGCTAGATATTTACTTGTGGATTTGGTGGGAGGGGTGTACTACTAGACAACCAGGGACATTTAATACATTTGGCTGGGGACTGTGGTTGGACAGAGGTACCACTAGACGAGTAGTCAGGTGCAGGGAAAAGAAAAAAAGTCCTCTCCTCCATCTCTTGAAGACACACTCCGGACACAGGATATATTGGTTAAACCAGTGGTGCTAATTCTTTTATTATGTTCTGAGCAGTGAAGACACAGTACAAATACTCAAACAATTTAAAACTTCATGCAAATGGAGAATGGTGGACAGAGTTCTTCAGAAACTGGCTGGTGTCACTGAGCTAATATTTCATGCTAGGCACATCATCGACGCTCTTACTAAAATGATTAGTACCAATCGTGTAACCAATATATCCTGTGTCCTGAGTGTGTCTTCAAGAGAGGGAAGTGAGTTCCATTTTTTTCCCTGTGCATGACTACAAGTTTATTTTGACATGAGCTCCACCATGCTAGAGAGTGCTCTGGACTTGATTTTGCACTACCATTAGAATAGAAAAATAGAAATTGAAGGCAGAGGGGAACAAAGATCCATCTAGTCTGCCCTGAGCCCTACCCACCTCTTTAGGATTTCTGTGAGACAATACCAGGGTATTTTAACACATTATCTTTTGACTTAAGCGTGGCTCCTGGTAGACTATGCCTCCAAAGCTGTCAGGGGTAGGTGGGCGATTGCACACCACTGTGCATGTCACTTAGGGTAGGATTTTGGAAGTGGAAAATAGCACTGACATGGCAGGTCCTTAATGCTTCCAAAATCAGCTGAATATAACACTGCCCCCATATGCAAGAGGATCTCTCATTTGCATGGTCACAGTGGTGTATTTAGCACACTCACTCTGCCTTCTAAGTGCTGCACACTGTGGCCCTTTGAATATGGCCCCCACCCTATTCAGACATGATATGCCCAATTAGAGCAATACTATTCCTTCTAGCGCTGTACAAACCTTCTGAATATTGGGGCCAGAGGATAGTAGGGGGTTGGAATGGATTACCAGAAGCTTTAATGTATGCAGTCATCTCACAGAAGTTTAAGACTGGTTTAGAAAGGCACATGAGGGAAATGTAACTGTTACAGTCTTACTGAGAACTGTACTGAGAAGTACAGTCTTGTTGGGCGCACATGCCAGCTTCCATCAAATATTCTTATGTTCTTATCTGTCTGCTGAAGAGATGTGTGGATAATGCAATATCCACTTCGTCAGCTATCTTTTATCAGATATTATTGTCTTTATACAGAATAACAGTCCTCGATTTTTTTACTTACAATTTGTATTCCCCCCTTTCTGTCTCCAGCTCCAGTTCTCTCCTTGATCCTAAGGCACTGGTTTACTCACTCATGTCTACTTCACAATAGTTGTCCCTCCAAAGAGCTGTAGCATGCCCCCCTCAGTGGGGTATGGTGCAGGCTTTGGATGTGCCCCTGAATTCCCAAGGTCTCATCAGGTGGTAGCATGACAGGCACAGGGTGCCTGGATGTACCAAGGTTCTCATGCAGTAGGTGCTGGGGCCTGTTTTTTCCATGTTTTGTCCTTAAGTCATTGGTGTGCTAGGGGCAAAAGTGGAGACATGCACAACATCAGCACACGGAGCTGATGACCTCACTTCCCTGCTGCCTGTTGCTGCCATCTATGATCAGCTGGGTGGCACAGGTGAGCAGAGGCAGTGACCCTCCCTCTCCGGAGGAGGAGAATATCCTCTGGGATACTCGATCCTCCTCCACCTTGCTGGCCCCTGATGACTCAGGCTCATTTTGATCTCCAGGTTGTCTGTGTCATGACTGGTAGCACTGCCACTGTTAACTCCATTTTTAATTGTGTTGTGGAATAGTTATGTGCCTCTGTTGATTACATATGAACGTACGACGAACATACTACTCTGCCAGCAGAAACAGACTACCCAGTCTATCTAAGTCTGCTTGAGTATGCAGCTAACACCCCTAGTTTGCAGCTGCCCCAACCCCTTCCCATCTGTCATCCCACTGCCACCCTCCACCTCCCCCACCCTCATTCTCCCCTGTTCCCTGTCCCATGCCCTTTTGAAGCTGTTCACAGATTTACATGATACAACCCATTCTGGTAGGGCATTCCATTTTGCTACCACCCTCTCTGTGAAACAGTGTCTTCTCATTTCCTTCTTAAATCTTCCCCCTCTATTCTTAGCCCATGCCTCCTTGTGACTCTCACCCTCCTTAACTCAAAGACCCCATCTGCCTCTTCCTTATTTATTACACTCAGATACCTGAATGTCTCTATCATGTCCCCCCTTCCCTTCTGTCCTCCAAGGTGTACATATTCAGGTCTCTCAGCCTGCTGTCATAGTCTGTTCCTTCCATTCCACATATCATCTTTGTTGCCCTCCTCTGCACCCCCTCAAGTAGCCTGATATCACGCTTTAGGTATGGCCTCAAAAGCTGCAGACAATATTCTAAGTGTGGCATTACCAGCAACCTGTAGAGAGGCAAGATCACCTCTCTTCACCTGGACAAAGCCCCCTCACTATGCACCCCAGCATTTTGTTCACTTTTGCAGCTGCTCTTCTGCAATGGGCAGTGTTCTCCATGGTCCTTGTTATCATTACCCCTAGGTCCTTCTCCTCCTTAGTGATACCCACCTTAACCCCTCCCAGCCAGTATTCTCTCCTTGAGTTCTTCACCCCAAAGTGCATAACATTACACTTCTTTGCATTGAAACCCAGCTGCCACCTCTCTGACCACTCCTCTAGCTTGCTTAGATTCCCCTGCAGCTGCTTCCATCCCTTCTCTCGGTTCACCACTGCTCCACTTCTGGTGTTGTCAGCGAACAGACTTATCTTGCTCACCACCCCATGTGCAATGTCTGATATTAAGAGCCCAAACAATACTGGCCCCAACACAGAGCCCTGCGGCACCCCACTCATCACTGGCCTCGAAGTTGAGCACTCCCTTCTCGGCACCACACATTGCAGCATCCCTCTCAGCTAGTTTGCAATCCAGTTCACCATTTTTGCCCATACCCCTGCACCAGTTAGCTTCCCCCCATGCCACCCATGAGGCACAGAATCGAAGGCCTTGCTGAAGTCCAAGTAAAGAACATCCATCGCATGACTGCTATCCAGCTCACCTGTCACCCAGTCATAATATTGTATCAGGTTGGTTTGAAAAGACTTCCCTGAAACAAATCCATACTGCCTCACATCCTGGAGGCCATTGTCCTCCAGGTACAATACCAGTCTTTCCTTTAGTATTGTCACCATGAGTTTGCACACTATGGATGTGAGACTTGCAGGGCCATAATTACCCGGTTCATCCCTTCGTCCGCTCTTGTGTAATGGTACTACATGTGCCATCCTCCAGTCCAGTGGCACGCATCCCAACTCAAGTGAGGTGCTGTACAGATCTGCCAGCGGCTCTGCCAACACCTCTGCCATCTCCCTCAGCATCCTGGGATGGATACCATCTAGCCCTGGTGCTTTGTCTACCTTCAGTGCCCTCAGTCCCTCTAGGATTCTATTTGCCTCAATTCTTTCATCTGTTGCCTCCTCTCCCCCTGTCCCCACCCTCCCAGCATATGGTGGTAGTGGTCCCCCCTTTTCTTCTGTGAACACTGAGCAAAAGTATTCATTTAATGCTTCTGCCTGCTCCTCACCCTTTTCCATCCACTCCCCACCCCTTTTTATCCTTACTGTTGTCTCCTTGCACTTCCTTTTTGTCCCTGATGTATCTGGAAAAAGTCCCCCCCACTGTGTTAATTCCCTGCGCTAATCTCAGCTCCCTCTGGGCCTTGGCTTCTCTCACTTTTCTGGTCACTTCCTTGGACTATCTTGCATACTCCTCCCTGTCCACTTCCTTCCCTGTCCTTCTGTACCTCTGGTGCACCTCTCATTTTGCTCTCACCACCTCCACTACCTTGCTGTTCAACCAGCATGTTTTTTTTGCTCTGTTCCTCTTAGTCTGTGTCTTGGTGCAGGCTTCTGTTACCTCTGTAATCCCCTGTTTAATAATATCCCATTCCTGATCTGTATCCATCTCCTGCCTTATGCCCTCTAGTTTCCCTTTCAGTATTTCCTGCATCCTCCTAAAGTCTGCCTCCCTGAAGTTTACTACCTGAGTAACTGATTTATCTGGCTCCCCACACATCATGATATTAAACCACACTGTTTAGTGATTGCTGTCTGCTAATGGGTCCTCCACCTTTATTTCCCTTACTGCACCCCCATTTGACAACACCAGAACTAAAGCGTTCTTTAGCCTAGCAGGTACAATAACCAACTGTGTCAGGAGACCCTCCTGGATTGTGTCCAGGAACACTTGCTACCTAGCATTGGAGGTGGCCAGAATACTCCAGTCAACCCCCGGCAAGTTGAAATATCCTACGATGACCACCTTCCATTTTCTACATACCTTTCCGATTTGTCCTGCTAATTCCCTGTCAGGCTCCTCAGACTGGGATGGCTGCCTGTATACCACCCCAAATCTCAGTTTCCTACCCCTTGAGTCTAGGAGCTGCAGCCAGATTGCCTCTGTTCTCCTTTCTTCACCTTCATCCCTTGTGCATTTGATCCTGTCCCTCACACAGACTGCCACCCCACTGCCACTCCCTTCCTTACAGTCCTTCCTGGCTAGTCTCATGTCAGCTTCATATTCAGTAAGGAAATTATCTGATATGGTATGACATTCTGGAAAAGAACAACTATTCGCATTATTTTATGAAGCTCAAACATTCATACCCAAAGGATTGTTATCCAAAAATCCATCAAGTTGTGTATTTAGCTTCCATACTAATAAAATTGTTATTTTAAGAGCTCCGGTGCCACGTTGATATTGAGTGTGAATGCCACAGTACAGAATGTGAAGATTTTAAGTTCTGTTGAGCATTCACTAAAATACCACCAACAGCTTAATCTGGTTCAAAGTCAGTTGGCATTCATCTGTATCCCCCTCCCCCGGGTAGTGCCTGAAAATAAGCAGAATTTGTCGAGTGCACTTACCCTGTCAACAAAAGCTAAATAATAAATAAATAAATAAATAGTGCCCACTCTTTGTTGTTGCAATTCATTATACCATCTTTCTGATTTTATAATTTTTAATATATGGATTTTGAAAATATTACTATCCTAAAGCATATAAAAAAATTCTGGTAATATCACTGCTGCAAAAGTGATAATACCATTGATACAAACTGATAATAGCATCATTCAGAGCCCTTAATACTATTGTTCAGAGCTCTGAATGATATTATTATTCCAAAAACTTTACAGCACAAATGCAGGACTCCCCAAATCATTGACTGGTTGCTATGCTACCAAACATCAATCAATCAGTGAGATTGAAACTGTGGCTCATGATTGGCCACTTTCTGTCTGTGGGTGGGCAGAACAGTTTTAAAAACATGGCATCCGTCTCTTGCTTATCAAGAGTGTATCATGTATTTCATTTTGTTTTATTCTAATTGTATTAAACAAAGCACTTATCTGATTGATCCTACATTCTCCAAACAATGTAAAGGGTCAACTGTTTACCAAACTAAAAATTCAAATTAGCTTCACTCTCGAGGTTCCCATGTTCCCAGAACCACTCAATGGAATTGTTCCCTTATAATGCAGACTAACCTATCTATTATTCTACTCATAATCATGGCACCCACATCTTAATTTGATTTAAAATGCAGGCACCCATATCACATGATAGATTCATAGGAAGAGCACATCTCAGTAATTAAAGAGAAAAAAAAGAGGCTATGTTTTGAAGGTATAAATGCAAGTATATGAGAGTGTTTTGATACTGGAATACACTATGATTTAGTCTGTCCATGTTCTGATGTTTCCATAGCATTGTTCTTCTGGTTTTCATTGTTAAAAGGGGCAATACAAATCTGTACATACAAAATCCTCCTACAGAAACTGTACTCTTTTCTCACTGTTTGCTACCTCTCTATAAATAAAACAAGTGTTTTTCTTCATATAACTCTCCATATGCCTATTTTAGTGTAGTACAGTATATATCTGGGATATGTAACATACAGTATACTTACTGTTACAGCCAAAGACATGGTCAAATATTTCCTGAAATGTCTGTGATATTTCTAGAGAAATCTCCTGCTTTCTGCAGTTTTATAGTAGGGGCAGCAGAGAGAATACCTTTAGAAATATCATGAAATACCTTGAAATATCTGACCTTGTCTTTCGCTACAACTGTAATGTCTCCTTCTCACTCTCTGTTCTTCCTTTCTATTCCCTCTTTTACATAACATGTCATCAGTTTTACAGTGTTCTTTCTTTCCAATATCATTAAAGAGGCATTGTGATGTTTTGGTAACAGAAAATTTTAAAAACAAGTATTTCAGGAATTGTGTGTACTTTGAAGTGGTACTTTAAAATGGGGGAGGTTAGTGGTGGAAGAAAATGGAGGAATGGAAGGAAAATGGGAATCATTTAAGGGAGCTATATTAAAGGCTGTGGAATGCTGAACCAGGAAAGTTAACAAGGGGAAGAAAGCAAGAGAGTGGAGACCTACAGTGCCATACGTTGGATGTGAAAGAAACAGTGACATCGAAAAGTTGGGCACACAAGAAATATAAGGGAAGTTAAAGGAAGGGACATAGGGTGGATTATATAAGGAGGGAGACCAGTAGAAAGATTATAAATACTAAGGCAGAGATACTACTCAGAATAGCAAGAAGAGTGAAGCTGGGGGACAAAGCATTATTATAGTATACCTGAAACAAAATACAGGAAAGGACTTATGACTTGAACAAGGGGGATGGTTGGGGTATAGTGGATGAGGCCAAAGTGGAGATACTGAGCAAATACTTTTGTTCAGTATTAACCAACGAGAAGGGTGGACATTTATCAGATTGTGGAGTGGGACTTAATAGAAAGGAACCTCAACATTCAGGAAAGGATCATAAAAGCCAGAGTGCTAGAGGGGCTAAAAGTCTTAAGGATAGAAAAATTGATCAGGCCTGATGGGCTGTACTTTAGAATACTCAAGAAAGTGGCAGAGGTATTAGCAGCTCTACTGACAGACACATTCAGCTCCTTAGTAGACACTAGGGTGGTCCCAATAGACTGAAAGATAACCAGTGTCATCACTCTGCAAACAGACAGAAGAAAGGATGAGCCTGGCAACTATTGACCAGTTAGTCTGATATGTATGATGGGCAACTTAATTATTGCCATACTGTGGCAAAGTCTGTTGGACATTCTCAAAGTAAAGGGGATTCAAGGTGATGGGCAGCATGGATTCACCAAGAGGAGGTAATGCAAGAAGAAACAAATACAGCTTTTTTTTTACTAGGTGACTGGGTGGTTGACAAAAGACAAGAAGTCAACATTCTGTACCTGGACTTCAGCAAGACCTTTGACTCAGGCCACCACGGGAGGCTGGTCAAACCCTGAAGGATGTAGGAGTGGAAGAATGGACAACCACTTGGATAGTGAACTGTTTGAATGAGGAATAGAGATGCAGCAAAATTGTATTTTGCTGGTGGAATTCTAATGAAATTTCAAATTTTTCTGCATGAAATATTTTGCAAATTTCTGTGCATTTTCGCAAAATATTTTGCTAGTGCAAAATGCAACATTTCACCCATGAAATGTGGAATTTTACCATGAGCAGCAGAATTTCACGCGCAAATGGCAAAACTCTGCATTTTGCACGTGAAATTTCACATTTCGCTGGCAAAATTCTGCATTTCGCCAGTGGAATTTCGTATTTCACACTGGCAAAATATTTTGCAAAATGGGCAAATTTCATGAAATATTTTGTGAAATGAAATTCCACAATTTTGCACAACAGTAATGAGGAGGACATGGAGAGTGTTGAAAAAATTGTAAATTCTTGGTGCTGAAGAGTTCACAAATGGGAAGCCACAGGACTTGGACAGGAGGGGTGGACATGCAAACTGACTTACAGATGACACCATGATGTGCACAAGGATAGACACTAAAACAGGGATCTGGAAAAAAAAGGCAACATAGAGAGACTAATGAAGTCTTGCAGGATCTGGTAACGAAGCTTTTAAGCTAGAAATGTATAGTAAGAAAAGGAACCCCAGTATGGAGTTCTTAGTGGAGGGGGTGGTACTGGAAAGCACTGCTGAGGAGAAAGACCTGGGGTTTATAATCTTGGATAAGCTAAAATCTATAGTATAGCATGGCAGATAAGATACTGGGGTGCATTCAGAGAAGAATCAGCAGCAGATGCCAGAAGATAATCCTCCCACTATACAGAACATTGGTATGACAGCAACAGGCATATTGTATAAGATTCTGGAATCCAAATCTGTGCAAGGAATGCAAGAAGGAGGAAGCAATGTAGAGAAAGGCAAATAAAATGATTCAGGGGATGGAAAGGCATATGAAGAGAGGCTGAATAACCTTGACTTCTACATACCAGTGACCTGGAGATGCATGAAAAAAACTTTCACGTACCTGCATGGGATAAATTAGATGGATCTTAATGGCATTTTCATATTAAGCAAAAACACATGAACAAGGGACAGTTCATTAAAATCCTCAGGCAGTAGGCTTCAAGAAGAATGTTGGCAAGTATGTTTTCCTGAAAAAGTGAAGGGTATGTGGAATAAGGTGTCCAAGTGGGGTTGTAGAGGTTAAATCAGTGGGGGTTGAAAGTGGAGTGGGACAGTTGTATGTACATAATAAATGGGAAGTGAACAGAGGTTAGTTGGAAAGATGGTCACTAGTGCACTTGCACTGTAGGGTGGACAGACACGATGGGCCACTCAGCCTTTTTCTGTATCACTTTCTGTTTTATGAAGTAATAATTTTTGGCTGGCTTACCTAACCTGCTAACCTTGTTATAGAGTTTCCTACTGAAAAGATAAAAAAAGAAGTAGTTTCACCCATGCTTACCACTGGCAACTTTATGTCACAAAGTTGACTCTCTAGGCTTACTCAGTGGCACTGAAACATTGTTCTGCCACTGTACAGACCAACATTTGTTTATGGGCTTGAGTTTTGTGACCTGGGACTAACAAGAGTCTGATGAGTTGTGGTCCTGAGGCACAAATCTCTCAAGGAGTTAAGGAGTAGGCATAATAGTATTGATCCCTACCTCTGCTATCTGATCATGAAGCTGCTTTCACATCAGCTGAATGTCTAATTGTTCACTTACACTCTTAGCTAGCGGTCATGGTGTGGGAATATTGGCCCTAGGATAGCATGGGTAGTAGACTAAGAAAATAAATAGCAAAAAAATGGTTATTTGGTGTTTAAAGATTAAAATGTAATACTGCAATTTTTAAAGACCATCTTACCCCCCCCCCATAAGGACTAAGGTAACACTGCTTATTTTAAAGGTTACCTCACCTCCTCTCCATAAGGACCAGGATGTAAACCACTCCTCACTCACTTTAATGGGACAGTAAGTTCAATTTTTTTTAGCAAATGTATTGTTAATTTTGATAAACAAGGCAAAAAAAGCACGTTACCTTGTATCTGAGAACTTGAAGTCAAAGAATATATCTTCTTTTACCCAGAAAATGTTTTACTTTTAAGTCAGAGTTGTGTGGCATTTCTACATTTCACTTTCTTAGACTTCTGAATTGTGGAAAGCACCTTTCCTAAATGTAGGGAAAATGTAAAGAGAAAGGGCATGTGGAAAATGTTACTTTTATATTAAGCATGGCATCTGTGAGTTTTCATTCCTGCTACTGATTACGTAAAGTTGCAGAAATTTCCTCACACTTTTCTGCAAATCCTTTCAGAAAAATCTAGATAATTATATTTCTTTAATAAACTCTAGAACGCTGACTTTAATGGAATTCAATATAAAAGTGAGCTTTACAGTAGTAGTGCTCCACTCACTCTGTCCTCTTTTTGCTTCTGGGGGTTAAAGGGAGGATTTGCTACTATACCAAAACTCCATTTTGGGCAGAATATATGTCCACAAAGGTGAAATCTGAATGTATTGTTGATCATAAAATGTTTTATTACGTTAAAGAAAAAAGTGGATGATTTTGGTATCTTAAATCATTACTGCATCATCAATCACTCAAATGTGCATTTTCACAACTAATACATGGACACAAAACAGCTGAGGCCTGTGCACTGGGCTGATTTTTGTATACACTCTATGTGTCTTTGCTATTTGTATTTGTCTGCACGTTTCTGTTATAGCTACTATTAATTTGTTTTTGTTGTTAATGATAGCACAAGACCAAGTGTTTGACAATTAGCAATAAAATATGCTTTCGTGTCAAGAGCAGTAGAAACCATACGTGCATCACAGCAGCATCCACAAAGGTGCAAAATAATTTCTTGTGGTTAACACAAATATAAATATATGTAAGTTGTGTTCATAAATGGAGCCATATATTTGTCTATATTTGTGCTATACAGTGCTTGCAACACACAGCCTTACTAAGCATATTTATAGACTACTCATTAAATCATACTCACAAAACAAGATCTTGTTTTTTTATATTAAATCAGAAGCAACTACATTGGAACTTTTCTGCTAAGGAAACCTTCAGAACAAAAACAATAAATTTTTATGTTGTCTTGTGGGCAGTACAAGCAACATTTTGTGACAGCTTGCTGGAGTAGCAGGTTGTGGAGGTGTGGCCATGATGTGGCCAGTGGTGCCACTGCTTTTTGGGGCTGGTCTCTGTGGCACCAATGAATGAGCACGCTGAATATGACAGCAGTTCAGAAGTGTGCCAACAACTTGAAAGAAATTTGCCACTGCAATGAGGGAATGCCTCATCATTGCAGGGCTTGCCTTGCCTGTTGAAACATTTCAATAAATATGGTGGTGGCTACTGGCATCCATCTCTCACAGTCCTGCACAAGCTGGTGTTGGGGTGCCCAAGTCCCCTGTCAGCATGCCCCCTCCCCAGTTCATTTGCAAACAGGGAAGTCCAATCCAAGTTGGCATAATGTTCCTCCCTTGTTTTGTCTGCTGAGGGAGGGTCCCCAATCCCACTTGGGATCATGTCCCCCCCCAAACACAGACACATTTTCTTTGCTGATGGGGGGGGGGCCCAATTCATGTTGGCTTCAGTCCCCAGTCCCCAGAAAACACAGGTGGCACACTGGGAGCCCACAGCAGTGTGCCAAAATGTACTTGTCACACCCTGAAAGAAAAAACCTTCCCGAGACATTTATTTTTTACCCTGTAAAACAGAAAACAGTCACTCGTGGTCATGATAGCCCCTCTCTAAACTGCACCCATCCTCTGTGCACCCCATCTCCCCACACCCCCTCACTCTATATTTACCTCCAGAGCCTGGCGTGACAATCTTCCATGGAGTGGGAACATGTCTGCGTTCTTCAAAGCTGATCACAAACTGAAAAAAAAGATGGTAAGTTGTATAATGGCATCAGTGGGGGGGGTCAACTTAGGTGGATATTTTGGCCATTTTTGTGACTTTTGGTTCCAAATTTTCAAAATGGGGTTCTTGGGACCCCACCTCATGAATTCAGTCACTGGCATTTCATTTCTCAGTCCCTAAAGTTGATTTTGTGGTCAGTGCATGGAATCACCTTTCAGGACCAATTAACAAAATGATAGTGTCACTGTTCATGAGGTCGGCTGCTAAAAAGCCTATGTTGCAAATTTGGTAAAAAAAATTCCAAAAAATGACAGAGCATACATTGTGCAGTTTCTATACACACTAGTAAGTTCAAGAATTTTTAATATTTTCACTCCAGATTTTCAACATTTCCAGTTTTTCACACCTGCTTATGAACAGTACAGCTGTCATTTTTCACATCTTGTCTAAATTGTGTTTTTGCACATCTGGTGCACAATGGCTCAGTCACTGTGGGAAATCAATATGCAATGTCCTTACTAGGTAAGTTTCATTGTACACTATGGCTATACAGAAAGATGCATCTTTAGAGATAGAGATAACATAGAAACACAGAATTTGATGCAGATAAGAACCACTTGGCCCACCTAGTCTAGTCTGCCCATTTTAGATTCAGTTAATGTGAAACAGTTTTTATATGTTTAAATGCCTTCCTTGTTCTCTTGTAAGGTCAAATGTAAATCATGATATTCTTTACTCTTCTTTTGATACATTGCTAATCTAATCTAATCACTAAAATGAGCATGAGCTCAACTAACAGTGTCAGTGGCTCAGTAGGTACCACACTCGCCTCTGAGGCTGGGAAATCAGAGGGCCGTGGGTTCAGTTTCTACATCTGGCACTTGGGTTAATATGCCAGTACTGACACTGTAGTGCAGCATGAGAGGAGTGCTGCACTTCTGAGGTGCCATCTTTCAGATGAGATGTTAAACTGAGGTCCCATCTGCCTAGATTGGTGGTAGTTCAGGTGGATGTTAAAGATCCCATGGCACTTATCACAAAGAATAGAGGAATTTTATTGAGAAGAAGTGGGCTTCATTATAAAATACATACAGAAAAGAATCACAAATATAATACAAAAGCATAAAACAAAAGGAAACCAAAAATAGTACAATAAGTCAGTTCAGTTTCCACAAGTCACAGTTAGACCAGAAATGACAAAATTGCAGCCTGGAACATTTTGAAAAATCAGCCTGTTTCACAGCATGAACAGCATTTCCAACATTCTGTACAATTTCCAGGATAGGGATCTACTTTTGATGTAGAACCAGCAGGCACCTAGCCTGCCATAAAAATAGCGCATCAAAATAAGAACAATATATACAGTTTCAGCATGATACTTTGTGTTTAAAGCCAAGTGAGTCCCAAACATAATGTCAGCATAAGACAGTGTAGAGAAAAGAGGTTCAGCTCAGGTAACAGCAATGGCTTTCCAAAATTCACATGCAAAATTATACTCAAGAAATAAATGTGGCTGAGTTTCAAGAATGGAAGGACAAGATTTCCTAGAACAATATCTATCAATCAACATTTTATGTTTATGAATTCCTTTAACACTGAGTCTTCCATAATTACTAAGCCATACCATGTCCCACACATGATGAGGGATCCTAGGATTCATGAGTTGCTTCATAATCCATGCCAGATGATCAGAAGGACAGGACAGAAACACAATAGGGTCCTGAGCACCCTGCCTCCAAATCCGTTCATACAAGGCCTTTCTGCTATGTATACAAAAATCACGAAGTGTAAGACCCCAAGTCATAGCCAGTTTCACAGCCTCCAAACCATAGGATGGAAGGCCAGGGAGTTTAGCTAACAACCCCTTTCTGCCTTGTTCCCAAGGGTTAAGACAAGGCAGAAGCCATGAACAAATAAAAGGCTTCCAGCCCTTAACACCGGGTTTAAAAGCCCAACCAAAATTATAATACAAAAAAATACTATAAAAGAAAGCCACAGGGTGTAGCATCCCTACCCCTCCCTCACTAAGTGGTCTATAAGTCAAACCTCATTTAATAGGATTCAGCTGAGATCCCCAAAATCCCTGAAAAAAAACACCATACAATTTAGTAAATAGTTTCATGGGCAGGGGAAAAACATAACAGAGGTACAAAAAAAATAGGGACTATCAAGGTTTTAAGCAAATAAACCCATTTCTTCTTATCTATCTGCTGCTGCCTCCATCCAGCTAAGAGCCTAACAGCCCTTCCCAATGCATAGTTCCAGTTTAACAACTGTATATCACCCAGCCTGAACCAAAGTCCAAGTATCTTAATATGTTCCAACGAGAGCCAGATGCCAGCAAAGGATCCTGACTCAGGTACAATAGGGTTTCCTAAGGGAAGTCCAGTACTTTTTACAAAATTAATCTGGGAACCCATCACTAAAGAATACTGGTGAAGAACATCAACCAGATCCTGTTCATCTGAGTCAGATGCCACAGTCAGGCCCAACTCATCTGCGTATGCTAATATTTTAACAGGGGCAGGGTTACGTGTCCCTTGCAAACTGAGGACCCCAGGACAATGGAGGACAGCCCTAACCAAAATATCAATGCAAAAAGTGTATAAAAGGGGGCTCAAGGGGCAACCCTTTTGCACCCCTTTTTTAACACAAACCTGATTCCCCTACCAACCATTGACATTGGGAAGAAGAACAGCATCAAAATAAAGGGCTCTAATCCATCCAATAAATTCAGAGGGGAATCCGAAAGCTACTAAAACAGAAAACAAAAACTTGTGGGAAACCCTATCAAAGGCTTTCTCCTGGTCAATCCCAAGCACCTAGCCCTTAATGCGATTCTGGTCTCCCAAAGTAAATAATTTCCTTAATAAAATAAGATTGTCAGTTTGGCATCTATCTGGGATGCCACAAGTCTGGGCATGATTAATAAGTCTAGCTGCCTGAATAAGTCTGGCTAACAAAATTTTAGCAACAAGTTTACTATCCACATTAAGGAGACTTAGAGGTCTCCAATTATTAATATCCAAAACCAAACCTTTTTTATGAATTAGGACTAAAATTGCCTCCTTCATGGATTTCAAAAATGTAGCTTTGGACAACATTTCATTATACAAGATAGTTAAAGCGGGGATCAAATCTTTTTGAAAGGTATAATAAAAACCAGCCCTGAGCCGGTGCAGAATCCAGTTTCAAGCCAACAATGGCTTGCAACACCTCCTCCTCAGTGATGTCAGCAGTTAACATATCACACTCCCCAGCAGTGAGGTTGGGCAAAGACAATGAGGTTAAAAAATCCTCAGCATCTGCACAGGGAGATGCAGTCCCAAACATGCACAAAACATAATGCTCAAGAACCTGAACCAATAACTCCGGGGAGCTAACTAGATCCCCCATGGGGGATAACAAATGAGAAATAACCCTAGAGTCAACCCTGTCATGGCATTCTTTAAAAGGATCTAAGCCACCCTTGGGCAGCTTAGTCCCAAAGTGTTCTTCGTACCCCAAGGATTTGGCTCTGTCATACTGCAAATCCCACATCTGATGACTAAGGACTGAAATCTGTGCGCTATAATCATGAATAGAACTATCTGAAAGTGAGATCAAAGTCTTCAATTGCTGATGTAATGTCAAGTACTCCTTATAGCGACTGGTATGGGCATTAGCAGCTATCTTTTGTAAAACCTGTCTCCATCTAGCCTTGGTGTCATCCCACCACTCCATAATATCCTCATAGAGATCAGCAACAGACAGCCGTGCTGCCCATTCCCTTCTCCACAATTTTTGGACTTTGGGATCTTGAAGTATGGAATCATTAAGTCTCCACCTATTCTTTCTACAATGAGGAGCCTGAGACCATGAAAATGTAACCCTTAGAGCCGCATGGTCTGAAAACTCACTCCCAAGAGTCTGACAGTCAATAACTGTAAGAGTCTGAGAAAGAAAAATGAAGTCAATTCGAGTTGTACAGTCTCCCCTGAAACAAGTATACCCACCCTTAGGATGCAGAACCCGATAGGCATCCTAAGTTTAGCAGTGGAGATCACATTTTTAAGGGCCATGGTATCACTAAAAAATTTAGAGGTCTGAAGCCCTCTATCCACCTGGTGTAGGCCACAATTAAAGTCCCCAGCCCAAATAACCAGTCTGGAAGTATGTAAAAAGGGATGCACTAAACGGAAAAGGGCAGACTGCTGTGCTTTAGTCTGAGGAGCATACAAGACAATTAGCCAAAATCTTTCAGACTGAAGGGATATGTCAAGCAATAATGCCCTTCCGGGATAAATATCCACAAGTCTAGACACATGAAGAGCAGAACTGGATAATAAAATACCCACACCATCACATTTATCTACCCCAGAGGACCAAAAGGAAGGTCCATGGGTCCAAGCCCCTGAGGCCTGCTGAAGTTTCCTATTAGTTTTTAACTGAGTATCAACTAAACAGGTAATGTCACAATGCATATCCTGTAAAGATAGCATGACACCACCAAGCTTTCTGTCTCCCTTGATACTATCAACATTAAAAGAGAAGACTGACAAGGAATCCATAGGGAAATGTTAAGGTGATTTACTCCGTCGACACTGTCTAGTTTTTTGGCAATGGGATCTATATTCCCACCCCCTTCTGTATCTGTGTTAGAAACAATTGAGGAAGTATCAGTGTCTTCATCTGTGGAATCCCTGTCAGTAACATCAGAAGCCAAAACAGCAAACTTATTACCAGTCTTCCAGGGCCTAGAACCAGGGACCTTACCTCGACCAGAAACAGTCAGCCTCTTCCTAGTCCTTTTTTTCTGTATTGTAATAAAGGTAGATGACTCCAGATCAGGATGAGTCTGATTTAAAGGCAGGGGAGGGGGAGGAATAACTTCAAGATCTGTAGAAACAGAAGCAGATAAAACGGGGCCCTCAGGCACCACAATATCTACCTGTTCTTGCATAGGAACTACATCCTGGTGGGCAAAATCAGAGGCCCCCACATCCCCAGTACCCGGGGTAGTAGATGGTTGAGGAGGGGGCCAAGCCACAAGGCCAACCAGCAAAAGATGCTCTTCAATCCCTTTAGCCTGCTGCTGCTGCGCAAGATTAATGAGACCTTCATTAGATGGACAGACATCCCGATTATGTGAGGCCCAAGGGCAGCGGCTCTAAGCATGACCAGTGTGTTTACATAAGTTACATTTGAAAAGATTCAAACAAGAACTAGAATTATGGCCAAAGTCCGGAGAGTGGCTACATTTAACTGTATCACAGGCGGAGCTTAAGTGGGTCCAAGAGCCACACTTAAAGCAAGATCTAGGCTGCCCTGCATAAAAAATTAACCCTTTGTCCTTCCCGAGGTAAAAGAAACTAGGCAAGTGATTGGGGCCTGCATTCATAGAATATCACTTAACCCTAACCCTCCACCCACCATCCCGAATCTGCTCGCTATCTAAAGTAGGAGTGGGCCTATTCAAAACCTCACAACATTGTTTCAGCCAGAACAAGATATCTTCAATATTCACCCCTTCATTTTTAAACATAATGGTGATATTCTTGACCGTAGGTTTGGTCAAAGGAAGAACATGAAAGGGAGACCAAGTAGGGGAGTTTTTACAGGTAGCATAGTGAGCCCAGAAACGATCCAAACTAGATGCATTTTTAAAGCTAACATCATGGTTAGCATTCCCCAAACTAATAAGAGCAAAAATTTCAGAGGAAAAAAAATGCATAGAACCTTTAAGCAAGGTTTTTGCAACATAGATTCTATCCAGGGGGGTTTTCCAGCCCTCCTTTATATAAGAAGCGCATGGCACTGCACCTAGGGGCAGGCTCACCCTTATTATGAAATAAATCAGTGAGCTTAAAGCCCACTGATGTACCAGAATTAGTACCATTATCATGCAACAATGCAGGGTCCAGACCCAAGTGTACTGGTACCTCAGGATCAGTATCTATCACAACAGCCTGAGATGGCAAGGCCGAGCTAGAAACAGGACATTGTGGACCAGAGGAAACACTAAGGACACCCACAGGAGAAACAGTAATAATAGGCACAGAAATATCCCCATCAGTAGTACAAGGAACAATATTAGAGACCAACACACAAGGAGAAGAAGTATTACCCCGGGGCAAGATAGAGCTCATAGATGTAGACGGTGCGGTGGCCACAGGCATGACAGCATTCTTTAACAGGGTGATGTAGGATGGATCCTGTGAATAGGCCACCAGGAACCACCTTCCAACTGTTCCCAACCAGCACTCCTCAAGGCTAGCTCAGGAGACCACGCCGACCCATCTGGTAAAACAGCAGATGGCAACACAGTAGACTCATCCAGTAAAGCAGTAGAGGGAACTCCCAGTAATTTACTCCAGCCAGACTGTTGTATGCTGGAGGTAAAAGAGAACACTGTACCTCCCGGAGCAGCTCCAGGTGCTGAATCCATAGATGGCAAAGAAGCTACAATGGCGGTGTCAGGAGGCATAATTTCAGGAGGTGGACAAGGTGAAAGGGGCTATAGGCACTCGGGGCCTAAACCCGACAAACTGCCAGCCCTAGAACCATATGGAGACTCCGTGGAAGACAGCAGAATGACCACTTTCAGAGGAGCAGCAGGACAAACCAGTCCAGTTGCAATAGCAGACCGACTGGAAACAGCAACAGATGAAACCGGAACAGAAAGTACATCAATGGCAGGAAAAAGCATCGAGTTCTTGATCAAGTAGGTCCATTTGTTGTAATAACTGAGATTTTGCAGCCAGTAAACATTCCTTATCACCACCAGAAGGAAGAACAAAGTTGCCCATGGGACAAGATAGCCCAGTCGAAATCGAATCCTCCAAAATACTAAGCTCAACCAAGTCAGCCACTGAACAAGTTTCCTCAACAGCTTCTTGCATTGATAGCACAGGAGAGGAGGCCCACTCTCCTGCACCAACTGCATCCATCTCCTCCAACATCCCAAGCAGACTAGCCATCGCGCAACGCTGACGGCCAAGGGTCCCCCTACTGACAGCAATGCAGTAGGGGAATCTCTCCGGTGTCCTGGCCAAATTTCCCTCACTCACTAAAATGTCACCAACAGCCTAATCTGGCTCAAGGTCAGTTGGCATTCATCTGTATCTTTCTCCCCTGGGTCGTGTCTGAAAATAGGCAGGATTTGTCTAGTGCATTTACCCGGTTAACAAAAACTAAATAAACAAATAAATAAAATACCAACAATAGCTTAATCTGGTTCAAAGTCAGTTGGCATTCATCTGTATCCCCCCTTCCCCGGGTTGTGCCTGAAAATAGTCAAGATTTGCCTAGTATCCTTACCCAGTCAAAAAAAAAGTATTGCTTTTGTGTAATACATTTAATACCTCTCTCTTCAGCAGCTACTGCTCTCTTATTCATCATGCAAGGATATTCCATGTCGTTTGTTACACTGTTCCAGGGTGTTTAGTGAAATAGCATGGAATGGTGTTAAAAATATCATGTAATGTCTTGGAAATTTGAAAAGAAGGAGCAGCATCAATCAATCAATCATTTTTTTATTGGATAGCAAGTTGAGAGGAACTCACTTTTTCATCTGTGTCCAAACACATATAACATCACACAATACATATTACAATGAACAAAGACTTTGAGTAGTGCAATAAAGACAATTAATATACAATTTTGTTATGTAAAATTAATTAAAAACTGACTATCATCCATAACATGCACATGGTTTTCATAAAAAAAAACTGTTATAAGCAATTTAAAATGTGATATAGAGACAATTGTACCCAGTTTCCGTTTGCATTTCAATTCATCCCATGTTTTGAACTATGAAGCAGATAAAGTACAGTGTCCTACTTTTAGGCACACTCTAGGAATTTTGAATTTTGGTAACCCATTTGCTCTTAATCTATGCTTACTTTTCTGTTTAATGTTCACTGAATTCAAAAGAAACTTGGGAAGTTTGCCAAGAACAAAATGGTATAAAAACAAGCACCAGTGTTTTAATCTCCTGTTATGCAGAGAATCCCATCCAACTGCTGAATAAAGTATACAATGGTGAGTTTTCCATGATAACCCTGTAGCAAACCTTAATGCATAGTGACGACGTGGGTCAGGGATTCTTAACATTGACTTCATAGTATTTCTATAGATACAATCACCATAGACAAGTACTGCTGGAAACAAGGAATTTACTAATGGTTTTCTGAATGGAAGACTAAAATGTGATGTGTTCTTATAAAAAAGCCCAATAGACACTTCAGTTTAATTGGAATATATTTGATATGATACAGTAGCTAAATGTCAATTGGGCACACAAAACCGTACCCAAGTATTTGTAGCTTAGAGTATGAGTAATCTCTCTGCCTTTACTTGATAGTAATTTAAATTCAGGAAAATCTAAAGGTTTCTTTATGAAAATCATCCACTGAGATTTCGTTACATTTAATAGTAACTGCAGATCAAACAAGGCTGATTGTATTCTACAAAAATCTTGTTACAGATTGCATACTGCTGTATTTAGGACCTCATGACTAGTGTATATAAATGGTATCATCTGCATACAGAAAAAATGTTGTTAGAGCAGAAAAATGGGATGGAAGTTCTTTAACATAAATAAAAAATAATAGGGGGAATAATAGGGGGCCCAAGAACAGAGCCAGGTGGTACTTCCCATGAAGGTACTAGCATATCAGATCTATAATTGTCTGATTTGACATAGTTCTGGTGAGACATCAAATAAGAATGAAACCAGGAGAGTTCAGTTAACTCCATACCAATGTTCTTTAGGATATTAAACATAATTATATTGTCAACTATATTGAATGTTTTCGATAAGTCAAAAAATACAATAGGAATACTATAACTGGAGCTAAAGGCAGTAAACATATCATCTGTCATTTTGGACACTATGTGAGTAATATTAAATCATTTTGTAAAATCTGACTGGTAATAAGTCAGGATTTTGTACTGTTTTAAATAATGACTAATTTGCCTATGAATCACCTTTTCAAAAATCATAATTATAGGAGTCAAAATTGAGATAGGTGCTGGGGGGGGGGGGACACAATATAGATTTAATGGCACTACAAAGCACAACAAGGATTGTAATTCTGAAACTTCAATAAAATACAAAAAAAATTTATTAATTTATTAAAATATGGTCAAAGCTTATCTGAATACATTTCTGACATGGACAGGAAAATGTGAGAGCATTTAACAGCATTATAAAAAATTCTCTATCACCCTTAAGACATTGCTTCTATGCTTCTCAGTCATACTAACTTCATTCTCAGTTGTTGCCCACAGGCTATGGAACTTCATACTTATTGAATTATGCATGTGTCAGAATGTGGCCTCTTTCAAAATGAGATACTGCAGCCATCTCCAAAAGTCTTTTGTAAGTTCCAGTGGCTGGCTCATTCATTTGATTTGGTTGTGCTTTTTACAAGTTTTATTAACATTTCTTAATAGTTTTGTGTGCTCCTCATGCTACCATTGTCTGTTTTGCAGTGTTTTAATAGTCAAGCCAGTTGTGACTGGCTTCTGGGTTACCTGTTTGCCAACATCTACAGTGTCATGAAATCTTGTATATATATTCTATTTATCCATCTAAATGCCTTCTTTGTATTGTGCCTGTTGTTATTGACTCGGACCCCTTGTAAACTCCTGGGTACTACCTAAAAATAGGTCTTTAATTGCCAAGTGCATCTACCTGCTTAACAAAAACTAAGCAACTAACTATCTAAGTAACTAACTAAATAAATAAATAAAACAGCTATAGTATATCGTTACATCTTCTGTTGCATTGATTTCCAAAAGTTTAACTGTCATAGAATGCTGTGTACCTTTCTGTGCTACAATATAGAGAAAAACATTTCCCTACATAATAAGAAGTGGGTACCCCGCACCAAGTTAGTGTGATGACATTATTGTCCCAGAAGTGAAACTTGAGGCTCTGTTTCCATCTAGAGGTTCAAATGATATCAGAGACTTTTCAGATTTCACACTTGAGTTTCCTATGATGTCACCAGAGCGTTTAGATTAAAACACAGCCTTCTTGTGCATAGTTCCCCATGCATTCTTCCCAGTTAATGTTACAAACACAAAGAACACCTTCTCATTAAATGGACATTGTTAATCCACTTACAACGCAATTTGTCCATAATTTAAAAACAAAATGCATTTTATGATTGCTTGTCTTCTGTGGAATCTTTTAGAACAGCTGGTTGTTTTGCATGTTTCCTTTCTCTAAATACAAGTAGAAAAGTGGCTGTCTAACATTTACATTTCTGTTTTGCAGATTTAGTAGAGGCGGCATTTGGTAAACAATCACTTTAGGAGATTCAACCTCTGAGAAACCCCTAAATACCTAACAAACCCCTAACTGAAACCTTATCAACACATGCCTTTTCTCACAAAATGAATATTTACTACACAAAATGCAACCACCAATTCCTATGTTACTCTTTTTGATTGTTTTGGAGGCAGGGTTTTACTGCAGCTCTTACATTCTGCACTCAGTATATTAAGCTTAGTTTCTGCACTTTCTAGAAGAAAGATTCCAAGATCATTGAGATATGCAAATGCATAACCCTGTGACTAACTCTGTGGATTTCTGGTAAGTGATGTTACCCATAATTGTCAGATTGCTCTGGTGGTGTTTTACACTATTGGGGATTAGTGTCTCAGAGCATACCTCTCAAATTGTCAGCATTAAAATATGAATCACTGTCCTTTACAGGCTGAAACAAATGATAATGAGTAGCACACTAAAACAGTACACAAAATGTTACCCTCTGACAAGTGTTAAGTCTTTTTATATAGAGTTATTTTCATATTTTATTTTTAAAATAGTATTTTAAAAACAGTTCCATTGCAGGGTGAACCCCCCAGCCTATCTGCATGGAACAGGAGTGAAGTAAGATGTAAAATGTGCAGAGCTCAGCCTGACGTATATAACACTTGAGAGGAATATGCCACAGGGTATCAGGCATCAAGCACTGTAAATGCTTTTAGTGACAAGGAAAAACTGGCAATTCTTTCCAACAGCATGTCTAAATACTTAGTTCATCCTCTGGATGAAGCCTGAATGCAATCTTTAATTGAAGTGGACTCATGGCATGCATTCTGTCCAGGGTAGTTACAGATTTAAAAAATAAATACCTTGGGGACATGAAAAGCAAAAAGCCTTGTTCCACACAAACAGTAGCTTGACGCAAAATCAACATTGTACATGTTAACAGTGTTCTTATACATTTACCAGGGAGTACCTCTGTAGCTGTATCTGCTTCCTGATTTCTCTTTCCAACACACCATATAATTTGTGGGAAGAAAATAGGCACTTTAGCCAGAAATAGTAATGCTACTCAACAGCTTCTATGCAGAATACAAACTTACACTGCCAGCCATGGTTGGCCAACCCACTCAAGACAGCCTCCACATGTCATGCAGGCGTGCTTTGTCAAGAGATGTGAGGTCTGTCCAACCACAACCCTTAAGTACAGGTAAATTAAAGGGACAAGGGAGAGTGATAAAAACAGAGAAACAAGTTGTTCCAAATTCAATACAAGTGTAGTACAAAATGACACACCATGGGTTCCTAAGCTGACACTGTTTGCTACACCATATTATTTGGTTGCATAGTGTATGACGCAATAAATTAGTACATTGTTTGTACAGTACACTTAATACCTGCTATTGAAAATGGCAGTGACCTAATAAACCTAATGTTGCTTCTGTGCTTAAATCACTTTGTTACAGTGAATATACTGTATACAGCACATGAAACATTAGGTTCAGAAAGAAAGAGATGTTCTGTAAAATGTTTTAAAAATGAACAAACACACAGAATATTTCTAGAGGTTTACATGTCTGTATAAATCTCCATCAGGCAGTGTGTTACCTGCAAAGGATTTTGTAGATGGATAGATAAAAACAGTCCATCAATCTCTTCAGGGAATGTCAGTAACCTTACTTCCTGTTCTGGAAACCTCAGCCACAAAGTTCAATAAGTGTATGTGTGAGTGAATTGCTTAGCTTTATAGTTCATGGTTGGAAAAGTTATCCAGCCAGTTTACCATTCAATGAAACCATCACAGTCCCAAGATGCAAACTATTGATTCCTCCTGTAATATTGTCATTAAGAATGTGGCAATCACAAGGGGAGTACAACCTTTCTAAGTTATCTTAGAAAAGCACATTTTTAGTTTTTTTTTAATCAAAAAAGATCCTCCTTTAAATAATTTAAATACCTGTGCCATGTTTAACACTACATTATGCCTCTGTCAAATCTGTTGTTAAATATCTTATTTCGTTTTGTGGATGAATTACTACACTTGTTATGGATGTGCTTTATGTATCCCAATTCCCCACATCCAACAATAAACCTGTCAATAGTTTCATGAGATTTATATGGGCTTGCTGGCCCTGAGACATTTATTTTGCTCTTAATAATCTGGCAGATGTGGATATCACATGTAGGAGACATAGTCGCAGCTCCACATCTGTCCATAAAGTTGCACTAAGACATGCTGAATGTATCCTATTCATTGCTGTTTTCTGTAATAAAGGGTAATTGCGTGCACTAATAGAGTCACATATGCCAGCCCACAGCTGGTGTATCTTTTCTTGGGTCTGTCTCTAATTCCTCAACAAGAACTTCCATTTTCCTTATTTTATTCATACCATCTTTTTCATTTAACCTGTGCATTTTTTTTATAAGAAAACTTTGCTATCTAAATTGTAAAATTGTTGCCATCTAGAAAAGAGGGGGATAAGCAAGTACATTGAAAAGAAATGGGCACACATCAAGGAGGCGACAGCAGATGTAACAAAACAATGTGTTAGGTCAATAGACGAGAGTAAAAGGAGAGAAAAACCACTCTGATTCTCGGTGGGGGGCAGAAAAAGAAAGGATCAAGAGGCTAGCCTTTAGGAAGTATAAGGAGACACAAAGGGTTGAGAACAAGGAAATATACCAGAAGTGTCTGAGAGAGGCAGGAAATGCAATAAGGAGCACTAAGGTGCAAATGGAGGAGAGAATAGCTCAATTGGTTAAAAAAGGAGATAAGACATTCCTTAGGTACATTAGTGAGTGCAGGAAGGCAAAGGGAGGGAGTAGCAAAGCTTAGAAGGGCCAGGGGGAGATAGTGTAGGGAGACTGTGAAAAAGCAGCGATCTTGAACAAATATTTCTGTTCAGTTTTCACTGTAGAAGGGGATGGGCAGGACCCACAGCTGGACTTTAAAGGTGCTACAGATAAGGAGGTAAGCACCAGTCCATTCACAGAGGACAGAGTCCTAGAAGAACTGAAAAAGCTAAAGGTGGAAAAAGCCATGGATCCAGGCGACACACATCCCAAGGTCCTAAAGGAACTGAGGACTAAACTGGCAGCCTTTCTGGCAGCCCTGTTCAGTGAGTATTTAGATGCTGTAGTAGTCACAGAAGACTGGGGAAGGGCAAATGTTGTCCCTCTTCACAAGAGTGCTAGTAAAGAAGAAGTGGCGAAAGTACAAGCCAGTTAGTCTAGCCTCTGTAGTCAGAAAGATAATGGAGGCACTCTTTAAGGAAAGAATAGTGGAACTCCTGGAAGCCAATGAACTGGTGGATACCAGGCAACATAAGTTCCTTGCAGGATGATCCTGTCAAACTAATCTGGTGGATTTCTTTGACTGGGTGGCTAAGGCGGTAGACCGGGGGGGGGGCAGTAGATTTCAGTCAATTAATCAATCAACATCTTTATTTATCCAGGTGGACACCATTGAGCAAGGCTCATTTGCAAGGTGGACCTGATCATGAATACATCAAAGTACAGTACAGAAGCAGGTATACAAAAAGCAATAATATACAAGGAAGAAAAAGTATATACAGTGTATACAGTACAGTACAAGGTTGAAATAAATAAAAAACAGCATTATTTTACAATTGAAGAAGTCAGCAGATGTATAATCAACCATAGGCATACAGGGGTTATAAGCAGAGATCTTTTGAGTGAGGCAGCCAGCAACTACACATATAGGGGAAAGAGGCCATGTATGGGGTGGCAAGTTAGAGAGGTAAAGAAGTGGAGGGATATATTACCGATGACTGGGGGGAAAAATTGAGCTAAAACCACAGAAAGTGACAATGGCTGTCGTGTACTTGTTTATTATGATAATGACAGCGGAGGGGTAGATAATTGGCACACTACTATGGATGGGGTGGGACTTTAGCCAGGCTGAAGAGGACAGGGAAGGGTGGATGCAGCAGGAAGAGTTAATAGGGAAAGAATGAGAGCCAGGGGTAGAAACATGGCGAGTGTCAGGATGGAAAGGGGGGAGTTGAGGAATTAGTGGGCTAGCAGAGAGGAAAACATTTGCAAGGTGCTTTCATGCCTACCCCAGTTTCAGCAAACCCTTTGAAATGATCCCACATAGGAGACTGGGCAACAAGCTAGGCAGCTTGGAATTGGGATACAAGGTGGTGAACTCAATTGGAAACTTGTTAAGGGACAGAAAACAGTGGATAGTGGTAAATGGAATCCAATCAGGTGAAAGAGAAGTAACCAGTGGGATACCTCAGGGGTCAGTTCTGGGGCCAGTCCTCTTCAATGTATTCATCAGTGACAGTGCAGATGGGCTGGAGGGAAAGGTTTGCCTGTTTGAGGGTCACAACAAGATCTGCAACAGGGTGGATACTCTGGAGGGGGTGAAAAGGATGAGAAAAGACCTGGAATTACTGGAGAGATCTTCATCATGACATTGCAGTGACCCTTATCTGCCGACAACATCTGTGTATTCGTAATGTGGTTTAGGGAAGGCATCTTTAAATAAGACATATCACTTTCAATTGATAATGAATTCTAAAAAGATGACTTAAAATTATTTTAAAATAATGGCTCCTTTATATTCTGTCTGAGGGCTTAATGTTTCACAGCTCTCCCCAGCCCCTTGCTGCAAGCCACCAAAAACTGCCATAATGGAAGGGTCTGAGGGCTTGATGTTTCACAGCCCTCCCCAGCCCCTCACTGCAAGCCACCAAAAACTGCCATAACGGAAGGGTCTGAGGGCTTAATGTTTCACAGCCCCCCACAGCCCCTCGCTACAAGCCACCAAAAACTGCCATAATGGAAGGGTCTGATGGCTTGATGTTTCATGGCCCTCCCCAGCCCTTGCTACAAGCCGCCAAAAACTACCATAATGGAAGGGTCTTAGGGCTTGATGTTTCACAGCCCTCCCGAGCCCTTCACTGCAAGACACCAAAAACTGCCATAACGGAAGGGTCTTAGGGCTTGATGTTTCACAGCCTTCTCCAGCCACTCGCTGCAAGCCGCTGAAAACTGCCATAATGGAAGGGTCTGAGGGCTTGATGTTTCACTGCCCTCCTCAGCCCCTCACTGCAAGCCGCCAAAAACTGCCATAATGGAAGGGTCTGAGGGCTTGATGTTTCACAGCCCTCCCTAGCCCCTCGCTGCAAGCCACTGAAAACTGCCATAATGGAAGGGTCTGAGGGCTTGATGTTTCACAGCCCTCCCCAGCCCCTCGCTGCAAGCCACTGAAAACTGCCATAATGGAAGGGTCTGAGGGCTTGATGTTTCATAGCCCTCCTGAGCCCCTCACTGCAAGACACCAAAAACTGCCATAATGGAAGGGTCTGAGGGCTTGATGTTTCACAGCCGTCCCCAGCCCCCCATTGCAAGCCACAGAAAACTGCCTTAATGGAAGGGTCTGAGGGCTTGATGTTTCACAGCCCTCCCCAGCCCCTTGCTGCAAGCTGCCTAAAACTGCCATAATGGAAGGGTCTGAGGGCTTAAGGTTTCACAGCCCTCCCCAGCCCCTCACTGCAAGCCGCCGATAACCGCCATAATGGAAGTGTCTGAGGGCTTGATGTTTCACAGCCTTCCCCAGCTCCTCGCTGCAAGCCACCGAAAACTGCCATAACAGAAAGGTCTGAGGGCTTGATGTTTCACAGCCCTCCCCAGCCCCTCGCTGCAAGCCACTGAAAACTGCCATAATGGAAGGTACTGGACTCGGAGCATCAGACTGCAGACGAGATTTTATTTTTTTAAAACTTGGCACCTTTTTCAAGCAGCACTGTAATTTAAATGAGGGAGCTTCTTGTTTAAGCTCCCCTGCTTAATTTTTCAGTAATATAGATTTTAAAGTCAGTAATACAGATTTTAAAGTCTCCTGTATGACCCTGTTTGTAATATTGCTCAGAATATCTGATTTATTTTGTTTTGGCTTCCTCCTGGCTTTGTAACCTGAACTGTAGTTACAACAGCCCAGCCTGGCTTGTCCCTCTCCCTTCCCCAATGCTAGCTCCCTATTCTCTATATCCCTTCCCTTGCAGTTCTCTGCCTCTAGTGTGCTTTCCCTCTTACTTTAATGCTGACCCTGTTGTTTCTTTTGCATTCCAGGGACTGAGGGCTTGTGTTTCTCAGCCCTCCCCAGCCCTCGCTGCAAGCCACCGAAAACTACCAGAACGGAAGGTACGGGACTCGGAGCATCAGACTGCAGATGAGACTTTATTTTTTAAAACTTGGCACCTTTTTGAAGCAGCACTGTAATTTAAATGAGGGAGCTTCTTGTTTAAGCTCCTGCCCACTTAATTTTTTTCGCCCACCCACACATGCCCCACCCCCTTCCTTAATTAAATACTATGTGGCTCCGCCCTGCTCTTCTCTAACTGGCCTCTTTCCTAGTAGGGGAGTATCTGAGTGGCTCTCTGCCAACTTTATTCCTTATGACCTCACATCACACCCTGTCAACCATGGGCCTCTTCTTAAGACCAAATCTATCAGTCCCTGTACTGGTCCTAGCAGCCATTATTCCCCACCTTTGTCCATCACCAACATCAACTGCTAATAACCCTGAGGTTTTCCCCAACCCTCTATCCACCCTCCCACCCACTGAGGTTCTCCATACCCCTCTATGCACTCTCCTTCCCCCCACCCCGTCCACCACCATCACACTCCCCCCACCCCATCCTGCTCAGCTCCATCTACATCTGGTCTCCCACAACACGCCATTGCCAATGCTTTACCATGATGCTATCCCCACCATACATGCTCTGCCCATCCCATGCTCTCATCCTGTTAGCTCAGCTTACTACCGCCATGGCTCACACAAATGATGTATGTCCTCTCTCCTCAGGTTTGTCTCCCTGATCCTACTCCTATCTGCAACATTCATCCAAACCCTGACCTGTCTCCTCCCTGCCAAACTCAGACCCTCCCTCCCTACATCGGGGCTACTCATAGCCTCTATGAACATCTGTAGCCTCTTAAAAAAAATGCTGCCCTCCAGCGCTGGATGGCACAACATCAGCCTGACATTCTTGCAATCATGGAAACTTGGCTGTCTAAATCTACCCCGGGCTCTGCGGTAGCTCTCCCTGGCTACTCCATTTTTAGGGAAGATAGAGTTGGAAAACATGGGGGTGGCTGCACTGTCTATATGCATGACTGTTTAATGGGCCACACCAATTCCCAAGCTCGACCACAGTACCCAAGCCATCTCACTTAGAATCAACCCAGAGCCCCCCAGGGCCCCTCTGACTATCTCAGTAGCCTACATTCCCTCATGGAAACAAACCCAATCAATCCAATCCCTAATTGATTACCTGTCCAGTCTCCGGGTTAAGGACGAGCAGATACTGGTGGGTGACCTCAACACCAACTGGCTTGCCAGTTCATCTGCCCTTGCCAAGGATGCTTTTGGAGCCCTGGACCTAACACAGCTGGTAGCCCAGCCTACCCATCAGAACCCATCCAATGGCTCTTACACATTACTGGGCATCATCCTTGCCAACCGCCCACACAGAATTGTTGACATTGTTGTGCATCCAAACTCCCTGAGTAACCACTCGCCAGTAACTTTCACGTGGCCCTGCCATCTACCAAAACCTGTGCCGAGCATGGTCTCCCACTGACGTATCCGACCAGGTAACCTCACTAGGCTTAAGCAGTACCTTGCCCAGTGGGACTGGTCACCAATCAGCTGGGCCCCTAGTATTGATGAAGCACTCAACTACTTTATCCACTCCTTCAATAAGGCCTGCAACATCTTTACTCCACTGGTCAAAACCCAGATTAAGCAACATAGTGCACCATAGATCACAACATCACTGCTCAAACAGCTCCACCACAGAGAAAATCTCTGACATAGAGCCAATTCCTCAGGCAAGCCTGAGGACAGGCAGTCCTACAATGCTGAGTGCAGCAGATGTAGGTGGGCCACTCGAGGGCTAAAGCAGAGTACTACAGATCCACACTAGCCTCGTCCTGGGGGTCTACCCAGAACTTCTGGGACAACATAAAAGAGCTAAATGGGAAGTCTCACTCCCCGCCCCATCTCTATTCAACTTTAATGGAACTGCTATCACTTACCCCACTAATATTGCAGAGTGCCTAAACACCACCTTCTCAGATCTCAGTACAGTTCTCACTAGTAACTTCTTCGACCCTACCTCCTCCCCAGCCACAGCCCCTCCCTCACCCACCTTTCTACATGAGGACCATCTCACCACAAAACTCTTGGTACTATCTAACAAAAGCCATCAGTGTTACCAGCCTTTCCTCTGACCCCTGGATACTAGGAACCTATGGCAGGTACTTGACATAGTACTTAACCGCCTAACTGATTTACTGAACTGCTCCCTCTGCCTGGGCCAGTCCCCTTTAGCTTGGAAAAAGACTGTGATCACCCCCATCTTCAAAAGTGATGACACCTCCTCTCCTGGAAACTATTGGCCGATCTCTATTCTTCCTCCTCTCTCTAAAGCTCTGGAAAAAAAGTGGCAGATCAATTATCTGAATATCTTACCTCCCACAATCTCCTATGCAAAAAGCAGCATGGCTTCCTTCCAGGTCATAGTATGACCACTGCTCTCGTGGAGTTCTCAAACTTCCTTTGTGAAACCCTTGACAAAGGCCACCTTGCAGGGGCTGTCTACATCTACCTCTCCAAGGCCTTTGATAAGGTCTGTCATACACTCCTACTGGACACCCTCCTTCAACTAGGCTTTTCTCAAGGCCTGCTGGACTGGTTCTCTAGCAATCTCTCTTCAAGGTCCCAGTGTGTCATAATAAACAGAACCCTGTCCAGCACGCACCCCGTCTGCTCCAGGGTCCCACATGGCTTCATCCTGGGCCCTCTTCTTTTTAGCCTCTATGTAAATGCCCTACCTAACTCCTGCTCCAGTAAGGTCCTGCTATATGCAGATGATGCAGTTCTTCTCTCCTCCCACCTTGACCCCTCCTCTCTTCAGGCCTCCCTCCAGAACTCTTTCAGTCAAATTGGAAACTGGTTCAATGACTGCAGGCTGGTCATTAACATTAAAAAAACCAAAGCCATGTTGTTTGCCCATCATCAAAATAAGGCAAAAAACTCACCCCTACATATACTATCCAGCTCACTCCACCCACTAGAAGAAGTTAGCAGCTACAAATACCTGGGCATTACCTTCGACTCTGCCCTCTCCTTTCACTCACATATCGATCTGCTCACCTCAGCAATTAACATGTGCATAGGCCTTCTCTACTGTCATAAGGACTGCCTCCCACTGGATGCCTTCAGATTGGCTGTCTCCTCCTCTGTCCTGTCTCTTGTAGACTACGGTCTCCCTGTCTATGCTGTTGCTGATGCCACCATCTTCAGGAGATTCCAACTATCCCTAAGTAAGGCCTGTAGGCTCCTCACTGGTGCAGACAAATGGACTCATGTATGCACTCTGTACTCACTGGCCAACATACTCAATCTAGAAGAGTGGCTACAATATCAGACCTGTCTCCTGGTTAAAAAAATACTTCTAGGTCTCTCCCCCCAAGGGTGTCTGCCTCCCTCCACCCTGTTTTCCTTTCTGCCACTACCCGTGGCTCCACTAAGGCCACTCTCAGAGTCCCGAGAGCTCGGACATCACTCTCCCAGAGATCCTTTTGTTACAGGGCACCACACTGGTTCAAAGCCCTCCCCTCCCCTCCTCGATCTCCTCACTCACTAAAATAGGTCCTTTTAAGGCAAATCTCAAGAGTCTCATTTTCTTCATCCACAGCTGCGAATGTGCTCCACAAGTGAGATCCTAGCCCATAGGTGCCCTGTTCCCTCTCCGGCCCCTTTCCTAGACTCTTGACAACAATCGCCTTATCTCAGGCTGCAATTCTGAATTTACTGTATTTGTCCTTGGAGCCTAGCTTTTGCACTGTATAGACCTCTGTACTGCTATTGTAAACTGTAACTTATCTGGGCATTGGTGGCTCGGGATTCTATATTGTTTGTTCTGACACCTGCAAATATATGAATACTGTTTGCTATTCACTGTTTGGTATGTAACAAAAAACCTTTGTAACCTCCTGTCTATCATAATGCATTTGTGTTGCTGTCTATGTGTTGAATCCACTGGAACTGATGTGGAGCCTTTAGAAATGAGTCCTTGACTCAAAGGGTTGTAATTCCAATATGTATAATAAATAAATAAATAAATATTCATCTTAAAGTTAGCGTGTTGCAAATGTAAATTTTCCAGGTGAAGTTGAGGCAAATTTGGGAACTCTGAACTGCATGTATTGTTGCAAATTTTCCAACTTTGGTCACAACTTTGTTCGGTGATTTATATAGATATATTTTAAGTCCCTTTTTTCTTAATAGTTACTCTCACTCCACCTTGGGAGGCTTGACTGAGCTGCTGCGCGTGTAGCTGCTTTGTAACCTGTATCTGTCATCCCCGTGGCTCCATGCGGGTGGCTCACTGTTTCATCATCTCTGCTCTTGGAATGCTAGCCTTCGATGAGTATGGCCGACCCTTCCTCATCATCAAGGACCAGGATGGGAAGTGGTGCTCCCGGTCCTCAACGCGCTGAAGATGCACATAATGGCAGCAAAAGCTGTGTCCAATACATTGAGAACATCACTGGGGCCCAATGGACTTGATAAGATGATGGTGAGCCAGGATGGGGAGGTGACTGTCACAAACGATGGCGCGACCATTCTGAGCATGATGGATGTGGACCATCAGGTTGCCAAACTGATGGTGGAACTGTCAAAGTCCCAGGATGATGAGATCGGTGATGGAACCACAGGAGTAGTAGTTCTTGCTGGGGCATTGATGGAACAGGCTGAACAGCTGTTAGACCGTGGAATTCACCCCATCAGAATAGCTGACGGCTATGCCCAGGCTGCCCGCATTGCCATTGGTCATCTGGATAAAATTAGTGACAGCTTCCCTGTGGATCCCAAAAACACCGAGCCTCTGCTTCAAACTGCTATGACAACGCTAGGCTCCAAAGTCATTACCCGTTGCCATAGGCAGATGGCAGAAATTGCTGTAAATGCCATCCTGACGGTAGCAGATATGGAGCGCAAAGATGTTGACTTTGAGCTGATCAAAGTTGAGGGGAAAGTTGGTGGCAAACTGGAAGACACCCAGCTGATCAAAGGAGTGGTGGTGGACAAGGAATTTAGCCATCCGCAGATGCCCAAGGTTGTAAAAGATGCTAAGATTGCTATTCTGACATGTCCCTTTGAGCCACCAAAGCCCAAGACCAAGCATAAGCTGGATGTGACCTCAGTGGAAGACTACAGAGCCCTGCAGAAATACGAGAAAGAAAAGTTCATTGAGATGATTAGTCAAATTAAAGAGACGGGGGCTAACCTTGCCATTTGCCAGTGGGGTTTTGATGATGAAGCCAACCATCTGCTGCTGCAGAATGAGCTGCCCGCTGTTCGCTGGGTTGTAGGTCCTGAAATTGAGCTGATTGCTATTGCAACTGGAGGGCGTATTGTGCCCCGTTTCAGTGAACTAACACCAGAAAAACTTGGCTTTGCTGGCATAGTCCGGGAGCTCTCATTTGGACGGACGAAGGACAAGATGCTCATTATTGAAGAATGCAAGAATTCCAGGGCAGTTACCATCTTCATCAGGGGAGGAAACAAGATGATCATTGAAGAAGCAAAGCGGTCTCTTCATGATGCACTCTGTGTGATCCGTAACCTGGTCCGTGATAATCGTGTTGTGTATGGAGGTGGTGCTGCAGATATCTCTTGCGCATTGGCAGTTAATGAGGCAGCAGACAAGTGCCCGTCTTTGGAACAGTATGCTATGAGGGCGTTTGCTGATGCATTAGAAATCATTCCTATGTCCCTGGCTGAAAACAGTGGTATGAACCCTATCCAGACCATGGCCGAAGTGCGGGCCAGGCAAGTGAAGGAAAAAAACCCGGCTTTGGGGATTGACTGCATGCACAAGGGAACAAATGATATGAAGGAGCAGCACGTCATTGAAACATTGATTGGTAAGAAGCAGCAGATCTCTCTGGCAACACAGGTGGTTAACATGATCCTGAAAATTGATGACATCCGCAAGCCAGGAGAGACTGAGGAATGAAAGCCCAGTGGTGCACCAAACATGCACCCATCAATACAGATTGCAGTACCCCATTTACAGCTATTTATTATTTTGTGTAAAAGATTTTTGTTAACAAGCACTGTAAACTGCACTAAAGGCAGACAATAAAACTGTTTAAAATTCAAAAAAAAAAAAGTATCTTACAGGGAGGAACAGGGTGCAGGAAAACACTATTTTTAAGCAAAAAAGATGTTCCAGGACAAGAGGGCATGGGATGAAGTTGGAGGGAGGACGATTCAGAGGAAACATGAGAAAGAATTTCTTCACAGAACAGGTGGTGGACAAGTGGAACACCCTGCCAGAGGAAGTGGTGGGGGCTGAAACAATCACGGGATTTAAGAATGCACGGGATAGACATAAAGGAATTCTGGAGGTCAGGGGTAAGGGGCAACAGACTTCTAGGAAAACAACCTGAACTTACAAGCTCAAATGGGCAGACTGGGTGGGCCATAGGCCCTTATCTGCCGACACTGTCTATGTATATATCTACGTACCTACTATGCAATCATCTCTCACCCAATGGTTAAATTAGAAACTCATACCTAGATTTGTAGTTGGTGGAAATTCTAGGTTGTAGAAGTCTCTTATAATAATTAATGGAGAATGATGACAGGGGTGAAGGAACTATAATACAGTTTTGTAAGAGATGGTGCAACTGAGCTCCAGTGAGTTCTGGACCAGTTTAACCCATGTTCACACTCCCTGTCACCTCACAGACCTTTCAAATAATTTTACCTACTGGCCCAGTGGCATGGAGGTACCACTTACCCACCAAGCCCGTGACTTGGGTTTGGAATATGACTCAGTTTTCTGGGGATCAGCTAGAAGGGAGATAGATGAATGTACAGAGTACTGCTTTCCTTTCCTGATTCAGGCTCTGTCAGGCCCACCATTGAATTCCACTAGGTGGTGACCTGGTGGTAGTGAAACTGGGGTATCACATAATAAAAGGGCCACTGGTTTGTTGTGGTGAATGTCGACCGCCACTCATTAAACACCACTGCTTGTCCTGGGCAGTAGTTGGGATTCCAGAAAATAGGAAAGTTATAGCAGTGTGGGCTAATTAAGCCGTGCCTGCCTTCCCTCAGCTCATGCCACTAGGTGACTACCCAAATCTGGATTATGAGTACTGAAGGGGAAGGGCTGTCCCCTCTTTGGCCCCATTGCATGGGGAAATCCATTGGGGAACTCTGGTGCATCAGTTTGGGGGTGCCGGTCAAGGGAGGCATGGACAGGGCTGATAGGCCTCCTGCACAACCCCATAGGAAAATAGCTTGATGGAGAAAAAAAATAATTTTCTCCCTCCCTGAAACTCACAAGCTCCTTCCTCCCCTCTTCACCCCCAGTCCTGGAGAAGAGCCTTATGAATAATAAACTGTTAGCACCAGTGGCAGTAAAAATCCCTTCTCTGTTTCTCTTCTACACCAAATCAAGTAACATCCCACCTGCCTCTACAACATCAGTCACCCTTCTACTCCAGAAATCATGAGATCACCCCCTTCTTATCCACTATCTAGTACCCAACTGCTCCTTAAGACCTCAAAGATGATGGATCTGCACCTAGAAAAACATGGCAGTAGTCTCTTAGAGGAGCGAACATGCTCTCTTCATTATCCTTCACTATATGTATGAATGAATAATGATGTCCTCTGCAGTAACACCTGACTGGCTGAGAACTCAGTCTATCAGGGATTGCAGTAGAGGATGCCATCATTCTTTTTATTCATTGAAGGACACTGAAGAGAGCCAGTTGCTCCTGTATGGAATGCTTCCATTTTTCCAGGTGCTCCCAAGATATCCAGAAACTGTGGTAGCATGGTTGGGGAAGGAGGCTGGGTGCTAGACTGTGAGTAGATAGGTGGGTAGTGACATGAATTAGGGAATCAGTGTAGTTGCTGTAGTAGGGGGAGGGGTGGATATGTGACTTGGAGTGAGTGGGGGAAGGAATTTTACTACTGAAATAGATTTAGATTTATTTTAAGACATTTCATTCTGATGGGAGGGGAGTTAGGTGGGTTCTAGGGGTTGGCAGAGTTGGGGGAAATTGTGTTTTAAAGGGTTTGTATGGTGGTAGGGGGTGGGACATGGTGGCATAGTGGGCAGGGATGGTTTAAATGATGAATTAAATAAACACCTTCTGAGGTACACTTTGTGTAATTCTTCACCATCAAAGTGCTACATCACCCATGAAAACTATCAGTAGTGGTACTTTGCCAGCACTTTTGCAGGTGAAGTGTCATTATGCATAGATTTCATCAGGAGAAGAACTACACAAAGTGAAGCTTTGCACTATCTGACCTTTGGAAACACTGTCTTAAATTTTTCAAAGCAAAGTTTCCTAACTTTGAACATATCTTGATGTCATCAACAAACTCAATATGATGAAGTCTTCCCCTCACATAGTTGATACCAGTTAAATAATCGATGTCCCCTACCAGTCCTAAATGGAATGGTGACGAAATGAAGGACTGGCCATGCACAAGTGCACACAGTTTTCAAGAGAGGTCTGACCTCATACAGCCTGTTGACAGCTGCAACTTTTAATGATAAGAGGCAGGAAATGTATTCAAATTTAAATTAATGCAAGAAATATAGAAGAAGAAAAAATCCTCATCCCTGCAAGGTAACATATTGTGAAGTTCATTGTAATACCCTAAATGTAATGTGTTTTCATATATTTTTATTTGCTTATTTTTTTTATAAAAAATGCATTTCTTTGTGGTGACTATATAGTTTGAAATTCAAGGAGGTCAAAGACAGTACAGTAACAAGCATGGAGGTAAAGCAGTAGCAACCGTGGATATAAACCTTGAATTCAGAGATTAATATTAACATGTACTGCGGTTCAGCACTGGGCCACAGTGTTCAGGTTGTAGGCTATCACACCACCATAAGCTCTGTAACCCCAGCAGCAGCATGTCAATCCCACTTGCTACATTACTTAAATTATTGCTGACCTCAAGTCTTTTTACACCTGCTCTTTTGTAGTCTGTTTTACCCTATTCCAATTACTATACTAGGAACCAAGGGAGTCTGGGTGAATTCTCAAAGTCAGACATAATTTGTCTGTCCCAGCTCAAACATGAACCAGACTCACTGCTGGTCCACTTCTCTCACCCTTGCTTCTGAATAAGAATCCCTAAAAGTGATTACTACAAGCCAGTTTGAAAAGTTGTCAACCACAGAGGATTTAATTCCTTGCATATGGATACCATGGAGCCAAATTGCATGTGCATTGCAAATGTTAACAAATAAATAAATAAATAATAATTTGTGAATAAGTACTTAAAAACTAAGCCAAGAAGTAAATTGACCACAGAGGTGTGGAGTGAGATTGTCACATGAGTGGGGAAATACTCCAGTCATTGAAGCAAACATTTTAACTGACATATGCCCTGGCTTTATTCTGGACAGAAAAGAACCACAGATTAAAAAGTATGCAGAGAAGGGTCTAAGGTTGTTCAAGTGTTGTATCCCAGCAACATTTTGTACTATGGTGCAGACAAACCCTTTAAACTGTAAACAGTGAGTGCATGCCCCCTCCCCTCACCACACACACATATAGAACCTTGCATTTGGCTACATTGAATCTGTGACTACAGTAGTCAGAAAAATAACTCTGTTTGTTCAGGTCCTCATGAGGCATTACATGAAGTTTTATATAGTACACGCTCAGTGACAGGTCAGTCGGTAGTCTGACGTGGTGGTGAGAGGAGCGCTGTGCTAGCTGCCAGCTCAGGGTTTCAGGATTAGGGGGAGAAGGTTTTTGGGCTCAGTCTGCTGGGGTGGGGGGTGGGCATCCACTAGACCACCAAGAATGGGGAATTTTATGTACAGACCTGTGACTGGCAACATCGGGGATTTGGACGGGGGTGCCACTATACCACCAGAGAAGGTGAAATTAAGTATATTTCTTTTGTGCGTGACGTCAAAAATTGGGAGGGGGTCCACTAAACCACCAGGGATGGAGCATATATTTATTAATTTCATAACGGGTGACATCAGGATCAAGGAGGGGTCTACTAAACCAGCAGGGATGGGGGATATATTTATTAATTTCATAATGGACATCAGGGATTGGGGAGGGGGGCCACTAAACCCCCAGGGATGGGATATATATTTCCTAATTTATTAACAAGTGACAAAGGGGATCAGGGAGGGGGAACTGCGAGACCACCATGGAAGGTGGCATAACTATAATAAGGGGTCCTATTGGGAATCAGGGAGGGGAGGCCACTAGACTACCAGGGTCTAGAGTGGTGCATTACTGGCCTGCAGCTTGCGGCAAACCATCCCAGTGCACTGACTGTTTGGCACATGTCCAGGGTTGCCACAAGCTGTGAGACATTGCCAGCGGGACCCTGCCAGAGAGAGAATTGGGCGCAGGGGTGCAAACTGTTGTTTGCTGCAGCTTGCTCTGATCTAAGCCCATTTTGAGAATCAAGCCCTTGGTCTTATTTGATTCTACAAAACAGCTATGCAACACAAAACTGCATAAATTATAACACTGCAGCTACAAAACTGTCCTTATAATAGTTCAGGAAGAAAGGAAGATAAGGATGTCAATCTACATTCAAAGTTTAGAGCTTGGAACAGTCCCAAAGCATTAAATTGTCCCCAGCACTAACCAACATAAATATAAATGACAAATGCTGTAGCAAAGATGGTAGTGGCACATTGAATCCAGATGCCTTAGTTTGAATCACTGTTTATTTAAACTAATACTGCTGGTGAGATCACTCTTATATTTATAATACTGATCTGATGAACATTCTTAGGGAATGAAAACTGAAGACCATAAGTGAGCAGTTCTCATTCCCTAGGAATTTAAGTGAGAACATTCGTATAACTATAAGAGTGTTCTTTATGCCAGCAATAATACATTATTGATCAAGGTCAGTAAACAGCACATTCAAAATTTGAAACCCTCCACTAAATGAATATGCTCATATGAGATAGTCTTTGTTGAATAAGAGAGTCTCTTGTGCAAGAAAAAGGAGTGAATTGATTGGTTAAAGTGATTCCTCATCAATAACAGTATATACTCAACTAAGGTTGGATGAAATTAGCAAATTCTGATTTTACTGAATTTTTGCAAAATTCTGTGAAATTTCATGACATTTCATTAAATTGTGTGACTTTTTCTGAAATGTTTTAATTGATCATACATTAATTAGTATTACAGCTAGGTTAGAGGTCTGCTATTTGTCAAGCGTATAGTTTGGAAAAGCTGCTAAAAGAATACCAAGTTTCATGACATGTGTAGTAGGGGCAGATAAGTTACAGGGGCTCAGATTATGTCATCTTATTATTCATGTGAAGATTTCTGAAAATATTTCAATACTTACAACTTAGCAACCTTTGGAGCTTGATCATTGAAAATTTATATGCATACTGTCTTGAATGAGTCATACAAACTGTTAAATAGAGAGGTAATTGGATGCAGAAATTGTAAGTTACAGGAGTTCACAATTTCATGATATAATTATTTGTTAAACTGTGTGAGCATTTTCAATATATTTAAATGATTACAGCTTTACTGCTATTGCAGGTATACACTTAAGGTTTGGCATGCATACCAAAGTAAATATGCCCAGGAATATAATTAAGCTGGATAAATGTGGTTTTATGGGTTAACATTTATTGTGGATACTTCAGAATTTACTATTAGCAATATTTACTCAACATTTCATGAACACATAGTAAGTACTGCCATTAGAATTCCACTTGTGGAATTTAACTTTCAGGAAGTACTTATCACCACTGAATCATATTTCCTGCACTAGCATTATGGTCCTGCAATACCCCTCAAACACTCCTGCAACAGTGATGACCAGCACCATGCTACATCATCACTAAAGATATCCAGATACTTCTTCCACAATGGTCTAAGTTGTAACTAGTTGTAAGGCTTGGCACCACTAGGTGCCACTATTCTCAAATAGTAAAAATAGAAAATGTTATCCACAGGGCTGTTAAAGAGTCAGCAGGTGGCACTATACAGAAACAGCCCTGAATGTGCATGTGCTTCCACTAGTCATTAATTCAATGACCTCTAGTGGTTATCTGGCATATTGCAAGAATTCAGGCTAGTTCACAGTGATGTCCATGACTATTCTCCATGGTTCATCACTCAAGATAGTGACTTGACACTTGGTACCACTATACTTATACTATGGAGCCTCCTATGAATGCTACCTGAGTACCACTTTACCCAGCCTTTACCTTCCTCTACAAGGGCTAAGGCGCTAATTACATCATGGTCTGCAGGAAATTCACAGTTACCGTGAAAACGGTAGTCTTCCATGCAATCAACAGTTTTCTAAAAAATGAGACCACAGATGTACAAGACCACAATATCTTAAACATTGTAGCTGTTCCATCTATTCATACAACAGACCTTAAAGCCAGTACTTTGCACTCTGAAACACAATTAGAGCCAGTACTGTTGGACTGCATAGTGCTAGAGGCCACCAATTACAAAACAATCTCACAACTTGTATTAAACTGCCTACAGAACATTAATATTTCATATATAAAAGTTGCAGTGTTTGTAACAGATGATGCCATGTATATGAACAAATGCTGGGAGCAGAGTTTGAAACATGTGTTGCTGAATGGTGTTCACATCACCTGCTCTGCTCATCTACTTAACTTACTGGGAGATATCTGGCACAAAAATTATACAGCAGTGAATGAATTTGTAGTTGCTGTGAAAAAGGCATTCACTGCTTGCCCAGCTTGAAAAGCACAATCCAAGCAGTTTCTGACTGCAAAGAGACAGTCCACCACCCTCCCTCCCATGCCTGTGATCACCCACTGGAATGTCTGGTTTCACTCTGTTTTTATCATTCTGATCACATTGATGAATACATTGAGTTTTTCAAGGATGAGAGTTCAGCATGTGAAGATGTTGCCAGTATGGCATCTACTCAGTCTGTGGTCTTAGCTATTAAAGAAGTTACTGCCAATGCCTCCCCTTTGGTCCAGAGGATACAGAAATGTGAAGGTGACAAAATTAAGTCACAACTACTGTTGGATGACTTAATGGACTTTGCAGTATTTTTAGAGGTAAAAGCAGAAACAGCAACATACCTCTCAACTAAAAACACCATATCTTCATGTGCACTGAAAATTAAAAATTACATGTCTGGCACAGGCAGATTCCCCCAGTCTGTTGCTAACTTCTTTTATGCAGTTAGAGTACTTAACCTGACAAGACTTGCTCTTATGGCTGTGTCTGAGGAGGAAACATACTCTCGCATATCAGTCTTCGAGAACAACTTGAGATCTCAGGCTGAACTTAGATCCTACATAACCGAAGTCCAGTGCAATCAATTAAGATGCACTGCTAAAAACTTTGTGCAGTTCTGGCTTGCATGTTAGGATAGATTCCCTAACCTGACTGACATTGACCATATCGGTCTAAGTGTACCAGTCCACAATGCAAGCATAGAGTTTTCTTTCTCCCGTTACTGCTCCATGCTGACAGACAAGCGCAGCATGAAAGCAGAGAATTTGAAAGTGTACTTTATGCTGCAGCACAACTGATTTGCACATGATTTTGCACTGCACATTGACTTTTTGACTGTATTTTAATAATGGTTTTAAAGGCTTTTTAACAATGTATTTTTTACAAATGTGTTGCACTTGTTATATTCAAATGAAAGAGCATCCATGCAAATCTGTGTAATATTGATTTTCTCCCACGTAGATGACATGCAATTGGCTGCCAAAAATTGTGAAAATATTGCAGCCTTAGCAATGGCATCTCAAGTGTATGACTTGGAACAATGTATGGACATTGTTTCAACAAAAGTATCACAACATTCCACAATTTCACAGAAACTCATGAAATTCAACTATAATTACTACTGATATTTTGGAATCTTTGGCTGCTTATAACTTGGCCATCCTTTGAGCAAAATTTAAGGGAGCTGACACACCCATATTGTTTTTATTCCCATCCAGCAGCTCCCCTCTCAGGGATATATACTGTGCACAGGGATGTACCCTGATCAGGCTGAACCCAGCCATCATTCAGTTGGCTACTGGTTTTTTTTCCAACATTTCTTTCCTTACATCTCCCCAGGTGGGGAGGTGTTGCCGCTGTAAGCCTTGCACAGCAATAGCTTCCTCTGCAGCTGGAACAAGCTCCCGGGCCCAGCTGCTGGGGTCATTTTATTGGTGGAAGCCACCAACAGCCCTCCCACCTGAAATGCACTGTCAAGCTGCAGCTGTCTTGGCCATGGCCTGCCTCTTGATGTGACTTCCCGGGCTCGGTTTCAAACTTAGGTCATCAGCTTGGCAGTGCAACACTCTGTTGCAGGGCCAAAGAGGTGGCCTCAAAGCCTAATATAGTGCTCCCTCGAAATAAAGAACCTCTCTATAACAAACTCACGCTTACTGTGAACATCTTTCATGCCTCCTGTTGTTCGTTAATGAGGCAGATTAGAACCTTGCTATAGTGAACATTTAGCTATAGTGAACACCTCAGCTGGATTCATAGGGCTTCACTATAGAGAGGAAGCATTGTATTTAGGGACAATGAACCTAACAAAATTGGTGATATTCTCTTCTCAAATTTTAAAATTAAAGCAGATTACAGATCTGTGGGTTACATAATTCTGAAATGTCATTTTAAAAGTTCTAAAGGTTTGGATGCTTATATCTCAGTCATCTTTAAAGTTTGGGATATGAACCTTCATACACATCAGTATGGACCCTGATAACATCATCATACCAAATCTAATGTTGTTAGGACAAATATTGTTTAAATTAGATGGCAATAACTGAAATCACTATTTTGGCAAAATGCTGCAAAATTGTGGAAATTTTACAAAATGTAAGTGAAGTGAACCTGGAATTTTGCCAGAATTCCAGTAGCAGAACAAAAAAATTTCTCCCAGCCTTAGTATACACCATAGCAGTGCTTATTAGGTGGCAGCAAGGCTAATTTCCTACATGTGTTGCCCATTTGAATTCAGCAGTAATTCTGACCCTGATGAAGCAGTGGAGCTGCTAACATTGGTTTGATTTATGGGAAACATAATGATGTTAATGAGCATAATGGATTATAGATGTTCTTTCTTGGCTGAAGGTGACTGTTCCTCAGGCCTAAACTACAGTATTTCTGAATTAGAGATCAAAGATTCCAGACAGTGATGGGTGAAGTGGTCAAAATTCAGTTTGTAACTCAATTTACAAAGTTGTCAAAATTCTTAAAGTGTGAAATACTAATGTAGCAAAGTATTTACCAGGCAAAGTGGCCCTTTCTTCTAATGGAAATTACCCAAATTCATCAGCACAGTTGCCACACCTCCATAACTTCACCTAACTTTGACTGAAAATGTACCACTTTTCCAGGAAAACTCATTGCAAAGTGGCAGAGTAGCAAAGCGGGAAAGTGGGAACTTCACAAAGTAATTTGTGAAGGTGAATTTTGTAGTGTCTTTAAAACTTTCCCTGTGAAGTAAAACCTCACATGACTAGTTTCAGATTTACAGACCTTTTCCCGTGTGTGTTGGTCTACTGTTTTATTACTGGATAGTGATCAGCAGGTAGAAGAAGGAGTAAGTTATCATTAGGTGGTAGCCAGGAGCAGTGGCAACCCTTCTTGGAGGAGCATTGGGCACTTAGTTTAATTGGAAGGGGAAATCACTAGTAGGCTAAATGTGTTTTTACTGATTAATTTAAGAATTAGTGTAGATAAAGAACAACAATTGTGTCAAAATAATAACACCCATGCCTTCTCAACCTCTGAACCAGTTAATTCAGAACAGAGACCTAGAAGTGTGGAAGACTTGTTTCTACATGACAGTGAAGTACAGTAGCATTTACTTTATTCTCATACCTTCCATCTCTCATTCTCTACTGACTATACTGAAACACAAAAACATTGAAACATTGATGATCCACTGAATCTGCCCATGATATATTACCTCTCTATGGAACTAAGTGTCCTGATGGGCTGTCCCCCTTCCCTACCAACAGCCACCACCCCTGGATCCCCATAGTGAGACGATGAGCCTTCGTGCTCTGTCTCCAACATGTTTGGACCCATTTAGGATATTTGTACATGAACAGGCATGCATTAGAATATACTGATGATCCTCATGCTTACAAATCTTTAATGTGGCATAAGCTGCAGCGTTTATATTATGGAACATAGGTGGAGCAGGCTGCTTTTTTGATTTGAAGTGTGAATTGTTGAAAGGAATGTGGAGCTTTTAAGGGTGTGCCATACTTTCACTATTTTTATAATAATTCTGTAATACTGGATGATACTCATCAGGGGATTTGTAAAATAAGCTATTGCAAGTTGGGAGTTCTGAAAGTCTGTCACTGGTCTTGATTTATTCATACCCTCTCAATTCAGTGTTGTTGTTGTCTTGTCAAACCAGCACTGAAACCTTGAAATCACTTTACAATTGAACTGTAATTTTATTTTTGTAAATAACTGTCATTGGAAATAGAAAAGGGGCAGACAGGTATAGGTTGACAGCAAATTTCCCTGTTGACTTAGAACTCTCAAATAGGTACTATTATGGCAAAATTATAGATAAAAAAGAACTGTCTGCCACAGTGTTGCAGGTGCTATGAATTCCATCAAAGCCTCTTCTGAGTCTGAATAAAATCAGAACTGAGTTGTGATTCTCATTTCCTTTCTGCAGAAACATAGGAAGAGGTGCCATAGGTAGCTCATTTCACCCTCACAATGATCATGAGGGGTAAACAGACACACTGGAGCCATGTACCTCTTAAAGTGGGGAGACCTACTTTCTAAATTATATTATGAAGTGGTAAAAAAAGTCCAGAGAAAAGTAAAAGTAATCATTCAGAAGATAACTAACACATTTTAATTTTTACTTTAATAGTCAGATCCAAAAAAACAGCCCAGCTTTTGCTCCAGATGCTTTGTTCTAGCCCACTGGAGCCACTTCCACATGTGCACACATTAGCTTGGGGCCTGTTCTCAGCTGGAGCAAATTATTCATTGTTTAAACAAATTTAAATGACTGCCATCATAGCTTTGTAAACTGAACACAGATTAAGAACCATATGTCATTATAAATCAACAGTGAACATGCTGTAAATCCCACATGCATTATCATGCTCTAAACTTCATAATCTGAAATGTATTATTCTACTGGAGGTTTGTTGCAGAGACTCAACTGAGACCCTTAAGATACTTTAATCAGTGACCTTGAATGTTCCTTGAGCCCACATTTCTAGCTGAGAGTGCCAATTCACCTATTTGCCACCAAGGACATTGGCTTTTGCTCACTTTTAGAATAAGAAAATATATTTTTATTTTCATGAGATGCTGAGGGAGGTGTGGGCTATGAGCTAGTTTCTTATTTTTCAGCACTTCTATTAAAACTGCCACATCACCTCACAGATGAAATCAGAGTAATATTCTAACTTTCAGAATGTCAGGTCTGTGGAGGTTTGAAGAGAAAATATCAAGTCACAGATTATGAGCTTGTTATTGATTTCCCTTTTATTGAGGTTTCCATTTGCTGTTGCATTCACTTCAGGACACTAAGGAAATCAGTTGGAAAGGGGTGCCAGGTTTTAGCTAATCTTCACTTAATCGGCAAAACTGATGAAAAGGGAATTTTCATTTCTAGTACAACATGCATTTAATTTTTGTTCTTTCTCAACAGAGCCCGGAAGAAACACTGTATGTGCATATGTTTTCTGAGGTGAATTGTAGAAGGATTCTGTTGTGCTACAACAATAGCCTACATGGAGATTGAAAACTGAGGAACAAAATCAACTAGAGCTGGATCCACATAAATTAGGCACTAGAAAAATATTACAAATACATAATAAGTGTTTACACCTACTTAAAAGGTGTGATGTCCTATCACAATAGTCCTACAGTATTAGGAAATACAACAACAAAACTGGGAGATGGAAGGACCCCACAGTACAAAATTTACTCTGAAATATCACATATTAATGTGCATAGCAAAAAATGAATGTTTCTGTCTGATTCTCAAGCCTGATAAATTATCCAGTTTAGTTTCCTAATGCAAAAACTGAGTTACACTACATTGCACTGTTATCATTATAAAACTATTTCTATATTTCTTGTATCCTTGAAATTACTGTATATTTTAATTTACTTTCCAGAAAACTAACAGTAGCTATGTGTCTATCAGTATCTGAAGTAAATCATATTTTTCCATGGGAATCTTTATTTGTCTTGCAGCCCCTTGTGAAAACTGTATATGTGGGTAGTTTGTGGGCAGTTGATTTGGAGCCTGCTGAGTAAAATAGTATATTAATATGTTGACATTTGCAGAGCAAGAGCATCAGATTCCTCTTAACAACATGTTACATCACTCCCATAATCTCAATGAATGTTATTTTTTTTTACTTGTGCTTATACCCCTTTCCTTTTTTGACAAATTAGCTACTGTACATCAGTTCAGCAAAAAGGGATCAGCAAGAGCCAGTTGGCTCAAGTTATGTGGCTCATGCAACAGAGTGCACAGGAAAGGTAGTGTGGTCTAGGGGTTACAACACTGGACAATAACACTGCTGCTTATAGGCTTAAATCGTTCCACATCTACTTACATATTATATGACCCGAAGAATGTCATTTCATCTTCTTGTGACTTTCAATAGCCCTACCAATTGTAAAACTGTGTAGAAGTGGGACTCCACTGAATGGTTCTATGTGATAACAGTGAAAGCCTAAAGGCGATCTCCGATATCATGCAGTCAGAGTGCTGAAAACATTTTTGGCACTCTTGACATCCCGCCGCACAGCAAAATGGCACTGGAGACATATATTTCAATGCTTCCTTTGAGGGGAGCTGTGCCCCCAACACGCCCCCCGAACCCCCTCCCACTAAAGGATTCTCAACTCCAGGGGGGTGCATGTCAGGGGGCTGAAAACTTGTAAAATTAAAAGTTCGGGCCAAGGGCAATAAAATCGCACCAGCGCCTGGACCTGAACCCAGTACCTCACCTACCCCAACCACAGGCCAACAGCCGACTCCATGAATGCAGCTCAGCAACACACCACAGTGCCACCCCCTATAGCTCCTCTGCCCCCTCCCAGCCCATGCTCACCATGTTTGATCCCTCCCCTTGTGCATACATATAGCAACATCCTGCTGCATATTTTGCCCCCCCATCCAGTCACCCTACCTTCCCATCACCGTGAGGGATTTAGCATGGAACGAGTTGCCACTACGGATGGCATCCTTCCCCATGTGCCCTCCTCACAGGATACCTACTGAACAATTAGTCATTAAATCTTATTTTATTTATTTATTTATTTAGTTAGTTAAACATCAGTTTAGAAACCTTTGAGCCAGAGGCTCATTTACAAAGGTACCTCATCACAAAGAGGACATCAGAACAGTAGTACAATGGACACAGTACTTACAAGCAAAAAAGTTACAGTTCAATTACAATTTTGTTACAATGGAGTACAATCTCCAACGAGCAAAAGATAACAAAAGGTGCAAAACTTATGGTCGGGGGAGAGCTGGTGGGGGTAGAAGGGAGGGAGATAGGGAGGAGGAATAAGTAGGGAAAGGAAGGGGGGGAGCCGCTCAGTGAGCATTGTCAAACAGAGTATATATATATATATATATATTTTTTTTACACTAGGCTAGCGGCAGTTGCAAATCTTAGCTTGTCTAACTAGGTAAAACATTTCCAATAAGCTGGGGATGAGGTTGGATAGTTCCATTGTGTGAACAAGGACAAGCCAGGACCAAATACATGGAAAAGTGAAAGCAAAGGCCAAATGAGCCACTACAGTGACTGTAGATATGGTGCAAAGTTTTACATTGCCTTCAAAGCTGGTGTGAAGGCATGAACTTCATAATTCATGAAATTTCTGACCTTGTCTGCAACATCATATGGTGAACTTTCAACAATTATTTTTTTGCAAACAAATCCCACCCCCACCTACCCAGTTTGCAAGTACCCACCCTCTCCCACCACCCACAGCCTTATAATTACATTTCTTACACCATTCTCTGCCAGGACCCCCCCCCCAGCAAAGTTCTTCAGAGACCACATTTACAAATCCAGCTGTTATGTACAAAATGCAATCCTATCCCCCAAAGGCACATAAAAGTCAACACCCCTCCCAAATCCTCTCTGGCTCTTACCACCCTTTTCCCCACCTGAGTGCCCCCTCCCATATTCACTTTTGTACCTGTAAAAAAGAAAACTGTCACACTTTGCAGAGATGTCCTCTGTGTTCTGTGGTAAATAACAATGAACAAATGAATAAATGAATAAATGATTGAATGAATGCACACATGAATAAATGAATGAATGAATGAATTAATGAATTAATGAATGAGAGACATCCTTGACTGCAATAAACCCTGATTGGCTGAGGCCTCAATTAATCAGAAGTCATTCATTCATTGATCCATTGATCCATTCATTTGTCTATCCATTCATTCATTCATTCATTGTGGTACTTACTGAAAGTGATTTTTGGAAGGTGGATGGAGGCAAGATGGTGGTGGGGGCCAGATGTAGGTTGGAATGGGGGAATGTAACTGTAGATTGGGGTTCGGTCTGGTGTGGGAAGTGGGCATGAGAGTTGTTTTGAGCACAGAGGTTCTATATAACAGCTGATTACAATTATAGGCAATGGAAACTTCACTCAGAGAGGTGTTTTTACAGCAGATTGTGGTGGGGTAGGGAAATACAATTATTTGTCTTTGGGAGTGGGAGAGTAGTGTACTAGTAAACTGAGTGGGTGGAGAGGGATTTGTTCAAAAAAAGCATTTGATTAGCAAAGCAAAACCCTTAACTGGTACTTTGCCAGTGAAATGTCATTTCATATAGTTTCATCAGGCAAAGTTTGGCACTTTGCTGAGTGAATACCTGTATAAAGTGCTTTGCAAAGTTGTGAAAACTGTTTTTATATTCAGGCAAATCAAAGTTTTCCTTATTTTGCATATCATTAGTGACCCAATACCTTAGAGTTTGTGGATCTAGGTCATGTAGTACTGTGAGAGTAGTGCAGAACACAATAGGGTTGACTGAACCTACTACAGTGCTATCAAGAATAGGGAAAAATACAGATATGACACTATGTCAAGATCAGTACATTCAAATATAGTACCAAATCAGAAGAATAGATGAAATACCACTGACCATCCACAAGTCACGGTCATAAAAAGCCATTAGGGTGAGCTATGCTTAAAATCCTAACTGAGATAACACATGCACTACAAGTCAACTTATGTGTCTATTCTATAATAACAAACTCTGGTCAGAGCCACGATGGTGGCTAACATATTATCTTAATAAGGTTGTTTCATGGGCTTACACATAAAGATAAATTGCCACAGTCAGTTCCATGTATACATTTCATTTTTGATAAAGGTATATCATTTATCTGGTTGATCCTGTGTTTCCCATGTGTTTGAAATGTGAGCAGACAGTGCATTTTGTACTATATGGGGAAGGAGAGGGAGCAGTGCACCAAGGCCTTCAAGTAGTGGAAGAAGGAATGGTGCAGAGAAGAGAGGTATAGCTACCTTGAGGACTGTGGGCCAACCTGGAATGATAAGATCCTATACCAAGGTAATGGCCTGCTTTCATCCAGGAAGCAACCACAATCCTCAGTGGATGGTTCAAAGTTACTTCAATAGACACTTAAAGTAGAGGAGAGAGGCAGAATGTGGGCCACCAGAGGCTGAAATAGAAAGTAGGGAGATCCTAAGGGGAGAGAGTCCCACCAGAATGCAAGTTATTCAAGGAAGCAGGGGGTTAGCAAAGGAGGAAGTGTGGAAATGAGCAAAGATGGAAAGGTGTGGAAGGGGGAACAATTGCAAAAAGGAGACAGTGGCAAGAAGAGAGCTGAGGGCTGTCAGGATGGTGCAAGGTCTGCAACAGAAGCCTTATGAGGAGAGACTGAAATAGCTCAATATGTACACCATGGAGGAGAGGAGACATTATGGAGACCTTTAAATATCTCATAGGATTAAGAAGGTAAAGGAGGGAAGTATATACAGCCAATAGCTCTGGAAGAATCTTACAGACCTTGATAAAAGTACTAATTTTAGCAGGCTCATCAGATAACCTCATAGTCTTCAGGTGAAGCTACCTCTGGCTGCAAGCTGCAACACTGGACTTAAGATTTGCAAGAAAGTGAGTAGTGCTCACAACAGAGGGAGGTGAACTTTACAATTTACAATTGTGTTTGGTTTGAAGCAGATTCCTTAGGAAAGTTAATATTCTTCAGGTGGAGATACTTCTAACTGAAGGGTGAAATAAGCAACTAGAATTATCAGAAAAGGCAGTCTTTTAATCAACAGAGGGAGGTGGAGTTTGCTTTACTTGTGTTACAAGTGTTAAGGTTTTCAGTGCAGGAAGAGTTTAAACCCATGAAGACAAATACTGTTTTCTGTCCTGCCCTTTGCACAGCTGGCGTGTTTTGGGGCTGACTGTTTTCAGAGCACAAGTCACCAGGCTCTTTGGGGCTGGGGAGGTTTACCTGTGTCTGACTTGGATGTTTGGATTTTCTCTGTTTGATTAGCAGGGTATTTTCTCTGTCAAATTGGTTTGAAGCAGTATTACAAATTGTCGTGTATGGCATCTTGCTGACAGGAAGGCACTCATTGCATCGGTAGGTCAGAGCATTTAGCTGATTGTTTCGTGAGGGCACAGTTTAGGCCCAAACCCTACCCACCCCTCACCCCACCCACCCCTGGAAATAGTTCATTTATACCTGGGGTTCTGACATCATTTCCTCAAGAGGGCAAGGTACACATCACTGTCATATCCTGTCTAGCACACTGCACTGACAATATAAGCATACATTATATAATACATATATTTCTATATAACGCACCAATCACACACACACACAAAAAAAACTAAACAAGGTAGACAGTTATGTGGGGAGTAGTACAATGTAATGGCTGTGGGGCAGCAGTATTCGGGAGTCTTTCTGGAGGCTGAGATGCTGCCCTGTTTGCAGACAACTATCTGCCCTGAGGGATGAAGTTGCCCATCTTCAGGCCGCACTGGACAGTGGCAAGGAACCTCCCATCCAGGGAGCACCACAGCCACCACCACTACCTCAGAGGTTGAAGAAAGCACAGCAGTTGGACCACAGTGGGCTCAGGGAGGGTAAGAGTGGTGGAACAGAGGCACACCCAGTCAGTTGTTACACTCACAATCCATACACCATTCTGGGGAGCATGAGTTCTATGGATGCACCCATAGAGGAGACTAAGGAGGTGCAGACAACTGTGACAAGGGAGGGCCTCAGGAAGGAGGCAGAGGCACCACAGGAAAGAAAGCAGCTCCTGGTGGGGGACCCAATTATTAGGGATAGAGCTAGGGGAGCAGGGAAAACTGAAGTAAGGTGCCTGCCTGGTGCCGTGGCTTGGAGGGACAGGAAGTGCATCCTAGAATCACGGAACAATTGCACGGGAGTCTGAGCTGGACATCATTGTCCACCTAGAGACAAATGACTTGGCTCATCAGTGAGATTGAGAGTGCAAAGGACTTTGTAGAGTTGGGGAGGCTTAAGACAAGTAGCACAACAAAGTATCCTTCTCAGAGGTGCTTCCTGTCAGTGGCATGAGTGAGGCGAGGGTACTTTGCACCATGCAGTTTAATAAATGGTTAAAAATGGTGGAGCACAGGGTTTGGCTTCATTGGGGACTGGGGTTCCACCTGGAGGGACACCAGCCTATACTGGCAGGATGGTCTGCATCTGTCCAGGAAGGGAACAAGTCTTTTGGGCAATCGGTTTAAATGCTTCATTGGCAAGCCTTTAAACTAGTAAAGGGGGGAGGCACTGATAAGCAGAAGGAAAATCCCAGCCTCCCCCTACAAAACAGGGTACTAAATGAGAAAAAGACCAAGGTAGAAAGGTCAGTGGGGGTTGCCGCTACAGAAGGTAAAGCCATCAAAAAATGGAGAGCAATGAGTACCAATGCCCGTAGTCTGGGTAACAAGCTTCCTGAATTAGTGGCCCTGATGGAGGAGGAAGATCTGGATATTGTGGCAGTCACAGAAACATGGTACACACAGAACCATGACTGGGATGTAAACATACCAGGATACACTATCTACAGGAGGGACAGGGAGGGTAAAAGAGGAGGAGGAGTAGCTCTCTACATAAGAGAAGAAATCAAAGCAACAGAACAAAAGGATAAACAGGGAGGAGAAGAAGCACTGTGGGTCAATTTGGGAGGCAGGCAATGGCACCACAATCCGCACAGGGTTAGATCAGACCCTCTCAGGGGGAGGAAATGGACAAGGAAATGATAGAAAGTATACTTAGAATGGCAGATAAAGGGGAGATATTGCTGATGGGTGATCTGAATATGCCAGATGTTAACTGGAGTGCAGTTGCAGCAGCCACTTCTAAGAGTGGGGTTATTCTGGATGCCCTACAGGGGGCATGCCTTAGACAACTAGTATTGGAGACCACTCGAGAGGGAGCAATCTTAGACCTGGTTCTCTCAAACGGAGATGAAGAGAGGATCACAGATGTAGAAGTGGGTAGCCATCTGGGAACTAGCAACCATCGAACAGTATGGTTCACAATAAACACAGCAATAGAGTCAAGCCATACAAAGACAAAGGTACTGGATTTTAGGAGGGCTGACTTTGCCAAAATGGGTGAGTGCCTAAGGAATGCACTAGCAAATGGGCAGGAAGGAGGGGTGGAAGAACAATGGGGAATAATAAAAACTGCCATCACAGAGGTAACAAGCCTTTGTGTAAAGCAAATAAACAAAATGAAACAAGGTAAGAAACCACTATGGTTCTCAAAGGAAGTGGCAGTGAAGGTTCAAGGGAAAAAGAAAGCATTCAGGAAGTACAAGGAATCACAGAAGGAACAGGACAGAGAACTGTATCAGTTAAAGCAAAAGGAAGATGGAAAGGCAGTCAGAACAGCAAAGGCCCAAAACAAGGAAAAGATAGCCAACTCAGTTAAGAAGGGGGATAAAACCTTTTATAGGTACATCAGGGAGCAAAGGAAGACCAAGGAAGGGATAGTGAGGCTTAATAAAGGGGAGGGAGGATGAGCAGAGGGTGACTGTGAAAGGCAGAGATACTAAACAAATATTTTGCTCAGTATTTACAAAGGAAGAGGGGGAGGTACCTAAAACAAACAGTAGAAACACTCTGGATACAGAAGTTGATACCAGCCCATTTACAGAAGAAAGAGTTCTGAAAGAGCTCTTAAAACTGAAGGTGGACAAAGCAATGGGGCCTGATGGAATTCATCCCAGAATTCTAAAAGAACTAAGGATAGAACTAGTGACACCACTGACTACCTTCTTTAACAAATCATGGGAGGATGGGGTGGTACCTGAGGACTGGAGGAGGGCAGATGTGATTCCCCTTCACAAAAGTGGGAGCAAGTCAGAAGCAGGAAACTACAGACCTGTTAGTTTAACCTCAGTGGTAGGGAAAATGATGGAATCACTTCTGAAGGAAAGAATTGTTGCATATCTAGAGGCCAGAGGGCACGGACCCAAGGCAGCATGGATTCACAGGGAAGGTCATGCCAGACAAATCTGATAGAATTCTTTTGACTGGGTGACCAAAGTAGTAGATCAGGGAGGGCTGTGGACATGGCCTACCTAGACTTTAGCAAGGCATTTGACACAGTCCCACACAAAAGATTAATATACCAGTTAGCCAGCCTGGGAGTGGGTCCCAAGATGACAGCCTGGGTAAAGAATTGGCTGGAGAATAGGACACAGAGAGTAATAGTAAATGGAGTCCACTCTGAAAAAAGGGAGGTTAGCAGTGGTGTATCACAGGGTTCAGTATTAGGACCGGTCCTCTTCAATGTCTTTATAAGTGACATTGCAGAGGGACTGGAAGGAAAAGTATGTCTCTTTGCAGATGACACAAAGATCTGCAACAGAGTTGATGCACAAGGTGGGGTGGAAAGGATGAGAAGGGACTGGCAAGGTTAGAGGAATGGTCAAATGTATGACAGCTTAGATTCAATGCTAAGAAGTGCAAGGTAATGCACCTGGGAAACAAAACCCAGGGAAGAGTACACAATGGGGAGTGAGATACTAACAACAACAAAAATGGAAAGGGACCTGGGGTAGTCATATCAGATGACCTAAAGGTGGGCAAGCAATGTGAGAAGGCAGTAGGGAGGGCTGGGGATACTGGGATGCATAGGGAGAGGCATCACCAGCAGAAAACAAGAAGTTATTATCCTCTGTACAGACAGCTGGTGAGACCACATCTGGAGTACTGCATGCAGTTCTGGAGACCCAATCTCTGCAAAGACATAGACAGGATGGAAGCTGTCCAGAGGAGGGCAACAAATGGTGCAGGGTCTGCACCGGAGACATATGAAGTGAGACTTAAGGAGCTTAATATGTAGCCTCGAGGAAAGGAGGGAGAGGGGGACATGATAGAAACTTTCAAGTACCTCAAGGAATCAACAAAGTCCAAGAGGGTAGCATCTTTCAAAAGGTGTGCAGAACAAGGGGCACAATTTGAAGATAGAAGGGGCGGCTCAGAGGTAATTTAAGGAAGTATTTTTCACAGAGAGGTTACGGATGCATGGAACAGCCTTCAGAGGAGGTTGTGGAGTCAAAAACAGTGGTGGAATTCAAGCATGCATGGGACAGTCATAAGGCAATTCTAGGGGGTTGGGGTAGGAAGAAGTAGGCTGCTGGTTAACTAGGATCTGCAGCTTATCCATCAGGTAGGGAAATGGGCATACTGGGTGGGCCAAGCGGTCCTTATCTGCCGTCAAATTCTATGTTTCTATGTTTCTATGTTTTGGAGGAAAAGGTGTGGTAGAACAAGGGGTTGTTATACGATGCTGGAAGGAGGTAGATTCAGGAGAGATGTGATGAAGTATTTCTCCACAGAGAGGATTGTGGATTTCTGGAACAGCCTTCTTTGGGTGGCAGTGATGGTGAAACCAGTGGTGAGTTTCAAAAATGCCTAAGACAGGCACAAAGGAATCCTAGGGAGGAAGGAAGGAGGTAGAAGAGACAGTGCTTTAGATCAAGTCGGGTCTCCAGCAAAAGTTGTCATAATTAAAAATGGGCAGACTCAATGGGTCCAGTGGCCATTATCTGCCATAAGTTTCTATGTTTTTGTAACCCCACTTTGGGTGATTACTACTCTATTCACCCCTACTGGGTTTGGTGGTCTAATTCAGATCAGTAGGGAAAGGGGATAATTCTTCTCAGCACTCAGGTGGAGCCTTCTGTGGGACAGGAGGTCAGCACAGTTGCATGGGGGGAGAAAGTCCAGCAGTTTATGTGGGGGGGTGTTCCAGTCAGAGGCATGAGTGATAAGAGAGTGAGAGTGAGTCAGGGTGGGCGAGGGTGATTGCTCACTCTGGACCCTGTTCGGTGGCATTTGGGGGGACACAGATGAAGAAGTGGGAGTCAGCAGGGGGGAGCCTGCAGCTGCAAGTCGCAGAGTGCCTGGGCAGCCTGTGCCGATTCATGCTGGGATCTAGTGGGCAAGAATGCAGCAGTGAGTGTAGTGTCCCAAGAGTTAGTTGCCTTAGAGCTCCATGGGATGTGTTCCCCTTCTGAATTCAGTGACAGTTGCTGCCAGTTCTGGGAAAGGGTACAGGGGTCACGTGGGAACCCACACATCCTCAAGTTGTGAGGACTGCATGTTCTGAGGGGGACACCCCTGAGCCAGTTTGGAGAAAGAGAGATAGGGATTGTTGAGAGTTTGAGAGCCTGTGAAGAATAAAGGAATGTCAGGCACTGTGAACTGCTATGCTGCCTTCAACTTTTGTGATCATAGTGGTACTGAGCTAATGCTGCCCTAAAGACTGTGCCACTTCCTTGGTTCAGGTAAAATCTGCTATTATGGCAATACCATCCATGTGTAAGTTGAATGTGTTCCCCACTAATTAACTAATGCTCCATGGAGCTATGTGTGAATATGTTTAATAAATTTGAGCTCTCTGATGTTTCTTCAAGTTCCGTAAGGACATCCCATTATTGAAAGAACTACTTGTCATGCATTAACCCGTTGTTTTCATCCAGCACCAGTGAGGAAAAGGGCACCCTGTTTGTGACATCTGGGCTTATGTAACATGGCCACTGGAAGTGTTTCTGCTGCTACGGGCACTCCTCCCCATGGACACATTCCATCCATACTCCTAGACATGATGAGGGGGGCTACATTTCAATGTATGACAGGTTATGTGATGCAAATGGATAAGGCACACAGATGTTACAGTTTTGTACTCGTACTGTTGGTTTGCAGAGCAAGTTTAGATTCAAATGTGTCTGGTGGTTGTTGTGGGGAGGGATAAGGAGATGTGAGCCTGAGGATCAAATGAAACTAAAAAAAAAATTAAATACCCGTGCCATATACTGTACAGCATTACTTTGCACTCCATTAAGCCTACAGTGATGAACATTACATACATATTCTGTAGGTTACAGTCAGTGATTTCAGAAATAAATATTTTTTTTATCGAAGCTACCTGTGCTATATAGTACCATGCACTCAATCAAGTCCACCAGTGATAAACATTACATACATATTCTGTAGGTTATAGTAAGTGATTTTGTAAATAAATATTTTTTTATCCAAGCCATCTGCCTTCATCCAGTGCACATAGTAAGCTTTAATTGTAAAAAGGCTGGGAAATAATTTAAAAGTTTAATTTGACAAAAAAATCAACAAAGTTATCACGTTTGGTCAGCTTCAGTTTTCAATATTTCCCTGTTTAAGTCTGGTTCGTAACCAACCCACCCCCAACCCACCACCCACTGCTTCCTAGAATGACACTTGTGAATATTTTTTAGAATCATTCAAATCTGAAACAAACTGATCAGAATGACACTACGAATAAGTTCCTGAAAGGGTTAACACATACACACACACTTAGTCTTACACTTTCAATCTCTGCTAGAGCAATGCAGTCTCATTACAAATTCAGTTTTGACCAACGGGGCATTGTTTAGATAAAAATGTGTAAAAAAAGGGTTTAGGTGACGCCAGCAGACACTGATGCTTAGTTACAAGCTGCAAGTATGTTTACACTGAGCATATCCACTGATTATAATTTGAGTTTGAATCTCCGCTGGAGCAATGTAGTCTCATTACAAACTCAGTTTTGACCAACAGGGCATTGTTTTGATAAAAATGTGTAAAAGAGGTTTTAGGTGTAAAAATGACAGCAGAGAGGAAATTTTTTCTGTGACCAGATATTTAGTTTAACAAGCTGCATGTGTTGTTTACACTCAGTGCATCCACTGATTGTAATTTGAGCTGGCATGAGTATTCTGCATGTAGGAGAGGAATGTAGATAAAACATTATCTCTCTCTTCTTCTCTCACCTCTCAGCAGAGTGCTTTCAGGTGGAAAGATCATGCTTCAAAAGAGTGTCCAGGTATGCTGATGCTCACTGTAAAGCAGTATTCAATTCAGTTTATTTATTTTAGCAGGAAAAGGCTCCACTGAGCAAACTCATTTATAAGGAGGTCCTTGGTATTGCATTGTCCTAAAACAGAAAAACCGGACACATCAATTCACCCAACATAACAACAACCAAATAAAGAGTGCCATGCTGATTTGCTTTGGAAAATTATGATTTAATAGTGCATCTTATTGTGATTTAAGAGTGCAGCAATGCCAAATAGGTACTCACAAACTCCCCAATGTTTCACACATACATGTGCTTTGTCATGCTACCCACCCCTTAATTGCATATCATTTAAACAGTATGATCAACTAATTTAAGCAGGTGTAATCAGTGTATAAGATGCAGGTTAAAAGTGGTAAAAAGCAGTACAAATGTGAATCTCTAGTGACAATTTCTAAAACACAACATGCAAACTAGTTGATTAGATTATTTAAATTATATACTATAAAGGGATGACTACCTTAACAAAGTGCATACAATTCTGGGAAGTTTGTTGGTACCAGTTTGGCATTGCTGCACTATTAAATCATGATTTCCCAATGTAAGTCAGCACGAGACCTGTTTATTAAGATGGATGAGATGATGTTTGCAGCTTCTCTTTTTTTTTTTGGAAAATGCAATATGGAAGCTGCTAGGAACATGAACAGTGGCTAACACCTCAGTGTCCTACTATGATTTCTATGATTCTTCATGCTGCTGAGATGAACACTGACATCTGAATGCTGAATTCTATAGTGCAGTAAGAAGTACAGGAAGTCTTTTGTATAGAACCCTATACAGAATGTATAGAATTGCTTTAACCATCACACTGAAGTGCCTTTTTTTCTTGTTTTTTTTTTTTTTTTGGTGTGGTATAGTACCTGCATATTGGAGTCCTGACAGGGGTGCAGCAGTAAATCCAGAATTTCTAACATTGTAAATTCAAGGGGGTTTGCAAATATTCCACAGCAAAATGCCAAAACAGCATGTCATACTAAACCAGCAGAATTAACCAGTGCTGGTAAAACAGACAGTGTGAATGCACATCACTGAATATTATTCTATTTATTCTTCTTCATAGTGAGATTGATGGCCTGTCACAATCTTGATGGTATACCCTGTTCAAGACCACTAGAACACTGAAAATGATCTTCTCTCAGAGCACTTATGACTGTTCCAGATTGCCAGAATGTATGCCAGAAGTGACAATGTGTCTGCATGTACAGTTAAAGAGCCACTGATGCATAGAGAAGAACTTTAAAAAACATAATACTTGGCCACAAAGCAGCTTATATTTCTCATTAGTTCTGCATTTCTTATCCCCATTATTTATTACTGGGATCTTATGCATGAAAGCAATAAAGATTATCCCTGAGGGTTCATCAGTTCCTACTGCATCTTCCCAACCTGATTTCATAATACTCTGCTTGCAACATTACAGTTTTACCCATAGCAACAAACTGTGATGTCACAGCAGAGCATTATGACTTCAGGTATGGAGTAAGCTGTAAAGGCAGATGAACTCTGTGGGATAAATATCTTGTGTCACGGGAATTTCATCAATAATAAATAATGGAGAAGAAAAATATGTAAAAGATATATGAACTACAAGTTGAATGGTGTCCACCATTTATGTTTTTCAAAGCTTTCCCAAAGGTGTCAGCTGCTCTTTGGTTTATAACAAAAATACAATATTCTTTTCTGATTCTGGCACTCAAAAATGACTGTTTACTTTTGAGAGTCAATTACATCCTGTTAAACTGTTTAAATTAACATATAACTGGTGAAGAGATAGTCTCAGTAACCCTAAGCAAATGTAAAACCAAATGAAAGCAGCATTAGTAAGGTGAGCCTAAAGCTAAAAAAATACCAGCAAATCTCCAGTGTTTTACAGCTGAAAACAGGAAGCAGAAGTTGCACTGAACTTCATGTAGCATGTAGGAAAGAGTGTTTCCTCTTTATTGTTGTTATTATTATTATACAGTGTTTTAAGATATTGACTGCTGACTGCTAATTATTAAGTATAAGTGCAGACAAGTTCTGCCTGAAAAACAAGGCTAATAATGGAATAAGGCTAAGCGACAAAACAAAACTAAAGGCTATAATTTCATGTATATTTAAGTTGCCAACTGATAGAAGTTGTTAAAAAAGAACAACTATTTAATAATCAATTGAAAGTAGTCTGACAACAAAGAAGAACAGAACTGAGTAATTGTGTAATTCTCCATTCTACTAATACAGTACACATTTATTGTCTTACTCTCTTGTATATACAGGCTACATTACCAAATTTAAACTGCACTGATCTTACTAAAAGCACCATAGGCAACATTTTAGAAAACTATTCACTTAAGCTAATGGTTCGGATGTCTGAAGTGTGAACATTTCTAACAGTGTAATTCTTGTTTTATTGTACAAAGATTGTGCCCTAGTTTTTGAGTATCTTTTTTCCCAACCATTCTATCTAAATAAAAAAGAACTTTGCACATATAACAATATTTGAAAAGCAGGTTTAAAGCAAGTCAGTGCAGTGTGGTCATGGAGGAGAACAGACATTTTATAATTCCAATCCCTGCCTAGTCCTGCAAGCAGTAAAATAGCAATCTAAGTATGTAGCAGTAAGACAGTAAGAGTCAAATAATGTTGAACTCTGAAAGTAACTTCAAACCTATTCAAAAGTAATCAAAATAAGTAGAACAAAACACTAAACACTTAAGGGAGAACAACTAAATAATACAAAGTTGAATTATCTGTGTCACAAAGGTGTGAGCAGGAAAATGAAATATTACTGGGGTGCATATCAGAACTAATGCAGGAAGGGAACCAAGAGAAATCAAGAACACAAGGGAAAAATGGCAAAAAAGGAAACTTAAAGATGATAAACAAAACAAGGCAGAGGACTGATTCAGTGAATCAGAAAAGAAAATGATGAAAGCAGACAAATCACATATTACAGGAGCCCAAACTGAATCTTTTCTGACACAGAATTGCAGTCATCCAAAAAAGCAAGACTTAATACTGCGGCCAATTATTTCTCACAAATTAAAAACAGCAGACATAGAAATGCCACCCAAAATACAAAATAAACTCAGCAGTGTTCACTCTGGATGGCCACTGATTCAAATAAAGATAATAGCACTGCTGATGAAGAAAATGCTAGCAATATAACCAATGAGAGAAACTATTCAAAAGAAATGCAAAGGTCAGAGACCGCTGAAGTAAATTAAAATAAGAAGCAACAATAAATCAAGATGAAACTTATATTTTAACAAATCCTGGGGCAAAAAGAAAAAAAAAACTGATGGATAGTACAACTAAAATTAAAGAGAATTTAAAACAACTAGTGCACCTTCTGGAAAAAATTAACAGACCTACAAGAAACAGTGTATACCATTTATAAGAAACTGAAAAAAGATTCTAATAAATTAACTGAATTAGAAGAGAGACAATCAACTCTAGAGGACACTCTACTGTAGATCCATTGGTACAGCAAATCAAGCAGTCAAAGAACAATCAAGTGGCAATTAAAAGTAAGCAAGATGAACAAGAAAACCAAGCCAGAAAACACAATATATGGATATTTGAAATCCATGTATCCATATATGAACAGCAAGAGGAAAGAGGTGCTGTTAGAACTTTATTACTCTACTGGGACTTAAGAACTAGAACTCTACTGCTGAGACCAACTACGTTGGGTTAAAACAAACAAACAAACAAAAAAACAAGAGTTAGTGTTTGTCTGAGTTGGGTGAAGAGAACTGTTATCTGTGCAGTTAGCAAGATGAAGAAGGGAACTGTAAATTGGGGGGGTGGCTTAGGCAACAGGAAGCCAGGTGTTTGGATTTAAAACTGCCCTAGAAAGCTTTTGGCAGAGAACAGCAAGAGGAAAGAGTTGCTATTAGAACTTTACTACTCTACTGGGACTTAAGAACTAGAACTCTACTACTGGGACCTTCAATTTAGGGTAAAATTAAAGAAACAAAAAACAAGAGTTGGTGTGCTTATCTGAGTTGGGTAAAGGGAACTGTTATCTGTGCAGTTTGCTAGGTGAAAAAGGGGACTGTGCATTGGGGGAGTGGCTTAGGCAACAGGAAGCCAGGTGTTTGGATTTAAAACTGGCATAGATAGCTTTTGACAGAGAACAGCAAGAGGAAGGAGGTGCTGTTAGAACTTTATTACTCTACTGAGACTATATAGCCCTCCCCCTTCCCCTCCACCCATCACCCTTAGCCATTTCCACTTTTATAGGCACAGTATTTGACTGACAACAGGAACTTTATGTTTGGGAGCAGGAAGGGAGTGATCACAAAGACACAAAAGACTCACTGTCCTAGAAGGAACCGAGTAGGTCTCCATTCCCCCTGGCTGCTGGAGATCTGACTCTGAGCAAATAAGAAGGAGACTATTGAGGAATACAGGAACTTCATGTCCCTTAACAGGAAGAGCAGGAGCTTAAATGGTATGGAGGCAGTATGAAAGTAGGGAAAAAATAAATAAATAAATAAAAATATATAAACAGAGAGAGGAAAGAGTAAGCATACAAAACAACAGTTGAGGGGCCACAAATAAGACATGATGGGAGTGGTGCAGTGCACTGGATGTGGAGCTGCAATCTTCCTGGAGATGTTCTGGAGGATGTGGTGTTGTCCCATCTGTAGGTACCTCTCTGGGCTGAGCGAGGAGGTTGCTCGTTTCCAGGCTGAGTTGACCAGGATTCAGGGGACCTCCTCTCCCACCCAGGGACCACTAAGGCAGATGCCGCTGCCTCAGAGGCTGATAGAAGGAGGAGTGTTTGGACCACAATGGGCTCAGGGATGGTGACAGTGGTGGAACAGAGGTGTATCCCTCCAGTTGTACCTCTCCACAATTTGTAAGCCATTCTGGCAGAGTGTGGTTCTTCTATGGAGGCACCTACAGAGGAGACCAAGGAGGATACTGGGAACCTCCTCAAAAAAGACCCACAGAAGGGTGGCATGGGACCCCACAGGGGAAGGGAACCACTCCTGATAGGGGACTCCATTGTTAGGAGGGTAGAACAGGGGGAGAGGGAGTTAAGGTGCCTGCCTGGTGCCATGGCTTGGAGGGACAGGGAGTGAATCCTCAGGATCACAGGAACAGCTGCATGGAAGAGGAAGCTGGATGCCATTGTCCACCTAGGGGAAAATGACCTGGCTGGGAAAGGGATCAGAGCAGTGCAGGAGGATTTTGTGGAGTTGGGGAGGGGCCTTAGACAAGTAGCGCACACAGTAACCTTCTTGGAGGTGCTGCCTGTCTATGGCATTGGTGAGGCTAGGGTGCTCTGCACCATGGGATTCAATCAATGGTTGAAAAACTGGTGCAGAGCTCAGGGTTTTGGCTTCATTGGGGGTTGGAGTCAACCTGGAGGGATGCAAGTCTATACTTGTGTAACCCCCTTGTTTCCCGGGGTTACTAGAATCCCAGTAAGACCTAGTGGTAGACAGGGAAGGCAGCTTGTGAAACTCCAGTTAAATGGGTTTCACACTGTCTCAGTCTGTTCTCAGTCTCAGCTGAGACTGAGGGATGACATCACCAATAGAACTTTCACAGCTGCATGAGCCACATTGGAATCTGCAGCAAAAGGAGTTAGATAGAATGTTGGGAGTTTTGAAGTCAGTGTCTGCAGTTGGTGTTCAGTAAGTGAAGTTGGAAGGAGGAAGCTTGCTGTTAAACAGCTCAGTAAAGGCTCTAGGAGCCTCAGCTCTGACAGAGGGCTACTTTTTAGTTATAGGGTGTGTGTCTCCACCTTAAAGAGAGACACAGGAAGATTACTCAAGTGGTGGAGACCGCTGTTTTCAGGTCTCAGTGCCCCCTCCCACCAGGGGGGGGATGAGAAGGATTCCCTGCAGATTGCTGGGGCAATCCTCCTAGTCCTGCTTGTGGAGGAAAAGCTGCCTGTTCATTCCAGTATTTATTTTGGGAGAAAAGAAGATTTGTGAGTCACCTGTGGGGCACCTGCAACGTGAGGGTGAGTGTCTGCTCTGGTTAAAAGGGCCTATGTTTTCACCCTGGGACTTGTGTGACAATGTGGGGATTGAACTACTAAACATTGGGAAGCCTAGATCAATGGGCTAAGCAAAGTAAAAGTAGTTTCAAGTTCCTGAGTTGGTTGGGATGCAAATAATATGTAGAGGAGATGTGACAGACGTCTACGTTTAATCTACATTTCAAAGTTCAGTAAAGGAATTGTTCAGTTTTCCAGAGAAATGGCCGGGTATGGGCTGTGGGAGCTGGAGGTGGGTGGCCCCCCATCTTTGGTGACCAGGTCCACCTCATGAATTTCTTCAGTGGTTTTCTACTTTCCCTCAGGCACTTGGCCAGTGATGGGAAAGTACCCAGACTTGGGATTGTAAGGAAAATTCTCTCTAGGAGTCGCAGACTCTAGTGTGGTGTGGGGAGCCACAACAGGATGATTGGTTCATTCCTCAAATGGACCATGGATCAAGTGGCCGGCAGGAGAGCCGGGCCAGTGGGGAAAACCCAAGTGTGTACAAGTCAGGCTGTGTACCCAAAGCTGCGTGCAAGTCCTGGCTGTGTGCCTGGTGAGTTCAGAGCCTGAGGCCTGGAAATGGTGATAAAGTGTTCTGTAGTCTCTAATCTGCATTTACCAGGAAATGTAGCCCCATGGGGGTCCATCTATGCTTTGTTTGTTCAGCTAGTATGTGAATAAAAGCCACACTGAAGAATCCCATTCCTGGTTCTGGACATTACAGTTATTGCTTCCTGTGTTCGGATTTACTTGGGTGCCCCTGTACAAAGTAGCCAAACCTAGGCTCCCCTGTGCTGAGTAACCTCATCCTCCCCGAACCCAGTCCCCACCAGGTACTGCTGTCAGCTTCAACAGCATGCCACCTGTCATTTTGGCAAAAAGTCAGGGGTGAGGGGTTACACTTGCATGATGGTTTGCATCTATCCAGGAGGGGAACCAGTATCCTAGGGGATAGGTTTAAATGCTTCATTGGCAAGCATTTAAACTAGTCAAGGGGGGGCATTGAAAAGGAGCAGGAAAATCCTAGCCCCCACCAAAAAAATCAGGGTAGTTGGTGAGGTAAACACCAAGATAGAGAAGTTGATAGGGAAACGGGCAGGGGTAACTGAAAAAAAAAGCAAAGGTAGTAAGGACAGGGATGGGCCAAAAAGGGGTAAGGCCATTAAGAAATGAAGGATAATGAGTACCAATGCCCATAGTCTAGGTAGTAGGCTTGCTGAACTGGTGGCCTTGATGGAAGAGGAACACCTGGATATTGTGGCAGTCACAGAAACATAGTACACAGAGAACCATGACTGTGATGTCAACATACCAGGGTACACAATCTACAGGAAGGACAGGGAGGGTAGAAGAGGAGGAGGAGGAGTTGAGAACAGCTGTCTATGTAAGGGAAGGGATCAAAGCAATGGAACTAAAGGGTAAACAGGGAGGAGAGGAAGCACTGTGGGTCACCCAGGAAACAAGAAATGGCACCACAATCCACATTGGGGTTGTATGCAGACCCCCATTTCAGGGGGAGGAAATGGACAAGGAAATGATAGAAGGCATCCTTAGAATGGCAGAAATAGGGGAGATATTGTTGATGGGGGATCTGAATATGCCAGATATTAAATGGAGCACCACTGCAGCAGTCACATCCAAGAGCAGAGTCATTCTCCATGCCCTACAGGGGACATGTCTCAGACAGCTAGTGTTGAGACCCACTAGGGAGGGAGCATTCTTAGACCTGGTACTCTCAAACAGGGACAGAGATAGGATTTCTGAATTAGAAGTGGGTAGCCATCTGGGAACAAGAGACCACCAAACAGTACGGCTCATGATAAACACAGCCACAGAGTCAAGCCATACAAAAGTGAAGGCACTGGCCTTTAGGAGGGCTGACTTTGACAAAATGGGAGAGTGCCTCAGAAAAGCACTAGCAAACAGGCAAGAAGGAGGGGTGGAGGAGCAATGGGGAAACATTAAAACAGCCATCACAGAGGCAATAAGCCTTTGTGTGAAGCAAATAAATCATAATGAAAGAAAAAAACTCTATGCTTCTCAAAAGAGGTGGGGGGGGGAGGTTAGGGAGAAAAAGATAGCATTCAGGAAGTATAAGGAAACACAGAAGGACCAGAACAGAAAACTGTACCAGTTAAAGCAGAAGGAAGCTGGTAAGTCAGTCAGAATAGCAAAGGCCCAAATCAAGGAAAAGATAGCCAACACAGTTAAAAAGGAGGATAAAACTGTTTATAGGTACATTAGGGAGTGAAGAAAGACCAAGGAAGGGATAGTGAGGCTTAGTAAATGGGAGCGTGGATGGGCAGAGAGGGACAGTGAAAAACCAGGGATACTGAATGAATACTTCTGCTCAGTATTCACAAAAGAAAAGGATTGAGAGGTACCTAATCCAACCAATAGAAGCACTCTGAATAGGGGGGTTGATACCAATCCTTTCACAGAAGAAAAAGTTCTGAAAGAACTCCTAAAAAACTGAAGGTGAACAAAGCAATGGGGCCTGACGGGATTCACCACAGAATTTTAAAGGAACTAGGGGGAACTAGTGACACCACTGACTACCCTTTTTAACAAATCATGGGAGGATGGTGTGGCATCTAAGGACTGGAGGAGGGCAGATATGATTCCCCTGTACAAAAGTGGGAGTAAAGCAGAGGCAGGAAACTACAGATCAGTTAGCTTGACTTCAGTGGTGGGGAAAATCATGGAATCACTTCTGAAAGAAAGAAAGAAAGAAATGTTGAGTACCTAGAGGCCAGCGGACCACAGGACCCAAGGCAGCATGGACTCACAGTGGGAAGGTCATGTCAGATGTATCTAATAGATTTCTTTGACTGGGTGGCCAGAGTAGTAGACCAGGGAGGGGCTGTGGACATGCCCTACCTAGACTTTAGCAAGGCATTTGACACATATCCCACACAAAAGATTAATAGACAAATTAGCCAGCCTGGGAGTGGGTCCTAGGGTGGTAGCCTGGGTAAAGAATTGATTGGACAACAGGACAGAGAGGGTAATAGTAAACAGAGTCCACTTGGAAGAAGGGAGGGAGGTACTAGCAGTGTACTGCAGAGTTCAGTTCTGGGTCCGGTCCTTTTTAATATCGTTATAAGTGACATTGCAGATGACCTGGAAAGAAAAGTATACCTCTTTACAGATGACACAAGATCTGCAACAGAGCTGATACACAAGGGGGTGGAAAGTACGAGAAGGGACTTGGCAAGGTTGGAGGAATTGTCAAAAGTATGGCAGCTTAAATTCAATGCAAAGAAGTGCAAAGTAATGTACCTGGGAAACAAAAACCCAGGGGAAGAGTACAAAATGGGTGAGGAGGTATTAACAACAATACAAATGAAAAGGGACCTGGGGTAGTCATGTCAGATGACCTAAAGGTAAGGCAGTAAGGAGGGCTGGGGGGATACTGGGTTGTATAGGGAGAGGCATCACCAATAGAAAACAGAAAGTTGTCATCCCTCTGTACAGACAGTTGGTGAGTCCCCATCTGGAGTACTGCATGCAGTTCTGGAGACCCCATCTCCACAAGGACCTAGACAGGATAGACGTAGTCCAGAGGAGGGCAACTAAAATGGTGCAGGCTCTGCAGCAGAAGCCATACAAAGAGAGACTAGAGGAGCTTAATATGTATACCCTTGAGGAAAGGAGGGAGAGGGATGCATGATAGAAACTTTCAAGTACTGCAAGGAAAATCAACAGAATCTAAGAGGGTAGCATGTTTTTGGAAAAGAGATGTGTAATAACAAGGAGATGGAATTTGAATACAGAAGGGGGATGGCTCAGTCGCAATGTGGGGAAGTATTTTTTTCACATAGAGGATGGTGGACGCATGGAATGGCTTTCCTGAGGAGGTTGTGGTGTCAAAAACAGTGGGAGAATTCAAGAATGCATGGGACAGACATAAGGCAATTCTGTGGGGATAGGAAGAAGTAGGCTGTTGGTTAGCTAGGATCTGCAGCTTATCCAATAGGTAGGCAAATGGACAGACTAGGTGGGCCAGGCAGTCCTTATCTGCTGTCAAAGTCTATGTTTCCATGAAGATTGTGAAAAATCTAGTTCACTGAATGCAATATTATCTGAGCTCTTTTCAGACCTGCTGAGTCCAGGCATCACAATATTAGAAATTAATAGGGCACACAGAAATGGCCCACAGTCCTCATTCTGATCTACTAGAACTGTAAACAGATCATGAGCAACAACTTTAACATTTCTGAGGAGCAAAGACAAATTTGGAATTCTACAAGCATTAAGTAAAAAAATGGATGCAAATTACAGATCAAGCAATTTCAATCAAGCAAGATTTTTCCCAGGAATTATGAAAAGAAAGGAAACAATATGTTCCACAGCAATAGATGCTATGAACAGAAAAAAATACAATCTACAATGTTGTATCCTATTAGATTTAAAGTCTATCTGAATAACCAAACTTTATTTTGCAACTCAATAGATGAAGCCTACCAAGATCTGAAACTAAGAATGCAGCCAATATTCAAGAATGGAGAATGAATGTTGATGTTTTCTCCTTTTTTCCTTTGTTTTGGAGGTGTCAGTGTATGATAAACAATGAATACACATCAAAGGTAAATTTCTTAATAAAACTTCTGTTACATTATAAACTATGATGTATTTATTGAAGTAAGACAACAGGGGGATAAAGAGATGGGGGGGGGGCACACATTGCACCTGGTCCCTGGTAATGAGAATACAATGCTGGACACAGGTCATTGGCATCAACAGAAAAAGAGGTTCGGGAAGAGAAAATAGTTTTGGTTTCCTAATGTCATAAACATGTAGTAAGTATTCAACCAGATGTAAAACAGTCATACAATTCAGTCCAGCAAATAAGTGAGGCTCTGGCTCAGATTTTTTTTGTGAACAGTAAACAATAGATTTGAGAAGAAATTTTTGACAATTGCTCACAAAAAATAAAAAAAAACATAGGCCCAGATATTCAAACTGCGCCAGGCTGTGGCGCAAGCTTGGGAGCAGCGCAACTTGGCTGCGCAGGGGCGTGGACTGGACGATATTCAACGGAGCTGCACCAAGGTACAGCATCGTTGAATATCGCACCCTGGCCACCCACAGTGTGCATGTCACAGTGGCACTGCACCAGTGCAAGTAGCCAGAGTGGAGCATGGGGATGCGCTAGCGCAAGTTCCATTGTGCTATGCACAGCAACCGCAATATTCAAAAGTTGACATGCAAATGGGGCCATAATGTATGCAAGGTGCAAATGGGGCCATGCATGCAGGTGCTCTGATCCCCGACGACTTGTGCCTGGCGCCCTGCCAGGCAGCAGCTGTCAGGGACCCATGCCCCCTGCAGCTGGCAATGTGCTCCACAGCCCAATCATGGGCATTTGTAATGAAAAGCAGAAGTTCATCCAATATCCCTGGTGGTCCAGTGGACTACTGTCTGCCCGATCAAGGGCAATTGTAATAAAATTAATTTATCCCCAATATCCCTGGTGGTCCAGTGGACCGCTGGCTGCCCGATCGCGGGCATTTGTAATAAAAAAATGTAATTCCCCAATATCTCTGGTGGTCTGGCAGTACCCCCACCCCACCCTCCCACTGAGCTCCAATGCCCCGCCCCTGTCAGCTGGTGAGGCAGCACCACCTCCACCTGCGCCCGCTGCCACCCGACTGACACCATCAGTAGGCTGTCGCCCATTGGTCCACAGCACGAAGCAATGAGCGGCAGCCCGCCTAGCTACATTCCAGATATGTGCATGGATCCATTCACATATCTGAATGTGTAGTATCGTATGGTTGCACACCCATTGGCTCACGCTGTGGACCAATGGGCATACAACCCTCACCGATGGTGTCAGTCAGCGGGCGGCGGGCAACATGTGGGTGGGGTGCTGCCACCCGCCGGCTGATGGGGGGAGCCGGCAGTGGGACTCCAGTGGGTGGGTGGGGTGGGGGTACTGCTAGACCACCAGGGATATTGGGGAATTCATTTTTTATTACAAATGCCCGCGATCGGGAGCCAGCGTCCACTGGACCACCTGGGATATTGGGGAATTAATTATTTTAATTACAAATGCCCACCATCTGGCAGCCATGCGCAACCCTTTTGAATATCTGGGCCCCATTGTACAATACAAACAAAAAAATACTTGAAATGTCAATGACATAAATTCTACTATTAAAAGATGGATAACATTTCACTATTTAGAAAACAAAGTATATAGATGTGGCCTTTTTACAGGAAACCTATATATCTGTTTTTTAAAAGAGCATGATCAATTTACTGTTCAACAGGGCATGATAACATTAGAGGGGTAGCCATATTAACAAATAAAAATTGTCCATACAAGGTTATTGAAACAAACATTGATAGAGATGGTAGATGACGGTAGGATTGTGCTTGCAAAAATCTTTTTTGCATTGACAAACTTTAATCATTGGTTCACTGTATTGCTCCTTCAGATATTATAATGGCTTCTTACAAGAAGGAAGTGAAAAAATGAACAACTGGGATTCTGATGCCATAATTTTAGATGGTGGTCTGATTAGCATGATTGATCAATACTTTGACAAGTCAAGAATTCCGTCTGGCTGGCTCAACTATAGGTTACAAAAGTCAAATGAAGTTTTACAAAACAATACTTAGATGGACCCCCCAGAGGGAAATCTATTTTGCTTTGAGTGAATATACATTTCAGTAAGGGTTTCACAAAAAATAATCATGATCAGATTATATACTTACTTCAAGAAATGTAATCTATATAGCAGATCTCTTTAAAGCAGACATAGAGCCACCTTATTTCTTGAATCACAGTCTGGTTTCTCTGACATCCCAATAATATTAAGGTACACAATTACACACATTAAGAAAGATGAAAAATAATTTACTAAAAGATGGTACATTTTGTCTGAAAACAGAAAGTTCAACAGATCAGCATTGGAAAGAAACTCCACATAGGCAAGACACAATACTTACAAGCCTGGAAGCATTCAAAGCTACATTAGGGGGAAACATTATATGAGGCCAGTTAGAAGAACACAAATCAAACTGAGAAACAGAAAGAGAGATGAAAAGCCAACTTAAAAATCTGGAAATTAAGATAAGAGAAAGACAAGAATATTTTTGAGATGATTATTATTACAATGTATTTGAAAGATAAATAGCTATGGAGAGATGAAGAGTTCAGTGGCATCCATGGCAAAAGAAAAGGCACCAGGCCCAAATGACTTTACAGTAGAATTTGTTTTTTAAATTTAAAACTAAGAAGTTATCACATCTACATAAAGTTTTCCAAAGCATACTACAGACATGAACAATCCCAAACTCCTTTCAAAAAGCTTATATAACATTAATCCTAAAACCAAATAAGAATGAAAGGAGTGTGGAAAATTATCACCAAATATCAATTCTGAATTTGGATTACGAATTAGTTGCTAAGATTTTTAATAATAAATTAATACAATATATGGAAAATATGATGTATGCTAACTAAAATTAATTCTTGCTCAGGAGAATAATATAGTTTATTTTTTATACATCTGTTTATTGACTTTGTCTTCAACTACTGGATATGCCCCATGTCAATCTGCTGGGTCCCTGCAAGTCACTCCAATGGTCTCAGACTATATGCTGCTTGTCATCCCTGGTTCCTGCACAGGTCATGCAGAAAAGATGATTGAGTGGAATTGTATCCTTGGACTCCTTAGATAAATATGTTTTCCAGTATCATATGTTTGTAATATTTCTGCAATTTATGATGCTCCAACAGCAAAAATAAAAATCAATGGGAGAGTAAATGAAAATATAAGCTTAGAAGAAAAGCAAAGCAGGGTTACCCCTTAATAGCCCTCATTATTTATACTGTATTGGAAAGTTTTCTTAATTAAGCTACATGAAAACAATAATACAAAGGAAATACTTGTGGGCAAACATAACTTTATATTAAATGCAGGATCTAGGTCAAAAAAGTGTTTACAAGATAGAGCATTCCTAAACTTTGCATGCAAAACAGTGTAAAGAAAGATACCATTGACTAAGAACAGCAACGGCTACAGAGAGAGTGAATAAAACTGCAGAGAAGCAGATGGATTCACACACCAGAAACCTGACTCGTGGAATGTGAAAGTCCAGGGGTGGGCACATTTAGTAAGGGAGGAATGCAATTGAGATGGACTGGGGAAAACTCGGGGTGGGGGGCACATTTACAGACTGACTGAGGTGGAAACTAAAACATGCCCTTTGATAATTTTCTACCCCCCCCACACACATTATCCTTAAAATATATATAATCAGCTCTGAGGAAAAAATTGGAGGGGGAGATTTATTATTATTGCTGGAGAGGGAGCCAATGGGAAAAAAGAGGCCAAAACATTACCAGAGATTCGAACCCCAGTAAGTTGGATTCAGCGAGGTCATTCATAGTGTATGACTCTACCATGTATGCCACTCTGTCAGAACAGCCAAGCACCACACAATCATGCACTTATACTGCTCTGCATCAGTGAGACTAGCTACAGTATGTGTACTGCACTATAATGACCAAGCTATTATTGACACGTAGGAGTTTTCACTTATGCTATTTTATCTGTGTAGACTTTACTGCATTGTTATTCACACACATTCTTGAATGCATACTTCAAATGCATATGCAGATAATGTGCTTTCTATGCTAACAGAGCCTATCAACAATTTAAAAGAAGCTTTGACAAGGTCACGTGATGCAGCCAAGCTAGGTGCAGCAAGGCTCCTGCAGCTCCTTCCCTTGATGGGTATTTTTTTCTTTCATTTACCCCCCAGTGTTGGTGACCTGGTGTTTTTGTGGTAGTAAAGATGTTTGGCCATGGTTGGGAAACCGGTGAGTGATAAAACCGGCACTTCAGCTAAAATGCAACCTGTTGGCCTCTCCATCACCTCCTGAAAATGGGCATGGAAGTCTGTCAGACCAGCAGGTGGTGCATAAGATGGAGGCCAGCTTTGGCACTCACAAATTGAGTGAGATTAAAGTTTTTATGAGCTGAATCCATAATTATTTAAATAACATTACTGTTCTTTGACAGTGTTTTTTGTTTCTGTAGAGGCTTAGGGCCATCATATGAAACAAGCTGAATCGCGAATTGAACACTTGGAAGATTGGGCCTATTCTGCTGAGAGACGCCTGGGCCTAGCTGAGAGGGTGATCCACTCCATGTGGGACAAACTTGATGATCAGTGAGACCACGTGATGCAGGCAGCCTGGTGCTAGCTCTCTCTACTCACTCCAGCCACCCGCTCATTTGTTTATCTTATTTTCTGAGCTACAGCATTAAAAATCATCTGCAATCCTACTCAGTAGACGTCAGAGGTAATTGCCTACCTCTCACTAATTAGATCCCTCTAATGGAGATTGAGATGAGGAAATCTTTACCGAAACACACGCCACCTGCAACTCCAGAGAAAGGCCCTAAAAAGCCTAGAGCCTCCAGCAACTAGGACACTGAGGGGAGCCTTAGCGTACCGTCAGAAATGGAACCACTTACATTAGCAGGCTTCCTAGCAGAATTTAGACCGTTCAAAGAGGAGCTGAGATCTCTTACCTCAGAGATAAAATAAATCTCGCATTCTCTGGAGGATATCTCTCGCCGAACAGCTGATATGGAAACTCGGGTCATACCCCTCAAAAAGCACATAAATAGGATTGACCCAGAGCTTACAATGACTAGACAAAAGATCACAAAAATGGAGCTCAAAATGGAGGATCTCGAAGGAGGGAGCCTTAGAAACAATGCGGTGCTTTAGGATTACCAGAAACCCAGAAAGGTCAAGATGCCATATTATTCATACAGACATTCATTGAAAAAGTAGCTGGCCCCTCACCATTCGACTCCAAGTATGTGATTGAGAGAGCGCATTGAGCACTTAGACCTACCTCCCCGACTGGATCCCACCTAGACCGATCATCTTTCGATTTCTTAATTATTTAGAATGCCAGCACTTTCTTTCCAAGGTCAGGGAGCACCAAGAAATCCACTGGGAAGGAATCATGGTACGAATTGAACAGGATTTACCGGCTACTGTACGACAGCGCTGCACTGATTTCCACTCGCTGGTATCCAAGCTGATTGCCGCGGGAATTAGTTTCCGCATGAATTACCCTACAAAATTACAAGTTTTGCTGGCAGGTTTATGGCATAGCTATGAAGACCCTGATGCTGCCTGATCAAGCCTGAAAGTCTCCCTGCCAGACCTCTTTCGTGATACCTGAACTGCACTGTTGGGATCTGCCCCCCCCTTTCACTAAACTCTGAGGAAAAGTGCAAATAATCCAAGATATTTATGCTACAAATATCTCTTTATCTGGGTCTGTTTCTTCATTTAGTTGAAGCCTAGAAGAGTATCACGGAGAATGTAGGGTGCTCATATCTCGGGAAGTGTATAACACAAAGTGCAGTAATGCTTGTCGATCCAGCGGTCTCCGCATTCACTCATCGAGACAAATGACAGGGGGAGGTTGATACAGCCTCAGAGGACTTGTTGCGGAGCAAAGGGAACTCCAATTATGAATATATCACCTGAAAAAGTCATATCTATCTCTTGTTCACCTCCTTAACGCGACTCGAGTGATGCTGTTCCACTGAACACAATTTTACTTTCAACTGATGCCTCTGATTCATGCAGTTTGTCAAAATGCCCACTAGAGGTCATCGTAATATTACTTTGTGACTAAGGCTTACTAATATGCATAGTTTGCTTTTCTGGGTGTAACTCTGGATCTAAGTTGTTTTATTTTGTCCCTGATCGTTGTTGGGATACTATAAACACACTATTCAAGGTGATTAACATATAGTGAAGTATATAGGGATCTAATTAGGCTCAGTTCAAGAAATAATGTCTGTCTTGTTTCAGGATTTAGATAATGGCCTGGATATTCAAAAGGGTTGAGCATGCGCAAGTCCAAAAATTCGCCATTTTGCGATATTCAGAAGGAGGCAGTTGAGCCACCGAAAACATGCTGAGCAACAGCGCGGTAAATGAAGGCATCACGCGGAACCGAAGGGTGGATCCATGCATAAAGAGTGCAATGATATTCAAAGACTTGCGATTGCGCAACAGCGGAAATAGCCGGAAATTGCGACTAGCGGGAAATGAGCCAAAATAAAAGGCTCAAGAAGCGCGCAAGAACGCTACAAGGATGCCAAGTGGGGAGAGAGAGAGAGAGACAGACAGACAGACAGACAGTGACAGGCTAGGGCAGGCAAGGCAAGCATGGGCCATAGGCTGTAGAGGCCAGCGGAGGTGACGGTGCAGTGGAAGTAGCAGTGAGGACAGCGGGGTAACACAGCAACACCAGCCAGGAGGTCAGAAGCCAAGGAGATGGACAGTGCCAGCTTCACATGGAAGCTGTAATGAGGGGTGAGAATGCATGCTGCAGGGGCGTGGCCATGGAAGGGCCTGTCGGCGAGTATGCCCCAACAAACAGTACCGTGCCGCATCAGCTTTGAGCTGTACACAGATGTAGAGATCGTGGGCGGTGCCGCCTGAACAGGGCAATACTGAGGCGGCTCTGTGAGCTGTGCAGTGATGTGATGCAGGCACCCTCACGACGGAGTCACGCTCTGTCGGTGGAGACCAAGGTGACAGCCTGCATGTGCCTGCTCGCCAGGGCACCTTCCAGAGGCCAACAGGGGACACCACAGGCATCACACAGTCGGCCACGCCACGCATCCTCACCCAATTCCTTAGCGCACTGCTGCCACATGCTGCGGAGCATCCATTTCCACAGCACCGCTGCAGGCGATACAGCAAACATGCAGGAGTTCCACAGGTAGCACATATGCCTGACATGCTAGGGGCCAAAGACTGCACCCATGTGGCCATTCGCACGCCACCTGGCCCCAATGGGGCTGCATATATGAACAGAAAGGGCTTCTTCAGTGTCAACTGCCAGGTGGTGTGTGATGCCACTGGGCGCATAACCAATGTCTGTGCCACACACCCTGGTGGAGCACATGATGCCTTCATATGGTATCAGTCCGCACTGTGCCATCGATTCGACAGTGGGGACATCCCCACAGGCAATCTAGTGGGTGAGTACGCATGTATGGAATGCAAACCGGGCAAGGGTGGGAATGCCACAGGTGCCATGGTAGTGGCACACAGGGATATGGGAAATATGGACCTGAACATGAGACTGATCTCCACTATCTCCACACAGGTGACAGCGGATACCCACTCCATCCCTGGCTGCTCACACCGTACCAGTGCCCCATGACCCCATCGCAGCAACGCTATAATGAGGCACATGCTTCCACACGCAACATCATAGAGCGGGTGTTTGGGATGCTCAAGGCACGCTTCCGATGCCTAGACACCTCCGGCGGTGCCCTAAAATACAGCCCCCAAAAGGCCTATGGGATATTCCTGGCCTGTTGCATCCTGCACAACATGGCCAAAGACTATGGGATAGCCCTACAGGTTGAAGAGGGGGACAGCGATGGGGATGCCAGTGGCGCCGGTATTGATGGTGATGAGCAGCCCCCCTAGGACGGCGGGACCCCCGACTGATCCGGCAGGCCTAGTTGCACTGGGACACCATCACAGAGGAGCACTATGCAGAACACAGGTAAGTCAAGGGGACATGTGCAACCAACACTGTCCATGCGCAAACCACAGGCACACAGGGTAACACACCAGGGGTGCATGACGGCCAGGGGAGTGGAAGGGTCCAGGCATGCAAACATGCCATCAGGGAGGGGGTGAACACTCATATGGACACACACACACCAGGCACAGAGTGTACATGGGCAGATGCACAGCACAGCATAACCGACATTGCTAACACACAGAACCATTGACCACCCCCACCACCTGTACTGTCCAAGTACGTGTGTCAGATGCTGGGCACCCTTGCACCTTGGTGTACAGTACAATGCAGGCATCATCATGCACACGCACCTGTGGAAAGCAGTTGGGAGGGTGTGCAGGTGGTCCGTGTGTCGGCATGTTGAGCAGAGCACCCAGCAGTGCACTGCCCACCATGACACACATTGCACACAGGGCAGCACCAGACAGGGCCCGCACTGGGAGACAGGTCAGTCATGTAGCACTGTCCCACGGCCACCGCGGATGCATGGGCAGCCCCGCCGTGACCCAACAGCCCTGGCAGGCTGAGCAGGGGCCACATGGGGTGGCACTGTTGGACCACCAGGGGTCCCACTGCGCGAACGCGACCTTGCCCGCACAGGGGTCTGCAGCATGCCAAACAAACCTGCACCAGGGGTGCTCGGGATGGCCACAGCAGAACCCGGCGTCGACAGGCCTGGTGTCGCACGATGCCGGGGACCGGGAGTGGAGAGTGAACTGTGTGGGGTGTGCGGTACAGGGGCACCTGACTGTGTGCCCAATGCATCCACGACAGAGACCTCTGCCTGGGTCAGCCTGTCAATGGCGGCGGTCACATCCGTCCGCATATGAACCAGTTCTGCACGGTCCAGAGCACACTCCCTGCTGTGCCACTCCACAGCCACAGACAGTGTCTCCACGGACATTGCAACCCGCCTCTGCTGCTGTACTGATTCCTGCAGCAGGTGGGTGTGCTCGTCCAATGGGTACTGTGCCCCAACGGCATCCTGTCCCCCAGGGTGTGGAAGGTCCTGATGCACAACACCCCTTGAGGGTGGGCGCTGTTTGCCAGGACCAGGAATGGGTGGATCAAAGGGCAGCGGACATGTGCCACTGCTTGACACTGTACCCCCAGACCTGGTGGGTGACTGCTGCTGCTGCCCCTCCAACCGCTGTGCCCCAGGGTCCACTCGTTCCACCGCTGTGTCCGCAACAGTGCCAGACACCTGCACAGCCACTGGTGCTGCCCCACCCGTGCTGACAGGCACAGCCTGGGACTGTGCCAACATGCTGGTACACAAGTTGGAACCAGAAAGGCCTGGGGGCACATGCTGGCCTGCTATGTGTCCGTCATGGGACACACACCTATCACTGCCCATTGCAGTCCTTGCATCATCAATGGTGCAGGTACGTGCTACAGCCACAGTCACAGCGTGCTGGCATGCTTGCATGCCAGACTGCTGAGACACAGGCTGTGCACCCCCCACACCCGAATCACCGACACCAGAGTTGGCGGCCCAGCGTGCATGCTGCTGCAGTGCATGCTGGCTGGTGACAGAGGTGGATGGACCCTCCTCCATGTCCAGCAGGTCATCATCACTGCCTGGACCCACCACCACTGTCTCCTGAAGATGAACAGGATCTGTAACAGAAAGAGAATACATGTGAGTGCATGTGAACAACCTTCCCCCCCCCCCAACACCACCACCATGTCATACCGTGCAGTGATGGGCTTCCACCTGTCTGGAATCCACCTCCTGGTACGCCCTCAATAGTGCTCCGCTGCATTGATGCAGCCAGTCTCTCCTCAGCAGGGGTCAGCTCCAACACCGCTGGCTGGCACCCGCCAGTGCCAGCACGTGCCGGCCTGAAGGCTGCCACCTTCTCCTTCAACCTCCTGCGGTCTGTCCCCATCTTCTTCTTGCATTCCTGCACGGAGTGCTGGTGGCTTCCATGCAGGTTCACGGCCCGAGCTACCCACTCCCATGCAGCCGCACAGGACTGAGGGGTGCCCCTCCGTCCACTCAGTAGTGGCTCCTCCTCCAGGTAGGCCTGGAAGAGGGCCTCTGTCTCTGCTGGGGTAAAGTTGGGCCTCCTCCTATGCCCACCATCCTCACCCTCACCTTGTCTCTGCTCAGTCATGGCTATCTGTATGGGGGGAAGTGGACACCTGTCACTGTGCAGTCTACAGCATTTTCCCATGACCATTGTCCAGAACATCACACAGCATGCAACTCACCTCTCACCTGCAGTACCCGAATCTGGCCAGCGAGCCCAGTATCGCACATTTATAGCGCAATGCATGCAAATTAGGAGTGGAGCAACTATATGAGATGCAAATCACGCCACTGCGCCTTTGAATGGCTGATCAGATGATTTGCATGTGTCGGCTGAATATCACGAAGTTGCGCTTTGCGCAATTCGGTTGAGTCGGCTGAGCCAATGGCGCAGATCTGTGACTGTGTGGTACACTGCATTGCGCATGCCCAGATAGCTTACACAGGCATCTGCCGTGCTGCTGATGTGCTGTGTGCGATTGGCAATTCAGGCCATGGCCACCATTGTGCCAGTGGCGCTACAGCACTGGGCACTATATGGCGCTGTGGCACTACTGCGCAATAGTCCACTGTGGCACTGGTACGCAGGTGGTCGGTCACGCAGGATGCGTATCCATCAGATGGCGCTGTGCATGACCTTGTGTCATTGCCCATGACCTGGTGTCTGACCTTTGCCCCCTGGCGCTGTTTGGCTGCCATGTGTATGGCCCTATTGCGCTGTCTGGTGACAGCGCTATGTGAAGTGATGGCGCTGTTCGAACAGCGCAATTGGAACCCATGGTGGTCTATTGCGCAACATCTCCACGTGGGGTTACAGCACAGCGGGGCGCCATATTGCCTGCTGTAAAGTTGGTACCATGGCACGCAGGAGGGCAGTGCAGTGGAGCCCCGTAGAAGTGGCCAACTTGGTGGCCCTGGTGGAGCCCCACTATGGGGCACTGTATGGTGAGGTGACCCTCACCATTGCTAGGACCCAGGTCTGGCAGCAAGTGGCCAGTGACCTAGTGGGGGTCACTGGGTGGTGCCGGTCAGCTGAGCAGTGCCGGCACTGGTACAGTGACCTCCGCAGGAGGGATCCTCATCTTCTGGAGCGGCTACAGTCACGTGCCAGGAGGGGTGTGGTGCCTAGGCCTGGTGGGTGTACCATCTATGCACCTGTATTCTCTGTAGGGGTGTGAGTGTGTTTTGGTGGCTGTGCATAGGTGATGGCTCTGCCATGGTTGGCTGTGTCAGTGTGTGCAGGTGTGAGATGCATGGGTCTGGCTGTGTGGGCAAGCACTCTCACTGGGGCAGGGGGCAGTCTGCTTTGGAGTCACACTGATGTTTTTCTCAACATATGTCTCCCACAGGCCGGGATGTGAGGATGCAGGCACGGGGTGAGGAGGGCCGTGCCAGGGCCCCGGTGCCGGTTGGTGGTGCTGTGGGTGGTGCACCCCAGCAGCAGCAGCAGCAGCAGCAGCAGCAGTGGCAGACCCAGCTGCTTGAGGAGTGTGAGTATCATTACTTCATAAATGCTATTGCATGCTGGGGGGGCAAGACCACCAGCCATGCACAACACAACCATGCACGACACAGGTGACATGCATCACTGTCCAGTGTCACAGCACGTCTGTGTATGCGTCACTGGTGGTCCATGCATGCACTGGGCACATAGCTGTGTAACTGGCATCGCACCACATTGCCACATCACTTGACAGCCTTGTTTGTGCTGTGATGGACATGGGCAGTATGTGTGTGCAGTGGTGCACATAGCTGGTGCCACCTGTTTGTGATGGCTATGTGCATTTTCACTGTGGGTGGGTGCATGCCATCACAGGTGTGGGACATTGGACTATATGGCTTGCAGATTGGGTGGTGTTCAGGGTTGTGGTCAGTCACAGCCATTGACTGTGTTCCCATTTTCCTAGGCCTCACTGTTCTCAGGAGGATACAGCGGGAGATAAGTGGGCTGGCACAAGTGTCCCTAGACAACCAGGCCATCCTCAGTGACATCCGTCGACATGGCCTGCGGAGGAGGCATCGCTGGGAACAGCAGCACCGGGCAGAGGAGGAACAGCCTGCTGGGCCTTAGGCCACATTACCCTTCCCACTTCACCCATCCCTACCACCCTGCCTTCCCTCTCCAAGTTGTTCATCCCTACCCTTGCCCACCCTACCTTGTACCCGTACCCCCTTGTAAATAGTTATGGTTGATTGTTTTGTGCTTTACATTTTGATAATACATTTATATTTTGATATGAATACTGTGTTGGTCTCTGATTTGCAGCTGGCTATGGTTACTCAGTTGCAGTGGTGTACATGCCATCTGGGGTGGTATGGTCCTGGTGTGTGTGTGTGTGTGTGTGTGTGTGTGTGTGTGTGTGTGCGTGTGTGTGTGCATGGGGAGGTATCTCCAGCATGGCAGTGACTTTCTGTTGGTCTTGCCGTCTGCTGCCACCCACTGCTGGGTGCACAGGGTGTGTCTGGCTTGTATGCTTCTCTGCTGCACGGGGTTGACGTGTGCCGGGGGGATGCATGGTTTCCTGCAGTGCCAGTCACTGCACATGGGTGGTGTCTTGGGGTCATGGTGCAGGGTGTGCTGTGCGTACGGGGGGCTGATGTGCACTGTGGTTGTCAACCCCCTGTGTGTGGCACTCTCAGCCTGCCAGTGGTTGTGCTGGGGCATCATGGCTCTGCTGTGCTTTGTTGGCTTGTCCCCATGGGCCACTAGATCATCTGTCCCACCCCCAGTGATGCTGTGCTTGGGGTGTGCAGGTGTCTTGTTGGTTCTGCAGTGTGTTCCTGTGCCCATGTGTGGCATGGCTGGCGGTGGGCCCCAGCCTGCCTCCCTGGATGTGCAGTTCCATTGCTCTGCGGGGGTGGGGCTCTGCTTGCACTATGGCACCTCTGGACTGCTCAGCTGGGCTGCCCTGGTTGTGCTATAGTGCAACCTTTCTGCTCAGCTTCTCCTTCCTGGTTGCGCTATGGCGCAGTATGTGCAATATTCAGACGTTGGCTGCTTGCGCAATTTTTTCTGCTCCATGTTTGAATATCGCGCCTGTTGCGCATATGCGCAATTGGTTTGTGCTTGCTCCTGCTGTTGCGCACATTTTGGGCGCAGTTTGAATATCTGAGCCCATGTGTACAAATTACTCAGTTTATTCTAGATTAATGCTTCATCACTCAATGTTACAGATACTGTTATGTTTCATCTCATTACTTGTACTACCTCAGGATATACTTCGGGGTGTTTGATTCACTAAAGTGCATAGTCCATCTTAATAGACTGATTTAGTGACTTAAACTGATTTAACTTGATTCAGTTCATTTTGAGGACTTCATAGATATCCTATTTAGGTTGATTTTTGAATAGAGAGACATAGAGGGAGTTAATTAGATGCAATCAAAGAAACAATTAAAGGGGTTACTTACTGATTTAGATATTATGCACAACTCATACTCCCTCTTTGAGATAAACATATTTTTACTTATAGTTATAAGGATTTCAACGTATTGTTATTTTATTATTTCCACAACTTCAGGAAGTAATCTATGGTAGTTGGAGGGAGGGAGCTATGATGATGGCGAACTGTGGAACGCAGTCCGCAATAGTAGTGGGATATGGGAGGGTTGTTTCCCTTAAATAAAACTGTTGCATTATCTGAAAGGGGTAATTGAGGGGTAGCAAGAAATATGAAGTTGTATATGGATAACATGAAGGGGATGATCTTCAACACAGAATCATGGGAAAGAATGATCTTGGCAAATTTCTGGTTCAAGGGGGAACTCATATACATACTCCTTTATCTTAGCAGGGATGGCTAACACCATTAAAATTACCACTTGGGAATGTGAAGGGCCTCAGGCAACAATTGAAACAATATCAGCTATTGAAACATTTAGCATTATTATCCATATATGTTGCATTTATACAGGAGTCACATCTTCTGGACTCGGAGGCTATTCCAAGTCAGAAGATAACAAATAGGATGTTTTTTCAGCAAGAGGAACTACTCGAAGTAGTGGGGTCCTAATCCTGATATCAAAAAAAATTCCCTTTTCACTCATCCAATTAATCAGTGACCCACATGGTAGAGTTGTTTTTATTCACTGTACTTTATACAATATAGAACTCTTGGTGGGATGTGTTTATGGGCCCAATATAGACTCTCCGGATTTCTTCACACAGCATATTAATGTACTAACCCCCTTTGCATCATTACCAATAATCCTCGGTGGTGACATAAATACCATTTTTGACTCTTCACTTGATCAACGAGCATTCCGTGAGTTGGCAGACAATTTTGGTTATGTGATGTATGGCATATATTTCATCCCACTGAAAAAAGCTATACTTTCATTTCCCCCATTCACAAAACCGCATCCCGTATTGACTACTTCCTGTTATCTCAAATTCTTCTGGTCGGAATTCTGAATGTATCCATTCAACCTGGCCCACCCTCCAACCATTCATTAGTAATCTGTCACTTATCCCTGTTATCTTCTTCCCAAAGGAATGCACAATGGAAAATTAATAATCAGCTACTGAAGAAACCCGCAATGGTCTCCACACTCAACAAACACATTGAGCAATTCATTGAGGTCCATCAAAGCACAACGTCCAGACCAGACCTTATATGGTGTGCTTTTAAGGCCTATATTAGGGGCATACTAATTAGCTTATCTTCACAAAGAAAGAAAAGAAGGGAACAGGAGCTATTTACATTACTTAATCAGATTAGGGCAATTGAAACAACTCTGACACCCCATTCTCCAGAAGATATTAGACAAAAATTAGCCAAATTGAGGGATGCATATCTAGAAATTTTGAGGGAAAAGGCCAAATTTGCTATCCTGAGAACAAAAGCAACATACACAGACCAGAGGGAAAAGGCAGGGCATTTACTAGCACTCAGAATCAAACAACAGGAATCATCTAAACACATCCCATCTATCCATTCCCAAGCAGATGGCACATTGAAAACATCCCCAATAGACATTGTATCCAAATTTCGAGATTATTATACCAAACTCTATGGTTCCATGTCAAACCCACCCTCGGATCAAGAATTAGATTCTTATTTAAACACATCTAAACTACCCTTTCTTCCAGAGATAAAACAACAGTCACTTATAGCCCCCATATCTTATAGGAAGTAGATAAAACAATTCAATCCCTGCCCTCCGATAAAACACTGGACCCGGATGGCTTCTCGGCCAACTTTTATAAAAAATTCCAAAAACAGTTAATTCCCTTGCTACTATCTCTATTCCAACAAATTTTATCAGGAGCATCTGTAGATAGCACTCTATTTGAAGCCTTAATAGTTCTTATTCTCAAGCCGGATAGAAAGCCGGAATTAACTACTAGCTACCGTTCAATATCTTTACTAAACCAAGATATTAAAATACTAACTAAATTAATAGCAGAATGCATTAATATCATTTTACCAGAACTTATTGGACCTGAAAAAGTAGGTTTCATGAAAGGGTGCTCGTCAGTAGATCATCTCCGAACACTCTCACATGTTCTCTCAGCATCTAGAGATGCTCATTTCCCTGCTGTTTTAGTCTCGCTCGATGCTGAGAAAGCATTTGATAGAGTGGACTGGAACTTTTTGTTCCATGCCCTCAATGCCTACAAATTTCCTATCGAATTCCAAAACTGGATAAAAACACTATATCATGCCCCTTCAGTGTGGATTACCACCAATGGTGCGATATCAAATCGTTTCCCCTTACAGTCCGGGAATAGACAGGGATGTCCCCTATCCCCTATACTTTTTAACCTGTATTTGGAACCCCTAATCCGTAGATTAATGGACTGTGAGCAGATCCAAGGTATACCCGTCACATCCCAAATAATTAAGGTCTCGGCATACACCGACGACATTCTCTTACAATTATCCCATCCAGATACCTCCATTCCCTTCATGCTATCACTTATCAGAAAATATAGTCAATTATCTAATTATAAGCTCAATATAGATAAAATGCTTGTATTTCCCCTTAACCATAAGGTAATCAAAAGATCTGTCACTGACTTGGGTTTGTCATGGAAACAAGATTCCCTAAAATATCTGGGCATCATAATCCTCAGGAACCCTTCCCTTTTTCAAAAACTAAACTTAGACCCCCTCATGAAAATTATTAGTCTGGATCTGGATAGATGGTCCAAACTCCTTATCTCCATATGGGGCAGAGTTAATTTAGGTAAGATGAATGTATTTCCTAGGCTTTTTTATCCCCTGCAATTACTTAACATTTGGCCACCTCTCTCTTGGTTCAATAATGTTCATAGACTTATCATGAGATTTATTTGGTCCAACAAACAACCTTGATTGGCTTATTTTAAGTGAGCAGCCCCCAAGGACAGAGGGTGTTTATGCCTCCCTCATTTAACTTTCTATCACTGGGCTAGCCATACTGTTAAATACCTTAGGTGGTTGTCCCCCAAGGAAGATGCATTCAATTCCCCTTCCTCTCCCCAATGGCTTAAAATTGAACTATCTGTCATTCACAACAGTGGTCTAAACCCTGCTGCACTTCTCCATATTAAGGTTGGGGTCCTTCCTCCAAATTTAAAACTAACCCCCATAGCCATTTCCATTAAAATTCACTCACAATTCTGTAATTTCCTTAAATATAATCACATTCAGGATCCATCACAGCCCATATGGGGGAATCCAAGCTTACAGACAGACAACAAAATACTCGTAGCTAACTGGCTACCTCATATTATTGAACCACGTCTTCTCTCATTTATCTCAGAAGGAAACTCCTGGCTCTCCTCTGTGGAGATTTTAAGCACCTACAATTTATCCACAAATTATAACTTTAAACTTTTCCAACTAAAACTTCTCATTCTGAAGGTCTTCGGAGTAACTCCTCCTCAGCAAGATGCGCCATCCTTTCATAGTATAATAAGCCCCGTGCCTGGCCTCCAACAATCAGTGTCCAGTTGTTACAAAGTATTGTACAACTGGGCTTATCCAACTTGTTTCACTCCATTGGACTACTGGGCAACCTTCTTTCCCGATCGAGAATTAGACTGGACTGCACTATGGCATAATTGCCATAAATACGTTACCCAAGACCAACTACACCTTACCCAATTCCATATATTACATAACTTACATTATTCTCGACAGAAATTATTCAGATTGGGTCTACTCCCAACTCCCATTTGTACTAGATGTAAGAAAGAAGAAGAATCTCTGTATCACATCTTCTGTATTTGTCCTAAAATTACTCAACTTTGGATTACTATTCAGCAAAAAAGTGACCCTTTATTGGGTATGCATGACCTGTTTACCCCAGAAATCTGCCTATTGGGGCATACATGGAGATTCCTGCATCTATCAGGAGGTACCACATGGCCCTTATCTCCATGTTCATTAAGAAATTAGTTCTACGTCACTGGAAGGACAGTGACAATATCTCATATTCAGAGTGGCTCAATGAACTCCTCGCAAATCTCAGGACAGAAAAAGCAATAGCGAGTCTTAATAATAAGCCTGATAAATATGCAAAAATATGGGATCCCTACATACATTGTACTCCTTTGAAATTCCTACCCCTGTATATATCATTCCATTGTTCAAGTAGATTCCAGATGAACATCTGTGTTGAATAAGTAGAAGGAGGGGGAGGGTTAAATGGTGGGGGAGAGGGTGGGGTGGGAGGAGGGAAGGTTGAGGACAGATCCTAGATATTGTATATATCATGTCAACGATGCATTGTTTTTCCAGACCTGTTCTCATTTTTGTGAAACATCAATAAACTTTAATTTGAAAAAATAGAAAAATACTTAATGATCAGGAGTCATGAGTTGGTGGAGCAAAGTGCAGTTGTTTGGATTGCCTGAGATATTGGAGGGTGGAGACATGATTCTTTTTCTGCAGATTCAGCTCCCTCAGTGGCTGCAGCAAAACATGGATGCTTCCATTGAAATAAAAAGAGCTCATAGCTTTCCGACTGGCCTCCTTTGACAGATTCTACAGTGCAGCCTCACCCTGTGGTTTTCAAATTGCTGTGGTATATTGATAAGGAGCGCACTTTGAAGGAGGTGCAGGCAGTGAAGGGCATTCCCTTGAAGACCTAATGGTTGAGGCGCTAAGGGTTTTGTTTTGTTTGCTTCTGTAAGCCTCTTGACAATGGTACTGATCTTTGGAATAAACCATACACTTTAAGTGGATTAAGCAACTTCTGGAATGCTGGCATTACTTATTACAGAATTTGGACTGTCTATCCTTTCTGGCACCCACCATCCATAAACCTGTGTGCAACAATGATATATTTACGATGGAAGGAAGTCCACCTGTACTTTCTTCCAGGCTTTCCGAAATGGGTGTCAGAACGTCGTAGGGATTTTGACTGGGTCAGAGATCTGCCAAGAGACTGAGGTGTTAAATGCTTCCTGGCTCCTCCAGCAACTTTATGAATCTTTGTACAGATTCAGGTGGAATCTTTCACTTCACCAGTGGTGTCCCAGCAGTTTATTTTGGACAATTCCTGTTTGATTGTGGAGATCTCTTCAACAGTGTTTAAGACTTGTCTGGACCCTAAACCCCAGAGGGTGCCACTGGCTTTAAACACCCAACCTGTGGCAGATCACAAGGTGCTCAGAGCTCTCCATCTTGACAGCCATTTCGGGATGAGGGCTCGATGGACTGAGGACATATTGTTTTGTACAGGCATGAGAGATGGTTCTTCTCCCCACATACTGGACAATATCTATGTATGTATTTTGTTCTGTGACTTGTGCTGAAGTAGGTATACGTTTTGCACCCTCTGTAGCACTGACACTTTAGTTTATTGTTCTCTCTGACTATCCTGTGCAGCCAAGGGAGGGTTTCTTTGTGCTACAGTGTCATGTTCTGAGGGATGAGCCTGGGTGCTTTTTGTTACTTCTGTGGGGGACTGCCATAGTATTGGGGGAGCTCTGTATCTCTTGTTTTTTTCTACATCCATTTTCTTGTCCTTGGGAAACCTAGTGTTTTTAATAGTTGTTTGGTTATGCAGAGTGTTGGAGGGCCACAAGGGGCTTTGCCATTGTTTTCATTAGTTATCCCTGATGGATAGAGGAGCTGTTTTAAGACTATTGCTGTCTTGGTGGTCCTGTCATAGGTTCTTTAGGATGGGAATGTGTCTTTTTGGGGGGTTGGATTGGTTTGCACTGTTTTGTTGTATTTTGCTTTCTCCTGTCCATTGTTTATTACCCAAGGCTCACTCTGGTTTCCAATTGGGGTAGCTGGTATGAGGCTTGATATTATTTTGGAGAGGGCATGACCAGTTCTCTGGCTGCTCTGAATGGGCATGGAAGTTTCTTTGTTGTCCCATGGTGGAGTGGGATTATTTGTCTTTGTTTTTGTATGGTTTGGTTCTTCAAGTGTAATTTGGTGGCGTGCAGAGTGGGTGAAGTATTTGTTACATGCCATGTTCAGTTATTATTGGAATGTTGATCACTTTTTGGTTTGTTGGTTTGTTTGCTTTCTGGTTAATGATCCATCTTGCTAGTCTGGGTTTTCCTACCAATGTTTTTTTTTCTACTGTTGGGATGTCACCACGCAGGGGGATTGGAAGGTTTGTCTTTTTTTCATTCTCTTTAAGTCGTGGGGCAAGTGAAGTTATGGGATTTGTTTAAGATGATGTATAAGGTGGTATCTTGGAATGTGTGGTGAATGAATGGACCAATTAAACATAAACAGGTGTTATCTCGTATCAGAAAAATTTGATGGCAAATTGTGCTTTTGCAAAAGGAGGTGGATAAATTTATGATGGGTTGAAGGGGCACATTTTTGCAGCTTCATTCACCTTGAAGAAGAGGGAGTTATGATTTTTCTAACCAAGGATGTAAACTTGTTAATACAGATCTGAGATTATACTTATTATTCTGTCGGTCATCAGACTTAAAGTAGTATAGATTTATTTTTTGATTTCTTATTCTTCACTTCAAAATCGAGTGTCAGTTTCTATGGAGCCCATGGTCATTTCCAATCATTCTCCAATTACCCTTGCCTTTTCCATGGAGAGTGGGGAGCCTCAGTCTGTATGGTGGTGCTGTAATGCTAGTTTTTTTGTAAGATTCTCGATATAAGGAGAGGATTGGCAGGAAGTTAGTAAGTATTTTTTGTTTCATAATATGGGGGGATTGCCTCTAAGTGGGTATGAGTAGGTCTCAAGGCTTACTTTTGGGGGGAAATCATTGCTTATTTTTCAGCATACAAGAAGGAATGACAAGCTAGGCTTCAGACTTTCGAGACCCATCTGGGTACTCTTGAAAAGCATCATAAAGCCAGATCAGGGAATTCCTCTTTATTTCAACATATCTGGGAACTTCAGTTTCAAATTAATTTATTAAACACTCAGTAAGTAGATTTAGGCCTTTGTAGGACCTTCCAGAGGTACTGGGAGGGTAGAAAAAAGCTGGTGGTTTATTGGCTTATCAACTCAAATAATTGGCAGCCTCTAGTAAAATCCCATATAATAAATGGGATGATCGTATCATTTTAAATTCTGAAGGGATGAGTTTACCATTTAGGGATTATTATGGTCAGCTTTATGCCGATTGGAGGGTACAGGATGGGTTTCTGGTAGATATTCAGGATTTTACGGGGTCTCTTACCCTTTCATGCCTCTCGTATGAGCAGTGTTTGGATCTGGAGGTGCCCATTACACCTCAAGAGGATTAAGTAGCAGTGTGGCAGTTACAGGGTGGTAAGAGCTCGCTACTGAATGGATTCCACATTGAGTTTTAAAAAGTGGCAGGGGACTTGGTGTGTCCAGTGTTGGCTGAGATGCTGGAGGATGCTTGGAAGGTTGGAGAGCTTCCACTAGCTATGTATGATGCCATTATTATGGTTTTGGCCCAAAAAAGATAAAGATCTGTATCAATGCACTAGTTATTGTCCTATTTCCCCTCCTAAAAGTCAAAAGGTATGATCAAAAATCTTAGCTAATCGACTGACTAGAATTTTGCCTGAGCTTAGTCCACCCAGATCAGGTGGGTTTTGTGGGTGGCTGGTTTTGAACTCACAACTTGTGGTGGGTCACAAGGATACTCAGTTGTCTCCATCTGCCTGACACCTCAGGATGAGGACTCAATGGATTGAGGACTTATTTCTTTATACAGATATTTGATATGGTTTCTCTCCCTATCTATGGGAAAATATATATGTATGTATTTTCTTCTTTGTGACTTGTGCTGAAGTAAGTGTACTTTTTGCTGGGGAGCTGGGACTTTGGTTTATTGCTCTCTCTGACTATCCTGGGTGGTCAAATGAGGGTTTCTTTGTGCTGCAATGTCATATTCTGAGGGGTGAGCCTGGGTGCTGTTTGTTATTTTTGCAGGGGGTCTGCCATATATTTGGGGGTGCTTGGCATCTCTTGTTTTTTTCTATATTTGATCAGTGATACTTGGGAAACTTCCTAGTGATTTTTAAAAGTTGTTTGGTTATGCAGGGTGTTGGAGGGCCCCATGGGGCTTTGCATTTGTTTTTATTAATTATTCTTGATGGATAGTGGGGCTGTTTTAAACCTATTACTGTCTTGGTGGTCCTGTCCTAAGGTCTCTAGGATGGGAAGGAGTTTATTTTTGGGGGGTGAGGATTGCTTTATGTTGTTTTGTTGTATTTTGCTTTCTCCTGTTACATTGTCTATGGAGGCAGTATAGTGCAGTGGGTTAAGGCTCTGAGCTGCAGATCTGGAGACCTGGGCTTGAATCACACAGCCGCCTAGGTGCATACTGTGTGATCCTGAGCAAGTCTCTTAACTTCCTTGTGCTCCCAGGTCGCATCTGGAAACAAGCTTCAGCTTAGTGTGCTACTCCTGGTTGAACCATGTTCCCTTTCCCTTTCCCTTCCCTAGCCTCACTCTGGTTTCCTATGGAGGTAGCTGGTATGGTGGTTGATTTTATTTTGGAAGGGACATGACCTGTCCTCTGGCTGCTCAGAATAGGGCTTGGAGATTTATTTGCTGTCCTATGAGGGCAGGGTATTTGTTTTTGTATTTGTAGGGTTTGGTTCTTCAAGTGTATTGTGATGGAAAGTTCCATGTCACAATAGCGAATGCTTTATGGTGGTCGCTATTATGGTGAGTGTATATCGCCAAAAAGCAATTTGGCGATATACACTTGCAGCTCAGCTCTTTTCCTGTTGGTGACTGAGCATTTAGATCAGAAAATCCATGAGTCTCTTGATATTTTTGGCCTTAAAGTTGGCCAGTGCACTTACAAAGCAATGCTGTGTATGAACAACATTCTCCTGACTCTAATGAATCGCCCATCATCTTTACTCAATTTAGTTAATCTTTTAGATTAATTTTCTTCTCTGTCTGAGTTGAAGAATAATTAGGGCAACACAAAAGTGCTACCTATGTATGCTTCTTTGGCTAGCTCACCATTGCCTCTTCAGCAATTATAGTGGGCCTCCTGACCTATAAAATATCTGGGTATTGTTTTATCTCCTTGTTTGGCAAACTGATCTTCCTTGAATTTGCAGTCAATTCTTACTAAATTGAAAGAAGACATGACCAGATGGAAACATCTTCATTTATCTCTTTGGGGTAAGGTACAGTCCATACAGATGTTGTTCCTCCCTAGGGTTTTATACGTTATAAGTTACCTGCCTCTCAAAAATTGGGGATGTTTAGTGGAAGCAGCTGTTTATGGTACTTTTGCATATGTTTGGGGAGGGAGGGAGGTAAGCCTCATCTCTCAATGTTGCTCTTGATGGTGCCATACACAAGGGAGGCTTTCATTCCCTGTAGTTTAAGGGAGACTATGTGGCTTCTGGTCTACGTCAAATATGGGTGTTGCTGCATTTGGACAGGATTTGTTCCTCGGTGCACTGGTTGGACCTGGAAAGGAACTAGGTTAGTAATGCTTCCCCTGAGATTATTCTTTGGGACCCCATCCAAAATCTCACCCCCTTCCCACACAGGAATACGATCATCATGTTTGGAAGTATTCTATGTTGTGTTTGGGATATTCCCTTGCATCTTTGGCCCCTATGGGATAAATCAAGGTTGAAAATTAGTGGACAGCCTTTGTCTTGGCCATTATGGTGTGAGGGGAATGTAAAGAGGGCAGGTGACCTCTTTTCTTTGGACTCTCGATATTTCAAGTCTATTGAGAAATTGCAAGGGCAGCTGTCATTGTCTCCCTCACACCATTGGAGGTATCTGCAGCTCTGTCATTTGTTGCACTCGACAGTTGGAGTGTCCCTTAAATTGCCCCTGTCACCTCAGTGGACTGAGGTTTTTGGCAAGCTCGGTGGGGTCAAAATTCGTGGTTCACTTACTCCTCCTAGGTTGAGGGCTATTTATAATGCACTGTTAAAAGAATATACTCCAGACATGAGTAGAGTGCATGGGTGTTGGAAGTGACTATTAGGCTATTACCTTTCTGATGAGGAATGGGATCGGGTTTGGGCTAACACTTATGGGGCATATAGGGATACTGCTGTCAATTTGATGCAGTTGAAAACTCTACTTCTGTGATATCAGATCCCTGTAAATTTCCATTCTATGGGATTAGCACTACATTCTCCATGTTGGCATTGTGATAGGGCAGAGGAACTCTGCTTCATTCACTTTGGGAGTGCCCTAAGATAGGGGGGTGGTAGATTATGATATTGTCTACTATGGATGAGGTTCTGGGAATTAAGATTCCAAAGGAAGCCTCTCTCTTGGTGATAGGGAATACTTTGAAGATCCAAGGTGTTATGGTGTTTCAGAGGGAGTGGTTTATGGCTGCCATTGAGGATGCCAAGTGTCTTCTTTCGCCAGATGGCATTCAAAGAATGTGCCAGCATGATAAGGGGGTAGAAGGAATATATAAGTTAGGGAGTATGAGATATTATCTTATATTAAAGCAGAGAAATATGAGCATTTTTTTCCACATCTGGGAGCCCTTTCTACTCCATTTTGGGACCCCTCTGTATCAAGGATGGTTGCTTATTTTTCCCCACACATGATGATTTTTCCTTCCTGGTTAGAATCATCAGACATGGGTCAGGTTTGTAAGCTTTAAGTGGTCGAGTTCTGGTCATAACTGTGTATGGTCAGCTCTTCCCCTCTTGTTGCTGTTGCTGTAGATTAGTTTGTTTTTGTTTTGTTATTCTATCTTCAAACAGTGGCATAGTTTCCTATTTTCCCAGTGTTTTTTTTCTAATGTTTATTACTTTTTTGTTTCTGAGTGTTGAGTATACTGTCTTTATATAGCTTATATTGTTTTCTGATCATTTTTTGGGGCTCCTTTTTAGATTGTAATTCTAAGGACTGATATACACTCTGGCTAAGAAGTTTGTTTTTATTGGTTAATATTGTATTGACTTTGTTGTTCTTCCTGTTAAAAAGTTAATAAATTATTGGGGTCACGTGATGGCAGCCTGAGTGGAAGCAGCGCACCCGCGGAGCTCCATTGCCAACCCGAATAATATTGCAGATTAAAATGTTTTACCATTAAACTTAGCCCGCAAATCAGCCAGAGGAGGTTAAGGAGAGCCCCATTAACCAATCGATCGACCCGAAGCTTGGAGGGGTACATCAAAAAAGTGAGGCTGAAACACACCCCTCCCCAGACTCCAGAGAAGGAAAAGGCCGCTAAACGAGTGAAGCAACAGGCCGCTAGCCTATCAAGCCTGCCTACAGCGGATGCCCCGCTTTCCGAATCCAGGTTTCTTGAGCTCTTACAATCCCTGCAGGCCACAATTACATCAGTGGCTGAAGATATGCAGCAAATCAGAAAGTCAATGGAGTCTTTGACCTGAAGGGTGGGTGATACTGAAACAAAAGTAATTTCACTGGAAACTAAACAGGCAAATTATGATTCAGAGCTGACATTGGTAAAATGAAGATTTAAAAAGCTGGAGGACAAGTTAGAGGACTTGGAGGGGCGCAGCAGGTGCAATAACATTGTTATAATTGGGTCCCTGAAAGAGAAGAGGGTAATGCCCCAATTTTATTTATCCAAAAGCTATGCTCCAAGATTGCAGGCTCCCCCCTGGCTGGAGGGGACTACATTATAGAAAGAGCACATAGGGCTTTGCGGCCCCTCCTGCACAGGGTCAGCCCCAGGCCACTAATTGTTAAATTCCTTAATTATCTGGATAGACAGCATGTGCTTGATAAAGTGAGAGGAGTGAAGGAGCTACTATGGGAGGGCAAACGAATTCGCATTATTCAGGATCTCCCCCATTCAATGAGAGTAAAGCGCCAAGAACTGCACCCGATTGTAACAAAACTTTTCACTGCATCTAAGCAATTTAAAGTGAAATATCCTGCTGTTCTAATGGTCAACTTAGATGGGGCTTGGCTCTCATTCGAATGTTACTCTCAAGCTCATCAAGAACTTCAACGGCTCCTCCCTGACCTTTTTAAGTGAGGATATGCCATGTGCTCCTTGAGCCTTATCTGCAAAATCTGGAGGGTAATGTTTGAATATTGCAGCATGTATTTACCTTTTATCTTTTTCTGTGAAGCGAGTGGATATTGGTCGGAAGCATGATTGGACTGGACAAGGCCTGAGAATGACCTTTATAAAGTTTATGATGGACAATGGAAAATTTCGTAATCGGCCCGCTGGACTTCCATCTGTATAAGGGGGGCCTGTGGAACTGAGTTTTGGTCAATTACTGTGAGATGCTGGACTGGCTCGATCTCTGATACAGACCACATGCTGGTGTCATTGGCTGATTCTATTTCATGAGAAGTGGTCTCCAATTAGACTTCTACTTGTTCTGGATTTAGACTAGACGTCTTTGAGAAGAGATGTAACTGATACGGGGGCTGATCTCCTGATCAGAGCTGAAGTGGACTTGCCTTTTTTTTTTTTTTTGTTTTAATACATTAAAGTTTGGGGGCTATTCCTAACTTAATAGCGTAGATACAATTCCTTGATGTGGTGGGCGGGGGCTTTGGGGTGTGTAGCTGAACATATTGGGTTGACTGGATGTATATCATGTGGCAGATTGCTTCTAGGAGAGCAGATCAATGGAACTGGGGGGCAGATGATATTGGGGGAGGAGTATTTTTGTACAGTGTTATCTAATTGTTGAGGGAGTCTGTTTAAAGCTATGGTGGTTCAGGGGGGTTGGGAGGGTAACAACAATAATCAAGGTTACAGTTTGTTGGGAAAGCACATTTTCTTTTGGTATGAAAATGCTGTTATCTACTTAACTGGCCCTTGGGAGAGTGTTAATATCTCCAGATCTCTCTCTATGCACTTAACGACTCTTATTTTTATATACGATGAGTCAAATATATAAGTTTATAAGTTGGAATGTTAAGGGAGCCAAGGATAGGGCTAAACGGCAAGTGATTCTAAGGCATCTGCATCATTTGGGTGCACATATTGCCCTCCTTCAGGAAACCCATTTGAAGAAGGGTGATGTGCAGTATTTCAGGAGGGCATGGGTTGCCCAGGTATATGGGGCGGGGGCCTCGACCAGAAGGGCTGGAGTGGCCATACTTGTAGCTAAAGGCGTCCCCTTTAAATTTCTGAATGAATACTGGGACCCGGAGGCCGATATATATTTGTACGAGCACAATTAGCCTCACAAACCTTATTGTTAGGCTCTGTCTATGGCCCTAATAGTGACTCCCCTCCTTTTCTCAATGTTGCTGCAGCGGTAGTTTCAGACACACATCAACTGACAGTCATTGGAGGTGATTGGAATTTAGTACTGCAAAACGACCTGGATAGAACTTTTAATAGGAGGAAGGGCTTATCCCCGGCACAAAGGGCTTTGAAGGGTCTTATAAACAATGCAGCTTTAGTGGATATATGGCGTGTCCTTAATCCTGGGAGACGGCAGTATTCCTTCTATTCCCCAGTTCACAATTCTTATTCAAGAATTGATTACATTTTAGTTAGCTCTGTAGCGATCCCTGACATGATAGAGGCTGATATTTCAGCTAGGGTCATTTCGGACCATGCCCCGGTTAGTGTATTGTTTAGACCATCCTCTCTGTCCCGGCGATCACCGCAATGGAGATTAAATTGCCAAATTCTAAAGGAAGAACCGCATTTAAAAACAATTAAAGATTACATTAATTTGTTTTTGCAGACTAACCAAAATTCAATAACTCAAAAGGATATGATCTGGGCGGCTTTGAAGTGTTCCTTAAGGGGGGAATTAATTAAGATTTCCTCTAGGAAAAAACTTATTCAGAGGAATAAGATGGACTCCTTACTAATCCCAAATTAGCCAAATCGAACACAGTTTGTCTCAACATTCGTCCGACACAGAGAGGATTAAACTGCATAAGTTGCAGACTCAATATTCAGGGCTTGCCTTGCATCAAGCTGAGCTTGCATTGTTGTGAGCAAAACTTCAATATCTGGACACAAGAGAGAAGGCCGGAAAGTTGCTTGCAATGCGGATAAAACAAATGGATTTAGCTCAACATATTGCAGGAATTCCGTACCTCTCAGGAAGACCAAATTTGTACGGATCCATATATCATGGCGAAAGCCTTTAGGGGTTTTTTCAAAAGGTATACTCAAAAGATACTCAGATTGAGACCTCAAAATCGGATATTAATAATTTTCTGCAATCGGTCTCTCTACCAAAGATTTCCCCGGATGAGGCTACAGTCTTAGTTGCCCCAATAACAACTTTAGAGATCCGTCAAGCTATTCAGCAGATGCCCCTTGATAAGTCTCCTGGGCCTGATGGCTACCCTAGTAATTTTTTCAAAGTCCTCTTGTCAGATCTAGCCCCAATTCTGTTAGAGGTTTTCTATTATTGGTATGACCATGGGGTATCGGATTCGAGCTTTTTCGAGGCAACAATTACTTTAATTTTGAAACCAGGTAAAGACCCCTTAAATTTAGATAGTTATCACCCTATATCACTATTGAATACAGATGTAAAAATATTAGTGAAGATCCTCGCATGTAGACTGTCCAAAGTAATGGATAGGTTGATTTGCAGGGAGCAGGTTGGTTTCATGAAGGGAGGTTTCTCAGGACCATCTCAGAAAGTTATTACATCTTATGATGGAGGTTAGAGAGTCCGATGCCCCAGCCACACTTCTCTCTCTCGATGCCGAAAAGGCATTCGACAGAGTAGCCTGGGACTATCTGTTCCTTACTATGTCAGCTTTTGGCTTACCTGATGGCTTTATAAAATGGGTCCAAATCCTATATTCCTCCCCCCCTCTGCCAGAGTCAAATGCAATGGGGTATTGTCACAAAGTATTAAGTTAGAACAGGGTACCAGGCAAGGCTGTCCGCTATCCCCACTCTTATTTAATCTATATTTGGAACCGTTCCTGCATAAATTAATGGGGAATCTGTTCATAAGGGGTATCGAGGTGGGGAGAGATACCTATATCTGCTCTGCCTATGCCGATGATGTGTTGTTACACGTTGAAGATCCAGATGTTTCCATACCAGCCATACTCGAGGAAATAGATTACTTCTCAAAGGTCTCGGGGCTATAAACTAAATCGCACAAAATCCAAAGTCTTTCTCTTAAATAACAAAGTGATAATGGCTGATTTTCGATCACTGGGTTTGGGCTGGGAAGATAAGTCTTTACCGTATTTGGGTATTAACATTTGTATAAGCCTTTCACTGATGATTCAAAAGAACTTGGATGCTCTTGTTCAAACTATATCAGAAGATCTGACTAGATGGCGATCAATCTCCTTGACACTGTGGGGTAGGATAAACCTTTTAAAAATGAATGTTTTACCTAGGTTATTATACCCCTTGGGAATGCTTGGGATATACCTTCCGAAAAAATGGTTTATCAGTTGCAAAAAATATTTGATTCTTTTCTATGGCAAGGAAAGTGAACTCTCAGGTCCTACCATAATCTGACAGCCCCAAAGCACAAGGGTGGTTTAGCCGCTCCTTCTGTATTTTTATATTATGTGGCGCAGCATGTCTGTAAGCTGGGTTGGTGGAATAGAGACAACATGCATTCAGATTACAGGCCCCTTTATGCGACATATAGAATATGATTTAGCGAAAGGGCTTAATTGTTCTTTACGAGCCCTTTATTTCTTTCCGTCTGATATCCCTAGATTATTTAAGAATAATCCTATGGATGGTCCCTGAAAGCCCTTCTTCAATTACAACAACGTCTTGATTTAGGTAGTGGACTTGGATGCCCAACCTATATTTGAAAATATCCACTTCAAGCTTGGTGGTACCACAATACCCCTCTTTGGCCACAGATAAGCCATTTCTCAGCTGCAGACCTTTGAAACAGAATAAACTACGGCCCTTTGATGACCTAAAGAGGCGTTATGGCTTCACTGATAGTTGCTTCTTCAGTGGCTGCAGCTGGGAAAGGCTCTGTCCCAGTTTTTCCCTTCTCTTTCATCTTCGACCTCAAGTCGGAAAATATCACCTCCTCTTAACAGCTGCGATACAACCACATGCAATATCCAAGGTATACAAATTGCTTCAAGAGGGATTCTAAACTCCCATCAGGGTTTGTTATTATTGGGTCAGTGAACTAAGTCTTACGGATACTCCGGACTTCTGAAGAAGCTCTGGAATTCTATCTATCGATATGTTAAACAAGATAGACTCAGGCTGATTCAATTTAATATTTTGCATCATCTTTATTTAACACCCACACATTTATTTAGATGGAAAGCACGGAATTCTCCACTCTGTTGGAACTGCAAGTTGGTGGAGGGCTCTTTGCTCCATATGCTTTGGACATGTCCGAAGATACGAACTCTATGGGAGACCCTTGATAAACTTGTACGCCCTATCCTTGGCTCTTACGCTATGAACACTCCAGAAATCTGTTTATTGCATCTCTTTCCTGATGCTACTCCAAGGTCTTGGAGAACCCAAGTGTCACTTATTGCTGCTGTTATGAAACTAATAATTTTAAGGCACTGGTCATCTGATAGTTCCCCGTCTCTACTGGAGTGGCATCGTGAATGGATATTAGCTTTACAGCTAGAAAGGCATATAGCGCATATTCGAGGCCAGTCGAAAGCCTTTGAATCACGATGGGGTCGTTTAGATCACGTGTTGAGATCCTGGAACTTGAAAGTTTAATTCTCGTTGCTTGGGCCAATTATCCTGCTTTTTTTTTTTCTCACTTTTCTATAGTAACCTGGGGGGGTGGGATAAAGGGGATATTTTAGGGTAGATAGAGTATTGTTTCTCCTGTCTTTTTCCTCTCCTGTCCTGTCTTGGGGAGTGTTTATTGTAATACGCCCTAATTGTATTATGGCATTTCTCTATGGATGACTGAGCACTATTTGTCATAGAGGTATGTTTCTGTCTACTTGATGTTTGCTGGAGTGGCGTATAAAAGCAATAAAATATTAATTATAAAAAAAAAGTTAATAAAGTATTAATTATAAAAAAGAAAATAAGTATTGATTGCAGTAAATAGATATTACAAAATGTTTGACTATTGTATAAATAGAGGAAAATTAGAGTTAATAGTGACACAGTGTGTATTGCACAGTAAATTAATATTTTCTTTCCAGTACAATACAAACAATAGAATCTGGAGTATTTGGGCATCGATCTATCATTACCAATAAATAAATTATTTCAACAAAATCATTATTTTTTAACAAGAAACTAAATGTTAAGTAACTTTGTTGGAGTAAAATTAAAATGCCAGCTTCAGAAAAAAATACAATTTATTAAAACGGCTATAGTACCATTAATTTCATACCTTACAAAGAATGCTAACAGCAAAGCCAGCATATTAGTTGAAAGAGATAAATAAACAATAAAATATATTTTGAGTACTACAGTAAGCCAAGAATTGCATGGCAGAAACTGTTTCTAACTAAAGAACAAGGAGTTATGGCATGTACAGTACAGATATTATAAGTTGTCATATTATGTGACAGAAAAGGCCTTTAAATGAGCATATGACAACTTAGCAGATAACTGAATAGAGGACAGCCCATTGGAAGAAGCACTAGGAAAGAAACCATCAATAAAAATAATGTATTTTTGTCCCAAAAAAAGTTATTTAAATAAATAATACAATATTACAAAACATAGCTAAAGTGACAAATGTATATTGAGGGGAAAACTGATCCGGCCAAAAGTATACGCAATGCTTGGAATGTCCCACTTTTGTGATGCACAATAAAACCCTGTACTTTAAAACCTGGAGGGGGGAGTTCACAATGTGTAAACATATGACAGAATCAAAAACATTGAAGCAATAGTATTTTTTGTAAAGGACAATATATGCTACATGACTTTGATTTTAATTAGTATATTAAACTAAAAGACATCTTTAAGAAGTCATATGATTGATGGGAAAATGCTTCTCTTTCTACACTGATTATGTTTGAAAAAAATTAAATAATACAATTAAGCAAAATAAAAAAGTATATTTGCCTTGATCATAAGGAAAATAACTGGTATAAAACTAGCAAGAAAAACTTAAAAACAAATGGGAACATGACTTTTCAGTAGATATTAATAGTACAACTTTGAAAAAAAAAAGATACTATCAATCAATCTACATAAAAGCTAATGAAATAAATCAATACAGAATAAACTCATATGCCATTGCATTAAAAGAAAATAGGCATATCATGGACTGCTAAATGTTGTTGTGTAACAATAAGGTGGCTAACATTTTACACACATTCTGGTATTGTACATTAATTAAACTACAGTATGGTTGAATTAGGTGCAGTCAATATTAAGTCATATTTTTGATAAGGATGTGTCTCTCTTCCTGATATGTCAGCTCTATTTTTACGTTGCTTATACACACACAAGCAACATATTAGGGTAGCTTGGAATAACAGGTTTTGGAAGCGCAGTCAAGTTGTGGCCAGTGGAGCCACTGCTTTTTTGGACTGGGCTCCAAGGCACGAATGAGATTGCACACTGTCTAGGACAGCAGTGCAAAAGCATGCCACCAACTTGAAATGATTTAGCTGCTGCAATGAGGTAGTGCCCCCTCATTGCAGGGTGTGCCTTCCCTGGTGTAACATTTCAATAAACATGGCAACAGCAGTCACCCTCTGCCTTTCACAGTCCCCAAAAAAGCTGACATCAGGGGTGCCCAATCCCCCTGTTGACATCATCATCACGCCCCCCTCCCCAGTTCATTTGCTGATGGGGGAGCCCAATCCCCATCAACATAATATCCCCATACCAGTTGTTTGCCGAGCGGGGTGCTCAATCCCTTCAGCATCATGTCTCCCCCCGCCAAACACTGACCCGTTCTTATTTGCAAACAAGGTCACCAAATCCCTATTGGCTCCAATTCCCCCCACCCCAAAACATGCAGGTGGCATACTGGGAGCCCACCCCAGCATGCCAACTATATCTGTAAAAAGAGAAGACCTTCCCGCAATGTTTTAATTTTTTTGAAAACTTGTAAAGTAGAAAACAGTCCCTCACTGTCAGTGAACCCCTTCCCTAATCTGCACTGACCGTCTGCACACCCCACCTCCCCACACCCCCACTCACTCCATACTTATCTCTGGAACCTGGCAGGATGATCTTCCGTGGACAGGGAACACGTCTGCACTCATCAAAGCCGAATGTGAGCTGAAGAAATGCTGGCAAGCTGTGTAATGGCATAAATATTTTTTTTTTCAACTTTGGTGCATATCTTGGCCATTTTTGCATATGTTGGCACCAAATTTTCAACATGAGGTTCTTGGGACCCCTCCTCATGAATTTAGTCACTGCCATCTTGTTATTCAGTCCCGATAGGTGATTTTGTGGTCACTGCATGGAATCACCTTTTGGGACTGATTAACAAATTGACAGTGTCACTGATCATAAGGTGGACTCCCAAATATTTGGTGGAAAATTCTAAAAAATGACTGTTACAAGCATGCATTGCAGAGTTTCCACACATGCTCATAACTTCAAGAATTTTTGATATTTTTACTCCAGATTTTCAACATTGCTATTTTTTCACAACTCCTTATGAACAGTGCAGTTGTCATTTTCCACATCCTGCCCAAAATATGTTTTTGTACATCTGGTGCTCAATGGCATAGTCAGTGTAGGAAAACAATGTTTGGGACAGAGAAAGAAAATCACACTAACACTGTTCTTGAGCAGAGGTCCCAAAATGCCTATGTTGAAAATTTGGTGACAAAATTCCACAAAATGCCTACTTTACGAGCATGCATTGCGCAGTTTCCATGCACAGTTATAACTTCAAGAATTCTTAATATTTTTACTCCACATTTTCAACATTGACATTCTTGCACACCTCCTTATGAACAGTATAGCTATCATTTTTCACATCCTGCCCGAAATGTGGTTTTGCACATTTAGTGCACAATGGCGCTGTTGCAGTCAGAAATCAATATTCAGGGCTGATTAAGAAAATCATAGTGCCACTGTTCATGAGGAGAGGTCTCAAAATGCCTATGTTAAAAATTTGGTGAAAGAATTCCAAAAAATGACGGTGTTACAAGTGTGCATTACATAGTTTTCATGCATACTCATAACTTCAAGAATTATTAATATTTACACTCCAGATTTTCAAAATTGCCATCTCTTCACACCTCCTTATGAATGGTGCAGCTGTCATTTTTCACATCCTGCTCAAACTGTGTTTTCACATGTGGTGCAGAATGGCACGATCACTGTGGGAAATCAATGTTCCGGACCGATTAACAACATCACAGCACCACTATTCATGAACAGAGGTCCCAAATGGTTTCATGAGGTTGGGTCACAAAAAGGCCATGTTGAAAATTTGGAGTGTATATACCAACAAATGCCCACAGCGTTAGGGTTTCTAACTGTAATGTCCCACCCTGTACAGAGTAACAGGTATCAGGGGTGTGTCTTTGGATTGTCAGTTGTAATACTAATGCCATTGCACCCCCACCCCCACCCTACAGCCACTGACAGGCATCAAGGTGTGCCATGGACTCTTCAGGCCCAAAGTTCACCCCTTTCTCCTATACTGCACCCATCTCAACATACTTCCTTATGGAATGGGGCGAGCATAAGGCCCGATGACCCCAAGGCACAACATTACACTTATCAGAGTCTGGAGAGTAGGGTGAGGTAAAATGGCATGAGCGTTATGGATGACGACCCAAAGGCACACCTCAATGCCTGTCAATCTTTACAGGGTAGGGTGGGGTTGATGTCGGTTCCATACTTCACTGCCATTCCTATTATGCATCTCCCTAACTCCTGCACTACTGATGCCAACACCAGCAAGACAACATTTGGCATTGACAAATGCTTGTTAACATTTTGGAATCAGTGGCTATTTCCAAAAACAAAAGTCGTTATTAATTACTAATGCGTTAATGTCAGCAACACATATAATTTCAAAATATTGTAAAGAAACTAATTAAGACAAAACATTCCCTTCAAATGAATGGAGGAAATTACTTTTGGATATCTTGCATTATGAACATTTTTTGGGAAACTGGTTAAGTAATAGTCTTCATATATACAATATTTTTTAGAGGAAGAGAGGCACTTTCTTTCCTAAAAAATTTGTAAGCAGTCTTTTTTAACATGATCATATAAATGTTTTTCTACAAATATACACTATGAACTAAAGACTTGCATGCATATCAACCATACAGTATATCTGTAAGCACTTTCAACTAGTAAGTTATTTTTACCCATATCCTTTCAAGATCATGCGTCCAAAAAAAACATGTAGTCAAACAAAGTAATTTTTGGTGACCATTTTCACAGGATTGTTCTATAAACTTCCATTTTCAATGCAGAATTCATTTCAGGAGGATTTAATTTAACAAATGTTGGTAAAACCCCTTGCAAATTCATCCTTGTGAATATAATTCATTTATTTTCAGGGGGCTGATACTGTATATGACTGTGATGCTTTTCCTTTTGTGGACATGGGATCAGTTTTACTGTTGTAGTACAGAGGAATAACAGTATGTATGATCACAATATATACTGTATAGCTGTTTATATCTAGAAAATGAAAAAAGCATTTTTTAAAAATAGGGAAGCAAGTAATATGGAAATGCCACTTAAATAAGCTGCTGTGCTGCAGCACTGGGCAGATAGGATTAGCAAAGTGAACTTTTTCTGCTGGCTAATTACTGTATAGCAGGAAATATTAGCTTTCAGTTTATTTTCACTATATTAGCTTAACTGACAAAACTGCTAAAATAAGCTGACTGCTAATATTACAGGGAGTATAGTGCTTTGACTGGGAATGAAGATGATATGCTAATTCAATCGGACACTGAATAGTACTGCACCCCTCTCCACACTAAATGAAGAGGGTGCTAAAATAAGTTGCTATATAGCATATGTTTCTAAATGCTTTAGTGGTCATTAAGTTATGTTTTTGCAAATGAGATTTAATGCTTCTGTAGTACAAAAATCCATTTATGGCATTGAACAAAGATGCCATAGTACTGCAAAAAAGTCACAGTTCAGATTTGATCACTACAGTAAAATAACAGTCCTTGATCCACAGCAAAGAAAACTAATATGTGTGTGTGTGTGTGGGGGATAATAGTTAAGGGTCTCCCACTGGAAATGGATGCAATATTTTGGATGAGACATTAGATCAGGGTCCTGTCTACCAGTTCTGGTGGCTGTTAAGATGGCTGTTTAAGATACAACATCACTTCTCAGAAAGACTTAGCAGAATTTCCCCCTGTGTTGTGGGCAAATTTCTTCCATTTATCAATACCCAACAAATTATCCTGGTTTAATATCAATCCAGACCTCCTCCAGATGCAGCTGAAAAATTAAATATTTCTTAGCCATCCTTTCCTAGCCAACAAATAAATTGGAAGTGCTCACGTTACAGTATTCAACTTACTTTAAGGGGGTTCATGCCATAACATTTAAATTGTTTAAAAATCAGATTCTGCTGCAAGTGTCATAACCATCTTTGATCCCAAAATGGGGAAGAAGATGTAGTGAGGTAATTTTATGAAAAAGCCACTTTTCAGTCTAAGACATACTGTGCTTTGTTGAAAGATACTGCAATTATAATTATGGTTAGGTTATTTAATAGCTGGGTATGCAGCACTTTCAAATGCTATAATAATTGGCAAGTTATTCTGGCATAGCTGTCAGTCAAGCCCATTCAAGTAAACACTTTCCCTTTTGAGCCAAATACTGTAAACAAACCACCATTCCTTTTAGTAGCAGGTACAAAAGCCTCTGCACTAAGTATGAAAAACACCTTTAAACAAACACTTGTGACAACATTTGTGAAGTGCCATTCCAGAAAATAAAAATAAAGTAAAAATCTTTTAGTTGACTTAAGTTTCTTCTCAGTGTGTGTTTCAAGTTATTCCCCACATTTTCAGTATGAGTTATCCACCAGCCCCCCCCCCAAATTACAAATGTATGTTTTCTTTTCAAAGAGACTTTTTACGCACTATGTAAATATGTATGGTTATAAATTATGTTCGGCATTAAATACAGTAAATGGCAAAGTAAATACATTCTTCTAACTTTCATAAATGCTCTTACCACTACCCCAAAAATCAAAGCAAAGAACAATAAAAAAACTATGGGGTGCTGACATTATTCCCTTTTTTTACACACCCTTGGAGTATGCTATCATCACAAACCACTCATGATTAATGTGGTATCTCAAACCAAGGATGTGTAAAGCAAACTTGTACAACAACCCTTCATTATTCTAGTTATAATGAATAAATTTGGTTCAGAAATTGGAGATACTCATAAGTGTTTATACATACTCATCAGACCTTGTTCTCTATTGCCAGCCTCTGGACTATTATGCTGTTTGAAGATTGCAGTCATGCAAACAATTTTGGAAACTATTATGAAAAATAGTGTGACATGGCTACTGTTCCAAATGAAGGTCTTCCTTGTCTGCCTAGGAATCCAGTTTTCTAGCACATAAGTAGAATCAGGTATTCAGAATCTGAGTCAGTATAGGCTTAGTGAATGTATTACAGTTGTGACCTACTTGATCTCTTGTACCAGTTCCCTATATGCTGCCCCCAGCAACAACCACAAAACAGCATTCATATTCAGTTTTATGAAAAAAATAAATCTTGTCAGATCCAGGTAATCTAAGTTTTCCCAGGCAGTTTAGAGGAACAGGTGACATATATATATATATATATATATATATATATATATATATATATATATATATATGCCAAGCATCATGGGCTGTATATGCAAATCAACACAAAATGTTATGCTGGTTCAACTTCAAGCAACAAACCATGGTGCTGAAAGGTCTCTCACACAGTCTGCAAAGGGTGCCAACAGAAGACATAGACACTTGTTTTGTCCTACCAGGACTCATCTGTGTGCCTCGTCTGTATAACACCCAAGTGGAATGAACCAGCTACCTAATATATATATATATATATATATATATATATATATATATATATATATATACTATACATATATATATATATATACCAATTATGGATTAAACTCTGGCACCCAAAGTTTACCCACATTTTCTACATTCATTTATTGCACAACACCCACTGATTGTCTGAAGATGCTCCAGAAACTTTCTTTTTCTCATGTATCAGCAGTGCAAGAAGCACTTCACTCTGTACACTAAATGGCATAGGAGTTTTAAAACATTTTTATTGAGAAAGATTTAATGTGAACTAGCCTGAAAATTAAATCAATACCATTATAAATCCATACAAGTTGGGACTGATCCCTAGTTAAGTTACAGTAGGTCTTAAAAACTGTGTATCAAAGTGCTAGAAAAGACTAAATCTCTGCCTTCTTATTTCTCCAAACATCAGAGCATGACTTCCAATAAAACAGAAACTATCACCCCAAAGGGAGCAAAAAGACTTTCATATTTCAATCACTGACTCCAGATGCTTCCTGGCTGGAACTTCAATAGTGCTGCAGGTTTTTATAGTTCCCCTGATCATTCTGTGTGCCACTATAAGTTGTCTAAGTGAATTGTAACTTTTCCCAGTATTGTTGTTAAAATCAAGTTAATACAGGTATGAGCGTTTGGATGCATTTGGATATGTGTGAGACAATATGATAGCTATTCAACTTGTTTAAAAAATGCAAACATACACATTAAGCATAACTGATGCACACAATGGGGTATATGCATCACAGGTCACAGTTTACATGATACAGGTGTATACCCTGGTCATAGCACTGTAGCCTATGGGAATGGGTCCACCACATGTCATTCATGAAGCCAGCATGCCTGTCCATGCCCCTCCTCACATGAGCATGGTGGGGATCAGGGTTCAGGTCATGGGAGGGGAGGTGTACATAGGCAGGCATCCAATCAGATGCCCATCTACCTGGTAAACTTAATTTGCTGCTCTTTACAGTGTGTAAAAGTGTGGGTACTATTATACAGTACACTGGTACCATACTACTCATCTGTCCTGGATTTTGTGGGGCTTCCTGAATTTATTTTGTCTGTCCCAAAGTCCTGACTTGCTTGATTGTATTACAGATTTTTAGAATGCCAGCATAAGCCTTGGAGACCTGTTTAACCCTTAAACTACTAATAGAATTAGTAAGTATAGGAATTCTGGACTGATAAATCAGTCAACAACACAGCAAGGGTTAAATTGGACCAAGCACATAAAAGGAGTTTGTAGGATGCAGCCCTCCCCCAACATTCCACAGGCTTATATGTTTCTCTAATGAAACAGAGAGAGAGAGAGAGAGATTGCATTCCAATACAGTATATTTCTATTCAGTTAAATCTGGAACTTAATAACACTGGATCCATAAAAGCCTGGAAATTAACTTAGCACTGGATACTAAAGAAAATGATTTCACTAGAAGTGCCCATGTTACACTTTAGTTTCAAGTAAGTTATTGAGCAAAAATGAAACCAGAAAGAAGATGCAAAACATTTGCCTGTTTTTTTATTGTGCCATTTGATAGTATGCAACTGAATTTGTCATTTTAAAAAGCATAAACTAAAGGGACTTCACATATGTTGTAGTATACTACATCATGTGATGTACATGTCATGTGATGGCACAACACCACATTGAATAAAATATGCTGTCCCTCATTTTGGTCATTTGTCCCTAATTTTGAGGGGAATGTCCCTGATTTTTGGTCCTAGCAGGCTGAGAGGTATTACTGGTAGTGCTACTAATAACACACTGTCCATAGCCCCCTGTGGCAGCAGTGTGGTCTCAGAGTGTGGAGCAGTTATATAGGGGCAAATGCTCACACCACTGGTGCTGTATGGTGGAGGCACATAGTGGTTATGGTAGGGTGCCAGTGGGCATAGCCTGAGCTCCCCTCCACCACTACTTTACACCCCCTCTCTGTCCACATGCACTGTGCTTTTGTCTAACTGAGAATCTAAGGTGGATGGGGCTTATGCCCCTTTCATGATATGTTGTCATAAGGAAACCTATGCACTGTGTATGTGCTTCACAGAGGCTTCATGCATAATGCCCAATATGCACACAAGTTGAAAATGGAAAACAAAGATAAATGGACAAAATATCATTCAATTCAATTTCATTTTGGATAAAGACCATTGAGCTGAGCTCATTTACTATGGTATCCTATTAAAGCAATCTTCTGATGAAAAGCGAGCATGTTACAGACATCATTAGTGCAGTTCCACCAACCTGCACTGATAACAAGGTTGTTGAAATGCAGCACAGCGACAGCCACAATGTTGGCAGGTGAAAATTTTGCCTGTCAGACATTGTCTGTTTTCTTTTAGGGGGGCACCCCCACATCCCCCAATGCAGGGGACTTCAACACCAGCACCCCCCAAGATCCAACTCAGAGTTGGACTTGACTCAGAAGGGGGGGGGCGTATCACAGGGGGAAACAGATAAATTTCACTAGCAGGACTATTGTTGCAACAATTTCGAATTTTGGCAAAATTACTTTCACTATCAAAATGGCACTGTTTTGACATGATATGCATTAATGCTAGAAACAATATACAACTCATGTGGTACTGAATGTTTACATAGGCATTACAAAACTTCAAGTGCCAGTTAAGGCCCAGTGCAGAAGATGTAGGGATAGAGGTTCATAGCTTTTACTAAATATGGTATGTGCCTGGATTGATGGCAGTAAGATTTATGCCCAGAGGAGAACAAGAAAATCCATTCTATGACATTTGTACTGGAAGGCAGGGGGGCAGCTGACCAGAGATAGGGATTATGACTGGGAGTTCCTTGCAGTCAGGCATCTGTGACAGAAGGTGAGGGACCAGTGAGTCATCATTACGTATGGTTGAAAGATCCAGTGGAGTGCAGGAATCTAGGATATAACTTGTGAATAAGCTCTGAATGCAAATAAAAGATAACAATGCCTTTGACACAAATGAGGGAGAACACTTCAACACATTTTAGCTCTTAGGGGGGTGAATGTTATTAGAGCAATTGAGTAACATCCTGGATAGTCTGTTGTAAAGCACATATAATTCTGCAAATCTGGACATGAAGGCACCATGGAGGAAGATGTCAGCCCAGAAGCCCAAATATTTATGTTAGCTAACCTCTTTCAGGGGTATTATTCTGTAGTAGCAATAATCAGTGGGGAAGAGCTACCATAGCTCTTCAGTTGTGGGGCCAGACTTAAATACCAAAGCTTTGGATTTTTCCACTTTTGAAGACAGTTTTGAGTTGAGGAGAAAGTCTTATGTGTCGTGAAATCACTTTTGAAAAGTGGAATGCGTAGCGTGGATCTTAGTCCAGTTACATAGATCATAGTACCACATGAATACAGCTGGTAAGTCACCCTCCGACATGTTGACTCAGGTCTTTTAGGTATAAAGAGAACAGTAATGGGTCATGTACTGAGTCTTGGCTGCACTTTTAATGACTTAAAGAGAGTAGAATTTTTTTACTTTTTATCCTGACACTCTGAGGTTATTTGGATAGCTGCCAAATCAGTTGCCTTCTTTTATGCTCATGTGCAACTCAGCCAGTCTGTCACTAGAATTTTGCGATAATCTGTTTCAAAGGCCTTTGATTTGTCAGTGAATATGTTGACAATGTATTTTCCTGTGTTGATGGCCAAACAGATGTTACTGAGTACCCTGACTTCGGCTGTGGCTGTAATGTGGCCTGTTCTAAAATCTGACTGGTATTCATTGAGCAGTGAGGCGTTGTCAGGAATTTGATGATTTTGCTATGTAGTATATTTTCTAGTACTTTGAAAAACCACAGAAGGGAGGAAAATAGGTTTGGAGTTGTTTAGGCTGTTCAGTTCACTTGTCTCCTCCCAATTAAGCTTTTGTCTCCTCTCAGTTACATCAGTGTCTCCTCCCACTTATGCCAATATCTCACCTCAGTTAAACCAGTGTTCCAGGTATGCCTGTGTCTCCTCCCTCACAGTCATACCATTGTATCATCCCAGTTACACCAGCATCTGTTGCAGCAGTCTACTCTCAGTTATACCAGTGTCTCCTGCAACTATACTTCTAACTCCCCTAGTTATACCAAACTCAGTTACAGCAGTGTCCTCCAAGTTACAGCAGCTTCCTCCCTATTATACCAGTGTCACCTTCAAGTTACAATAAAGATTCTTAACTCCCATTTACATCAGTGTGTATCTCCTCTCAGTCACAGTGGTACCTGTAAGTACTCCCAGTTTCATCAGTGTATCCCCAGTTAGGGCAGTGTCTCCTGCAAGTTACAACAGCTTTTCCCCAGTTACAGCAATGTCTCCTAGTCTTAACAGTGGCTCCTTCCAGCTACAGCAGTGCATCAGTTACATCAGTGTCTCCTCCAAATTACATCAGTTTAGTCTCCCAGTGTCATCCCACTTCCACCACTGTTCACATCACCTCATATGTCACAGAACACAGCAGTCCAACAGAAGAATTGTTACAGTTGAGGAAATAAATTTATGGTGGAATTTCAGAAAATTTTCTTCCATTTTGTGAAATTTCACTGAAGGGAAATTTCAACTTTTGCAGACCATTCATTGGCACAATTTAAATTTAATACAGCGCTATGGTTCATACACTTCTGTGTAATGCAATCATCAGACCAATGCCATCATTGCACAAGTTGCATACTAGCAACACAAGATGGCACAACTTTCAATGACCATTGAAAAATGCAAATACTGTTTAATTGGATTTGCTGCAAATTGTTCTATATTTTATTGCACCTAACAAGATATTGTAAATAGATGTTACATTACACAAGCTTTCAGGAGTCACATACTGTAGGTCTCTTCATCAGGTACAGCACGGTAGCAGACTTAGAAGAGGAACCAAGTTTTACACTAAATGTTGATGTTAAAAAGCATAGAAAAGGACAGGAGAAGGTTTTACACCTTAAAACTGGCAATGTGTCATGGTTAATTATTGAGGTCTTAGAAGGGCCAAAGTCGCAGAGAAATCAAGAGCAAAAAAGTTAAAACTTTAGAGGGAGAAAGACACCAGTTTTTTTTTGCTAACATAGCAACTAAATCAAAGAATTTCACCATGTAAGTCAGGGTATAAATACATAGGTATGAGATGACCATTACATGTCACTGAATCACAGTCATCAATTGGTCCATTGAATTTTGAGTTCAGAAGTTTAATGAACTTAATTTTCTGTATAACCAGAGAAATCTCACTTAAATGAGTTAAGGTCAACATCCTTCTGGGCATTCTTTGTACTGAGTGAGGTAAATGATACTGTCTGATTTTACACCTCTGACAGTTCATTTTCATGTGCATCCTGGGGGTGGGTTACATGGACTGGCTTTATTAACAGATTAATGCTGACCAGGACACTAGGGGAAATCCACTACTCATGCTGCAGGGGGCTCTGCTTCCTGTGACCATGATGGAAGACTGCAGTATTCAGCTGGAGAATGAGGAAGAAGGAGGTTGTGAGGCTGCAGAAGCTGCTACAGTGGCCATCCATGGCAGCAGTGTGATAGACACCACAGTGAATAAACCAACAGAAGCAGGGCAAGATTGCCAACAGGAAATATTACTGGAGGACATGGAGGTATGATCAAATGAGAAATCACTGCAACAGGAATTATTGGAAAAAAGGCATTTTGGCAGAAACAAATATCGACTGCAGAACAGGAGTATCTAGCAGCAAAAAATAAGTTGGAAGAAGAGAAAAAGAGAAAACGTACTGAGGGCAACTAACTGGGACAAACACCATTTAAATTAACTAAAGTTTTTGTCTTCACAGCTGGTTCTGAAAACCCAGATTTAGACTGTGGAACTAAGGAAAACATGGATCAGAATTGACCTGTGCCAGGGAAAGAAACCTAGTCACCAGAAGACACTTTGAGAAATGCTGGCTGGATGCAATAGTCAGGAGGTGTGTAGATACCTGACCTAGCAGTACCTATACCAAGAACGAGTACAGAGCAATCTGTTCTAAAATCAAAGAAACCATAGGTTGTACAAACAAAGGTAGCTGAAATAGTATTCAACTTGATTACTAATGAAAATGGTCAGGTACAATTAACTTTTCACCTATTGAAACAAACATGGCAGAAACATTTTTTGATGCCCAGACAGGTTTGACTGTTCAGTTCCAAACTGCTCAAAGCATTGCTCAATCACTACAAGAAACCCCTGACCCCCCCTTAATAAGCAGATGCCTATACAAACAGCTGCACCCACATATGCTAGCCTTTTTCACAAGCCAGTGGAGCTTGCAAAAAGGTGGAATGTTATCCACTTGTGTTTTTTGGGGGATATGGAAACCTTACCAGACAAGTTTTATGTGGGGAACCTTTTGTTGAAGCAATCACTTGGGTTTTCTCCAGCAGAGGTATACACTCTCATCCACACCCCTGGAGAGAATACTTTTGATGTAAGTTTTAGAACTCCCAAAATTCTGGACAGATTCTGGATAAAATATGCAATTCTGAAAACAAATCCAATATGGGCTCTATTCCAAACTAAACCCCTCACCAAGAAAATGTTTAAAGTTATTACTGTTCTGTTCAGGAATGAAAGAGTAAATATTTTGAATATTTTGTATTGGATAGAAAAAAGATGCAAGGTACAAGGCACATGAGAACCAACATTGGACTTGGAAGGCATTTGGAATGGGGGTGGCGAATCAAAGTTAAACTAAACCAAACTGACACTGACATTCAACACCTGCCCAATTGCTTTTATTTAGGCAGGGATAAAAGATTCATGTTTTATCCAGGGCAGCCAAGACACTGATATAAGTATGGGTCACCAGGACACTTAAGCCATACTTGTGAAATAATAAAAGTGTACACAACGTGATGAACTTGGGCACACCTGCTTCCATTGCAGAAACCCACTGAAGAAAACCCTGGCCTTCCAGTGACATCATGGTTGGTATAATAGCTTAGAAGAGCAGCCCCTCACCCACTGGGGCAATAAACAGCTCCTTACATATGGAAACTCTAGAAATGATGGAAAATATGGCAGCAAAAGAAAAGGGAGCAATCAGGAGCATAAGATCTATCTCCAAAAATGGAGAATTCTACAGAGGATGGCTCCCACTACAGAGTTTTGAACAAGGATCACAGCCACAGCACATTGCTGAACAGCAAGCAGGGCATGGGCTATGAAACAGACCAGGAGGAAGAGTGTCTCACAAGGCACTGGTTTGAAAAGATTCTGTCAGAAATAAAGGCCTCATGAAATGAAAATAAATCTGAGTTTGCCAAACTAAGAGAAAAACTCATTGGATATGATGAGAAGCTATTGGCCACAGAAAAGTGAGTGGAGGTCAAGCAGAATGGAAGCACACAGATGGAACAGGCCATGGAGGTGCTACTTCAACACATGAAGACCCTCCACGAGAAATGTCTGGACACTGATGTGTAGTCCAGGCAAGAAGACTTAAGGATATCAGGTCTACCAGAGAATAGAAAAACCTCAGACATGCGTTCTTTTCTCCAGGATCTTGTAGTGGACATGCTAGCACTCCCAGCTTGTTTCAACATCCATATTGAGAGGGCACCAAAACTGATCCACACCAATGCCAGGCCCAGGACAGTTATCATGAAGTTCCAAAGCTACAAAGTGAACAAAGAAATCTTAAAAAGGGCCTGGCAACAAGGAGAAGTCAAATACAATGGGCAGCACTTATATTTTGACGAAGATTTGCCCCTGAAGATGCAAAAAAAAATGAGAATGCAATACCTGCATATCATAAAGGTGCAGAAAGCTAAGAAAATCAGGTTCCAAACACCATACCCAGCGAAATTGAGAGTGCAGTGGGAGGAAGGAGTATGTCTTACTATACACCTGAGGAGGCAACACCAGCTCTTAAAGAACACTAAATTCCATTGCAGCAGAGAATCAGACCACGAGGCAGGCCCAAACAAGGCAGAACCTTTGGACAAAGTGCAAGAGCGAGAGGGAACTTCTGGGTGGCCAGACGGGATATAGTAATAAAAACAATGGTGGAGATCAGAGGAACACTCTGGAGTTTGACTGGGTGATGTGAAGACAGATCCAGGGACAGCAATGCGACCTGAAGCAGAGGAAGAGAAAGAATTCACAAATCGGACAAAAGACAAGAGACTTTTGTGAAGATTCTGTGCAGCAGAAAGTATCAGATGAGTGCCATTTGCAAAATGGGGAGACAAGGTAAAGCAGGGGAGGAGGTCTGTAATGGAATAAGAGGTGGTGGGAGCAAATTAACAAGAGAAGGAGTGAGGGACTATGGTAGGAGTAAATAGTAGAAGGGATAGAGAGGGGGGACAAGAAGAGGGAAATATAATAAAGGAGGACTTAGAAGGATCACCTAAGGAAGAGGGCACTGATTTTATTCGGAGCCTGGGCAAGAGATCCTTGGGGAGAATGTTACAAAATTAACCTAATATGAATGGGAACCATAGTGTCTCTGCTGCCCTGATTCAGAGATGCCTGTACAGTGACACTAGAGAGCAGCAACTCTAGACATAGGCCCTGGCACACCAACATCAATGCCCTCTAATGGTTTGGAAATTATTAAAGGGGGGATGCTGTACATAGAACTAAAGAGACACGGTGGGGGAGAGGACATAATGAACATTTCAAGACAGCTCATGAATGTGGGAAGTAAGTGAAGGATAAGGGGGGAAGCCAAGACACCAGATATAGAGGGTTTTTTTTAAACCAACAATGGGGGAGAGAGGAAGCAAATTAAGACTGCTGCTTAAAAGTAATAAAACTGATATATTCTCAATTCTTTCCTGTGTTTTTCTCTCTTTTTCCAATGCAGGGGAATACATTGTGAGAAGCCCCCACCTGTTCCTTGGAGATCCATCTAGCACAGAAAGGTGGAGACAGAGAAGTGCTGGGAGGGTGTGAAAGGAGAAAAGGGAGACCACAAGTAAAGGTGAAGATGCCATGGCAACACCATTGAAAGAGGTAAACAGAGGGAAGGGGTGGAGGAGGAGGGATTCCAATATAATGACTGCCAAGACGTAAATGGAAGCCATTAAAGGGTTAAATCGAAAGGGGGAATATTGAGGGCAAAACCTCCAAATTGGTAATAAAGATACAGATGAGAACTGGAGATTGACAAATGTGCACACTGTAATGGAGAGCAGGAAGGGGGGAAGGGACAAAAGGGAAAAGAACAAAACATGAGAACAATGCAGAAAAGGAACACCAAGAGAGCTGGATACAAATATGAAAAGCAGAGACAAACCTATTGCCCTATAGTGGGGGGAGGCACTGAGGGAGAGCCTCTCGAGCTGATGTCCTAACTGTGTGTAAAAATTATACATATACTATAATTGGCCACTTGAAGAAAGGGGAAGAAGAAGACCCCACATGGGAACAAGAGACAAAGGCAGTGGTCACTATGAACAGGAGAAGTAGCTCCACTGCTGCTCTGGATGCAGGAAAGGTGGGAAAAAACAAGGAGACTGTGTCTGGAGAAAGGGAGAGTAGGGATACTTTCCTCTACTTTGGAAGTAAAAACAGTTTGGTTGCACAAGTTAGTGCCAAAGTTAGCTGAAAATGGCAAAGTTGTGACAGTTAGGTAGTTGAAATGTTTAAGGATAACAGGGCCTGGGGAATGGGGATGGAGGGGGAACAAGGGGAGGAGTGAGCACGGAGGTCAAAGACTGACAGATGGAACAGGTGGTCAACAGATCCTGAAGAAACTAAAGTTGTGTACTAAGACTACTAAGATAGTTAGATATAATGTTAATGGCCTGTCCAACCCTATAAAAGAAAGAAGATTATAACAGTGGTGAGACAAGCAAAGGCAGAAATTATCTTTTTATAAGTGACACATTTAACATAAGGAGAGCATCAGAAACTGAAGCAATTTGGGTAAGAAGAGGTATATGCCTCCTTGTACAAAACGAGTAGGAGGAGGGGGAGCTTCAATTGTTGTCCCCAAGGCCACTCCATTTGAATATATACAAAAGGAGATAGACAAAGAGAAAAGATATATGATACTTAAGGGGAAGATACAAGGCCAGGTAGTAACGTTAGTAGCAGTGTATCCCTACCCAGGGTTGCCGTATAGCTTCTATAAGAAATTATTATTAAAGGTTACTGAACAGATGGAGGGCACACTGATATGCTGGGGGGGACTGGATTCTCATGCTGGATCTGAATAGGAACAGCACATCCAGGATGCCTAGGGCCACACATAAAGTCTCAAAACAAATTAAGGCTCTGATAGCCCAGCTGGGGCTACTCAGTGCCTGGAAATTTCTGGAAGGGAGTAATAAGGGATATACATACTACTCTCTGGTACACCACATTTATTCATGACTAGTCTCTTCCTAATACCCAAGGAAACTCTATCATAGCTGGTTAAGGGAGAAATACAAATAATGGGGGTCTCAGATTATTCCCCAGTATCAATAGAAATAAACTTAATGGAAATACCAAAGAACACATTTTGGAGGCTGAACATATCACTCCTGAGGGACAAAGAAGTATTGGATCAAATCCCACAACTAAAAGAGCTAATGCTGAAGGACCATAATGATTCAGAAATGAGTAAGGGAATGGTGTGGGATACCCTGAAGGCAATGATTAGATGAAAACTGATAGCTATGGGGGCAGCTAGGAAAAAGGAGAGGAGAATGCAAATGGAAATGGAGGAGCAGATTAGGACATTGGAGACACAACAAGAGGACCGAATAAATAAGAGGAGAGGGAATGAACTACTAAAACTTAAAAAAGAACTGAAAACACTGTTGGAATATAAAATAGAACAAACTTAGCACTTCTAAGACAAAAATACTATGAGGGAGGCCCACGAGCAGCAAAGCTCTGGGCATATAGATTAAGAGCTAATAGGGCAAAAGCACAGATAATTAAAATAAATCATCCAGAAACAAGGGAACAAGCCCAAAATATAGAAACCATAATGAACTCATTCACCACATACTATAAAAAGTTATATAGTCCCAAAACAGAGACCCCGAAATAAGAAACCCACACCTTTTTAGAACTACAGCTATCCCAACTAAATAAGGACAAGAATGCATTTTTATGCAGACACATTGAGAATACAGAAATCAGGCAAAATTGGGAAGTGCCCAGGCAGAGATGGTCTGCCAGCAGAGTTCTATAAGAAGTTTATAGATGGAGCAACCCCGGTGTTGAGGGAGGCATTTCAGCGGACTATGGAAAAGGAAGGACATGTCCTGTCATCATGGTCTTTGGCAGTTATTTCAGTGCTTCCTAAGCCAGGCCAGAACCTAACAAATTGTGGCTCATATCGCACCATATCTATACTAAATGTAGACTACAAATACTTAACAGGAATAATGGTCAAAAGATTGGAAGAATTAGCCCCACGATAAGTCCATAATAACCAGACAGGATTTGTGACAGGGAAACAGATGGCAGATAACATAAGACGGACTATCCACATTATTAATCACCTTAACAAAACAAAAACCCCAGCAGTAATTATGAGTTTCAACACCGAGAAGGCGTTCGACAAGGTGGATTGGAATTACTTGTTTGGGGCCCTTGCCCAGTTTGGCTTTGATAATGTATTCATTGAAACATTTCAAAGACTCTACACAAACCCACAGGCATATATAAACACAAACAGACACCTGTCAGGCAGATTTACACTGGGGAAGGGGACAAGGCAGGGTTGCCTGCTTTTGTCTCTGCTATTCACCCTATATCTTGAACCCCTGGAACAATGGTTCAGACAGGACCCAGAGATCAGGGGTATAACAGCAAGGAAAATGGAACATAAAGTGTCCTTATATGTAGATGACATCCTAATATACATCACAAATCCAGAAACCTCAATCCCCAGACTGATGATAAGAGTAGGGGAAGTCTCCAAAATTTTGGGATACACCTTGAACCCAAGTAAAACAGAATTACTTAGATTTTATTTCAACTCGACACTTCAACTTACTGTATGTCTAGATTCACAATGAAGAGGACATTAGTAAAACTAAAATATCTAATCATTATTATAAGAAGTTCCACTAAAGACCTAAATAAGGACAACCTAAATCCCCTAATAAGACAGATAAAGGAAGATGTTAAGAGAATGTATACATAGATACATAGATACATAGACAGTGTTGGCAGATAAGGGCCTATGGCCCACCCAGTCTGCCCATTTGCGTTGTAAGTTCAGTTTGTTTTCCTAGAAGTCTGTTGTCCCTTACCCCTGACCTCCAGAATTCCTTTATGTCTATCCCATGCATTCTTAAATCCTGTGATTGTTTCAGCTCCCACCACTTCCTCTGGCAGGGTGTTCCACTTGTCCACCACCCATTCTGTGAAGAAATTCTTTCTCATGTTTCCTCTGAATCGTCCTCCCTCCAACTTCATCCCATGACCTCTAGTCCTGGAACATCTTTTTCACTTAAAAATAGTGTTTTCCTGCACCCTGTTCCTCCCTGTAAGATACTTGTATGTCTCTATCATATCCCTCTCTCCCTCCTCTCCTCCAGGGAGTACATGTTCAGTTCCTTCAACCTGTCTTCATAGGACTTGTGATGCAATTCATGCACCATCTTTGTTGCCCTCCTCTGAACCTTCTCTACCCTGTCTATGTCCTTATGTAGGTATGGTCTCCAGAACTGTACACTGTACTCCAGGTGGGGCCTCACTAGTGTCTTGTATAGCGGTATTATGACCTCCCTTTTTCTGCTGGTGATGCCCCTGCCTATACATCCCAGCATCCTATTTGCTTTATCTGCTGCCTTGTCACACTGTTTCCCTACCTTGAGGTCATCAGAGATGACAACCCCAAGATCCCTTTCCTGCTTGGTGCATGCTATATCCTCACCCCCAACTGATATATTGTGCCAGGGTTTTTGTGCCCCATATGCATTATCTTGCACTTCTTTGCATTGAATTTCAACTGCCAAACCCCTGACCATTCTTCAAGTTTCTGCAGGTCACTTCTCATTCTGTCTACACCCTCTGGTGTGTCTACTCTGTTACAGAGCTTTGTGTCATCAGCGAACAGTGAAATTCTGCCTTCTAGGTCCTGCGCAATGTCACTGCTGAAGATGTTGAATAGGACCGGTCCCAGCACTGATCCCTGTGGTACCCCACTGGTCACTCTTCCCTCTGTGGAGTGACAGCCATTTAGCACCACCCTCTGTGTCCTGCCACCCAGCCAGTTACCTACCCACCACACTACTGTCCTGCCCACACCCATATTCCCCAGTTTGTGTAATAGTCTTCTATGTGGCACAGTGTCAAAGGCCTTGCTGAAGTCCAGATAGGCCATGTCCACTGCCCTCCCCGATCCACCTCCCTAGTCACCCAGTCAAAAATTCAACGAGGTTGGTCTGACATGACCTCCCCTGGAGAAACCATGCTGCCTTGGCTCCTGTAGTCCATTGACAACCAGATGCTCCACCAATCTCTCCTTCAGTAGTGCTTCCATGATCTTCCCCACTACCGAGGTGAGGCTGACTGGTCTGTAGTTCCCTGCCTCCTCTTTGTTCCCACTTTTGTATAAGCGGACTACATCTGCTGTCCTCCAGTCTTTGGGTACCTCCCCTGTTTCCAGTGATACAAGCAGTTAAAATGAATATCCTGCCAAGATTATTATATATCTTTCAATCTTTCAATGTATCACCATAGCCATAATAAAACTGAAACTACAGGAAATACAACAAATGATATACACATTCATTTGGGCAAACAAAAAACCCAGGGTGAGAAATAGGGTGTTCACAACAAAAAGGGGATGGGGAGGATGGGCCCTCCTGGATATCAAGGAATATTGGATTGCAACATGACTACAGTGGACCCTGAAGTGGGGCAATCCAAAACTGGATGCATAGTGTAGAGACTTAGAGGAATAGGGTGGGGAGAACCATTAAAAGCATTGCTCTTCAGTGCACAGCCTACAGAGGGATTGAATCAAGAAGATCATCTACTGTAGCAGTAAGGGTAGCTAATAAAGCACTACAAACATTTCATATATATGAGGAGGTCAAGAGAGAGAGAGAGGCATGGAGATATAGGTGGTGGGTACAGAATAAAGAATTTAAGCCAGGGCAGATAGACTCATTGTATTAGAAACAAAGACAAAACAGATTTCAGTGCCCCACAAACATTATAAAAGGTGAGGCACTAATGACATTTGAAGAAGGTAAAAGGATATACAACCTGGGAGAGACAGACCAAATCAGATATTATCAAATAAAATGGTATATACAAACACAGCAGAAAAAAAAACAGAAACAGACAGATCCTGCTGGAAGGGGGGGGGCAACACTCAAACAACTCTTAAATAAACAAGATACAAAAGGGCAATAACACAGATATACCAATTCCTACTATCACATGAGGGATCAGAAACCACACATATAATGAGAAAATGGGAGGAAGGTGCAGACTTTCATTTAACAGAAGGAGAGTGGATGAAGATATGGGAAGGAGCCTTCAGAGTATCTTCATCTCCAAAATGGAGGGAATTTCATTGGAAGATTAATAATAGATATTTCATAACTCCACACATGAAGGCAAAATGAGATGGGGAAAGTGATGCCGGATATTGGGGAAAGTGCGGAGAAAAGAGACATAAATAAATACAAAAAAAGAAACCCACTGAAATACAATTTATGCAATGAAGATGGGCACTTTCTTATAGAGTGTCCATGGGTAGCACACAACACAGAGGATGCAATTTTGGCATTCAAGACTTTAATGTCAATAAAGCTGCCAAACACAAGGCACAATCTCAGCAAGCACAAAACATGGCAAAACATGGCTCAAGCCCCAACAACTCATTCTGCCATGAATCCAGGTAGAATAATGAGAAAACAGATCCCCCAGAACAAGTTCAACAATGTCAGGAGTTCCAGCCATAAAAACTGGAGGTAATCCTTCCTGAAGTTGATGAGTTTCACACAGTAAAGAAAGGAACAGTAAAATGGAAACTATATAAAGGGAATTAATCTAATTCAGTTTCAATTCACAATACATATACAGCTTTGCAACTGGGTGACACAGATATGGAAAATGAATTGGATTCAGCCTCAATCATCTTAACAGAAAAGGATATATTATCAGACGTTAAAATTCTGTAGTGGAACACGTCCATAAAATGAGGAAAAAAAGAATGGGAACTAGGGCAAACTCTAGAAGAATAAAATAACACCTGTTGACTATTGGTTATGAGTTGACAACTATATGATTTGTTGGTAGCATCTCTAAATAAGAACAGAATAAAACTGGAGAATAAAAGACTGCTGACCTATGCCCAATATGACTCAAATAACTATAATTTAATATTTTGCCAGGATACAAAGTTGCATTCAGAAATAGAGATTCAAAAAGCAAGTCTAGCCTGGATATGGGGGGAGGTGCATTGGTCAATAGGAGAAGATGTTTGTAGTGGGGTAGGCATATGCATTAATAATTCAGAAGCACAATTTTTTCATATGGTGGATATCTCACCTGGTAGAGCCTTATTAATAGATGTGAAATTATACAATATTGATTTTCAACTTATAAACACATGTGCTCTTCAAATAAGGGTGAGCAGGATTAATCTCCTGCAGAAAATCCAACATTACTTATTCACATAAAATATATGTTCTTTTTGGAGGGAAGGGGTTCAATTGCAGCAGGTTTACATCTGCTAGAAGCTGAAAAACACCCTCTTGTCCCAAACAGGATTGATTGATGCTTTCTCACCTATGGGCACATCTGCATAAAAAACATATTTTTGAGGAAATCTAGCAACTAGAACAGACTACTGGTTTATTTCCCCATATACAGAAATAAGAAACACCAAGGTTAAGGAAGTAATTTCCTTGGATCATGGCATGCTTTACTTAACTTTGGTCAATTCTGAGGAAATGACCTGAGGATCGGGCTATTGGTGAATTAGTCTCAGTTTATTAAGTAACTCACTAATTTACCAAGGATTTGAGCATGTATTAGAAGCTCAAAAATCAGTATTCTTTCTTTATGATGTACCCCAGGAGTGGTGGGAGGATGTAAAAACTGATATTCACGAGTATTTCCAGAAAATGGGGAAAATAAATGGGAAACTAAAGATGGATAAGTATAAACAATTAAGGACTCAGTTGAATAACGTGATTTCTTTACAGAATAATGGGGACATAGACTATTCCACACAGATTTTAGAAATAAAAACAGAAATGGCAGACATTTAATAGGGTTGAATGAAATCATTAGAAACCAAACAAAAGTTTGGAACCCAGGGCAAACAAGCACATACCAACCTTTTTGAATATTGTCAAAAACAAAACCAAAAAAAATTATGAACCAAATTACTCAGTATGATGGTACAGTTATAACCAAGAAAACAGAAATTTTAAGGGAGATTGATAGATATATTACAGACATGTTTAAGGAACAGATTTTACCAGCAGAAGATTTAATGGAATGGTTAAGTAAGTGTGCCTTACCAGCATTATCAACACAATATAAAAATACACTAACTCAGCCAATTAAAACATAGGAAGTATTAGGGATAGTAAATAACTTAAAAGCAGGTACAGCACCAAGGCACAATGGTTTGCCTAATGAAATGTATAAAAACATAGTGGAACAATGTTTAAATGAAATTGTAGTTGTTTTTAACTCTATGTTAAAAACAGATACATTTCCATAAAGCATTTATAAATGCCTAGTAATACTGATCAATAAATCTGGTGACAAAAATATTCTGACAAATTGGCATCCAATAACACTGTTAAATTCAGATTCCAAAAGGTTTACTAAATTATTAAGCAACCAATTGGCACTAGCCATAGGGGATATAATACATCCATCTCAGACGTGTGCTGTACCCAGCAGGAAAATAACAGCCTGATTCTCTTAAGTGAAGTGATGGAAAAAGGCAATACAGAACTGTCAGAATTATTACTTAGTTTAGATCAGTACAAAGAATTCAATAGAATCTCACATAATTATCTGTGGGAAAGCATGGAAGCCTATGGGATCCAAAGAGAATTCATATTGTGGATTAAAAAGTGCTATCATAAAGCCTCAGTAAACCCATATATTAATGGGTGAATGGGTACAGAATGCAACATAGGTAAAGGAGTAAGACAGGGGTGTCTGTTAAGTGTCCTTGTATACATTTTAACTTTGGGCCCAGTGCTACAGATAATCAGTTCCTGCCCAGACATTTCTTTTTCAAACTCTGATCCAGAAATTAAAACATTATCTTATGCAGATGATTATTTATTTATTTAGTTTTTGTTGACCAGGTAAGTACACTAGACAAATCCTGCCTATTTTCAGCCATGTCTGCATCCTACTGGCTGACTTAGACTCATGCCATGAGACAGAAAAAATCTTAAAGTCATTATTTGGCAATGACAGGATCTGTCATAAATTATTCAAAAAGTAGGAGTATCCCTATAGGTTTAATAGAGGGTTTAGACACCGAAGTTATGGGAAGTACAGTGAAAGAAGGACCATGTAAAATCTTTGGGATTTTATTTACTAAAGGTGACCTAGCATATTTAAATTGGGAGAAAATGATTGTTACAGCACAGAGTAAAATTAAGGTTTGGAATAAATGGAGAATGTCAAAACTTAACAGAATTTATATGGATAAAACTTTTTTATTAACAATGTTTTTACACTTGAGTTGCATTTTCCCACTACCAAAACAGCTTGAGACTTCCATATACAGCTACTTTTTTCAGCGTATATGAGGAAGTTGACTAAACCCCATTAAACAGGGAATGCTATATATAGAGAATAGAAAAGGAAGGTTGAAAATGATTACTCAGATATTGTTCTTCTTTTGCATGTTTGCATTTGCCAATTTAAAGCCCATTTTAATTTGCACAAATAATCTGTGGATTGCATGGGTTCGGGATAGTTTAGCTCCTAGTCTTCCTTTTTGACCATTAAATTCTCATACTCTATTGAAAAACAAAGATCATTTACACAACTTCCCCTTTATTTTCAAAATGGTTTTAGTAAAATAAAGACATGGCTAATTACTCGAGAGCAGTTTTTTCAATGAAACAGCAGGCATTTTATCAGCATCTTATGTCTACCTTTTTTATGAAGTGCCTGATTTTGAATAACGTCCACAACAAGTGAATTTAATAGGCAAAATGTTAACATCACCCAGGATCCCACACAGGATGTGGGATGTTCCTTGATTAACGGTACATGGCAAATTAAATGTAAAAAATAACTTAAAACACAAAGGGGTAGAAGAACATTTCTGCCAGAGGAGCTCTTGTTTGGAATGTTTGGAAACAATGGATCATTTACTTTTTGAATTCCCTTTTATAGTGCAATTTTGTTTCATAGTAAGATGCAAGTGGCCCCAGCCGCCATTCTATAATCTGATGCCAGAAATTCTGTATTTGTTTGTATTACCAAATCAGTGGGTCAAATATCATGGATAAACAATGTTTTTTTTTTTTTTAATATTTCATATGGAATGCAATATGTTGATTAACTATTCAGCAAGTGGACATCTCTGAGGAACAGTGGTTTGGTATGATGGAAGAATTTATAAGGATAAGCCAAACTCAGGATAAAAGTAATGCTTCCAAAACAGATTTATGATTTAAGGTGGAAAAATATTCATTGGATTGTTTAAAAGGAAAATCACATAATATAGGAGTAGTGAAATGTTGTAGAGAATAAGAATTAACACTTCCTTGATGTTTAAGGTAGAAAATAACTTTGTGGCATCTGTACAGGCCATCTCAGTACAGTAGATTCATTTCAAGTCAGATAACACCCTTGAAATGTATTTAAATCTTGTTTTGGAAGAAAATATGAGTCTCTGTAGACAAACATCTTTTCAACAACTGAAATTATGAATTAGGAAGCAATATTAAAAGCCCTAAAGTGTGTTTTTCGTTAAGTAAAACAACGGGGGGAGGGGGAAGAAGGGATGTCATTGTATCTCACTTGCTTTATGATCCTGCATTACGTATTTTATTTGAGGAGATCTGAACATTGTGATATTATTTTTGTCTGTTTGCTATATCACAGAAACATAACCCTACAAGATAGTGTGGGGGGGGCGTGATAGAGTGGTATGAAGAAATACTTATTTTATTCTCATTTATGGTTTGCATATTATTTTAAAGTGACAGAAAGGTGTTGTATTAAGTTTAGAACATATGAACTTGCAGGCAGAAGAGGACCTCTAGATCCATCTAGTCTGCACAGAATGCCTACCTCCTCTTCTTAGACTATTTCCTCTTTGTGCAGTGTTTATCCCATGCAAGTTTGAATTCCTTACATTTTTTGAGTCTACTACCTCTTGCGATAGGCTATTCCATGGGTCAACCACCCTCTCAGAAAAAAGTACTTTCTGATGTTTCCCCTAAATTCAGTTCCTGCCAGTCGTAGATTGTGGCTCTTGTACAACTCTGTGATTTCATCTGAAACAGGTTTTCCTTCTGTGCTTTGTTAATTTCCTTCATATACTTAAACGTTTTGATCATGTCCCCCCTGTCTCTTCTATGTTCAAGTGAGTCAGCTGTAAGTCAGCTAGTCTGGTTTCATATGGCTGCTAGTGCAAACCCTGCACCATCTTTGTAGCCCTTCTCTTCACCTCCTCCAGTTTCTTGGGGTTAGGTACTAACCCGCACTCAATAATCCTGCTTTAAATAATACAGTCTGAGATTTCCGCTTAAGTAAGCTGCCGATGTTCAATATGCCAGATTCAAAAAATACCACCAGCTGACATTGTGCAGTTTCCTCTCATTACCTTTCACTACCTCTCAAAAACAGCTAATGTACAGGTGTTAATGCGCAGATGCAGGATTGCAATCTGGGACACTTTGTAATCCAGGCTACATTTAGTAACCCTATTACTGTACTCTGCTTTCTCCCTGTTGATTTTTCAGTAATGGCCGAGGCAGCAGCCACTGTGTGCTGTGTTGTCCCATCACAGAAAGGACATGACAAACTCTGCATTGGTGGATATTTGTTAGTGATTGAAAAGGTCCGAGGCGAGTAGCACTATTGGTGTTGCCAGTACCACAAATTGAAATACTGCCACTGATGAGCTATTATGGTCCTGCAGGGTGGATAACATCTGTTGGTGAGTGAAGATGCTCATAACCACTCACCAGATGCTGCTGACATACCCATGGCAAAGGCAATGTCTGCACTCAAGTGGAGAGCAGTGTATACTCATGATAATCCTGCACACTTAGTGCAGGAAGCAATGTTGACTGTCCCTCCAGAGTTGTGTCAAAGCATGCCATGGAAACAGGCACTGCTGCAGGTTGTGAAGCGGACAAGAACAACAAATCGAACCACTAAACTGAGAACTATAGCTGAGCTTGATGTTCCTGAGGGGCTGACAGTTTTGAATGGGCAACTATGGTTGCTAAAGGACTCGCAGCTGGGGATGAACGTCTTTCTGCTTTTTACCACTAAGGTCAATGTTGATTGCTTAGCGTAAGTGAAGTTTTGGATTATGGAGGGAACATTCCATACTGTCTCATCAATTTTCAGGCAGTTATATTCCATTCATGCCCCTGTTGGCCCAGAAGAAACCTCCCGTATTGTCCCTCTGCTTTTTGTTTTAATGACATCTAAATCTCAAAACAGTTATCAGAGACTGTTTCAAGACATGCAAGACCTGGCAGATGAAGTAGTCCTAATTTTTGCACCAGGCTACATAATCACTGATTTTGAGCAGGCAGTGATAAATGCCTCTAAACAGTAGTTCCCTGACACAATAAATAAAGGGTGCTAGTTTCATTTAGGTCAGATAGTGTGGAGATGTATACAGGCCCTCGGCTCATTTAGAATTTAGCCTGCTATTGTGACATCTTGTTACAAGCAGCCTTTTGCCTCAGGAGGAAATAAAAGCTGCATATGGAGAACTTAAAAGCATAATGCCACCAAATGCAGAACAACTATCAGTGTGCTTCAAGGAGAATTATATCTTGGGCAGAGTAGGGAGGCAAATGCATAACATACCTTCAATCAGAAGCCCACCCATTTTCCCCACCTGAGTTTTGGTCAGTTCATGACCAAATAGAGAGTGGGATTCCCAGAGCTCAAAACAAAGGGAAGCCTGGCACCAAGAATAGGTGCATTAGTAGCTCAGCACATGTAGGAACCTATCCTCATTGCACACCTGCAAAGGAGGCATTACTGGCAGACACAACCTGTGAAAAATATTATGAGGCATGCCAAGGGTCACTGGTAAAGAAGTGATACTGTAAAAGGAAGAAAAGATTGCAAAGGTGATTCATGTTAAACAGCAGCACTGAACATTGGAATTTTGAGGGTATTGCATATAATCTTTACATTTAGGTAACATTTCAGTACTTTTCTGAGCAGTTCAGAATTTTAACATTTGAAATAAAGCTGGAACTTGTAATGGTTGTGCTAATTATGGATATAATGGACAATTGGACTAAACCTAATGGATTACAGGAAGCAGAAACTGAAAGGACATTTCGGGACTTCAGAATTGACTTTGCAATGGTGAGTACATACTCAATTAAATGCATTTCAGGATTATTATATTCAAGATTAGGCAATGTCTGTGTTTTATTATTTCTGGATTTTTTGGGGATTTTTTAATGCTGGATTATTAATGGAGGGATTTAGGATGGATCCCAGTCTGCTGCTACCCTTCTTTAGGTGCGGCCTCCAAAACTGGACACAATATTCCATGTGCGGCATGACCAGTGATCTGTACAGTGACATTATCACCTCTTTTTTTCTGCTAGTTATACCCCTTCCAATGCATCCAAGGATACCATTTGTTTTCAGCACTGCTCTTTCACATTGCTTGCTTGTCCTAAGTTCATCTGTAATGATTTCGCCAAGATCCCTCATCACCTGTGTTACTTTAAGCTGGTGTCCTAACAGCATGTATTCCTTCCTGTGGTTTCTTTACCCAGATGCATGACCTTGCATTTTTTGGCACTGAACTTTAATTGCCAATTTTTGGACCATCCTTCCAGCTTATTTAGATCATTTTCCATCTTCAAGCCTCCCTATTGGTTGTCCAACCAGTTGCAAAGTTTTGTATCATCTTCAAACAGGCATACTTTCCTTCCAGCTCATCAGTGATGTCACTGATGAAAATGTTGAAGAGGATAGGGCCTAATACTGACCCCTGTGGCACTCCACTGGTCACCTTGTCCTCCCCTGACTGAGCTCCATTAACTAATACCCTCAGTGTCCTATCCTTCAGCCAGTTTGCAATCCAGTTGACTGTCTTCTGACTAAGTCCTGTATTCTCTAACTTATTCATAAGACTTTTATGGAGTATGGTGCCGAAGGCTTTGCTAAAGTATAGGTACACCACGTCCACCACCCCTTCCTGTTCTACTGTTCTGGTCACCCAGTTGAAGAATTCTATCATGTCGCTAGGCATGAATTTCCTGCCCTAAATCTGTCTTGCTTGGGGTCAAGCTTTCACATTCTTTTAGATGATCCACTATTCTATCTTTCAGCAGGGTTTCCATAAGGTTGCCTACCACTGAGGTCAGACTGACTGGGCAGTAGTTCCCAAGCTCTTCCCTCCTTCCACTTTTATGTAAGGGTACCACCACAGCATTTTTCCAGTCTAGTGGTATTGTGCCACTTTCCAGTGACTTATTAAAAAGGTCAGTGAGCAGTGTTGCAGATTCTTCCCATAATTCCTTTAGAATCATAGGGTGAATTCCATCGAGTCCCATTGCTTTGTCTACTTTTTGTTTGCTAAGCACTTCTAGGACTCTTCCTCTTGAGAAGCATAAGTCATCTGCTGTTCTACTGTTGCACCTCTGCTTTTCCATAGTAAGGTTGTTGCCTTGGTCTTCAATGGTGAAGACTGAGCAGAAGAATTTGTTTAGCACTTCTGCCTTGTCTCCATCCTTTTCAGTTATCTGTCTTTCAGTTGATTTTAGCTTGAGTATCCCACCCTTACTTTTTTCTTTCTTTTATGTACCTAAAGATGTTTTGACCCTTTTGTTCTCCTGTACTATTTTCTCCACGGTATGGGCTTTGGCTACCCTCACTGCCTTTCCTGCTTCTCTCAGCTTTAATATGTATTGCTACCTGTCTGCTTCTTCCTTTGTCTGCTTATACTGCTTGAAGACCTTTTCTTTTTTGGTATTTTACTATTGCTGCTGTTTCTTTGGAGAAACACAGCAGCTTTTTTCTTCTTTTTGACTTGCTGATGTGCTTTGTGCACTGTTCAGTAACTTGAAGTAAAGCTGTCTTCACGGCTTCCCAGCTTCTCTCCACATCCTATGAGTTGTTGATTTCCAGCAAGTTTCTTAACTGGGTTCTCATGGTGTTGAAGACTGCCTTGTGGAAATCAAGTAGTTTGATCTTTGTGTGACTTGATTCCACTACCCTTTCCACTGTTAACCAGACTGATCTGTGATTGCTGGTCCAGATTCCACCTATGGTTATGTTTGAGATTCTGGTGCTGTTTGTTAGCACCAGGTCCAGGTTAGTCTGTTCTCTGTTGGGGGACTCGCATCAGCTGATTAAGTTCTGCCCCTTCAGGGCAAGTAGGAACTCTTTGCTGCATTCAGATGATGCTGTGAATGAGGACCAATCTACATCAGGTAGATTGAAATCCCCCACTAATAACATATCTCCTTGTTGGCCATTAAGAATTTTGATTTTTGAAGTATAATTAAAAAATCCCCCTACTCTTGCTGTGGGGGGGGGTGCTGTTGGCTTCCTGTGGGAGAGATTAAGATTTCCACAATGGTGGACAATGCTGAGACCGATGGTAGCTCTCATGACATGGGTGAAATTGCTCTGGTTTCAACCACTGCTTTATCATGGGACAAACTTATGAATTTTCTAAAGGTTTCTGATGCTGTACTTATCGTCATGAAGCAGAAGCAGTGAAATTATTTACAAGTGAAAAGAGAGCAACTTTTGGCTCTAGTAGAAGCAGATGAACTTAAATTCTTACAGGAAAAAAACTAATCTTGAGGAAGCAAAGAAATAGAAAATACTCTCTTGTAGCCCACATTATTATTCTGGCAACAAATTCCTTCAGGGAAATGCTGATTTAGACTCTGACTCACATAACATGGGTTCTTACAACACAACACAATGAATATGCACCTTTTGGCTATGCCAGAGGCACCTTGCTCTTCCAAGGTTCCTTTAGGCAAAGCATGCTGGATACAGATAACTACCGGGAGTTGGATTCCAGACCCAGAGATTCCTTGCCAGGTTCTTGTCCAAACAGCTCAACTACTGCTGATGCCACTGACAGTTTGATTGAGCTGATGCAACATCAAAAGCATCATCGCTTAGTTGCTGCAGCTGCACACAGCTGCAGGAGGGAGAACATGCTGACTTCTAAAGGTACTTCTGCTTCTGTTATACCTTTCAATGACTCTGTCGTGCCTTTGGTGAATTTTTCCACTGACCTGACTGTGCAGGCTGCACAGTCTGTTTCTCCTGCCAGTACTGCTACAGATCTTCCGGTTGCCATGGATATGGACCAGGCTGAATGGCTGGTTTTGCCAGAGACCTCTTCTTCTTCTACTTTTACTGATCACTCCCACGATACACCACCTTCTGCACTTTCTGCCAGGTAAAAGTCTGCTAGTTATGCAAGCCTCTTCCACCATCTGTTTGAACCATGGTCACCTTCTCTATAAAGGTGGCATGGAGTCACTTCCTGACAGAATATACGCAGGTAAAACCCTTATTAAACAATCTTTACAATTCTCGCCTTCAGAGGTTTATGCTTTCATTCATGCCTTGGGAGACAGCTGTTTTGATATTTGTTTTTGGGCTACTACTTTTTTTGATTTTTTCTGGAATTTGTACCACTCCCTGAAGTACTGTTCCCTCAGGACACCCTTAACTGCTATCCCCCTTACCAAATCTTCATTAAATTTGTGACAGCACTGTTCTGTGTTGAAGGGGTGAATGTGGATGACATTACTTATTGGTTAGAATAATGTTGTGATGTTCAACATACCCCAACCCCATTGTGAATAGTGAAACCTTTGGACAGGTTGTTGGAAATTCTGTCAAATTCTAAGTCAAACAGCGTCACTCTGATTCTGGCATCCAACATTTTCAAGCTATTTCTTTCTTGGCAAGGACAATTGAATACTTGTTTACCCTGGTCAGCATAAATCCTGCTATAAATGTGGTGCTCTTCATCAGCTCAGCAGTGTCTGTGACAAAATTAAATGCACTCTGTAGTGCTCTTGGCCATTCTGGTCTGCACTGCATCTTCACTCCCACATTCAACTTGTGCTAAGAGGAAGATCTTACCTTTTACTCCAGTCCCTGGATGGCCCATAATAAATATGAATTTTTTGAAAAGTAGTTCTACATTCATGATGTTACCAAACTGAACTCTTCCACTTCCTCCATACAGTATACCCATATGACTCTTTCCACAAGCACTCATGGAGACAATGAGTTTGCCTTTAGACAGCTTGCACCTCACCAGGACCAGCTCACCCCAATGCCACATGAGACACCTACTGAGCTTTCTGCACAGTCAGTGGAATGATCTAACATTGCCCCAGATTTTCTGACTTCAGCTTCTTTTCCAGGCTGCTCTACAACTCATCAGAATGGCACTCTGGTAATGCCTCTTCCACCCTCTTCACTGCCTGGACAGTTTCAGCCAGTGGGTAAATGCAAACGGAAGAAAAAGAATCCAAAGGCACTCTCCCCTGAACCATTGTCTTTAGAAAGCAAATTTTCCACTTCATAGTAATGGGATGATGTTGAGAAAGAAGGGGATTCAGATGTGTTGTCGTAAGCCTCTTCTTTGACCTTATCCCGACAAGAAATATTTTCTGACATCAGTGACCCTGGCCCTTCCAGTTCTCAGCCTATGAAGAAGAAATGGGAAAACAGATCCATCACCAGAGCCTCTTTGTTAAAATAATTTTCCTCTAGTATGGCTGATTTTTCCCATTTTGCCTTTGCTTCTTTAAATGTCAATGGTATTACAACTGAAAAAGAACAAAATGGGGAACATGATCTAGCACTAAGGCATCTACAGTACAAATAACTTACATCACATACTCTTATGAATGCATCTACTATTCTGGCTTTAGCCCCCTAAACTGTGACTGGTATTTAAGCTGCAGAGAAGCAGCTTGCTACTTTTGTTATACTAAGACAGTGTAAACCTATATATGTATGTGTATATATATATATATATATTTGCAGGATATGACATATAGGTACAATATTAGCTGTATAATGATAGTTTTTACGTGCTTTAATTATTGGTTTTGGCAGGCGTACTACAGATTAGTCTTTCAGCAGCAGCATACCGCTAAAGACAAATTATTCCATATGATTTTATAGGACGTATTGAGTTTTCAAGTACAAAACAATGACATTGTTCAATGGCAATTTTCCAGCATTGGAAGTTTACTATGAATTTCATCTAATTATTTTGATGATTTTCCTCTTTTTTTTTGGCTGTTACCAGTTCTCTCTCTCTCTCTCTCTCTCCCCTCTGTCTCTCCCTCCTCCTCTCTCTCCGATGCAATTGGCTGTACTCAGCCTCCCACCACAGAGAAAATCAGAAACATATCTGAATGTTTTGTTCCTGTCTTCCATTTATTGTGAGTCATATTAGATTTCATAATAAAAAATTCCCCCACTCTTATGCTAAGTACCATGGAGTCTTTAAATTCCACCTGTACAGTCACCAGAGATGGGCAAAAGTGTTTTAAAGAGCAGCAGTGTTTCAGTAAAGCTGAGATGGTGCTGCTAAATGGGACAATTAACACCAGGCTCTTCCCAAAAGATCACAGTACAGCAGAACTCTATGAATGCTGTCATGTATAAATATGAGTCCAGTACTTGCAAAATGGGTTTATCTACCAAACATAGAAATCCTCAGTATACTCACTATGCCAGTTATTCAGGAGGGTGTACCTCACACTTCAAAAGAAGACTTTGTCGGGCAGGGACAAGATGTAATTAGTGTTCTTAAATGTTCCCTTGTTGATGATGTCACAATAGTGACAACCGAAGGTATGAAATGCCATGCCCATTTACAAAAGCATCATATATAAAAGACATTTTGAAATGTCAACACCAATATGTAAGCATACATTTCAATACAAGCATTGAAATACATTGTTGCAGCAGTAGTCCGACTTTTTTGCATATAAGAAAATCCACTAATGCTACATCAATAGATAAGTGTTGCATCAAGAAAGAAAAAACACTGCCCATTTTGCATCATGACCTGTGATCACCCTTCCAATCAGTTATACATTTTCCTGGGGATCCACGCATTCTTTGACATCCAGTTCCATGGTGATAGTAAAAGACAAAGAGAAACAACAATAATGTTGTCAAGCAATAGATCAAGAAGAAAGGACAAATAATATGCACAATGAATGTATTACATCTGACTAAAGCATATTGTAAATCCAAACACCTGTAGTACCATTTTATGATTCCCCAAAACATCCTCAGGGGGCAGGGTCAGGGCCATGGTGCAGCAGATAGGCAGGGAGGGAGTCATTGTGTCTGGGGTGCTTTTAAAAGAAAATAGGTATTGGAATAATAAAGGTCAATAGTAAGTTGCCAATGTTACATTCTGGTAGCTGAGATGGCAAGTTTGCTATTCATTTACTAAAAATAGTTTTAAATTCCAGTTTTTGTTAAGCCACTCAGGGCTCAGAATGTGCAATGGGAAAGTCTAAAAGCATTTCTTACTTAAGGAAAAATTCAATTTATTGTCTCCTTCTTTAGCTGCTTTAACAACCTCTAGATCCATGAATCTAAGGTGTCTAGGATCCAAATTGTGTTTTTCACAAAAAGTGTCTCCCAATGGGGGCATACACCTGTTTATTAATAATGAATCTTTTATGTTCCTGGATCTGCTCTTTGAACATGCAAATTGTACTCCCCACATATATTAGCTATAACCAAACATTTTTTTTTTGCCAGTTCTTTTCATGAATGTGACCCTAGGCTTTTGACCTACAGAGGTGCCCACCCTGTCATCACTTAATAGTATTGGCCAATAATGCCAGATTGTTGTTAGTCTGTCCTGCCACATTATTGTACTTAATGACAGGACCCCATCCACCCTCTGTATTCTTTTTTGTATCAAGACAAAGAGTTAGTGTTTGAGCTCTCATTCCTCAGAAGGATTTTGTAGAGGTTCTTTTTCTGTACCACTTTGTGATCACTTTTAATAGTAAGATTGAGGTCAGGAAAATTGATAGAAGTTGGATCAATGGTTGCAGTAAACCAAAGATTGGGGTAATTGATGTTAAGCCAGCTAACAAATTCCTTGGCCTGTTCAACTGTGCCCTCCCACACACAGGCACAATCATATATGTGGTGATACCACCACTTAGATTTTTCACAAACAGGTTTACCTCATTGTTATAAATCACTCTCCTCTCATAGGCCTAAGAATAGATTGGTGAAGGCTGGTGCTGCCACAAATCTGTAAGTAATGTGATTGGTCAAATTCAAATGCATTACAGTGCAATACTAAGTCTAGTGCTTAAAGAGCACCTTTCATGATGGTGCAAAATGTTACAGCTTATAGTCATTATGTGCAGTACTAGACCTGAAAGGGCGTGTGTATTTGTTATTTTTGGACAAGGTTTACTCTGCCTTCCATAATTTGGATTTGTTTTTGAGCCCTGCTGCACTTGCCTTTGCTGTTCAGCTGCAGGGCTGCTGGCTTCTGATGACATCACTATAGGGCAGAATAGTGACTTACTCTGTGCAGAATAGTGCAGTCACAGCAATTTTGCAATGGAAAACAACCAGTGCTCAATGTATATACTGTGTTCCCCCCTCCCAAGGCACCCTGTAAGCAATGCATTATGCCAAAATCCAAGTGCATTGTCAGTGTGTGTTTTTTTTGTAAAATCGACTTACTTCTGCCTCTGTAACAAAGCAAGGGGATTGAGAGAAGATAGAGTTGATGTCAACACCTTTCCTCATCCTTTTGACCTCCATGCATAAATTACAACATTTTGTGAAAGACAGGACATGAAACTTACAAGAACAGGAGGCAGAGTTTCAACTGCTAGGAACATGCATCTTATAAAATAGAACAATATTCTGTTGAGAGATAGAGAGAGAGATTGAGATTTAAAGAGCACCTTTCCCAATCCTGTTAACTTTCATGCACAAATTACCCCTCCTTGCATTTATTCAGGAATTGCATTTCATTACTGTCCTTTGCAATTATTTTTTGCATTCTGAGCTGCTGAAAACTGCAGGGTGTACCACAGCTTCTCTAGCAAGCCTGGTGTTTCTGTGTTCCCAGGGCTGTACTGCTCACATTGCTATAAGGCAGAGGAGTGACTCACACACAAGTCCATTTTGCAAAAAAAAAACATACTGACAAGGCATTTAGATTTTAGCATAATGCATTTCTAACAGGGTGTCGTGGGGAAAGGGGAAAACTCAGTATGTGCACTGAGTACTGGTAGTTTTCCCTTGAAAAACTGCTGTGATTGCATTGTACTGCACTGCACAGTGTGAGTCACTCCTCTACCCTGTAATGATGTCATCAGTACAGCCCTGGGTCCGTAGTAATACCAGGCTTGCTATAGCAGCTCTGGTACACCCTGCAGTTTTTAGGAGCTCAGAATGCAAAAACTAACTGCAGAGGACAGTAATGAAATACAATTCCAGAATCAATGCAAGAAGGGTAATTCATGCATGAAAGTCAAAAGGACTGGGAAAGGTGCTCTTTAAGTAATAAATTCATCTGAATAGTCTCTCTGCCCAGTTTTATCCAGAAAGTATCTGGTGGCCTCAGTACCATTTTGGTGATGAATATAGAAGCATAGAAACATAGACTTTGATGGCAGATAAGGACCACTTGGCCCACCCAGTCTGCCCATTTCCCTACCTACTGGATAAGCTGCAGATTCTAGTTAACCAACAGCCTGCTTCCTGCAACCCCCCACTATAATTGCTTTGTGTCTGTCCCATGCATGTTTGAATTCCCTCACTGTTTTAGACCCAACGACCTGCTCAGGAAGGCTGTTCCATGTATCCACCACTCTCTCCGTGAAAAAGAATTTCCTCGGATTACCCCTGAGCCGTCCCCCCTCTATCTTTAAACTGTGCCCCCTTGTTCTTACACATCTCTTTTCTGAAAGATGCTACCCTCTTGACTTTGTTGATTCCCTGAGGTACTTGAACATTTCTATCATGTCCCCTTGTCCCTCCTTTTCATCAAGGGTATACATATTACGCCTCTCAGTCTCTCTTCATATGGTTTCTGATGTAGACCCTGCACCATTTTAGTTGCCCTCCTCTGGACTGCTTCCATCCTGTCTATGTCCTTGCATAGATGAGGTCTCCAAAACTGCACACAGTACTCCAGATGGGGTCTCACCAACTGTCTGTATAGAGGGATAACCACTTCCCTTTTTCTACTTGTGATGCCCCTTCCTGTGCATCCCAGTATCCCCCTGGCTCTCCCTACTGACTTTTCACATTGCTTACCCACCTTTAGGTCATCTGATATGACTACTCCCAGGTCCCTTTCCATTTTTGTTGTTGTTAGTACCTCCCCTGCTATTGTGTAGTCTTCTCCTGGGTTTTTGTTTCCCAGGTGCATTACTTTGCACTTCTTTGCATTGAATCTAAGTTGCCATATGTCTGACCATTCCTCCAACCTTGCCAAGTCCCTCTCATCTTTTCTACCCTCTTGTGTATCAACTCTGTTACAGATCTTTGTGTCATCTGCAAAGAGGCATACCTTTCCTCCAGACCCTCTGCAATGTCACTTATAAAAATGTTAAAGAGGATTGGACCCAATACTGAGCCCTGAGGTACTCCACTAGTAACCCCTTCTTCGGAATGTGTTCCATTCACTATTACCTTCTGTGTCCTGTTGTGCAGCCAGTTTGTTACTCAGGCTACCACCCTGGACCCACTCCAGGCTGGTTAACTTGATTATTAATCTTTGTGTGGGACTGTGTCAAATGCCTTAAGAAAGTCTAGGTAGGCCATATCCACAGCCCTCCCTGGTCTATTACTTTGTCACCCAGTCAAAGAAATCAATTAGATTAGTCTGACATGACCTTCCTGCTGTAAATCCATGTTGCTTTGGGTCCTGTGCCCGCTGACCTCTAGGTACTCAACAATTCTTTCTTTCAGAAGTGATTCCATCATTTTCCCTACCACTGAGGTCAAACTTACAGGTCTGTAGTTTCCTGGTTCTGCCTTTCTCCCACTTTTGTAAAGGGGAATCACATCTGCCCTCCTCCAGTCCTCAGGTACCACCCCATCCTGCCATGATTTGTTAAAAAGTGTGGTCAGTGGTGTCACTAGGTCCCCCCTTAGTTCTTTTAGGATTCTGGGGTGAATCCCATCAGGCCCCATTGCTTTTTCCACCTTGAGTTTTAGGAGTTCTTTCAGGACTCTTTCTTCTGTGAATGGACTGGTATCAACCCCCCTATCCAGAGTGCTTCTATTGTCTGGTTTAGGTAACTGCTCCTTATCTTCTTTTGTGAATACTGAGCAAAAGTATTCATTCCGTATCTCTGCCTTTTCACTGTCTCCCTCTGCCCACCTCCCCTCTTCCTTTATTAATCTTCACTATCCCTCCCTTAACCTTTCTATGCTCCCTAATGTACCTATAAAGATTTTATCCCCTTTGACCGAGTTGGCTAATTTTTCCTCGTTTGTGCCTTTGCTATTCTGACTGCCTTTCCTACTTTTTCTGCTTTAATTGATACAGTTCCTGTCGTGCTCTCTGTGATTCCTTATACTTTTGAATGCAGCCTTTTCTCCTTAACCTTCCTGCCACCTCTTTTTGAGAACCATAGTGGTTTTTACTCTGCTTTGTTTTCTTTATTTGTTTTACACAAAGACTTGTTGCCTCTATGATGGCAGCTTTGATTTTCTCCATTGTTCTTCCACCCTCCTATTTGGCCATTTGCTAGTGCATTCTTCAGGTGTTCACCCATTTTGCCAAAGTCAGCCCTTCTAAAGTCCAGTATCCTTGTTTTTGTATGGCTTATGTCCATGGTTGTGCTCATTGTGAAGCACACCGTGCAGTGGCCGCTTGTTCCCACGTTCACTGACTTCTAAATTTGTGATCCTCTCTCATTTGAGAGTACCAGGTCTAGTATTGCTCCCTCCCGTGTGGGTTCCAGCACTAGCTGTCTAAGGTCTGCCCCTGCAGGGCATCGAGAATGACCCTGCTCTTGGATGTGGCTGTACATGTCCTCCAGTTAACATCTGGCATATTCAGGTCCCCATCAACAGTATCTCCTTTTTCAGCCATTTTGAGAATGTCCTCTATCATTTTCTTGTCCATTTCCTCCTTGAGACAGGGTCAGTATACAACCCCTGTGCAGATTAGATATATTCCCCATCTCCAAGTGTAACCCAGAGTGGCTCTTGTCCTCCCCCTTTATTTTTTAGTTCTATAGCTTTGATCCCTTCCCTTATGTATAGAGCTACTCCACCTCCTCTTTTACCTTCCCTGTCCCTTCTGTAGATTGTGTACCCTGGTATGTTGAAATCCCATTCATGGTTCTCGGTGTACCATGTTTCTGTGACTGCCATAATATCCAATTGTTCATCTTCCATCAAAGCTACTAGCTCAGAAAGCTTGTTTCCCAGACTACGGGCATTAGTAGTCATTGCACTCCATTTAATGTTGGCTTGATCCTTTTTTCCCCCATCCCTGCTCTTATTGCTCTTATCTATTTTACCATTTACCCCGTCCTGCCCTGTGTTGAGCTCTGTACCTCAGTGTTTACCTACTACCTGCCATGTTTTGTGGGGAGGCTTGACTTTTCCTACCTTTATTAGTACTCATCCTTTATCTAGTTTAAAAGCTTGCCAAGGAAGCATTTAAACCTGTCACCTAGGAGCTTGGTCCCCTTCGTGGACAAATGCAGACTGTCATACCAGTATAGACCTTTATCTCTCCAGGTGGACCCCAGTCCCCAATGAAGCCAAAGCCCTGTGCTCTGCACCAGTTTTGCAACCATTCATTAAACTGCATGGTGTGCAGTACCCTAGCCTCACTCCTGCCATGGACTGGTAGCACCTCTGAGAAGGTTACTGTGCTTGCTACCCATCTGAGTCCCCTCCCCAACTCCACAAATTCATTCTGCACTGCACTGATCCCATGCCTAGCTAGGTCATTTGTCCCAAGGTGGACAATGATATCTAGTTTTCTCTCCTGTGATGCTGCTTCTACAATTGTGAGGATTTGCTTCTTGTCCCTCCAAGCCATGGCACCAGGCAGGCAGCTTACTTCCTTCTCTCCCTTCCCCAGTTCTACCCCCCTAACAATTGAATCCCCTATCAGTAGCTGTTTCCTTCCCCTGTGGTGTCCCTTGCCACCCTTTTGTGGGTCTCCCTTGTGGATGTCCTCAGCATTCTTCTGGGTCTCCACTGAGGGTGCCATCATAGAGGAACCTTGCTCTGCCAGAATGGCATCTGATTTGTGTAGAGGTACAACTGGGGCTTCGCCTGGTCCACCACCGACCCTCCCAGAACCCACTGTGGTCCTACTGCTCTTAATACTCCGAAACCTCTGACTCAGTGGTTGTGGCAGTGGTGCTTTTGGGAGGGGAGTCCTCCTTAGTCCTTGCTAGTTCAGCTTGGAGGTGGGCAACCTCCTCTCTCAGAGCTGACAGTTGCCTACAAATAGGACAGCAATGCAGTTTCCAGAATGTTTCCGGAAAACTGCTGCCCCACAGCTAGTGCATATAGTGCCTCACAACATCTATGCTAAACCAGATATAGTTCCTTTGCCAGATAAAATCATTTAGTTTTCTTAGGGTATCACCAGTACTTTTAGATAAGAAGGTAGATGTACACTTTCATGAAGGAAATAGTCAATGAACTTACCCAAGTTACAAGTTAGAAAGGCTACCCTTGAAACAATCGATCTCTAGTGGATCTCTCAGATTGTTGTGACTCATTGGCAAAATATAATAAGTCAGAGTAAGTTGGTACTCACACCAAAAAAAAACACTTAAACACACTATCAGAAATAGTATCACTTTATAGCTCTTCCTGGAGCTGTGTTAACATTTCTTTTTTGAAAGCTGGTAATGGATTATGAGGGAGCTTTTTGCAATTATTTTAGTCAGACAGTAACCAAGACATAATGTTTCTGAAGAGCTGTTTAAAAATGACAATATAGCCCCCCCCCCCCACCATTATCTGACGGCTTTATTATTTAAGTTTTTCTTTGTGGATAAATTCTCTAGTGCCTACAGTTGTTTGGGGGAGGGGGGTTGTACATTTGTGCTTCCTGTTATTCTTCCTATTTTTCATCAATTTATTGACCTGACTGAAAACCACAGGTTCAAAGGTAAAAATGGTGTTATAATAAAAAACTGGGCAAATGTCTAATTTAATCTTGATCAGAGATTCTCTGATTTTTTTAAACAGGTACGTACTCACTGCCAGAGTCAGCTGAACCATCATTGCTTTCATGAAATAATTCAAGCATAGTCTCAAAATTATGTGAGTCTATACTACTTTCTAATAAAGTCTCTTTTCAGTTGTGTGTCTCTACCCAACTCTCTTGCTGTTCAATTGTTGAAATTAAATAACCCAAGTTGTCACCTGCAGATTGTTCTGGAATGTTCATGTACCACATGGTGTCTTCTGTTAGTTGCCCACTTTTATTTCTCCCGAAGTGATACATTATTTTGATTTTCTTAAAGAAATATGAAGGTCCACATATATTTAAAAATGTTCACTCTAGGAATCAACATGATGGTTAGTCCTTTTCAATGAGCACAGGTATAAGCAGCTTCTGTTTGGGGACAACACCCTCATTTTAATCAAGACACTTACAAGCAATAGAGGAACTAAGAATTGGGATTCTGAATATCAGAGCAATGCACCTGGCCAGAGTTAAGAAGTCAGTATCAAATCTTCTTTAAGTTAGAAACACTCTTAATCTAGGAACTTTATTTGGGAACAAGTGACCATCAAACAGTGTGGTTCACATTAAACTCAGCTACAGGGTCAAGCCATACAAAAGTGAGGGTACTGGACTTTAGGAGGGCTGACTTTGTAAGATGGGAGAGTGCCTCAGAAAAGCACTAGCAAACAGGCTAGAAGGAGGTGTGGAGCAACAATGGGGAATCATCAAACTGCCATCACAGAGGCAACAAGCCTTTGTGTGAAGCAAATAAACAAATCAAAATGAAAGAAAAAGACACTATGGTTCTCAAAAGAGGTGGCTGTGAAAGTCAGGAAGAAAAAGATAGCATTCCGGAAGTATAAGAAAACACAGAAGAAGCAGGACAGAGAGCTGTACCAGTTAAGGCAGAAGGAAGCAGGGAGGGAAGTCAGAATAGCAAAGGCCCAAACTGAGGAAAAGATAGCCAACTCAGTTAAGGAGAGGGATAAAACCTTTTATAGGTACATCAGTGAGTGTAGAAAGACAAAGGGAGGGATAGTGAGGCTGAATAGAATGAACGGTGGGTGGGCAGAGGGACAGTGAAAAGAAGGTTACTGAATGAATATTTCTGCTCAATATTCAAAAGAGGAAGGGAAGTGCCTAATCCAATTAGCAGAAGCACTCTTGATAGGGGGTCAGTCCCAGTCCTTTCACAGAAGAAAGGGTTCTGCAAGAACTCCTAAAACTGAAGGTGGACAAAGCAATGGGTCCTGATGGAATTCACCCCAGAATTCTAAAAGAATTAAGGAGGAACTAGTGAAACCACTGGCTACTTTTTTTAATAAATCATGGAGGATGGTGTGGTACCCGAGGACTGGAGGAAGGCGGATGTGATTCCCTTCACAAAAGTGGGACCAAGACAGGGCAGGAAACTACAGACCTGTCAGTCTGACCTCTGTAGGGAAAGGATGGAGTCACTTGAAGGAAAGAATAGTTGAGTGCCTAGAGGCCAGTGGGGGCACAGGACCCAAGGCAGCATGGGTTCACAGTGGGAAGGTCATGTCAGACGAATCTAATTGATTTCTTTGACTGGGTGACCAAAGTAGTAAACCAGAGAGGGGCTGTGGACATGGCCTACCTAGACTTTAGCAAGGCATTTGACACAGTCCCACACAAAAGATTAATAGTCAAATTAACCAGCCTGGGAGTGGGTCCCAGGGTGGTAGCCTGGGTAAAACATTGGCTGGACAACAGGACACAGAAGGTAATTGAAAATGGAGTCTACTCTGAAGAAAGAGGGGTTACTAGTGGGGTACCACACGGTTCAGTATTGGGTCCAGTCCTTTTTAATGTCTTCATCAGTGACATTGCAGAGGGACTGGAAGGAAAAGTATGCCTTTTTGCAGATGACACAAAGAACTGCAACAGAATTGATACACAAGGAGGTGTGGAAAGGATGAGAAGGGACTTGGCAAGGTTGGAGGAATGGTCAGAAGTATGGCAGCTAGGATTCAATGCAAAGACGTGCAAAATAATGCACCTTGGAAACAAGAACCCAGGGGAAGAATACACAATGAGGGGGGGAGGTAGTAACAACAACAAAAAAGGAAAGGGACCTGGGGGTAATCATATCAGATGACCTTAAGGTTAGCAAACAATGTGAGAAGGCAGTAGGGAGGGCTGGGGGGATACTGGGATGTATAGGGAGAGGCATCACCAGCAGAAAACAGGAAGTTGTTATCCCCTGTACAGACAGTTGGTGAGACCCCATCTGAGTACTGCATCCAGTTCTGGAGACCCCATCTCCGCAAGGACATAGACAGGATAGAGGCAGTCCAGGAGGGCAACTAAAATGGTGCAGGGTCTGCAAGAGAAGCCGTATGAGGAGAGACTAAAGAGCTTAATATGTATACCCTTGAGGAAAGAAGGGAGAGGGGGACATGATAGAAACTTTAGTACCTCAGTGGAATCAACAAAGTCCAAGAGGGTAGCATCTTTCAGAAAAGAGACATGCAAGAACAAGGGGACATACTTAAAGATAGAAGGGAGGCGGTTCAGGGCAATGTGAGGAAGTATTATTTCACAGAGAGGGTAATGGATGCATGGAACAGCCTTCCTGAGGAGGTTGTGGGGTCTAAAACTATGGGAGAATTCAAGAATGCATAGGACAGACATAAGGCAATTCTTGTGGGGGGTAGGAAGAAATAGGCTGTTGGTTAACTAGGATCTGTGGCCTATCCTGTAGGTAGGGAAATGGGCAGACTAGATGGGCCAAGCGTCCCTGATCTGCCATCAAAGTCTATGTTTCTATGTTATTTACAAGGTAACTACACTGGAAATGCATAATGAATAAAATAAGGATTCAAGAGATTTCAAGGTCATATACCTTCTTCTGGCATAGATATCTTTAATTACAAGAAAGCCTGGCAGAAACTGGCACAAGACTGCTCATTAGGATTCATGAATCTCTTTATAAAAGAGAATCATGAGAATTTATTTTTTTTTCTCTTCCATCCTGGCCAGCCCTCCTTCTTGCCAGTCTTCCCAGCCCTATCACCCCAGCTTTTCCCAGGACTTACCTCCCTTATGTCCCCCATGGCTTGTCCTCCATATCAAGGGTGGGGAGTCCCTCGACCTGCCACATGGGATCCAGATGTGGGATGCATAAGAGTCACTAGATGAGTGGCCTGTGGAGGCTGGCAGTCATAGTGTGTGACCAGGGTTTTCCTGCTTTTGTCCCCAGGGAGACATGATGTGTGCTGATGTCAAGGTGCATGTGGTGACATCTGCCATGTCTCCCCATCTCTGTAGCTCAGACTGGGTCTTCCCCTGGCCTCCACCACGGATCAGTTAAGCTTTGAGCTCTTGCCCACCCTGCCCCCAGAGGAGGAGAGCAGTTCTAGGGATGCTCAATCCTCCTCCCCCTTGCTGGCCCTCCAATGTCTCTGGCTTGCTTCTGAACCTGGGTTGTTCCCGGCATGAGTGATAGTACTACTGCTGCACAGGCGGGCCAGCAATAGTGAGAAGATTGAAAACCTAACCTCTGAGATAAAAAAGTGAAGGAGGAAGTGGGCAGGTTTGTAAATTATACTGATTTTGAGAGACCTGAAAAGGCCCTACAGGCTAAAATGTTTAAACATGAGAAGGAACAAATTACATGAAAGCAGAAGAAGTTCATCAGAGATCAATCTGACTATGATAACGATCAAGTGTTTGAATGGAGTGCACTGAGAAGCAGTCAAGATCACTGCACTATGGCCACTCTAAAAATAAAGGCAGATTTAATAAACAAAACAAGAAACTGACCTAAAGTTTTATTGTAGACTCTAATAGCAATTCTAGCCCTGAAACTGAAGACCATAGTTCAACAAAGGGTTTTTTTTTTAAGAACAGGAAACAGGCCAACCAAAAGAAGACAAAAAGTAAATGAAAGACCAAACATGGAAAGAGAGAAGGACACAAACACAGAGGAAATAAAGAGATTTCTGAAAGGGAAAGAAAACAAGACCTTAAAACAGTAAACCCATCCCAGGAAAATTTGTCACAAAAAGTAGAGTCAGTGTTGTTAAAAGGATTAAACTTCATGCCTGATCCAAGAGTGAATATTTTCAAAGAAATTCAGATCTTTGTAGATTTTTAGGAAATCAAATTAAGGTATCACTTTGGGAGAAACTGAAGTGGACAACTAGAGGAACACACCTTGAGTACATGAACATTCTGGAAAAATCTTAAAGTGAAGACTTAGATTATTCAATTTCAGCTTTTGAACAGCAAGAGACCATTGCAAGAGACACAACTGGACTTACACTATATGTGAAACTAATCTGACTCACACAATTTTGAGGTTATGCTTGAGCTTTTCATGAAAGCAGTGATGATCCAGATGACTCTAGCAGTGAGAACGCAGAGATGTTCAAAAAGATCAGAACTATTCAAAGTAAAATCAGACTGTTGCATGACTGTTAATAATAACACCATGTATACCTTTGAACAGGAGCTTTTGAATAAGGTCAATGACTTGATGAAAAATTACCAGGTGACAGCACAATCTTCCACCCCTAGAACTGCAATCACTGGAGAATTTATCTAGAATGAAAACCTTAATAACAAAAGCCATCAGATTGAGGTGGTGGTAACATTACCATTCATGAAAAACAGCACTGCAAAAACATTGTGTTGAGGTTACTTTCTGTCCAAAATAATTATATAAAGCTCCCATGCAATCTATTCTCAGATTTGGAAAAGAAATGCTAGCACTGTTACATGAAGGGGAAGAAAGGGGTGCTATTTCTGATAGCAAGTTAACATTTGTTTGGTGTGAGTACCCTGTTATTATAATTAATTACATTTTGCCAAAGGTTCACAAAAATCTGAGGGACCCCCCCCCCCCGGAGGGAGACTGATTGTCTTGGGGTGGGCCCCCTTACTAGTAATTTGGGTAAGTTCATTGACTGTTTCTTGCAGAACAGTTTACAATGTCTACCTTCTTATCTTAAAGATACTGGTGATACCATAAGAAGACAAAATGATTTTGGTCTAGGAAAGAAACTATATCTGGCTTAGTGAAGACATTGAGGCACAATATACTGTACCTCATTCATCACCAAGATGGTATGAAATCCACAATGCACTTTATGGAAAACATCTGAGTAAGAGAAGCTATTCCAGTTGAATTTATTATGAAAGTACTGGACTTTGTATTATACCATAATACATTTGAATTCAACCAATTACTTTACCTATAGATTTATGCATGGCCATGGGTGCCTCCATGGCTCCAGCCTACACCAACTTATCCCTCAGCCTATGGAAGGACACAGTGATTTAAAACAATGAGGTAAACCCATTTGGGAAAAATCTTAAATGCTGCCATCATTACATAGACAATTGTGTCTGTGTGGAGGCACAGTTGAAGAGATACAGGAATGTGTTAATTGGTTTAACATCAATTAATGAGGTGAAAAATGGACTTCTGGTTCTGCCCCCGAGGTTAATGGCTGCATAAGCGAATCACTCCATCTGCCCTCTCAGCATTTCCACCTCTTCTGGTGGATTCTACACTAAAACAAAAATGAATCCAAAAATGAAGAGGGGAAATAAGGGGAATGAGTCAGGACTAACCAACCAGGTTAGGGAATACTCTTGACCTTGTGCTGGCAAATGGGAACTTTGTGAGAGAACTTACAGTGGAGGAACCGCTGTCAGGGAGTGACCACCACTCAGTATGGCTCACATTGGATATGGGCAAGGAAGGAGTGGAATCTGGCACAAGAGTGCTGGACTTCAGGAGGGCCGACTTTGGGAGGATGGGGGAAGTGGTAAAAGGGTACCTGGCCAGAATTCAATCTAGTATGGACACTAACCAGAGGTGAGAGCTCATAAAGCTGGGGATAGTGGAGGCGACCAAAACCTGATGCAAAGCCCAGAGCAAGAAGGCTAGGGCTAAGAAACCAAGCTGGTTGAGCAAGGAGGTCATGGAAAAGGTAAGGAAGAAAAGAGCTGCCTTTAAGAAGTACAAGAAAACAGGGAGGGGGGAGGACAGGGAGGAGTACTTGAAAGAATCGAAGGAGGTGACAAGGGCAGTAAGGGGAGCCAAAGCGTCTACAGAACTCAGGCTGGCACAAGGCATTAAGAAGGGGGAGAAGGACTTCTTTAAGTACATCAGGGAGAAAAGGAACTGTAAGGACCACATAGTAAGGATTAGGAATGAGGGGGTTGGGTGGAAGTTAGGAAAGATAAGGCAGAAACACTAAATGAGTACTTCTGCTCAGTATTTACTAAAGAGAAGAGGGTGGTGACACCCAAGGTGGGAGAAATGGCAGAAACGGGGGAGGGGTGACAGATGGGGAAATCATGGAGGGCAGAGTTCGAGAGGGTTTGAAGGCACTGAGGGTGGACAAGGCGCCAGGCCCAGATGGCATCCACCCCAGGGTACTGAAGGAGCTGTCAGAGGTCCTTGCAGGACCTTTGGCAGACCTATTTAATGCCTCACTACATTCAGGGTGTGTACTTCAGGACTGGAGGATGGCCCATGTGGTGCCCCTCCACAAGAGTGGCCCCAAGGATGAATTGGGAAACTACAGACCAGTGAACCTCACATCCATCATGGGTAAGCTAATGGAGACTATCCTGAAGGAGAGGCTGGTGGCCCTCCTAGAGGCCAAAGGACTACAGGACAGCAGACAGCATGGCTTCATACATGGCAGATCCTGCCAAACCAGCCTGGTGGAGTTCTATGACTAAGTAACTAGGCAACTGGACAGGGGCCATGCAGTGGATGTCCTGTATCTGGACTTCAGTAAGGCATTCGACTCTGTGCCATGTGGAAGGCTGGGAAGGAAGTTAGTAGGCACAGGAGCGGTGCAAAGCTGGTGAGATGGGTAGGAAACTGGCTTCAGGGAAGGCAACAGAGGGTGGTGGTAGGTGGGGAGCTCTCACACTCAAGGGCAGTGACGAGTGGTGTTCCACAGGGCTCGGTGTTGGGACCAGTGTTGTTTGGGATATTCACTGCAGACATATCATGGGACATAAAGAGCAAGATCAATCTGTTTGCTTATGATACCAAGATAGGCGCGGTGGTGGATGACCTAGGGGGATGGCAGGGGTTGCAGGATGATCTGGCAAAGCTTGAAACCTGGTCAGACACCTGGCAACTGGGGTTTAATGCCAAAAAGTGCAAGGTGCTGTATTTTGGGATGAAGAACCCAAGGAGGAGTTACCAGCTGGGGGGAGTGCAGCTAGCCCAGACAGAGGAGGAGAAGGATCTGGGTGTGCTCATTACACGGTCAATGAACAACTCGGCACAATGTAGGAAGGCAGCTGCAAAGGCCAACAAAATGCTGGGTTGTATTGCAAGTGGTATATCCTCGAGGAGGGAGGAGGTGATTCTGCCACTGTATAGGTCATTAGTTAGACCACACCTGGAGTACTGCGTGCAGAATAAGGGGTGCTAGCTGCACATTCGAGCAGACGGATAGACCTCTAGGCCTTTATCTGCTGGCAAATTTCGTGATGTTCTAGATGTTCGTAAAGAATGCAGAACTTGCACCAGAGGAAGACAGATTGGAATCAGAGGCTCCCATGCAGAAGCAGCGCTCCATCAACCATGACACCTGGCACCAGATCTACTAATATGAGCTACCGCACCCCCAAAGAGAAGAGCAAAAAAGGTAAGTTACATACTATCTATAAAGAGCTCTGTGCTTTTAGTGCTGTTATTAAGCAGCTGCACAGTGAGATGTGGAGAGATATTGTTCAGTTGGAGCAGTGGGCCAATAATACGGAGACACAACTTACAGCTAATGAAAATGATGTGGACGACCTAGAAGGCCTGGTCCAATGACTCCAAGAGCAACAAGAATTACTCTCAGCCCAATAAGAAGATGCGGAAAATCATGCAAGGTGCAAAAACATCCACCTTTATTCTATTGCTCCTAAGCCAATCTCTCCCTTGGCCAGCCCCGATCCATCATAACTCACTTCACCAGTTATGCAACAAAAGAACAGATTCTTCTGACAGCCTGGCAAAAACAAAACATTTTTCATGGACAGCTGAGATTTTATGTCGACCATAATTACGTGCCTAAAACTACGAAGCTGCACAGAGCGTACCTCCCGCTATTGCCTACTCTAAAAGCCCAAGGTTTGAAATTCACCACTCCTTACCCAGCTAATTTAATAGTGACCTTACCATCAGGGAAACAGGAGTTTGCCTCAGCTGAGGAGGCCCAAGAGGCACTCTCCAAACAGGGCCTGATTTTCCCAGAGCATCCACGCACACCTGCAGCTTCAAATGCCCAACCCCCAAGATGCCAGACAGCAAAGGCAAAGCAGCACAAATGAGAGCACACTGGAAATGCCACTCAGGATATGAAACAGCATCTAGCTGAATTTCGGCAGGTAGACAACAATGCCAGGGATACCTGAAGTAGCTGGCAGACTCTTGGCACTTGAGAACTCATTCACATATCTGGACTGCCTTATATGGTGTGGGCTGCATGCCCATTGGCTCTTGCTCTGAACCAATGAGGTGCAGCCCTACTGTCAGTTAGCGGGCAGCGGGGTGGCAGGCAGGTGGGTGCTGCCACCCGCCGCTGACTGGGGAGCAGGGTGGTGGGGCTCCGTGGGATGAGGGGTGGGGGCCCTGGATCGCCAGAGATATTGGACTTTGGGGAGGGGGTTTGACTGCATGCCCGCGATCAGGCTTCTCGCGGTCCACTGGACCACCAGGATATTGGACCTTGGGGAGGAATGTCTGATGCCTGCGATCGAGCTGGGGGAACTGAACAGTTGGTGCCCAAGATCGGGCTAAGGGGGAGAACTGAAAGTTGGCGTCGCGATCGGCCCAAGGGGAACTGAACGCTATGCCCGCGATCGGGCTGGGGACTGAACGTTATACCCGTGATCAGGCTAAGGAGGGGACATTAACTGCATGCCCGCGAACCGCCTGTAAGCGCCGTCCGATGGCTGCTTAAGCCTGGGCAGGCGCCAGGCTTAGGTCATCGAGGTCGGTGCACCTGCATGCTAATGGCATGCAAATGGGGCCGTAATTAGATGCAAATGGCCCCCCGTGTGCCTTGCATAAATTATGGCCCCATTTGCATGTCACCTTTTGAATATCGCAGGTTTGCGCATTGCGCAATGGAACTTGTGCCACCGCATCTGAATGCTCCGCTCTGACCACTTGCGGTGGCGCAGTTCCACTGCACCATGCACAGTGGCTGTGGTAGGAGGCGATATTCAAAGAAGTTGCTCAATAGCACAACTCCGCTGAATATCTCCCTGGCCACACCCATGCGCAACTTTTTTGAGCAGCGCAAGGGCTTGCGCCACAGAATGGTGCAGTTTGAATATCTGGCCCATTAAGTTTAAATCATGGGGGTTTCAGTATGTGGTTGCTTCGTCACATCCCTCAGGTAGAAGGAGGGGAGCAGTAATTTTGATCCCCCATGGAGTACAATTTCAACTCCAGCAGGAAATTACAGATAGGGATGGTAGATATGTTATAGTGGTGGGTAAGCTGTATTCTAGTTTGGTAACACTGGCAACAGTTTATCTCCCCCCAGGGTCTCCTCCACATGTGGCAAAACAATTTTTTTGAAGTTCTTCTTTCTCATATGTAGGGTTTATGTATAGTTGGGGGTGATCTTAATGTTACCCTAAATCTCACCCTAGACACTTCCCTGCCTTCCAAGAATAGAGTTACACCACTACAAAAATACCTCAAGGTAGCTATCCCTAAAATGGGTTTGGTAGACATTTGGCCCCATTTTTTCCATCTGTACGGGCATACACTTACCACTCCCTGAAGACTCACACCTCCTCTAGGCTAGATTATTTTCTCTCCTCTATTGAACATGTGGAGGCAATCTGAAACATATCTGTTGGGGCCTCAATTTTGTCAGCCCACTCCCCTTTATATTTGAAGTTGGAGATGGATCAGCATAGACGAAATTAATTTTGTCGCCTGAATTTGATCCATCTTCAGGATCTGGATTTTGTAAAGAAGGTCAAGGAGGCAATTCCAAATATTCTGGCAGTGAATAGTTCCTCAGAAATCTCTCATGTAATAAGATGGGAAACTGCTTAAAACAGTGCTCTGGGGAGAACTAATAAGATATCCACCTACCAGAAGAAAGCCAGGGAAGCTCTCCAAGTTAAATTACAGGTGGAATTATTGACCCTCCAGACCAAATTCCTCCAGGGAGATGGGTCAGTACAAACCCAGTTACACACTATCAAGCAAAAATTCCAATGGTTAACAGACCAAAGGATAGAGCAACAATTGTTATATTTAAAACTTAGACACCAGGAGGGTGGAACTTGGGGCTCAAACTCCAGCCATGCCCCTTAGGGAGCCGAAGTCACAGGCAATGATTACTAAATTAAGGGACCCCATTACGGATGCCTACTTTCCAATCCACAGAAATACAGCAGGCAATGGCTTTATTTTATAAGACTTTATATACAGCAGACACCCACTTCCCCTCAACATATAACCACCTATTTAGATAACTTTCCTTTGCCTAAGTTATCCCAGGCCCAGGTCTAAAGCTTGCTTTGTCCTATTACAGTGGCTAAGACTTCTGAAAGCCTCAAGCTTACCAAATCCCACAAAGCCCCGGGACCAGATGGCTATCCCAATGAGTTTTATAGAACATTTAGATAGTTAGTGATTCTGGTCCTAGCTGATGCCTTAGTAGAGATTCAGGAGGGTCAACCCCTCCCCCCACCCCGCTTTCTTGGAAATACACTGAAATTGTAGCCATCCCCAAACCTGGAAAAGACCCATCTCTAGTGGCCTCCTATCGGCCAATTTCAAAATTGAACTGTGATTATAAACTCTTCATGTCTACATTGGCACATAGTGTAAATGCTCTGCTTTCCTACCTAGTAGATGAGGATCAGGTGGGTTTTATCATGAAGCGCCAGACCCAAGACGCAGTGAGATATGTACTACTGCTAACAGAATATGCCTCTCAGAGATAAATACCATTAGTCCTTCTTAGCTTAGATGCTGAGAAGGCATTTGATAGGGTTTCATAGCCCTTTTTGTGGGTCACTCTGAGACGTTTTGCATCCCAGATACATTTATTTCCCAAATTAAAGCTTTGTACCAGGGCCCAGTGGCTTATCTAAAAGTTGATGGTGAGCTTGCACCCCCTTCTCACTAACATGGGGCACTCAACAGGGATGCCCCATGTCCCCCCCCCTACTTTTGTCCTATATTTAGAGCTCTGGCTGCTCAAGTATGAGCACAGGCTAAGGTGGAGGTGTTCCCATGGGCGAGAGAGATCATGTAAGCTTACTCTATTTGCTGATGATGTCCTTCTGACACTCACATCACCTGAGACATGTATCACAGCGCTGTGGGAGCAACTTGAGGTGTTTGATGGGTTAGCTGGTTATAAAATAAACAGCACCAAAACAGAATTATTTAGCTATTCATTTATACCCTCTAAGACTCTTTTTCCTGCCTCCAGGCAAATTAAAAGTTCCTGCAATTCAGTACTCCATATATATGTCCTGACAAATAAACTACTCACTTTTGAAGAGGGCATCTTGAGTGTGGCTGAAAAACCCTTTAGCTTAGTTCAGATAATTATGGACCATCTTAAGGGGAATATGTGGGAACACATTATTAGCAAGTTATATCAAGCACTGACAGTATACAATAAGCACTCTTTGAAGTATATCAAGATGCACTAGGGGAAGGAGTTAGGTGTACAACTTGATGCAGATTTATGGGATAAATACACTTTACTATACTCTAAGATCACCCCAAATATTTACTGGAGGGAATACACCTGGAAAGTTCGGGTTAGGTTATTCTGAACTCCAGAGGTTACAGCAAAGTTCAAGGGTCATGACTGTCATGACTATGAGAATTGCTGGAAGGGATGCAGTCAGGTTAAGGTTGGACATGAGCATATACTGTGGTCCTGCCTCTTTCTATCAGATTATTGGAGGGAAATACAAATAGTGCTGAATAGTGTATTAGAGTACCCTGAAATACTCTCCCCCACCTTTATCCTGATGGGAGTGCCACCTACTGGTGTCAAATTAAATAACAATCTCTATTATCTGATGATAATAATGATGCTAGCAGCCAAAAAGGTTGTTACTAAACTTTTGCTTTCTCCCAGGGACCCAACAGTAGAGTCCTGGAGACAGCTGACTTATGAAATCTATAATTTAGAGAGGATCTCAGCCAGAATGAATCGGTGAGTTCATAAATTTGATAATAGATGGAGAAACTGGACCTTATATAAATTAGAACATTATTCAGATTTTGTACCAAGTGGTTGGTGGTGGAAATTTAGACCTTGCTTATATTTTTGGTTGGGACAATAGACTGGTCAGGATTTATCAATTATGATAACTATACATGTATAATTTGTGGTCTAAAACATTTGGAGATATGGAGAGGCCCTCAGCAGTGTGAATGTACCTCTTTTTATAGGCTCTCTGAAGGAATATATAAATATTGGAACTCTTCATGTTTGAGCTGGGGACATCTCTATTTTGTTACAATGTTTCTCATAAATGGCTCTCACTGTACACCTCTATCTATATAGCAAGCTTTGCTGCTCTGTATTGCTTTGTAATGTACTGTGCTATAATAATAAAATAAAAAGTGCAATTAAAAATAAATATATAATTCAGTTCACTGCAACCATTGATCCAACTTTCATCAATTTCCTGAACCTCAGCCTCAATGGAGACTTTAGAAATAAAGAAGTCATCACAAAGGGGTACAGAAAAGAAGCCTCCCCAGACTTACTTTTAAGGAATGAGAGCTCACACCTTGACTCTTTAAAGAAATCTATACCATATAGCCAGCTGTCTTGAACAAATCTGGAATATTTTAATATACAGGCAGAGGTGTTGAAGCATAAATTCAAGTCCAGAGAGTATCAGGATGACCTCTTAGAGGAAGCCTGCAAGGAAGCTAGGACTAAAGGTAGATATGCTGTCCTTATACAAAAGAAGAAAGCAGAGGGTAGATGGGGTCCTGTCACATTCTCTATGGAGTATAATAATGTGGCAGAACAAATCTGCAACATAATCTGGCATAACTGACCAATTCTACTGAGTGAAGACAGGGTGGGAACCTTTGTAGCGTAATAGCGTAGGGTCTCCATTACGAAAGGAACCAGCATAAAAAACAGATTTGTTCATAGTTAATATACAAGTCCACAGGAACAGAGATCTAGCTAGTTACCATTCATCCTGTTGGGTTTTTCAAGTGACAGAAATGTATGTATGCCAATATTTCAAACAAGAGTGGAATTTTATATGCCACAAAACACAAAAAAATATTGAGATTAAGGATTTCATCTCTTGTATGACCAATGCTGTACTTTATAATTTAGTGCACCTGCAGTTTGTGCTATGTGCAGAAGACAATCCACATGCTAAAAGACCAGATCTAAGAACATATAAGATCCGTTATTAATAAATAGATTGATATCCTCATTGGGGACACTTTTTGAAAAACACAGTTTGGTTCCTAGATAACTCAGATTTATGGGTCCAGAGGTTGCCAAGTCAGCTAAAAGAATAGGGAACAGACTGAATTAGTGGCTGAGAAGGGAAAGCTTTTGGACTTTTCAGCTGCACATTGTGAGTCCCAAGAGTTTCAGCAAAAACTGGGATTTAAAACTGTTGTTGGTAAATGAATAGCCAACTTGAACTAAGGTTACTAGAATAGAACTTTGGCAACTTACTGTTAAACTTTACTATCCCAATACCTATTTCCCTTTAAAAGCATCCCCCACACAAAAATCCCTACCTGCCCCCATCAGTTTACACATGGCCACACTGCCACTCACTTGAGGATGTTTTTGGGAATCATGAAACAGTACTACAGGTGTTTGGATTTACAATATGCTTTAGTTGGATGTAACACATTAACTGTGTATATATTTTACAATTTCTTCTAGATCTCATGTTCCTGTGCCACATTACTGTGGTTTCCTCTGTCCTCCTACTGCCACCATGGACCTGGATGTCAAAAAGCCTGTATGACTGACTGGAAGGGTGTTCATGGGTTGTGATGCAAGATCAGTGTTTTTTTTTTTTGTTTGTTTTTATTTTGATGTAACACTAATATATTGAGGTAGCATTAATGAATTTTGTTACATGCAAAAAGTTGGACTACTACTGCAACCATATATTTTCATGCTTGTATTGAAATGCACAATTACATATTAGTGTTAACATTTTATAATGTTTTATATTTAATGATTTTGTGACTCAGCACAGTATTATATACCTTCTGTCATCACTATTGTGACATCATCACTTAGGAACTATTTAAGGACACTAATCACATCTTGTCCCTGCCCTAACAAAGCCTTCTGGTGAAGTGCTGGGGTACATACACTACCTCCTGAGTGACTGGCGTACTGTGCACTGTGGATTTCCATGTTTGCTAAATATTTATAGCTTTCAGAGAGGACTGCTGTATTTTGATCTTTTGGGCAGAAGTGGCCTTGGTCTAATGTCTCATATGAAGGACAGTCACATATAAATTGTAGATGAGATTATCTTCAGAAAGGTACAGCTGAAATTAATCAGGTATATAGAATAGAACACAGTCCATAACTCCAACAAATATCAGTCCAAGGTGCCTATATTTTTTTTAGTTGCAAATTAGCATGGGGGGGGTTATATACTGTGGATGTTACCAACAAACCCTCATTAAGGGAGTGTGACTGTGCTCCCATGATAGGAACAAATTAGACTTAAACTATTGAATCTTTTTTTCTTTCAGTTCTTTAAATTGTTATGTCAACTGAAACAATGACTGTACACAAACTTCTGCAGTCTCACCATGAATGCTGTAACAGTACCTAACTAGATCAGATTCTGGAGACACACATTTAAAAACCCAACAGTTAGTTGGAAATATATTCTTTCATTGTCTTTTTCTCTTTATTTCTAGTCCAATATGGTGTAATTGTCTTCCTATGTTGTGTTTCTGGCAGAGGACACAGCAGTGAGGAAACAGTGCTAAAATGAGCCAATCTCAGTACCGAATCACTTTTTTACACTTTTATCTGGTTTCTGTACCTGTGAGTTTCCTTTATTGCAGAAACAGGAAACAATACCATTTTTAGCTGCTTGGAGACCACATTACCCTGTCTGATTTATAGTAGCAAAGCAAGAAGCTGCTAGGACAGGATAAAATGAAACAATCACTTAGCAACCCACGGAGGTACAAAGATTGTAGGTTTGAAAGCTGAAAGGTTTTCTGTAAATCTCTGTTGGTCCAATAAAATGTATCAAATCACCTATTTTGTGCATCTAGCATCCCAGCACATTGGTGTCCTAGTGTGTGAGTGGCAGATCACAGAAGTGGAGCATTTGACTCTGACACTTTGGCAGTGCATCTGTAGGGCTTCCAAGTGGCCACATGGAACTTTGGTGGTGAGATACCAAACACGGTAAGAGGTGATACCTAAACTATCTGCTATTCACTGTGACATTCAGAAGGTAGGCAGATAAGGTCAGGATGCAGGAAGAAACAAGGTAGTAAACTATGTAGGGAAGTAAGAACTGGTATGGAAAACAGTATAAACCCAATCTATGGTAGCTTGATGAACAAGTGCAGGAGAGCAGAGGTAGCAGTTCCACTGAAATAGGAAATGGGCATAATTCAAGCTAGTGCTGGTACTAAGCAAGGACAACGAAAGGTAGTGATCGGGAGTGTGCAGTATAATGGTTGTGGTGCTGCATTTTTCCAGGAGACCTTCTGAAACTGAGGTGCTGCTCCATCTGCACTCCCTTCTCTGGACGGCATGGGCATGGGTTGCTGGACTCTGAGCTGAACTGGCAATGGCACGGGCATACCTTCTGTCTTACCAGGGGCCACCAAGTGTGTCACCAGTGTACTGGAGGGTGCCTAGACAGAGACAGAGGAGTTGGACCATGTTGGGCTCTGGTCAAGTCAGGAGGAGGACTGGAACATGCTCCTCTACTGTTGCCACTATAAAACACCTTCGCCATACTGGTGGAATGGGACTACCAAGAGGAAGCTCATGTTAAAGTGGAAGGGGGGAAAAGGGTCCTCAGAAGCAGAGGCCCCAGCCTAAGCGGAAGCAGCTGCTGGTGTTGGACTCTATTGTAAGACGGATAGAATTAGGAATTGGGGAAGGGAAGGATAGGGAGGTCAGGTGAGGTGCCTGAAAGGTGCTTTGACTTGGATGGGAAAATGACCTGGCAAGGGAGAGGGTAGGGGTAGTAGAAAGAGTCTTCAGGGAGGTGGGGAGAGGCCTCAAGCAGACAACACATATGGGCTTTTTTTCTGAGGCACTACCTGTAAAGGTCCAGGGACATGAAAGGATACTTCACACCAGGGAATTTAACAACTGGTAAGGAAATTAAAGATTCTGGTGAGATGTCGAATACATTGAATGAATTCTTTGGATCAGTCTTTGAAGGAGGGAATGATGTACGGAATGTGAAAGTAAATAAAAACCATAAAAATCTGGAAATATTAACAACAAAGGAAGAAGTGGAAAAAATAATAAATAAAGTAAAGGTGCATAAATCTGCTGGTCCTGATGTGTTGCATCCAAGATATATCAAGGAGGTGTTACCTTTAATATCAGAAGCATTAGTGTGGATATTTAATGAGTCCTTTAGAACAGAAGAGGTACCTGAGGATTGGAGGCAGGCTTTTATTGTGCCTTATTTAAAAAGGGAAAGAGATCAGTAGTGTCAAATTATAGGCCAGTAAGCCTTATTGCAATCTTTTGAAATGTTGCAGAGAGTATATAGAAAATAAAAATAGAGGAAGACTTGGATTTATTGGGATATACAGATGAGAAACAGCATGGATTTAAGAAAAATAGATCATGCGGTACTAACCATTAATGCTTCTATGAAAATATAAATGAGAAATTAATCAATAACACACCTATAGATATAATATTTTTAGATTTTCAGAAAGCCTTTGATAAGGTGCCTCATGATAAGTTGATTGAGAAACTAGCAAAAATGGGATTGGATAGTCATATTGTCCCATGAATAAGAAATTGGTTGAATAAAGAACTCAAAAAGTAAGAATAACAGGTGGACTATCTAGAGCTATTAAAGTAGAAGTTGGGTCCCTCAGAGATCCGTGTTGGGACCTGTTTATTTTCACTATATATCAGTGACTTGCATCAGGTGGTTACCAATCAAGTAATAAAATGTGCTGATGATATTAAGGTAGGAGGTGCAGTAAGAACAATGGAGGCGGCAGAAAGGTTAAAGGGGTTTAAAAAAAATGGGATCTGGGCTAGAAAGAATAAGATGAAATTCAGTACAGAGAAATCAGGGTAATGTACCTAGGAAAGGAATAGGAGTAAGAATATGTATATTTTAGATGAAAATAACTGAAGGAAGTCGATGAGGAAGAAGAGTGTGGGATAGTAATTGATAACAAACTGAATTATAATAAACATTGAACGCGGCTACATAAAAGCCAATAACATGGTGAGAAATATTAAATGGAGTTTTATGATCAAGCCAGTGGGATGTATGTACCAGTAAATAGGTCTTATGTTAGACCATACTTAGACTTTGGGTCCCAGTTATGGAGTCCATACACTAAGAAGGTGATTAAGAGGGTTGAAGGAGTGCAGAGAAGATATACTAGGATGATTGAAACTTTAGGTAGATATGAATATAGTGAAAGATTAAAATGGACAGGACTATTCTCTTTAGAACAAAGAAGGGAAAAAGGGGATCTAATGATGTTATTTAGAATAATAAATGACAAAGAACTGATAAATGAAATGGGGTTGGAGATGCAGGAGAAGCCAAAGGGGTTGAGAGGACATGAAAAGCAGATTAAGTTAAAGATTGTAAAAAAAATGGTGTATATTATTCATTCATAAATAGAACAGGGAGAGTTTGGAATACTTTACCAGTAGAAGTGGTAAATAGTAAAACACTGATGGAATTTAAGGGAAAGATTGATAAATATATGTTGAGGAATAGGTCAATGTGTACCCACTAAGGTGGGGAACAGTTTATTTGGACAAATCGTTTTCTACTGCTCTAAACCAAGTATAAATACCAAGTATAAATAAACCGGTTGAAGGTATGGTGTTAGGAAGAGGATTTTAGCTACATCGAGGACTGGGGACCAATCTGTAAGGATATATGGCTCTATAAGGGAGACTGCCTGCATCCTTTCATAAGATGATCACAGTTCATGAGAGGTTTAAATGCTACATCAATGAGCATGTAGACTTGCTGGGAGGAGGCAGTAAAACTAAGAGACGCAATAAATGCCTCCCCCAATGGTAAAATGTCAGGGACAGAGGGCCCAAGGACAGAGGCACAGAAAGGCAGGGACTGTGACAGGATGAAAGAAAAGGGGGATATAATGCAGGTAGGGGATTGTAGTGGATTGAAGAACACCAGGGCTGGTAGAAGCAAAATGGAAAAACGTGAGTAGGGGGGAACAGGTATCAACATAGGCAAGAACGGGAGGCAGAGGGTGGACATCAGGCAGGAGGAAGAAGGTATGGAGAGCCATGTGTACTAAAGCAAGGATCCTTGGAAACACAATTCCAGACTTGGAGCCTATCATGGTGGAGGCTAACCCACTGCAACTGGGACATGGCCATTTCATTTTTCATTTTATTTTCATTTTATTATTTGTTAACCGGGTAAGGATACTGGACCAAAGGTCCCTTTTTCAGACCCAACCCGGACACACAACAAAACACGTTACAGTCAAAACAAGAATTAACAATTACAAAAGAATTACAATTTGACAAAGGCAATCAATATTGCTTAAGTCTCAATTTGAAACTAGGTACAGAAACAGCCACTCTAACATCAAGAGGAAAAGAATCCCAATGTTTTGGTGCAGCCACAGAAAGCTTGTATCCCACTCTTTCATTGATAAAGTGTATATACTGGGCTATTCTCTGTTTAGGAAAAACAGATTTGGGGTTGCATTATATGTGCAGGATGGAATTAAGGCCACAGAGGTACAGGGACACTAAAAGAAGGAGGGCTGGAAATGCTTAGGTCACACTACAGACAGGATCTGGGACCACTATCCATATTGAGGTGGCGTATGGACCTTCAGCACAAGGAGGGAGATGGATAGCACACTAAGGATGCCATCATTAGAATGGCCAGTAAGGTGAAGGTGCTGCTACTTGGAATTTAATCTTCCAGATGTGCAATGGAATTTTCTAGCTACAGCTTCAGCAAAAAGCAGGGCCATACTTGATTCACCACAAGGGGCTTTTCTCAGGCAGCTATTCAAAGATCCTACTAGGGACAGGGCAGTATTGAACCTAGCACTTCAACTAGGCAACAAAACTCTGTGTGAAAGAGGTAAGAAAAAGAAAAAGAAGTGGTTCTCCAAGGAAGTGGCAGGTGTGGTGAAAGTAAAAAGGGTGGCATTTAAAAGGTACAAAGAAACCTAGAGGGAGAAGGACAGGTAGGTGGTCCAAGCAATGTAGAAGGAAGCAGGAAAGGAAGTTAGGGGAAAAAAGTGCAGGCACAGGAAGGATTACTAGAGGAGTGTGATTAAAGGGAAAAACACTTTTTTCAGGTATGTAAATGAAAAGAGAACAATAAGGGGATGGAAAGTAAGGATCAGAAGGGCAGAAGCAAGATACTGCACAAGGGAACCGAGATCTGCTTAGTCTTCACAATACATGGACTAGGGGACAGACTACCAAAGAGAAACAAACATGGGGCAAGGAGATGGACACTAGTCCATTTTCAGAGGAAAGAGTCCTGGATGGACTCTCAGCTTTGAAGGTGGTTATGGCTATAGGACAGGACAAGACATGTCCAATGACAGTGAAAGAACTCATGGAGGTGCTAGCTGCCCTCCCTGCTGACAGCCTTGTTCAACAGCTCACTGGAAACAGGTGTGATTCTGGAGGACTAGTGAAGGACTGACATGCTCCTGATACATAAGGGCAGCAGCAGGGAGGATGATTACAACTATAGCCTGGTCAGCCTAACGTCAGAAACTAAAGGAAGGAAACCCTGCTGAAAGAAAAACTGGTTGATCATCTAAACTACAGTGGGCTGAAAGCACACTAGCAGCTTGGATTCATGGAGGGAAGGTCATGAAAAATGAATCTGATAGATTTCTTTGACTGGGTGACATGGGAAATAGATTATGTGAGGACAGTGGACCTGGCCTGTCTGGATTTTTGCAAGGCCTTCAGCACTGTGCCACACATGAGATTAACTAAGACGTTTATCAGTGTAGGAGTGGGATCTAAACTGGTAAATTGGGTTGGAACTGGTTAACAGATAGGAGACAGAAGGTGGTGGTTAATGGTACTTACTCTAAGTATGAGAAGGTGATTAGTGGGGTACCACTTGGTTCATTACCATTGCCAGTCATTTTCAATGTCTTTATCAGGGATGTTGCAGAAGAACTGAAGGGGAAGGCATGCCTTTTTGCGGATGACAACAACATCTGTAAAAAGGGTGCACATTCAAGAGGTGCTGAAGAAAATGCATAGAGAGCTTGAGAAACTCAAGGAGTGATCAAAGACACAGCAGCTGGGGTCCAAGCAAATCATGCACCTAGGGCATAGTAATCCTGGTGTTGAGTATAGATGGGGGATGTACTGATAGTCACTGGACAAGGAAAGGGACATAGGATTATTCTATCAGTGGACCTGAAGGTGGCCGAACAGTGCGACAAGGCCATGGGCAGGGCTTCTGGGATGCTGGGGTGTACAGGAAGGGTTATCTCCAGCAGGAGGAGAGAGGTGGTGCTGCTAGTGTATCACTCCTGGTATACCCCCACCTGGATCTCTGTGTCAAATTTTGGATACTTGGGCTCTGTTCCTAAAGGGTTTAGATTACTGGCACCCAGTGCACCCAAGGCACAACACAGGGCTTGCAGCAATCCAAAATACTGTAATTGGGATTCTCAAACTCCTAGCCCTCCATTTTGCACCTAATGCAGTGAGTTAGACCAGCTTTCGTGGCCTACCATCACTGGCCTTTTTACGGGACTTGTGCCAGGTACTTGGGGTAAGCCACCATAAAGAGGATGTAGTATCACAAAAGCATAATGTGTATGCCCTGCACCAAGCTTTGAGAATAGAGCCCTGCTTCTCAGAAAATACATAGCCAGGGTGGAGGCTGTCCAGAGGAGTGCAACAAAAATGGTGCTGGATATACAAGAAAAGCCCTATGAGCAGGGACCCTGATTTTCCATTTTTACCAGTAACACCGGTAACAATCATGGAATCCTGCTTGGTTTGTGGATTTTGAATTTTTATACTGGTGCCTCAAGGAAATTGCATGTCACTACACAGAATCTCTAAGATTTTAGCATCTTTTTTAATTTTTTTTTATTTTCACTTTCTATGTCCCCTTCTCACAGCATCAGTCTCCACTTTTCAGAGATCCCTAGGCTGGGTATCCCCTAGCCTCACCCCCAGGTAATGCTCAAGAGCTCCTGTGGGCCTGCCCCAATCCTGCCTGGATTGTACCCCCCCAGTTGGGAAGGGAAGGGACCCCAGGTCACCCTCCACACTCCTCGGTGTGTGTCTGGCAGCTCAGTGGGTCCCTCATGGAGCCTGGTTATAAAGTCTGGGGCACCTGGGTCCCTTCTGCCAGTGGCTGATGTGGGGTGATTGTTCCTGGTTTTTCTGGTCTCTGTCCCTGAGGTCACTGGCACTAAAAGAGATCCAAGGAGGTAGGTCACTTAGGGACATGTCACTTCTCCAGATCCTGGCTAGTGCCCTCCCCTCCTGATCACTCTGCAGCACCATTGCACCACCACCACCCGTGGTCACACGGGTGATGGTGGTAAAGCAGCAGGACCTGCAGCCCACCCTCTCCAGAGGAGGAGAGCAGTCCCCCAGGTGCTCGATCCTACTCCCCTGGCCAGACCTCCAGGAACCTGAGTTCACTTCTGACCTTGGGTTGCTGGCATTGCAAACAATGTTGCTACCGCAGTGCCAGTGGGCTGACCCGGATTTCAGCATCTTAAAATGAATGCTGCTGTGCTTTGCATTCTTTCTGCTTTGCTGCATATAGCGTCAGTAACGAAATCACCTGCACTGCTTTGTTGTAATCAGCCATTCAGTTTAACCACCCATGCATGGTGGTTAGAGTAACAAACAGTGATTGAATTGGGTACATCCAGCAGACTTGGGTTTGATTCCCACAACCTCCACTTGCATACTGTGTGACTCCAAGCAAGTCACTTAAACTCCCCAGTGCTTCTAGGTCACTCCTGAAAACAGACAGTTCTGCCTAATGGGCCTTGCCTGCTTTACAAAGAATATAAAAAAATACCAGTATACTACATCATAGAATAGTAGTCAGGGTACCATGTAATTTACTTGAGTTTTACTTGGGCTGCAATGATTTTGTATGGGTAAAGATAAATGTTCAGATACATTTTATGTGTTTTATAAGCTTGTTTTTAGATTTTAGTCAGGTTTTTATTGTATTCTTTGCATATGAGCATCTAAGTTGTAGATTGCTAAACTCTTGGTTCGATGGGACATTGAGGGAGATCGGAGACAGGGGTGAAGGTTAGAGCGATGTTGGTGCAAGTCCGCCCTTGAGGTAGACCCGGCTCAGATTGATGGAACATTATTCTATCTATCAATCTGCAATCACCCATAAGAAGGCCAGAATTTCTGTCCAGGAGTTGCAGTTGCTTCGAGGAATCGACTAGCTCAGCTGTTTTGGACTGTAGACAGACTGTGCAGCCAAGCCTGTCTTCAAGTTGAAAACTCTTTCGCGCCAGTTAGGCGTGTGAGGATCTATTTCGTTACTTTAGAGGCGGACTTGTGCCCGGCAATCTCTAAGGGTGATGTCGTAGAACAGTGTGAGTTCACAGTATCCCAATTATCTTGGAGTTCCTTTGGTCGACCTGAGTTCGTGGATATTATGAGGATCATCCATAGTGTGCATCCCACAAGCTGTAGTTTGGATCCTGGACTGACTCCCCTAATTTTGGGTTGTACTGATATCATCAGTTCAGTCCTGGTGCAAATAGTCTGGTGCTCCCTGGAGTCAGGTGAGTTTCCTAGCTCCCTGAAAGAGGCGGTGGTGACACCTCTCTTGAAGAAAGCTACCTTGGACCTAGACTGTTTCTCAAACCACAGACCTGTCTCTAACCTTCCCTTTATTGAGAAGGTTATTGAGGAAGTAGTGGCAGCCCAATTGTAGACCATTTAACCATCCATAATATCTATGAATCCTTCCAATCCGGTTTCATAAAAGACATAGCAACCGAGACTGCGCTGGTTCAAGTGCTTAATGATCTTCTGAGGACGAGAGACCAGAAGAGATGTTCCATTCTGGTTCTCCTTGATCTTTCATCAGCTTTTGACACTGTGGATCACCTGGTGTTGATATAGCATGCCAGAGGAAATTTGTGGAATGTCTGGAACTGTTTTACAATGGTTCACTTCATTTCCTCACCTGGAATCACAAAGAGTTGTGTCGGAGTCTTTCTTCTGGCTCAACTCTTTGTTGTGTGGGGTGCCCTCAGGTTCTGTGCTATCACCCATGTTATTTGCAGTGTACATGACTACCCCCGGAGACATTACAAGATGGTATGGGCTGAGGTTTCACTGCTATGCAGATGGTACCCAGCTGTACCTGTCTTTTGCATCCGACCAGGATGGAGCTCTCGCGGTGTTTAACAACTGTCTGGAAGAAATCCAGGGTTGGATGGATTCTAGTTGGTTAAAGTTGAACTCAGAGAAGACAGAGGTTCTGGATGTGGAAATGGGGGGTCAGATAGAGAGGTCACGTGATGGCACACCTTGTGGAATTATTCTTGGTGGCGTGTCACTTCTGACCTCTGAATGGGTGTGTAGTCTTGGGATTGTCCTAGACGACAGGCTGACCTTATAGTCTCAAGTGTCGGCCATTGTCAGGACTTCCTTTAATCATCTTAGGAATATCGCCAGGGTTAGGCACCTTGTTCTGTCTGACTCTTTGCCAACATTGGTCCACGCCTTTGTGTCCTCACATTTGGACTACTGCAATGCCCTACTGTATACTTTTGGCTTTCTGGGGTTGAAATCCGTCACCTACAGCTGGTGCAGAAGTCTGCAGCCCAGGTTCTGACTGGGACAAGTAGGTTCTGTCATATTACCCTGGTGCTGCGTGAACTGCACTGGCTTCCTATATGGTGGCGGATCACCTTTAAAGTCATTTTATTGACTTTTAATGCCCTTCACGATCAGGGTCCTACCTATCTGAAAAAAACTTCTGGTGCCTTACTACCACGGCCAATCATTCCTCTTGGCCGATGAGGGGCTGTTAGAGATTTCAAGAGTGAGTTTAAAATCTTCTGGCAGCAGAGCATTTTCTTATGCTGCACCCACTCTTTGGAATTCTCTACCACGCTGGTTATAGGAGTGCACCTCCATGGAGGAATTCAAGAATAATCTGAAAATTCATCTGTGGCAAATGGCCTTCTTGGATGGTTATACATAGATTAATTTTTACTGTGCTGAGATTTTACATCATATTTTATCAACTGATTTTAATGTTTGATGTTATTATGTTATGATTTTATTTATAAGTATTATTGGATTTATATTTGATGTTATGGTTTTAATGTGTTCAGCACTCAGTAAGTTGAAAGGTGCTTTATAAATACATTTATTATTATTATTATTATTAAAACAATCCTCTCTCTCTGACTTTGTTTATACCTTTTCATGTACTTAAAGTTCTGTATCATGTCCTCTATTTCTCTTCTCTCTTCGAATACATGTTGAGCTCCCTCAATCTTTCCTCATATGGCAACTCCAGCAGTCCCATGATCGTTTTTGTAGCCCTGAGCTGCACCCCTCCAGTAATCTGACATCTGTTTTTGAGGTATGGGCACCAGTACTGCACACAGTACTCCAAGTGTGGCCTCACCAGTGATTTATACAAAAGTAGGATGACCTCCTCCTTTCTAGATGTCTGGCAATACCCAATCCTCCTTACGGTGCCACCCTCCCACACTGTGTCAGACCTTCCTTGTCCCCTGTGATTATTACCCCAAGGTTCCTTTCCTCCTGGGAACCCATACCTGCACTCCCCCAATGGTTCCTGGTCCTGGGATTTCTTCACTCAAGATGCATGACCTTGCACACTTAACAATAAACCCCAACTGCCACCCCAGGTCAGTGTTTGATTTAGCTAGAACCTCCCTGAGTACCTGCCTCCCTTCCTCATTATCTACTTTTGCACAAATCTTAGTGTCATCTGTGAACAGGCTGATCTTACTCTTGAATCCCTCTGCAATGTCTCCATTGAAAACATTGAACAAAACTGGGCCCAGCAATGAACCCTGCAGTTTCACACTTGTTATTGGCCTTAACTTGGATGTCTCCCGCCTTACAACTACCCTCTGTTGCCTGCCTTTCAACCAGCTGTCTTCCTCTCCACCAGTTTCTCCCCAACCCCATGCCCTCAGCTTGCTTTAACCTCCCATGGAGCATCAAGTTGAAAGCCTTGCTAAATCCAGGTACAGGACATCCACAGTGTGGTCTTCATCAACCACCCTAGTGACCCAGTCAAAGAAGTTAATCAGGTTAGTTTGGCACAATCATCACAAGACAAACCCATGCTGTCTCTCATCCTGTAGAATATTACTATCAAGGAAGGTTATCAACCTCTCCTTTAGAATGGTCTTCATCAACGTCCACACTATGGATGTCAAGCTTACGGTCTGTAGTTGCCCTGTTTGGTCCTTGGGTCCACTGTTGTGAAGGGCACTATGTGAGCCATCCTTCAGTCCCTGGGTAACTTTCCCATCTCCAAGGAGGTGTTGAAGAGGTCTGTCAGAGGGCCTGCCTACACCTCTGCTAGTTCCTTCAAGAACCTTGTGTGCACCGTCTGTTCCTGGTACATTGTCCATCAACAAGGCTTTAAGGCCCTTCAGAACTCTATCCTCTTGGATGATCCCATCTGTTATCTCTACCCCTTTACCCTTCCCCTCTTCCCATGTGGTATTGGGCTATCCCTTTCTTTGTGAACACCATGCAGAGAAGTACTCATTGAGTGCCTCTGCCTGTTCTTCCTTGTTCTGCCAATCCCTCAGCCCTCTTGATTCTAACAATGTTATCTCTACAACTCCTCTTCTCCCTTATGTATTTATACAACCTCCTCTCCCCTCTCTGATCCCCTGAGCCAACTTCAGCTTCTTTGTTGTCTTGGCTGCTCTGACAGACATGGTCACCCACCTAGATGCCTTTGTGAACACCTCTCTATCCTCCTCCGCCCCAATTTTTAACTTAATTAAAGCCACTCTTTATTCCCTCACCTTCAACTCTACTTCCTTGCTGGGCCAGCTATGATTTTTGGACCTGGACTACTTACTCTGAGAATTGGCACACGTGTTTGTGGCCTCATTCAGCCTCTTCTTAATGATTGCCCACTTCTGTTCAGCATCCATCAATGGGTTAATTTTAGCTAAATAGCCCTCTAGGATGCTGCCCATTTTAGCAAAATCTGCCTTCCTGAAGTTCAGCACTCTTGTCCTGGTTTTAGCAGACTACCTCCCTGTGTTGAGGATGAACCACACTGAGCGGTGGTCACTTCCTGCTAGAGAGTCCTATACTACCACATCCTGGACTTGATCACCATTTGTTAGTACCAAATCCAGCATGTTCCCCTCTCTAGTAGGTTACATCACCCCTTGAACTAGGTAGCTGTCTTGGATAGCCTCCTGCAGCACCTCTTCTCTGGTGTGTGTGCTGTAGTTTATATCAGGACAACTTATCTGTCAAGTTTGCTATCACTCAGCCTGTAATGCAAACAGGATTTATTTGTACCATTCCAGGAAGTGGGGAGTTTCATGATACATCCAGTGCTGAAGAATAACTTTCCTCACACACTTTGAAATCAAAGCCATGAAAGCCTTCTGGTGGCCAATTAGGGCTATGTATTCACCCAAAATACAAATTTTGGGAAGAAATTTGTCAGATAACCCCAGCAAAGGGTCTAAACAGGAACAAATCAAGTTCCAAAAGGGAAACGCCTTTTGACAAGACCATAATATAAGAATGAGGGTACCAGGTTCCTTACCACACCTGGAGCAATGATCACTGGGTAATTGACCCATCTTATGCAACTTAACCAGAGTATAGTACAAATTGTGGATGATCTGGAATTGCATAAAGTGGTAGTGATTCCATTTTATCAACTTACATAATTGCTTCCAGATGAGTGACCAATCACTGGAGGGTGTCAAAACTGGAAGAGCCTGATCCCACCAATAAAACCGAGGTCCCTTACTGGCAACTAGAAGTTCTTGTAAACAACAGTAATAAGATATGAAGTGGGCAGGAGGAGCTGCTTGGACAATTGGAAAAACTGATGTATTAAGTGGGCTAACCCACAGCCCTGAACCAAAGAAATTCATGAGCACCTGTGACAGCTGAAAAAATGAAACAAGAGGTGGTAGGCCAGTGATACAAAACACAAGCCTCTTGGAAGGGCAACAATCTCTGATTAAAGTAGGGTACACAACGTTATCCACTCCCATATCAGGCCAGAAATGCATACAAATCATCTTTCCATCTATCTGCAAATTAGGATTCTCAAAAGAGATTGGGAAATATCCTTGTGTGTATTGATCTTAAAAGGAACAAAGTTGTAAATAAGTCTGGATGGATACCCCAAGAGGTGTGTTTCATAATGGAGGGGCAACTTCCTTTGGAAAGAACCAGCAACAACTGGATATCCAACCACTGTCTAGAACATAGAAAGTGTTCTATGTCCACCCATTGTGGGACATATGGTGTGTGACTACTACTCTATGGTGGTTTCAACCAATGAGAAAGCCTGGTGAGAAGCAAGCCTAAATAATATAGAAACATTAGGGGCTTGTAAACCTCCATCTTGTTTGCTTTGCATTAATTTACAGAAGGCCATATGGTCTGCTTTGCCTTTCCATATAAAAGAAGTGAGGAGCTGGTGGACTTGGGTGAACCATGATTGTGGAAAAATTGAATTAAACATCTGAAGGGGTATAATAAGCAGGGTAACACGTTCATTTAATAATACTCAGCCAGCCCCACAAGGAGGGTGGTAGTCTGGACCAATGGTCCAAATCCACTTTAAAATGAGTCACAGTGGAGTCTAGATTAGTTTGCTTCATCTTAAAGAAAGAAGTACTAAGATAAATACCCAAATAATTCAAATTATCCTTCCTCCAGATAAGGCCAAGGTGCTCAACCTCCACCATAAAGGTTATGCTATTAAGGGGCATAGCCTCAGGTTTAGAGAAATTAAGTTTGTAATTAGAAATAATTCCAAATTGAGAAATAAGCTGTTTGACAGCAGGTAGAGAAGTAGCAGGGAAAGAGACTTGGAGCAAAATGTCATCTGCATACGGATAATTTATAATCAACCTTACCAATGCAAATACCAGAAATCTTAGCAGAAGAGTTAAGCTTATGAATCAGGGGGTCCAAAAAGAGATTAAATAAAAATGGAGATTAGGGCCATTCCTGCCTGGTGCCCTGATGGAGAGAGAGAGAGAGAGAGAAGAGCAAAGATGATAACATACCATTACATAATATATGGGCAGTCGGGAGAACAATAAAGCACTCTAATCCAGTCTATAAATTCTCAGGAATACAATATTTTGGTAGGAGAGCAAGTAGGTAAACCCATGAGACCCTGTCAAATGCTTTCTCGGCATCCAGAGAAACCAAAGCCATAGGAGTGGAGGAGTTCTTAGACACTGAGAAGAAGTATGACAATTTCCTGAGGTGGTCAGCTGAGAGTCTACCTTCACTAAGCCTACCTGATCCCTACTGATAAGTGAGTCCCATACAAGTCCCAATCTATAGGCCAATATCTTAGAGAGTATTTGAAAATCTACAATGATAAGTGATATAGGCCTGTAGCTGGCAACCAGCAATGGGTCCTGACTAGGTTTAGGAAGAACCACAATGGTGGCTGCAATCAAAGAAGAATCCAACAGACCCTCTTCAAAAATATAATTATAGGTACTTTAAAGAACAGGGACCAGTTGATCTTTGAAAACTTTTTGGAAATTGATGGTAAACCCATCTGGACCAGGAGCCTTAACTGAAGCAAGGGAATCAATAGTCTGGGAGACCATAATCAGGATCAGAGGAGCTCGTAGCATAGCCACATGACAGTCTGCCAGTTGGGGGAAGTGTTATATCCTGAAGGAAGGATTAAAATTGCATTGGGCAAAAAGGAAGGAAGGACAGAGCATATAACTGCTGGTAGAAAGTTTTTGCCCCCGGGAGAGGTAAGGAGGTGACAAGAATCAGAACGAATTGAGGAAACAATCCTGTCTATTGCCTGAGAATGAAGAGGAAGGGTCAATAACCTCCCAGCCTTCTTGCCTTGGTCAAAATATCTTACTCTGGAATGTAATATAACATGCTCCACCCTCTCTCCAAATAAAGTATTATAGTCAAATCTGAGCTTCTCCAACTCTTCCCTTTCTGATTGAGGGGAAGCCAATGAAATGCACTCCTTGAGGGATCACCCAGTGTATTTCTTCCACTAGCTCCCTATCCACCTCCTCCCCCCTGAGCTTGAGGCCAGTAGATCACTCCTGTGTGAACTGTTGTCATTTCCTGACTCAAGGGTGACCCACAATGCCTCGGCCTCCCACTGTGTACCTCACTGTAGAAGATGTCATCATAGTACTTTACCCAATTCTGCAGGGTCATATGTGTGCTTATGATATCAGCAAAACTACTGGACCCATTGGCACCTAGCATCCAGAATTTCTTAGGATCTCCCTCCTGTCTATCATCCTGCATTTATGACCATAGTTTAAACTAATATTCTTTCTCTAATTTCACTAAAATATAGTTATAAAGTCTTCTTGCCATTTAAGATACCTTATATTATTGTTGTTGGACACCTTTTTGCATATTGCACTAATGTTAATATGTCTGCTTTATATTTTCTACACAGTCCGTTAGACCATACATTTTTTTTGTTCTTACAACAGTGTCTTTATACAGAAAGGGAATAAAAACATTACATATGTTTGGAACTGTGCATATATTGTATTGTATCTATGTTAATATTCTCATTGATTCTAATTATTATATTTTGAATGTCTTGTCTGAATAAAAATTGTCCCAATGTTTCTTAAATGTTTTCATTGTAAAATAAGGATTTAGCATTCCTAACCTCCAAACCTGGATCTGTACCCCCCTGAATATTCAGGTGATTTACTTTCTTATTTATATGTTTTTCAACTGTAATGGAAATTGGTCACCTTCTGATCTCTCAAGAACCTTTAATTCACTAAAATCAAAACAATTGCCACTGAAAGCAGATGAAGTATTCTGTAGTACTCAGTTCTCTACTAGAACAAAAAGTGTGTTGAGTTAATGTATGAACTTTCGCTCCATTAAGTAGACATAGACCTCTATTTCTTAACAATTCCATTAGTTTCTTCTGATTTCCATTCACAACCTTGTCTAATGTTTTATGCTTTAGTATCATTTTATTTTCTATGTTTCCAACATTGTCTATGCTTCCCAAGTGAGTATTACATTATCAAATCAGTAAAATACCTGTATCAGGTACAGCTGTCTATACAGAGTTAATTTTATTATCCCAAATATCAGTATAATAATCAGTATCTGGGGCATAACAGTTGCATACCAAAACTCTGTTCCATTCCAAACCAGTTTTAATAAAATTAGATTTTCTATAATAATTGTTTTTTTTCTCCCTTTGTGATAAGGTCCTGCATGGTTCTTTCCAGAGGCACTAAGCATCCATATGGACTTCCATGTCTTTGTCTTTAAGTTGCTTTGCTTAATACACATATAAATCCTTCCAAACACAAATCATTAACAGCCCAGATTTCCTCAAGTGAAATTAATTCATTATTCTTTATAAGTGTTTTGCACTCTTCATCCCTAGACAGCTTATTAGCACCTGCTATATTCTAGGAATGGATACTTTACCCTTCATGTTCTCTCTTCCCCCAACCCCCCTTTACCATTCCCCAGGTAATTTACTGAGGAGTAAGGCCCTCTCTTGTAATGTTCTTTTTGTCAGTAATTTTGAATGCCAATCAGGGAGTCATAGTTTTTTTTATCAACAGAAGAGCTGCCGCAGCTCTTGTTAACATTTTTGATATTTACATTTGCTTCTATCATCTCTTTGTAACACACTAGTAATAAGACAGATTGAGTTATGATTTGTAAACATACCCAGAAAATAAGCTTAAATGGCTTCCTCTCTGGAGAAGTGTAAGGAACAAGTGGAGTCCCAAACAGTCTATCTTTGGGACAGGTTTGTCAGCATTTACTGTACAGTGCTGAGCTTGGTGAAAATATCCACAGTTGGTGTCAGACATTTGCCCACCACATTAAGCTACTGGAATAGTGGATTTGTATTGGAATCATAGCATTTAAAATATGATCTTGACCACCTGGCAAGCTAGACTAAGATATGGGGGAAGTTATTTAACAAGGAAAACTACACTGTTATGCACTTGAGCAGACATATATAGCAATATAGTTACTACATAAAGGGCTCTGTTCTATCTACAGTGGGGCAGCTAGGATGCAATGCAGTAGTGCTGCAGTATATCACAAAATGTCACAGTATACTATAGGGAACAGTGTAGTTTGATGACAATTAAGCCCTTTTGTCATGCAGTATTTTGTGATATAATCTGCTGTACATTACTGCATTGCATAGTGGCTGGTTCCAATGTATATCTAACACCAAGAGAGACCTAGGAGTAAATGTAGCATCAGACATAAAATATAAACATCATACTAATGACGTTTTAAGAAAAGAAAATTTCTTTTTAGACCTTAATTGGCATAATTTCTAGTATAATTCTAGGCAAGTTCTTCTACAATTGTATGATTTCTACATTATACCACTCATGGATTATTGTTCCCAGTAGAGATGGATGAAGTAGCCACAATTTGCTTAGCAAATTAATTTGCAAATTCTATTGAATTTGCTAATTTGTTAATTTTTGACTCATAACCTTTTGGTAAATTGATGAAACATTTCTTGCAAAAGTGCCCCTTTTGCAAAGATATATAAATAAACATGAACCTCATGGTCAAATCTTTGCAGTTTCAGTACAGTCCAAGATCCTAAGGTCCACAGAAATGTCATGTACTGTAGCTTCATGAAGGTGAGTTTTGGAAGCTTTGCATCAACTTTGCTGGTAAAGTTTAAATTCACAGCACCTTACATGCCCAATTCTATGGAGGTTTACATAGTGGTGAGAAATTAAATATAAAGATAATCCAATGGAAAGCAACACAATTGTTGCAGGGTCTGGAAAGTTTAACTTATGATGAATAATTAAAAACCTCAGGATTGTTAAGTCAGCTTAAAAGGTGTATCGGGGTGACTTGTTGTTATTGTAAAACATGCAACAAGATAATCGTATGGAAGAACTAAATATGTAGTACACAAAGTAGGCATAACAAACAGCTGAGGGACAAAAACTTTAGAACAAATAGTAGGAAAATGTATTAGACACAGTGAACCGCTAGTATTTGGAATTCTCAACCATCACATTTTTTTCAGTGCAGTAACATAGGGACTTTAAAAAATAAAATTGACATATTCATGGAAGGGGATGACCTAAACAGTTATTGTTACTGAATTGTGGGAGGGATTAAAATGGATGTTTGTGTCCTTTGTTGCCTCTAATATTCCAAATGTAACTCCATGTATAAAGGTAATAATATTTTTTTCCCCTAGATCTAAAACAAACATTTGCCATTTATTTTGATTTTGCCATGCTAGTTTTCTACCATGCTTCTTCTGTATCCTGTAGAAAACATTGATCCATTGCTAATATTTGCAGCACATGCATGACTGCAGGGTATGAGTCATCTAGCAATACTGACTTGAAATCCAGTCCATGGCTTGCCTGATAAAATATTGTTGGGAGTTGTCTGTTATTTTATAGAGCAGTGTTCTGAAGAATTGTATATGTTAATATGTCCCCATCACCACTCATTGCTGTAAAGGGTGGTTTCACAGCTTTTGCTGGAACAAGAAAGGCGAAGTGAAGCTGAGCTTTGAGGTCAAGCTGAAGGCAAGAAACCACTCTAATCAGGAATGAGTGGTGGCAGGGTATGTATTAATATATTATTGATCGAGCGTGATCAATAATATTTAAAAAAAAAAAAAACAACTGTTCCAGGAATGTGCCTGTTTCCAGGGCATCTACATGTGAAACTCTCTTCACAGAATAAGAGTGTCTTATGCACAGGGGAAAGGAGCTCTCTGATTGGTTGGCAGTGCTTCCTCTATATATAATACAGTTGTTAAACACATGAGGTTTTATCTAGCTTTAACAGCATGTGATCATTCATGTTATAATGTATTTCACCAAAAGTAAACAGAACTTTGGAAGGAGAATAATTCACCCCTTGTAAGCATCTTGCTATAACTAAAATGTTAATATCTGCAAATAGAAAAAAACAACAACATAAAATCAACATTGTTAAAGGTCAGGAACTAGAACTAGCAGAAAAATGATTGTCACAGAGTTGAATGTTTTAATTGTCACTTAATATAACATTATTTTTTTTCTTTTTCAATTTCATTTAGGATGATACCTTCAACCAGCAAAACCTTCATGGTGAATGATTTAGCTGCTGGACGTGACTATGAACTCTGTGTCCTGGCTGTATATGATGATGGAATTACCTCCCTGACTGCCACCAGGGTTGTAGGCTGTGTGCAGTTCACCACTGAGAGTGAAAATACCCAGTGCCAGTCTATCCACACTCAATTTCTAGGAGGAACCATGATCATCATCATCGGTGGCATTATTGTGGCCTCTGTCCTAGTCTTCATCATAATACTGATGATAAGATACAAGGTCTACAGCACACATGAGGAGCATAAGAAGACTAAAGTCAGCAATGTCTATTCACAAACTAATGGGAATCAGTCTGGAGCAGTATCTTCCTCCATCTCAAAGGTGACTGTAGATAAGCCAGACCAACCACAAGAAATGTTCACCTTGACCCCCAAAGACTCAGCCACAGTAGCTATAAAAGTGGATTGTGAAAAACCTGGATCCCCTCATAAGATGCCTGTTGCCTCTGATAGTATCATACCAGAGCAGGAAAGGAAAAGGAAAAGAGCCAATATTGAACTTCAGACAACGGTTCTATTATCCTCTGAGGAAGTTCCAACTGACAGCAGTTTAACTGGATCCACTATGTCTCTGTGTCTCATTGGTTCCAGCATGGAAACCCTGTTCTGAGGGACAAGCAAAGCAGACTCAGCAATGTGGCTATTTTTCCTCGGGACATCTCAAGAACTCACCATCACAGGTTTTCCTTTGATGGAGACTACTCACTCTTTCAAAGTCACAGTTACCCCCGTAGGGCACGGACGAGGAGACATATGTCCACGTCCCAGCTGAACACTGAGGACTCCTCTCTGAGTAACAAGCGGGTAACATTCAGTAGCACTGAATGGATGTTGGAAAGCACTGTTTGAGTACTTTGGGCCAGCAGCTTTGGAAGTGCTTGATGCCATTGGCTTAAGCACTTTTTCTGCCATGATGGTTAATCCCTGTTTTCCAGAAAACAAACTAATTATTAGTTTGGTTTCAAGCAACACTGACATGCAGCAGTGCCTTAAACCATCATAAAGAAAAATAGAAATAGAAGATTACTGCTGAATGGTGGGAGAATCAAGTTTGGGGCTGCTGCTTTGGCTGACTATAACTGACAAGGCGAAGGTGACTCTGAAGGAAAATGAGAGAAGATGTCCTTCAGTCTTAACTGTTAATTCTTTTCTAAAATCAGTGCAGTGGGTTCTTAGCCTGGCATGTCTGACAAAGAGCTATTCAGAAGAGTATTGAGGTGTTGATAATTGCAAACATTTCTAAATAAAGAAGTAGGAGCCACAATGAGGCACAGATAACACAAGAAAATTGACATCAAGTGTAGTCCATGTGCACCTGTACAGAACTGTTTAAATGAGAAAAGACAATACAGAATGTTTAAAGCAAGTCCCTTTGTGAACCCATTCTGTTTCATGCTCATATTTATTGTATCTGGCTGGTCTAGATAATTTTACGTGTATGTGTATCCAGTACAGAAGTATCATATCATATTCCTTTTCCCTTCTTCCCATGGCTTTTTAAAAAAATGGAGTGCTGACCACAAGTTTTTACATTAAAAACCTGTGCCATCACATTCTCTTTTTTCTCATTTCTCTTCACTTCACTTCACTTTACTTCACTTCACTTCATTGATATGTCAAGAAGCCTTCTTTTATGTTCAGTCAGCTAGGATTGTCTCTGTTTGTTTCTTGCTAGAGTACAATGGTCACAAGGCTAGCACAAGAACACATGTGTAAAGAAATTAATCTGTACATGAGGCTTACTATATATGCTCATTTAATTAAATAAAACAATATTAAAATGCCCTAAACATAGATTTTTACAGAGATTGTCTGTTGATAGTCGGAGTATTCTACACACTAACCAATTAACTAAATGTTAGAACTTACCTGTGTTGGCTACTGAGTTCTGCATATTGGCTGAAGAGCTATCGAGGGTGAGAACTACTGTATGTGGAATAGTGTACAGTTCTATACTCACCTGGTTAAGAAACTATAATTCTCAAAAGCAAGTCTTTTTCTTTGAAAAAGTTGTTTTGTTACGTCAGTAAAATGTATCAGAAACATTTGTGTTGTTGTTTTTTTTTCCTTCAGTTCAAAAGGACTGACATGGCTACCACATTTATTTTTCCAATATCTTGTGATTCTGAGCATATCTAATCAGTTTTAATCATGACTATGTATTGATAGTCTTCTGCAATCCTACTGCAACAGTATTTTGTTGTGGCCAAGAAATCCTACAATACATTTTCACTTTTTGTTTTTCTAACAGTTGTACTTCTAACATAGGCACTCTGCCTTACCTCTTATTTGCATATAACATTTTGAAACACTCATAAAATACCATATCATCAAGGAAAACTGTAGCACAGATTCATTCTTCAGTGCTAATGGTTTGTTTGGGTTGGGTAGAAGTGAACTATTATATTATTTGTTATTATGCACCTTTGCTTTACAATATTATGTACTATATTTGTTTTCCCTTTTCTCTACCCTCAAAGGTCTATACATGGATTTAAACTCCCTTTTATGAATGTCACAATTTTATTTGAATTTCACTAAGACCCTCAGGGTCCCTAACTATGATGCATAGATTGGTAGCAAATCATGCAGATTGATTTCAGATAATTGTTTGTCTAGCTTATAAAAAAAGCAAATCCAGACAACAGCATTTTACCAACAAGTATAGTCTGAGGAGTGATTAATACTGTAAGTACACAGTATCACCATATTATTTCTCTGTTGGTGTCTGAAAGGAACAGGACATCATTTGTAGCACACAATTTTTTTTTGTAACTAAGCCAGGAGTCTAATGCAATGTTAATCATGGTATTTTTCTTTAAATAATAAAGCAATTAAACTGAAAGTTATCATGAAATGAAAAAAAGTAACTTTGTTTCCTAAATAATGATGGCAAATAAATCTACCAGAATGATTATTTCAATAGTACCATCATTACTAAATGGTAACAGTGAATACCAATTAAGAATTTAAAAATATAGCCAGATGTTGTGTGAGCAGTTTTAAATAGTGATGTGTATGTTTTCCTACTAAACTGAAAGACATTTTAAAATGTGCATTTTAGTACAATTTTAAAGTAATTTTCTCAAAAGATTCTACTGGATTAAAATATTTTGAGAATATATTCCCAATAGAACAGATGAAATGGCGTAATGGCATAGGTGTGTTCTCCTGCTTCTATACAGTACATATTAATCTAAACCAAAAAGTTATTTATCTATTAGAATATCTCATACTACATCCACTCTGTTTTAGAATTCATTAGTTTTTACATTCTGCCTTGAAGTAAAGCAAAATATTCTTTATGTTCCTACATACTGTACCTATTTTGTTTTGTAAATATGACAGTGCAAGAGACCTAACATCACTACTAGTCCATTTGATGGAGAATGTAACATCAGAAGACTGCTACTCAAGTGGATATGAATACCAGAAAAAAACCTAAATAGGTAATGTTGGATAACTTTCTATGCCTCCTTAAACTGTATCAAAATACACATTTTGATAAATCTGTGAACCTAAACACCTCACAACCCTTTGCTTCAAGGTGCTAAATATTAAAGACATATTTGGAGGGAATCTTCAGTATTTGAGTCTGAATCTCCTGCAACCAATAATGAGCCTGACTTTGCTAATCTGAACATTTCATTTAATGTAAAAGCTGTTCTCTATCTACTTGATTGACCATGTTCCAATGTTGATCTGATAAACAGTATGGTACCCTATGCTTTTCCATGTACTTCTCATGCCTACAAAGTTCATAAATAGTGCAACGTGGTGCAAAGGGCAATTTAATATGTAATTATATCACAAATTGAAGTTACACAATTTTATGAAATTGCATTTGTGTCACTAGAACATGGTATTCTTGAGTCAATAAAAGAATGATTTACAGGCTATGCCTCACAACAGGTTTGAAAGACAAGAATTCACACTGGTGGGTTGGTAACATAATAATGATAGAAAAGTTTTGATAATTGATTAATTGCCTCCATTTAAGAAAGCAACCATTATTAACCTGCTTTTCAAGTAGGATGGAAGACACCTCTTCTTCCAATTGAATATCTACCTGTTCATTTTTGGGGAGGGATAAATATGTATGCAATGTCATGGCATAGCCAGAGTATTTGAAATATCCTTAATGAAACATTGTTTAGCGGTCTCCTTTCAAAACCAGCAGTCTAATTATTAGACTAATTTTAAAATGACTCAGTCATTCTTAGATTGCTTCATTTCAATGTTGTTCAGTTTTGTATCTCTAGTTCTTTTTATTTTGCATTTACTAGGAGAATTATTTCAACAAGTAATCTCATTTTGGACCATAGATAACAAACAGACTTAGCATACGTAAACTAATGAACTCTTTTATTCATTAAATTCATCCTTTATTGATATAGTGCCTTCCAATGTTTCATTAGAGTTGTAACATTCCAAAGGAAATCGCGAATTTCTACACAAAATGAAAATGCATATATTTAAACTGTTAGTGCCCCCTATTTTGACTCTTAGTCACAGCAAAACAAACTGTGAAATCATTTTGCTGCATCAGCTCATTAGGCCAAGTTTGCATTCCAATTTGAGACTGTTTTAGAATTGGGGTATATAAGGATCTAAAAGCATTAAAAAAATATTGGTTTAAGTAATCAACTTAGAGTAAATTGTTTTACAAATAAAGTGAAAATGGTGTACATTTACTAGTAAATTAAGTGCATCCCTTACAAACATTCTAACCTGTCAGTTTTGCAGCTGTAGCTTTAGACAAAAACAAAATGAATGCATTTGTATTTTATTTTGGGAAAAAAATGATGTATTCTGATGTCTGCTTGTAGAGTGAATGTTATTAATACCCAGCTCCTGGTGGGAGACTCCATTTGAGGATGATTAAGCACAATATGTGTTTCTTTAAATGGTTACTTAATTTTACTTTTACTTTGGAGTGTTCTAGCAAAAGAAAAATATATTAACCATTTTACCACATGGTCCTAGAATTGAAGCTCATTCTCTCTACTGAGCGATAAAGTAATAGACTTTATTTCAAATTCCACAGAACTAATCTGTCCATTGTAAAAAAAACAACTTTATAACTTCATTTCCCAAAGCATGAAAAGTGTAAATAAATGTCTCACTACTCAGAGTTAGTAGAAATACAGTATGGTGCTTTTAAGGTAAAAGGTAAAATGGTGCTAAGTTTAGAGAAAACAAACTAACCCAGGTTCAATGGAAAACTGCCAGCCTTTCTATTTTATTTTGATGCTGTTTTTCATTGTGCTTATTTGACCCTGTTTATACAGGATAGTAGTTGGGCCTTGCTGATTTCGAGTCATCCTGCATCATGACTTCAGCTTACGTGTATTGTGTGGCCCAAACTGCATTTATACAGTACTGTGTCATGTGCCTGTGCACTTGTAAAGTCTCCCTGAAAGTGATTCATAGAACTAGAGGATCTGTTTATCATGTTGGCTACTTGCATTGCTTACATGCAACTGCCTAATATCTCCCTAAAAGAAGTTTGGAAAAATATCAATATGTCTAACTGGTAGCATCTCTTATGCTCAGCGAGGGTTTTTGTAATGATAGAAAAAATCCTCACTGCTGAAACTCTGGATGCATTTCAAAAGAGAGCACCAACCATACATACTGATTAAATTAATGTTATATGTGGTACAAGAACACCACCACCACCAAAAAAAAACCTGTGTAACATGCAAAGTATTTACTCTATATTTTTTAAAATATTTTTGTTTGGTCAGATAAAACATTTGTCCAAAGCACTAGACCTAAATTTTAATTATACTATATCTTGATTTTATACATAGTCAAAAAGGCATCATATTTACATGGTTCATTATTATGATACTGTAATCAACTCTACAATAAACATGTCCTTTAATAAGAATAAATATTGGTGGTAAAATAAATCAAGTTACAGTATACTTAAGAATTCAACATTCTGTACACTATTTAAACATAGAAACATCAATAATAAATAGCTATTATAGATAATGGATCATGCCAGTATTTCTACTAAGATGGCAGTCTGTATTATTGACTACTGACAATGCTAGAAGTAACTGCCTGGTATTTCTATAAAAGGCTGTTTAAAATTATTAGGCTGTTTAACTGGTACATGCTCAGTGAAATGTTTCCTAATGATGGGGAAAAAATCATTAGTGCTACCTCTCAGGATAATTTCTAGGAAAGAGAGTACCAACCATATAAATAGATTACATTCATTTTCTTGACCCTTGGGCTGCACATTCAAAGAGTTGCATCAGGATTACAACACAATTACATTAATTCTGTCAGTACTCTTTATTTATATTTTTATGTTTATTTATTTATTCTAGGATTACAAGTACCTTTGAGCCAAGGCTCTTTTACAAAGGTTCCACGTCAGAAATAACAAACAAAGAAGCAACAGTGAAATAACAGTAAACAATTCATGTACAAGAGTGCTATTGAAAGGGGTCAGTTATAGGAAGAGTAAGGTGAAGAGGAGGAGGAGGTGAAGTGTAGGTAGTTAACAAAGGCAGCTATAATAAAATGGTGAACACAGCTAGGATGTATGTGCCCACAAGGAATGGGTAGGGTCAGGCACTAGGGGATGGCAGAGAAACGGGGATGAGAGGAAAGGGGGAGGATGAAGATGCAGCCAGAGGCATTCGTTGAAAAATAAATGGGAAGCAGTGATAGAAGAGAAAAGGGGGCAGGGTGGGGGGAAAAGTGCTATAATGGGGCAAGGAGAGACTAATGAGGTGGTATGAAGACCTGATATTTGAATTGGTGCCTCAGGAGCTGGGTGGATGGGGTCTGGGGGGCCTGGGGTTAAGCAGTATATAAGTTAGGATTAAAGCTGTGTAGGTCATTATCTAGGAGAAGCAGTCACACGAGCTAGAGGCAATGAGATGAGCCCGAGCCTGGATTTGAACAGACCTAGTGTTGAGGCAGAGGAGATGGTGTGGCTGAGACCATTCATCCACTCTTAGACCACCAAAAAGACCACTGACATTTGAATGCAGTTAACTCAAGAAGCATACCGACAATGATGCATGCTGCATCAAAATAAAGATGCATGAATCTTTTTTATTATTTAGAAAAATAGGATGTGAAGTTTCGTAAATGCATCAGATTATTTAAAAATTGCAAAAAAAAAAAAGACAAAGAAAAGAAAACTACGTTAATGCATCAGTTAGGGTTCAGCTTAATGTAAAAAAAGTCAGGGAATGTGGTGTTAGCACTTCCAATCCTAACTCCCACCCCACCCCCCATGCAGCAAAAGAAAAAAAAATCATTAGGGTTTGGGGTCTCTGAAGTCTTGGCAAATCAGTGGAGGGGACTTTCTTGCATGAAGAAAGGACATCACATCCAATATTGTTCAGGGAATGGGGTGAGCATTATGGTTAACAACCTCAAGGAAGACCCCACCACTGATTCACTGAGACTCCAGAGACCTAAACCCTAATGTTTTCCCCTTTTGCTTCTTGTGGAATGGGGGAGCTAGGGTTGGACACCGTAATGCGAAATTCCCTCACTTTCTTGGTGTTACATTGAACCATAAGTGGTGCATTAACACATTCATTGCAAATAATTTCTTTTCTTTTTGAGGTAGCACAATCACATCCTCATGCCACCACTTACAGTACATAAGGTGAACAGCGGCAAGCGACCTGGGGGAGTGAAGAGAAGTGGCACCCAGATCTGCTTGTATAGTAAAAAAAATAAGTAAAAGATTGGGAAGGACAGTAGGTGACCTGGAGTGGAGGTGGGAGAAAGATGCGGTATTGAGGGTGGGCACCTCTGTCCACATAAGAAGAAATTAAATTAGGTAGGTAGGTAGGTTAATGGATTCCCCATTTTGTAGACATCCTGGAATCACAGGCTTTGGCACCAGATCAGAAGTCAAATTTTTTAGGGATGTGGGCGGAGCCTACAGCCGTTTTGCGATCATAGCTCTAAAAATGGCAGATCTTGCAACCTTCCATTGGACTTTTGGAAGTATCCTTCTGAAAGTCCAACAAAGCTTGAAACACTCTGCCATGATCGACCACTATGGAATAACAGCCACACTATTTCAGCTGTTACTTCCACATTCCATTGCGTGAAATGCACATGCGTGACTCGAGCGCATGTGCAGTTCTGCTGGTGCCATCATGTTGTGAGTGGCAAAATGCCATTCGCCGCAACTGTGTGAACAAGATGTGCTTCCCCTGCATCCTGTAGCCCCACACTTATAACGCCACCCATATCAGGAATATCTCTAAGAATGTGATATCCTTCAACACTTCCCTTCTTTCCCATGATGCCCGCCAAGGTTCTGACATCCATTCCCTTGAAAGTACACCCCATCCCCAGGGCACATGAAGCATCCATGAAGAACTCCAGGTCTGAGTTCCATTCCCAGTCTTCCTGCCAAAATGACACCCCGTTGTAGCTGTCAAGGAACTCATCCCATAACTGGAAGTCCTCCGGCACTCCTCTTGACACATCCACCAAGTTGTGTGGCAGCCTAGCCTTCCCTGTGGCCCTTTTCAGCCTCCTTGTGAATGCCCTGCATGGGCTGATGTCCTTGCAGGCAAAATTAAAGTGTCCCAGCAGCTGTTTTATTTGTACCAGTGGCACCCTCCGCCTCCCCATAACCTGGGTTAGTAGGCCTTTAGGGCATGCCACCTTGCCCCCAGGAAGCTGAAAACAGCCCTTCTCTGTGTCCACCTCTATGTCCAGGAATTCCAGCTTCCGGGATGGGCCTCTGTCTTGCCCTACACCAGTAGTATCCCTATCTGCCAGCACATCACTTTAAAAATCCCTCAACATCCCCTGCTCCTCAGCCTTGGATTCTCTGATGAGGAGGAAATCATCCAGGTAGTGCACTACCCTCCTATGCCCATACCTGACTCTGAACACCCATTGCACCCATGTGCTGAATGCCTCAAAGGTGGAACATGCCACTGAGCAGCAAATGGGCATGGGCTTGTCAAAATACATGCCCCTTTGAAACTGAAAACCAAATAGGTCCCAATTCTTGGACTGGACCAGTAAGAGTCGGAATGGTGACTCTATATCTGTCTTCACAAGCTCTGCCCCCTCAAGAGCCCTGATCAGCACTACTGCCTGTTCTAGCGAGGCTTACAACACTGCCCTAAGGTGATCAGGTATGCCCTCATTCACCAAAGAGCCCTCGGAATATGATAAGTGATGGATCAAGCGGAATTCCCCTGCTGCCTTTTTGGGGACAACACCCAAAGGGGAAATTCAGAACTTCTCACAAGGGGGAGCCCCCAGTGAGCCCTCCACCCTGCCCACCTTGATTTTCTTCACTATCTTGACCCTCACTATATCTTTCTTCCCCTTTACCAACCCTAGATCTTTGGCCCACATCCCTGTCTGCCCCCCCCGAAAACCCAGGAGAAACCCATCCAGAAACCTGTCCTAAGCAGCGCAGCTGCCTCCTTATCTGGGTAGTTTGTGGTCCATTCTTCCACTACTGCCAGGGAGATGGGAGTGTGCACCAATGTGTAACCCCAACACCCTATGCTGGGTACCCCATTAGCGCCATCCTCCGGGGGTGTAGTGCTGCCCCCTATGGCTGCTCCCACTGGCCCCTGCCCTGCCCTCCCAGCTGCCATGAAAGGACTGTTCCTGGTACTGCCCCAGTGCTGCCTGCCCTGTTCCCCCTTGCAGGTTGGAGACCAGGTGCACCCCCACACTTTGGAACAAGTGTGTCGGAACTACAGTTGCCCCATGTGCAGGTGGCCTTGTTGTAACCCAACACATGCAGTGGATCCTGCAGCAGGTGTGGCCTTCCTTGCCTGTTTGCCCCAGGCCCCACCCCTTCCCAGAGAGGTTCTTACCCACAACTCCAAATGGGTGCAGTCCCATCTCCGATCCCTTGCCCCCATCCTCTTCTGAATGCTTTATTATACTAGAGTCACCCATACCCAACTTTGGCCTTGTACGCATCCCTGATAATGGACATGTACATCAATAGGGTGATGGCGAACTCCAGCTGCTTCTTCAGCAACAACGCGCTGTATATGATGAAGTCCCCTTGCCAGTTTTTAATGGTCTTCTCCTTATACTTCACTTCCTCTGTCTTGTGGCCTACCACTGCCAGGGCCACCATCATTTCGGACTTCTCCACCAGCTCCTTTTGTTCATACTTTGTATCCGTGTCCTCATCCATGAGCCCGAAGATGTCGACATACTCCCCCTTCCAGATTTTCTCTTTGATTGACCCCGGGACGTGGTCCCCAACCAAGCAGCCAGGAGGCCCCTCATACAATTTATGGGCTGCCTTCTTGGCCCCCTCCTTGTCCTCCCCAGCCCCCTTACTCCTTAAGGCCTGTATGGCCCATTCCATTTTTTCAATCCCTGCGTCCTCCCCGTCCCCCAGCAACCCCTCCAAATAGAGGGGATTACTAAAGAAAAAAAGGTGTTGTTGAGTAATGGGAACAAATCATCGATTATGTCTCCATCATTGATTATGGCCTCATCATTTACGGCTCGGCCACCACTACAGCCCTCAGACATATCTCCACTTCACTCAACAAAGCATGTCATCTAATCACTGGGTCACACCGTCTAACCAACACATGCAACCTCTACACTCAATCTGGCTGGCTGCAACTATCTAATCGCATAAAATATCAAACCTGCACCATGGCTAAGAAGATCACTATGTGCCTAGCACCCCCTGGGATACTATCCCTCCACAGCCCAAGTAGTAACCCCCGTCACACAAGAGGCTCAGAATCCCATTGCCTGTTGGTCCCACACTGCAGAACCTCCATGGGACAATGCTCATTTGGTGGAATAGCCTTAACACTGAGATCTCCTCTGCTTCCACACTTGCACAATTCAAATCAAGGCTCTGTCTCCACCTCTCTGCCTTTAGCACCTGCTACTGTCATACCTAGCTGAACCCTCAGCTCAGTCCAGCAGTCCTAGCTGTGGTGCCTCTTCCTTGCACCTCTCCCCTCTTGCCACTCCTCCCTCTATCCTATCCCCTCCCCATCTACCATTCCACCCCACTCCACTTTCCGCACCTCTGTTCTAGTTGGCAACTGCCTCTGCATGCTTTCCTTGTATTATTATGAAATTGTATGTTAAATCTGTTTTATCTGCTCTAAACCTGCATTTGCTTTATTGCGTGTGCATTTTTGCTCCACTGTGTACCACTGTATTGTCCTGTCTCTGATGTGGAACCTTTGTAAAGAGCATTGGCTCAAAAGTACTTGTAATCCTAGACTTAAATAAAAAATCCTTGTGTTACTATTGTATCACATGTATGCAGGAAATCCTTAACCTGTGCTCACCATGACACAGGAGCACCTGTAAAAAAAGAGAAAGAAGAGAAAAAAAAGAGTCATCATTAGACTATGTTTACAGTAGTAAATATGTTATTCATACAGTCTACAGATAAGTGGTGAATGTTTTGTTCATTATTCCAACCTTCCGGATTAAGGCTACGCAGGGTAAAATTCCCAAAACTCTCCTGCTAGAGTAGTTTGTTCAGTCTGTCACCCCACATTTGCCTACAATCACTTGCTGAATTCCCATGAAGTGGAAGCTCCCAGGGTCACTATTATGATGTTGCCAGAAATGTTCAGTTACAGGATTTGTGAGATCAATATTTTTCATATCTGTCACATGTTCCTGTATGTGCTGTTTTAGGTTCCTTGTGGTTCATCCTACATAAAGTTTACTGCAGCTGCACCAGATCACATAGACAATATAGCCCAGATATTCAGACATGCACCCAAGGAGTGTGCAATGACGTGCAACACAATGCATATGCACATGTGTCAAAAGGATACTATATTCAGAGGATGCACCACCGCTATGCGCTGGCACAAGACAGGCTGAATATAGCAAGGATGCACTACACTGCAACCACAGATGCTCCAGCACAACCAGGAATGCACAGGAGCAGGTCAGAACACACAACCCATTAGGCTAAGCAAGGGCAACAAGCAACAGGGACACAGCGGCAGGGCTGCACAGGGGTGCAGTACCCCACCAGCATGGCCAACCACAGACAACAGGGGCACACTGTCCCAGAGGCACCACAGGGCACCAGAGGATGGCAGAAACAGGACCCCAGGCTGCCAACAGTGGCACAAGCACCAGGGCAACACACCTGCACTGCCAGCATGCCAACAGCAGAGCTAGGCAATACATACCCAACAGACCATGCTGCAGGGGGCCGTGGCCATGGTGCCAGGAAAACACTCAAACACAAAAGACAGTAGCCCAGGGGTGAGGGAGACACAGGCCACCCAGGGCACACAGGCCACCACCCAGAGTGGAGAAGAGTACAGCACTACAGGGCACACTGGTGGTGGCCAGAATGACACATGGACAGAAGGGCAGCACAGGCAGACAAGGGCACAAGGTGCAAGAGCAGGTACAGATCAGTGCAACACTCACCACATAGGGACATGCACAGGACAGGGACACCGCACACATGCCCAGTGAACACATGAGCAGCATCCCAAGGGGACAGCAGTGGGACACCAGGGACACACCCAAGTACAGCTCAACAGACACCTGCAGCATGGCTCCACATGCCACCTGCAAAGGAAACACAGACACAGAAGATGTAGCAAAGAAAAGTGTTTACTAAGAACAAAACACTAAACAGAACCAACAGGGCAACTATGTACATAACAGAAAAAAACTGAATGGCGAGGGGTCACAGGAAGTGGGGAATAGTGTCCTGGGGCTCTACAGTGGGATGTGGGTATGGGCAGGGCAACAGAGAAAGGGCAGGGAAAGCACAGATCATGGCTCCAACGGTACCAGGGCAGGCTAATGTCTGTTGTGCACTGCAGCCTCCGACCGTCCTAGGTCCCTCCTCATGGCTACTGTCACACACAGGTGGCATTGTGTCTGCCCTACTAGTCATGCCATCATGGACGTCATCCTCTGCTGCTGGTTCAGTATGGTGAGGAGGGCCATCACCATCTGCCCAAAACTTCTCCATGGCTGTACCCTGGCCTGACCTAGGAGAACGGACAGAATAGGCAATAGCGACATGTCAGATGGAGCCCCATCTCACCCAAACATGTGCACTGGGCAGCAGAGGCACACACCAGTGGACAAACCCCCCAAAGCCCCATGTACAGAGGTCAACATCAACCATCCACACAGCACACCACACCATTGCAGACAGGCACACAGGGCCATGCAATGGGTGCAGCGGTGCACATGCAAACCACACGACGTGGACTGCAGGCACTCAAGGCCACACACACAGTGGAGGGGGTGTGTGCAACCCCCCCCAGCAGCACAGTGGATATGGGCATGGCACATGCACATTCAGTGCAACACTGGCATGTCCGCTGGGCCTTGCGCCCACCCAGGCAGTACCCACACATGGCAGCAGTGACCATGGCTGGAACCCTGAGACCTACAGTGACCCACAAATGCACAGCACAGTGGTGTGAACATGCTTACCTGGCTGCCATTGTACTGATGCCCCAACAGCTGTCACAGTACCTCACTGGACATCCGCATCTATGGCTGCCCTGGCCCTCCAGTGGTTCTCTGGACCTGTGGATGGATGAGAGAGAGATGAACATGAGAGGACAGTCAGACACACACACAAACCCTGCACACAGCTGGCATGGTGCAGAATGAGACACCAACAGCCTTTTGGCCATGGTGCCTGCACACCTGCAACATGCATAACAGCCTTGCATGTGTTGCCCATGCAGGACATGTAGTGACCTCCAGAACCATGTATGTCCCCCTGGCAGCTGCACACACTGTGCATCTGGATGCCCAGTACAGGTACACCATGGACATGCATGATGAATGGAAATACTAACCTGGCTGTGGCACAGTGCCACGTTGCACCATGCATGGTGCTGTCTCAACCATCTGTGATCCATCCTGCACAGGTCCCCATAGGAGTGCCTGCACTGCTTTGCTGTGTGCAGCACCCTTGTGTGGCATTCCAGGGCAGTGGTGACATGTGACCACACCTGTGTCCTTGGCTGCTATAAGTGCACCTGCTCAAAATGCCGGGGAACATAGTGTTCGACCAGTGCAACTAGGTTGCACATCTCCACCTTTGTCCAGTTTACTGCCCCAACGCGTGCTTACAGTACCTGCCATGGCTCAAGTTCAACCCGACTGTAGGAAGTGTTGTGGCCTATGCAGCATGCACTTGGTGCAGCCCAAGGATGTTGCACAATAGTGTACCATTTACGCGACTGTGCAGCATGAGGATGTGCAATTGACATGCACCATGGTGGAGTATTGTGCAGCACCATGCATGTGCACAGCAACATGGCCTGGTGGGTACATGGGGTCACAGACATAACCCCAACAGCACAAGGCATGACCCTGTGCATCATCACTTATGATCCTGCCCTGCTCTGTATGCAGCATAGCGCATCCTGAGCAGCCTCACTATGGGCCATTGGTCCATGATGCACGCAGCAGAATGATAGTTGACCAGCACTGCATCCACAATGGTGGCATATTGTGTACTGCACATGGTCATACAATAGGCCAATGCACATGAGTGTGCACATGTGCACTGCAAGCCCTCTCATGGCACGTGCGTTGGACTTGCGCAGCACAATTGCTCCAGTGCATCCTGCTTGAGTGCAGTGCAAAAGAATGATATTCACTCACCATAAGCAAATCACTTCATTAGGCTATGGATGGCTCAACTAGGATCATTAGTAGCTCATTACCATTGCGCACAGGCTCATTTGCATGCATTGACTTGAAAAGTGCAATGCCACAGCACAGGCCACAAACTGCTATTACAGCCAGTTTGGTAAGGGGATGATAATGCTGGAAGTGAGAGGCCCATACCTACAGCACAATGGTGCACCTTTCAGTGCCATGCTGCTGCTGACATCCATTTCTGTCACTGTCCACAGGTAGCATAATGTCTGATGCTGAAGTAGAGGAGGAGCGTGTGCCTGCAAGGAAGCGCAGGCCCAATTTCACTAAGGAGGAGCAGCAGGTCCTGTTTGAGGCCTATCTTGACAGGGAAGCCCTAATGAGTGGTGCCACAGACACACCACAGGACAGGTTGGCTGGGTGATGCAGTGGCCACTTATGTCAATGCACATGGCAGGCACCAGAGGAGTGCCCAGGAGTGCTGGAAGAAGGTGGGGACAGACAAAAGCCATATTAAAGAGAAGGTGGCAGACATCAGGGCATCACACAGCAGGACAGGTGGCGGATCACCCACTGCACCAGCACTGATGGCAACGGAGGAGCTGGTGGTGGCAACCATCAGCCGTGCCATGATAGAGGGCATTCCTGATGGTGGTTTCCAGATGGGTGGCAGCACCTCACAGCATGGTGAGTCACCACACACCACACATGGGGATGGATATGGGCAGTATCATTCAGGCGGGCCTGACACCATGCTGCGTGGCCCATGTGGATGAGGCATGCAGCTGTTCATGGCACACCGGTGGATGGTGGCCATTGCAGCATGCACCCCTGAGTGTGGCACCTGCCTGCATGGGTGCTACACCTCTGCTGACTCTGTGTTTCTGTTTTCCAATGCTATCACATCTCCATGGAGTGGTACACGAGGAGGAAGAGGATGCTGACATGGGTCCGGAGGAGGTGGTACCATCAATGTCCATGGCCAACCAGGACAGAGACTGGACGATGATGTGACAGTGTGGGGCTGCTGGATGTCCTGGGGCTGGAGTCAGATGGCGTGTTGTCTGAGCTCCTGCTGGGTGAGTGCCTGCCTGTGCTGTGTGCAGGTACCCAGCTGGGCTGCTTCCAACTCTGATGGTGATATGATACTGATCCTAGACAGCGCGGGCATGTGGTGCTGGCCAGGGTCCAGGGACAGTCACAGGCACTGTCCGGGTCTGGTGTCATGCCAGCGGCCGCACAGCTGCCCCCTGTCCATGGCAGCACAGTGCTGTGTGGTGTCATTGCTGTGCCTGGTGAGAGAGGTGCTGTTGCAAGCATGGCCAAGCTGGGCACGTACCAGCAGACAGATGGACAGTGGCAGCAGGTTGCAGTGACCACCAAGTAGCATGCCACAGGGAGGGACCACCTCCAGAGCACCCATAGACACATTACCCCCTGTGTGGTCCCCTGTGCAGTGTCCACTGGGGAGGGCCATTGACCAGCGTGCCATGTTACGCCCAGCAGGCCGGCGTCTGCCCCAGGATGTGCAGGGCACCGACAGGCTGGCTGAACACACCCAGCTGCTGTGGGCATCCATAGACAGCCAGGCACTGCTTGATACAGAGATCCATGCACTGCGGGATGAGGTGCATCAGCTGGTCAAGCAGCAGGATGGTGGATGTGCGCAGCTCATTGATGAGATCCACCAGCTGCGGGAGGCCACAACTGCTGGACTGCATGACCAGTACCTTTGCGGCTGGATTTGCATTGCTACCATCCAGTGAGCACTGCCGTGCATGTAGGATGCCCCACAGTGCTACTTCAACACCAAGGTCCTGGCATCTGGCGACCCCTGCACGGCTGACTCCAGGCTCCAGTGTGGCCATCCCCGACACCCCTCTGGCGCAACCCTGTTTAGACGGCTCTACACCCCAGTGAGTACCCGGTAGTGTTCTCAGGCCTCCACCCCCACAAGTGTGTTGGACACTCATCTGGTGGCTATTGTGCAGCCTGTGGCTACTGAACAGCCTGGGCATGGCCACCCATGTGGCCGTGGTGGCTGTGGCAAAGCACTATAGGCCTGCTGGGTGTGCTGCCCTTTCCTGCTGTCTGCTGCTGCTGCCTAGTGTACACATGTGTGGTGTTGCCCTGTGCATGTGGTGATATGCAAATGTGGTGTGGTGCATGCCCTCTGTGTGTGGTGGCTTGGCTGCTGGGCCTTGTGGTGTGGGTGTGATGAGGACAGCTCAGCACCATCTGTGCATGTGCACTGGTGTCATGCATCTGATCCATGCCATGTCCTGCAACCCGTGCGTGTGTGCTCATGCCTGTGCAGTGTGCTGTTTGTGTCAGTGTGACTCTGCATTCACCATGCATGCTGTGTGTGCCTACATCACTGCATGCATCCCTATGTGCCTGTCCAGCCCTGTGGGTGGGGCGGTGGTCTGTGAAGGCCCCACACATGCGTCGTTCCACTTACCTGCGATCTCCAAAATGCTCCTGTGTGATGGTGACCCTCTGCCTCCTGGTCTCCACCATCAGCCTGGGGTCCCACCTCCCCATGGGTGACTGCACATCACCTTCCATCCCGTCATCCATGTCATCCCCACTGCTGTTGCCCTCATCCACCTGGACTGCTACCCCACGGTCAATGGCCATGTTGTGTGGCATGCAGCAGACCAGGAATAGGCCACAGACTTTGCTGGGTTGTACTGTAGGGCACCACCTGACCTGTCTAGGCAACAGAACAGCATCTTGAGCATGTCAAAGACACAATCGATGACATTGCATGTGGCAGTGTGTGCCTCACTGTATCTGTCTTCTGTGGGTGTGGACAGTTGCTGGTAGGGGGTGAGCAACCAAGGCCTTAGCGGGTATGCACTGTCACCTGAGTGGGGAGAGGATATTGTTATCACTGTGCATTGCTTGTGCAAGCCCCTCACCCCTGCTGCCCTCTACCTCCTGCCCCCTGTGTCATTGCCTTCCTCCCCCCAGCATTGTTGCACCTGCGTCCATTGCTGTGCCTTGCTTACCTAACAGGTGCCTTGTGGGGATATCTCCATGCTCAAATCTCTGGCACAGGATTGAACTGTGCCAGATGTAGGCATTGTGCACACTCCTGGGGTGTGTGTTTCAGACATTGGTGATGTGCCCTATGGCATTGCACACCACCTGGCAGTTGATGGAGGGGTACCCCTTCTTGTTCATATATGCTACCCCCTCCTGGCAAGGTGGTGTGCATATTGCCACATGGGTACAGTCTATGGCCCCTATTATGCTTGGCATACATGCCACCCTGTGGAAGTCCTGCATGTTTGCTGTACACTCTGTCTGTGTGCTTGGGAATCATATGAACTACAAAGCATGTGGCAGCAGAATGTTGAGGACCTGTGTGAGGAGGTGGGACGTGGCCGACAGGGTGATCCCTGTGGTGGCAACTGCTGGTCTCTGGAAGGTGCCCGTGGTGAGCAGGCACATCACTGCTGTCACCTTGGTCTCCACAGACATGGCATGACTCCGTCTGGTGGGTGCCTGCAGCTCATCATTGCACAGCTCACAGAGCTACCTCAGAACTGCCCTGTTCAGGAGGTATGGGCCCACGATCTCCACATCACTCTAGTCCTCAAAGGTGAGGTGAGCACGGTACCATCTGTGATGGGCATACCACCAGAGCCTTTCTTTAGGCCACATTGATGTTCCTCCCTTCTGCTCACACCCCTCATTATCTGCTCCATGTTAAATGGACCTACATCTATGGTGTTTTGTATTGTACTTTGGGTTGTGCATCTGCTGTTTGTGTGTTTGAGCCTGTTTTTATAGGCTCAAGTCTGACTGGCACATCCTTTGGTTTGCTCCTGGCTTGTGCCATGGTTTTCAGCTGAGTATGCCATTGCACAGCTTATTCATGGGTTGGCCCCTTTGCCCTTGAACTGCATACATTACATTTGTGCCATGGCACACTGTGAGTTGTGCGGTGCATCCGCTGTGGTTGAATATAGCTCTGCAGCACAATTCTGTACTTGCGCCGGTGCATCTCGGTTGAGCACTGTGCAACTGCTCAGAATATCTGGGCTTATATGTGGAGACACATGAAATAAATTGGTTGGTTTTCACCACTTTAGTACTGCCCCCCATCGAAAATGTGTTACTCTGAATACAATATTTACAGATATTGCAGTTGCTGCACTGGAACATCGCAGATACCTTAATAGGTAACCAGGTTTTTGTTTGTGGTTTTGGGTCTGAGTAACAGCTAGAAACCAAGCTATCTTTTAAGTTTTGCCCCCTTTTGAAATTGACAATAGACTTGTTACCCATTGCCCCAGAGAGTTCCAAGTCATTTGAGAGAATTGATGAGCACTTGCACAGTACACTCCCAATCTTCCCAGACACATCACTGAATTCTGTACTGAATGTTATTTCATATGAGTCATTGTTAGTTATATTGTTGGCTCTAGTAGCTCAATCGTTCAATCAGTTCTGTCCTGGAAGACGCTGCATCTGATTTTTTACTATATCCCCTTGCCAAAAATCTAGCTTTTCGTTCCTTAACTTGTGTGTGAAGGTCTGATTCTAATTTACAGTTTGGACTATGATAGAGGAATTGGCCATAAGGAATGGAGTTCTTTAAACTTCCAGGGTGTGAGTTAATGGCATGCAGGAGGCTATTAGTGGTTGTGGGTTTCCTGTATGTGGTTTTAATTATATGAAAATCAGTGCCTACAGAGAGGGTCACATCCAGAAAACAGGCTTCATTCCTGTATTTCTACAGCGAAACCCAGGTTGATATCATTTACATTTAAACACTTCATGAACAAAAGTGCCTCATGCCTACTCCCCTTCTATATACAGATTATGTCATCTATATAATGAATCCATTCTATGATATTATAATAGAATTGATTTGCAGTACAGTTTTTAGCATTATTTACCTCCCACAGGCCCAATAGGAGATTTGCATAGGACAGCACCATGGCTGCACCCATGGCTGCCCCACAGCATTGTAAATAAAATTTGTTGTTAAACATAAAATAGTTATGCATCAGGACAAATTGTAATCCTTCCAGAATAAGTATGGATATTTGATCTATGAACCTCTGTATGTATGCCTCATATTTGTTTAAAAAGTACTGTTTACTAAACTTCAGACATGATAGCAGTACATAACCTTGCCTAGCTGTTTATAGTGAAAACATCTTATTTTGTTATTTCTCTCTGTGCTCCATATGGAACGGTTTACTCATAAAATTATCTTTTTCGCTAATTTGATTTAAAACAGACAGGCACTGGTGTCTTATAATTTTTGTAAATTTTGAAATTTAAATGTGATGCATGACGTCATCATGAACTGGGGCATTTAAACGTTCCATGTACTAACCAGAAGTTTACCTCTAAATAAGACCTAACAGTCAAAGTGCAGGGTTTCTGTTGGAGACCGTAGCATTTGGAAGTTTGTTGTTTGGCACATTAAATATTTACTTTTTACTTGCAATTATTGCCTTGTGCCTTTATCTGTTCATTGGTGAGTGTAACCTTCCTCAATTGTGAGCCAATACAGGGCACCTGCCCAGCCCACCCATTCGCTTTCTGCTGCTTCAAAAGGAAGAGGCCACCAAGCAGCCCTCCACATGAAGGACAAATCCGACAAAGACATCACAGCACTGTCTGCTCTCTGGAGTCAGCTCAACGAGGCAGCTGGCAGCCAGACAGTACGAACCTCAGCAGAGAGTAAGCTGATCAGAAAAGGAGTAGAATTGGTGTCCAACATCAGCAGGGAGCCAAGGAGGAAGCAGGAAAGCAGGTGGTCCACCTGACAAAGGAGGTAAGAGTCCTGTTCATTTTGGCCTGCTGCACAGAGGCATGGTGGCCATCTGCAGTGCCAAAGACCAGGGTTTGGGATGGATCTGGTGTCAGAGACTGCTGGGGGTGAGCAAGTTGAGCATCTGCAGAACAGCTCTCCTGCTATGGGTGGAGGGGGTTGAGTGTCTGGTGCAATGTGGACCCCCAGCCGAGGCTAGCGGTACCACAAGTGCTCCAGTGCCTACACTCAAGGGGGGGCAGGTCAGACACTGGCCATCATTGCACATCCCCACCCCCAAAAAATCCTGAAAAAAATCTCAGCTCTCTGCTAATGATCCAGCTGCCATGCCGACCCCTCTGGCCACCTAACTCAGCCACTGGTGGCCCCATTCGGGGGGGTGTCAGTCCCAAACATGTGGGGGTTGGTCACTGCAGCAGGGCGAACCCCTCTCATGGGGTTAGGGGAAGCCAGGGAAAAAGCATGCTAAATTTTTTAAAAAAGAGTCCTGTTTACTCCTGTTGTAGCACACATGCTGCATGACAAAGTGGTAAGCCAAGGGTAGTCTAAAATTGTGGATAGATGAAAAACCCTATCTAGTGTAAAGGTACAAAAAGGTTTAAAAGGAGTAAAAAGCAGCTCATTCCCATTGTAGAACACACATAGCATCAGAGCATGGTAAGTCTGGGGTAGTCTACTATTGGGAATAGGTGAAAAATCTATCTAGGGTAGGAATACAAAACATCTTTTTAAAAAGTGGGGTGAGAGGAGACACTAGCTAGAAGCAGGGCTAGGGGAGGCATAAGTGCTGGTAAAGTAGAGAGGGATAAAGGAAGGAACACTAATACTACAGGGTGCTACTAGCTAGCAGAGGTAATAAGGTAAAGCCCTAGTGGGGAAAGGTACCAAGTATTTCAGGTGAGACAAGAGTAAGAAAATATGCTGGGAGTGGTGCAGTGCAACGGCTGTGGGGTAGCAGGTCAGGACCTTCTGGAAACTGTGGTACTGCCCCCATCTGCACACATCTCTCAGGGCTGAGGAGGAGATTGCTTGACTCCAGGCTAATTTTGCTAGGATTTGGGGACCTCTTCCCCCACCCAGGGACCACTATGTCTGTCATTACTACCTCAAAGGATGCCAAGAAAAGGAGTTGCTGGACTATGTTTTGCTCATAAAGGGTGAGGTATTGGGTGAGAACACATAACCTCTTGTACCACTAAAAACTACACTATTTCTGAAAAATTAAACTGTCCCATAAAACACTACAATAACCATAAATGTAAAGTCCCTCTAAGCCAAACCACCCAAAGGAAAATGAAAGAACCCCATAAGAAAAATCACTCATAGTAATAAACTCCATGCAAATAAATTTAAAACAAGAAAAAGAAGTAAAATGTCTACAATCACACCACTATTTCAGAAGAAACAAAGAAAACAAAAATCACAAAGTACTATAGCAAGAATAGCCAAAAGTACTGGCATTGCTCCTTATCCTAAAAGTCTAACAATCCCTTCAAGAAGACCAAAAACTAAAATAATACAGGAAAATTCAAAGGTATGAAAGTCAAAAATAACCCACTCAAAAAGCTCTTTTCTAGTACTACCCATATACACTATACAACAAGAACAAATAAAGTACTCTATACAAAAACTTAACACATAATTGAAAAATAGTATAAAGAAAGGAAATTTCAACACTACATGGGCTGCAATCCCACCTGAAAGACAAGAATCTAGACATAGAAATAGCACCACATCCATCCAGAAAAACAAAAATCCCTCAGCAAATAATTTTAAATATTACATTTATAGCTTGCCCCAAACTAGCACAAAGTAACAGAAAAAGCAAGGAATATAACTATCCTACCCACAAGCACAAATAATCCAAGAAACCCTAAGAAAATCCCCAAAAGTACTCAACAACAACAAAAAAAAAATAAGCAAACGTAAAACAAACAAAACCAAAACAGAAAGAAAAAAAACAAAAGAAAATAAATTTAACAAAAGTAGTAGAAAAATCTAAAACCATATACAAATTCTCAAAAATCACAAAGAAATAAATCCCTGGAACCTTAAAACATTATAGCAGAAAACTAACCTAGACATTATACGCTGTACTTAAGTCATAGTAGAAACAAAACCACTAACTAGAAAATAACCATATGAGAATTATACTCTATTCCAGAAAACAGAATGGGAAAAAGAGACAAAGTCACTTTCTAGAAAAGAATAATATAAAAACAAAATTAAAACCACAAGAAAGTAAATACTGTAAGTCCACCTAAAAGCAAAACCGTCACTACTCACACACAACATACTACAAACCTCCCAACACAAAATTTTAAACAAAAATTTCTAGTAGAAACCACTCCAAACAATACTTAATGTGTGTGTGTGTGTGTGTGTGTGTGTGTGTATGTGTGTGTGTGTATGTGTGTGTGCATGGGGAGGTATCTCCAGCATGGCAGTGACTTTCTGTTGGTCTTGCCATCTGCTGCCACCACTGCTGGGTGCACAGGGTGGGTCTGGCTTGTATGCTTCTCTGCTGCACAGGGTTGACATGTGCCGGGGATGCATGGTGTTTCTGCAGTGCCAGTCACTGCACATGGGTGGTGTCTTGGGGGTCACGGTGCAGGGTGGCTGTGCGTATGGGGGCTGATGTGCACTGTGGTTGTCAACCCTGTGTGTGGCAGTCTCAGCCTGCCAGTGGTTGTGCTGGGGCGTCATGGCTCTGCTGTGCTTTTGTTGGCTTGTCCCCATGGGCCAGTAGATCATTCATCCCACCCCCAGTGATGCTGTGCTTGGGGTGTGCAGGTGTCTTGTTGGTTCTGCAGTGTGTTCCTGTGCCCATGTGTGGCATGGCTGGCAGTGGGCCCCAGCCTGCCTCCCTGATTGTGCACTTCCATTGCTCTGCTGGGGGGGGTCGCTGTGCTTGCGCTATGGCACCTCTGGACTGCTCAGCTGGGCTGCCCTTGTTGTGTTATGGCGCAACCTTACTGCTCAGCTTCCTTCCTGGTTGCTTTATGGCGCAGTTAGTCTGCGATATTCAGGCGGTTGGCTGCTTGCGCCAATTTGTTCTGCTCTATGTTTGAATGTCGCATCTGTTGCGCATATGCTAGTGATTTGAGCTTGCTCCTGCTGTTGCACATTTTGAGCTCAGTTTGAATATCTGGCCCCTGTATTTATGGCTAATCCCCATACAGCCATCCCCACACTGACAGACCTCTTTAAAATATATGGTCCATTCTCGTCATAAATTCAATTTGACCAAATGTGAATGGATTCTAATGAGTCAGGCATGGTGTCCCTATCCTGGCTTTGGGGACACTACTGGCTCCAAATCAAAGATTAAAGAGCAGCTGGCACATTCAGGAGAACTTTAACAAAACATAATATTTAGACACAGTTCAGCTTGTCTTTCATATTACTTTGTTTCTCCTCCTATGATTTATATTGAGGAAATCTGCAAGAAAACAGGATCTTTGCCCTGAAGAGTTCATCTATTCCTGTTGCTTTCTCCCTACCTGAGGTCATGATGCAATACTTGTGACATCACAGTTACTCCCATGGCAACAGATTGTGATGTCACAACAGAGGATTATGACTTGTAGTAGGGTGTCAGCTGTAGAGGCAGATGAGCTCTGAGAGACAAAGATCATGCATTCATGCAAATGTTCTCAGTAATAAATAATGAGGAGGAGAAAGCTACAGAATACATATGGAATGCAAGTGGAATTGTATTTAAATATTATGTTTCAAAGGTTTTTTCTTTGACGTTAGTAGATCTTTAAAGTACAGTTCCTTAAAAATTTTACACGATAGGAAACCTAAATTTCCAGCTCTCTGGAGAAACTTAAAGTGGATTGTGATAGATGAAAATCCTTCTCTCATCTCTGATAAAAGGCTGAACACTGTGAAAATGTGCTTCTTCCCCAGTGTCTTTACTTATTCCAGTTCCTCCCTGTGCACTTCCCACAAAGGTTCTTCACCTCCTTCAGGGGGCATCTCAAACATCTTTTGTGGCAGGGTAGGAGGGTGAGAGTAAAGCAAGTGAAACTGTGGCAATTGGTGAGGATGGAAGGTTTAAGCCTACCCAACTGGAACTTTTATTAATTGGTATTTATAAAATCATAACAGATACACTTTGGCCTGAAGGTGCCAGGCTAGCCTGGGTGGCATTTGAGGAGAAACATTGTTGTGGCTCACTCCTTAATTCCTTGTTTAATTCCTTGCTTGTCCAGCATTAATGGACATTCTGATCAAGCCTATTTCAAATCCCTGTAGTAGAAGCACTCCCAAGGTGTGGCTAACAGTACATAGCTTCATAGGCCACCCCAGAGGGAGCTATCCAGACAGCCTATGAAGAGCCAGGGATCCCCCACCCTAGATGTCTGCAGTGCACCAGTCATCGTTTGACAAAAGTATAACCAAATCAGTATCTTATTTGAAAAAGGCATCATGAAATCATAAAGAGACCTTTCTTCTCAGTTCTTGCTGACCCACAAATATTATTTTGCATATCTGCAAGTGCAGACACATCTGGAAGCAAATATCTCCTCCATCTCACCATGTCCAGTGCATTCCCCAGAAGAAGACATCCTCTTGGACCAAAGACAGCCAACCAAACCAGGTGAATGCATTGCTACTGGCCAGTTTGCAGGACCTACTCTAGCCAATCCACAGCAAGTGGGACTGAAATTTGGGTGGCAGCTCAGGACAGAGGGGAACTAGAACCAGATTCTGAGAAAACTGGAAACTTGCTCTACCAATAACAGGCTCTAACATATCCACTTTAACTCCTCCACAGAGCCTATTACACTCCCAACTAGTTCACCAAAAAGAGCCCTCTAAACTCAGTGACTGTCCCCAATGCAAGGTGGAAGAGGAAACCCACATCGATATTGCCTGGCACTTTCCACGTATTCAAGACTTCTGGAGAGAGGTCACATCCCTTTTTGCCAAGACCCTACAGCTATCATTTACTCCCTCAGCAGAAGGCATACTATTGAGGTTCCCACGGGAGAATGAGAGGGCAGATTTATCACCACCCCCTCTGGAGACTGTGAACTGTAGTAGGCAAACAGCTAATGGGTTAATGTTGAAAACAAGAGAGGGCCCCACCCATAGCCTACTGGGTAGCTGTGCTATTATACTGTATGAAAATTGAAAATAGTCGGTACTCAGTAATGCAAAATCTTCAGGTACTATATATGGGAAAATGTGGTCTTCATTAGAGGCAGCCCTGGGTATTTCCTTGTTCCCTAATTACTAATAGTGGTGTGCACTGGGGTGCTCTACTTAACTCGCATTTGTGTAAACATTGTATTCTTGCTGGCAATCCATTAAGATCTTTTTGTTTTGAAATTTCTATTTTTCCTCCCACTGCCCCACAGAGCCATTCCATCTGGAGCACCCATGAAGCCTGCCCCTGCCAGGACCAACCTGCACCCTCCGGTCCCTCTATCAAGCCATGGAAACCCCCCAGGCGGGGTCAGGGTCGGGCAACCCCCGAATCTCAAAAGCTTGTTAGGGTCCTGGGTTTGCAGGCAGGCGCTGGTACATCAGGACCCGGCTCGGCGCTCCATCATCCTGGCTCCATGATTTTTTTTCCCCATGTTCCTCATGGGACACTACATTCCTGAGCATCAAGGCATCTGCTGGCATCCGCAATGTCCCCCCCTTCCGCAAAGGAGCAGCCTCCGTGGCTGATTGGCTGCTGGCTATGCCTGCAACCAATCATGCCCCAGAGACTCCAGCTTGTTGTCATTTCCCCAGCCTCCGCCAAGGGTTGCTGCTTGCCAATATGGAAGTCCCCCTCCCCAGAGAAGGCAGGCTGTCCCGGATGCTGCAGCCTGTCTCCTCTGGCCAACCCCAGATGATCCGAGCTCACTCCCAAACCCGGTGCGTCGGCATGGTGCAAGGGTGGCGTCCAGCACCTCAACCCTCACGCCACCAGGCCGGCCTTCCATAAGATCTTATGTGCTATAAGTAAAACCTACTGGTTGTATGCAGCTATGCCTGTATATGTCTACTCAATGGGAAATATTATAGAGCCCTGGAACAATTCCATGTAATACAAGACATGTTGTCAATGTGTGTTTGACCTCAGGTGGGATAAGATGCCACTGCCTTTCTTAGCACTCTGCATGTGATGTTTCTAATATGCAGCCGTTATTGTACTGTACTTTCTGCTTGCCAATAAAGAGTTTAGAATAAAAAGTGGATGGACATTAGGGCCATCAGGAAAAGAAGAACTAAGCATTGCTTGGTTGTCAGCTGCAGGATGTGGGGGGTCTGGGTCCTCAGTGGAGGTAAGAAGTGAATTCCCAGTTGGAGCACAGTAGGGGTACTAATCTCATGGAACAATGGATGGAACAAGTTACAGAGTGTGCTGGAGCCTTGTGTGTCAGATGGTCAGGGTTCCCACTAACTGGATGGAGTTAGACTAACAGATTCATTTCAGTGGACCTACAGATGCAAGAGCCTTCAGAGCCCAACAACCATAAGGAATTTGACAACAGTCAGCAAGACAAGGGCAGGGCCAGCATAAAGGGAGAGTAGAACCCCTGTACTGGTGGTGGTAGGCTTTCAGATGCAGAACTGGAAGCAGACTTCAAGTCCGCATCAAACTAGGGTCTCCGTATTGGGACGTTTGCACTAAATACTGAAATTCAATTTATACCTATGCTCAGAAGAAATGCTCAGTATCCAATAATTCAATTCTGATCAGAAGTTTTCCAGCAAGCCTGCTTTAAATCCACCCTATTTATCACAGGTACTTGTATGTTTCTATCATGTCCCCACACTCCCTCCTGGTTATAGGTGCCAGCAAGCATACTCAGTGTACTTTGCTGAGTACAGTAAACTCTAGGAAATCCAGGGGCAACGTGAGTCTCCAGTCAAGGCGACAAATGCAAACAGCCTAATGTACCTGAAGAACTGTTTTTCTCCTCCTTGGATGCTTTAGTGTAAGTTTGTGAATGATCTTTGGAAGAAGTGTGGGTGCTAAACTTAGGAGGCCATGATTGTATGAGTGATCTGATTGAGTATGAATGCATGAGTGCTGGGATGGCTACCTTGATGTGGTAAGGAGGATTATCACAATGTATTCTAATCATTGTAACTAAAATCCAGCCAACTCCTGTCTGATTGGCAGTATGTTTCAGCTAAACTTAAATGTTATGAATCTACTGGGGTCATTGACTTATTACATATTTGTGGCTGAAATGAAGGTTGGGCAATGTTTTGGTGGTGGAGCAGCACATCTTTTGGTTTGTGTTTGTGGAAGGGGGCAAATTTTCTGTCAACTCTCAAGTACAAGTTTACAATTCCTGGCTACACCCCTGCTCCTAGTCTCCAGTGTGTACATTTCAAGGTATTGCAACCTCTCCTTGTATGCCTTTCCCCAAGTCCCTGAATAATTGTTGTCGCTGTTTTCTGTGCTGCCTCCATGCTCTCACAGTCTTCGCATAGGTATAAATTCCAGAACCTTATTCCAAATGTGGTCGCTCCAGCAATCTGTGTAGTGGAATGATCACCTGTTGCCAGTTCCCCTCCCAATGCACCCTAGCATCCTACTTGCTTTGCCCATATCCTTGCTGCAGTGTGCTGGGAATGTTAAGTGTTATGATAAAACTCCCAAGTCTTTCTCCTTAGTTGTGATTTTGAGTACCATCCCACCCCCAACTGAATATTACATTCTCAAGTTTTTATCCTGATGTTTATCACTTTAGGCACTGAAGCACAACTGTTAAATATTAGATGTTGTTTACCAGTCTACATATGTCTTTTCTTTGTGCCATAATCTGTACTTTGGTGCCCACCCTTGTGCAGATCTTAGTGTCATCTGTAAAGAGGCAGATCTTGCCCGTATGCCCTCCAGTATGTTGCATAGCAATATGATAAAGAAGACAGGATGCAGGACTGAACCCTGTAACCCACTTGCAACCTTTTTAACATCTGAAAATGTATCATCCACCACTATCCTCTGAGTCCTTCCCTTGATCCAACTGTCCCCCCAAGCAGTTGTTCATTTTTCTACTCCTGTTTTCCATAGTTTTTTGACAGATCACTTGTGGGGGGTACTGAGACAAAGGCCTTACTGAAGTCCAGATACATCATGTCGACTGCCTATCCTTTGTCATCAACCCTCATCACACAGTCAAAAAATTCTATTAAGTATGTCTGGCATGACCTCCCTTTGGTGAACTTCTGTTGTCTATCAACCTGTAATTTATTTACTTCTAGGAATTCCACCAGTCTTTCCCTCAGTATGGCCCCAAGTAACTTACACACCATAAATGTCAAGCTGTTGGGTCTACAGATTCCAGGCTCATACTTCCTTCTAATTTTATGCAAAGCAACCTTGTCAGTAGTCCCCTAGTCCTTTAGGACAACTTCTGTGTCTAACAAGTAGTTAAAAATATCTGCAAGTCAAGATGCTATTACCTCAGCTGCCTCCTAGAATATTCTAGGATGTACACATTCCAGACTGTTTGAATTCTCTTCCACCCTCCTATTTACCCCAACCCCACATTCTGGTAATGGCACTTTACTCTCCTTTGTAAATACTGAACAAAAATATTAGTTTAGTAATTCTGTTTTGCTGTTATCTTCTTCCTCTTAATCATTCTCTTTTTTCAACCTCACGATACCCTCCCTGACTTTGTGTTTTTACCAGATAGTGGCAGAATACCACGTCTCCCCACCCACATCACTGCTCTTGCTATTCTGACCTCTATCTCAGCTTCAGCATTCTAATCTTCCTACTGGCCTCCTGGTTGCCTTAGATAATCCTTCCTTTCCTCCACCCTTTGGCTATCCCTGTATTTTTTAATGTTCTCCTCTTTTTCCTCATCGTCTTTCACATCTGATGTTAACCACCATAGATCTCTTGCTTTCTTCCACCTATTAACCCTTTTGATACAACATTCCACAGCCTTTACTTTCTATCCTCACTATTTGCCTTATGTTTCTCCTGGTATCCTTACATATTTTCAAAGTCAGCTTTATGAAGTCCCACATCCATACAGCACTGTTCCACTTTTGGCTTTCACTGAATCTGTGATCACATTCTGTTGTGGTATCTTGAGCCCAACAGTTCCTGGACTACTATGTTTTGAATCTGCTTGTTATCTGTGAGCACCTTCCCAGTATTGTTCTCTTGTAGGGTCCTGTAACAGTTGCTAAGAATGCTTCCTGGCATTCTTCCACCAGGTTAGTTTGTTCCTTGCCTTTATGCAACTGGGACTTTCCAATCCACATCTGGCATGTCCGGCCCCCACTATTACTACTTCTGAGAAGCATGACCTCCTCAAAATTTCCCATTTCCCTCTCCATGCCAATCCTGACTTGGTGGTCAATAAACTATCCCCACCCTGATTTGTTTCCCCTTCCTGTGGCTGCTAGTATCTACAGAGGCTTTGATCTTCCATAACAAACCAGGCTTATTCTCTGTGGCTTCTATACCTTCTCCCACATAGAGTGTTATCCACTACCTTACACTTTTTTCTGCTTTTTTTCCATCCTAAACAAATGCTTACTCCAGTATGAATATTTTCAATTCATCATTCTGGTTTGCCCATGTCTCTGTGATGGCCACCGGGTTCAGATTTCCCTTAACCACCAGTGCTTTAAGTTCCAGAAGTTGGTATTCAAACTTCTTGCATTGGTGCATAGTAGTTTCCAACAATTAGTCCCCCCTCCCTGTTTCTCTTCTCCACAGATTTCTCCAATTTTGAATATCTATATGTTGGGTGGAGACCAAGAGAGCTCCCCTGAGTTTAATTCATATTATTGTACCTAAAGGCGCTAACCCACCCTTCCCAATTTAAACTCACTGTAATGCACTGCACCCACCTTGCTGCTAGTTCCCACTTACCATCCTCATTAGGATGCTGGTCATCCCTCTACACTGCCTACATCCCATCAAAGTCGGGTCCCAGTTCCCAAGAAAATGAATTCTATTTCTTGCTACATCCCTTAGCATTTGTAATCACAAGAGAGTAGTGTACATATTTATGGAACTCATCCAAACAGAAGAGAGAAAAACAAGTGCCTTAGCTGGCACTTGAACCCAGGCTTCTTGGAATACCATTGCACTTGTGCTACTAGCTGCACTACCAAAGCAACTGGAATTTGAGATGTCCTGAGGCACATTACTCTTTTGTAATGCACAACCTGGTGCTGCACAGATCATTACATTTTCAATCACAAGAGTGCAGTATGCATATTTATGGCACTCATACAAACAGAAGAGAGAACAGGTAAGTGTCTTAGCTGGGACAAAAAACAAAAACAGTTCCTGGACCACATGAAACAGCATGCTCTGTACACATATATAATTAGTGCACCTACCTCAGGAGTGTATGGGTATAAAATACAAACAATACATAGACAGTTACCTCCCAGTGCAGGTGAGGTCAGCACCCAAACTCAACCTTAAACTCAGAGGTAAAACAGACCATAAAAGAAGTCAAAAAATAATGCCATGGTTATTTATTAGTGAACAAGTATGTAAACAAAACTGTGTACAGAAAATTAGCTCACTCACAATGAAAACAATTTCAGTCATCGGCCCGCTGGCGCAGAGGTGGAGCCACTGCTTGCGGCACCAGTGACCCGGGTTCGGAAATGGACTCGGGTGGTTGGAGGGTCAGCCGGGGGAGGAGGATTGAGCACCCAGAGGCTGCTCTCCTCCTCTGGGGCGGTCAGTTGCTCATCCCACTGCTCTACTGCCACCTGGGAGACCACAGGTGGAGATGCAATGGGGCTAGCATGCAGAAGAGAGGGAGGACACTGGCTAAGAGCCAGAGCATCTGCACGCCACTGCATGCTCCACCCCTAGGCTCTCCAAGAGTGCCAATGTCTGGAGGAGCCGAGAAAACTGGAAAAAGGACCCTGTCACGGAGGACAGAGATGGGACCTGACTGCCCCAGACAACCCATACCCGGGCTCCCGATGGATGCCACAGATGGGACCTCCTGACACACACTAATGGACTGGAGGGGGTAAAGGGGCTCTCCCCTCCTCCCAACCCAGGGGGGCAGGCCGAGGCAGCATGGAGGTAGGTCCGAGCGTCACCACAGGAGGTACCCAGGGAGGGACTAGGGGACCACAGTCTATGGCTCCCTGAGGAAATTCCTCCATGGCAGAGAGAGGGGGTACAAAAAAAAAGAAGAAAACAATTTCAGCCAATGCTAAATGCAGACTGCCCGGGAATATCATTCCTGTTGTGCTACCAGCTGTGCACTAAGGCAACTGGAACCTGGGATGTCCTGGAGCACATTACTCTTTTTTAAATGCATAACCTGGTGCTGCAGAGATAATTACATTTGCAATCACATGACTGTGATGTGCATATTTATGGAACTCATACAGACAGAAGAGAGACAGAAGTAAGCACCTTAGCAGGGATCTGAACCCCTATAGCCATGTGTTGTGCTGGAACACATAAAACTCTTCCCTCTCATTCAGGTATGGTCATGGTAACATCTCAGAAAAGGTTACCATACCTACTCTTTCCTGTGTTACATTTTCTAGTGCACAGAAGCAAGCATTCACCTTATCCATGCTCCCCCTGCACAGATCATTGTGACTACATAGGCAATCAAATCTGCCCCCCCCCATGAGTTCCCCACCCTGGCTATGAGTCTATGTCCTGTTGCTCCTGGGAGACAGTAAAGCACCTCTTTATCATTAAGTATTAGACCCACCTCCCCCAAGTGATCCCCAATATAGAGTCTCCTACTATAAGTACCTTTCTTCTGCTCCCTAGGGGGCTGCCACCTCCTACTCGGGATGTCCTCAGACAAAGCCTGCTTATTGGATGTGTCAGTTCCTTCCTTCCTTCCTTGGGAGACTTTTCTGCTGTACCACAGTCTGCACAGGAGTGAACTTGTTGCTTTTGCATCATCTTGGTTCCATAGGCTCACCTTCCACCCAGCTTCTTTCCTTCTCTCTCAACCATGGTGTGGTCTTCAGTTCTGGCTTGAATAGGATTTTTGGGGTGGCTGTGACAGTGATTCCCTTCGTAGCCTGCCAGCTGCAATCCTTAAGCAGCATAGCTCAGGTCTTGCAACTTCCAACTTCACCCCCATGGTCTGGAACCTCCTACATTTGAGACAGTGGCCAGACTCTGAAAGCACCCTCTTGTTTGCCAGTACCCTGCACTCTCTGCACTCCCCCCCCCACATTTATCTACAGTGCACCCCTCTGTGTTGCTGTACATTTTTCAGTGAATTAGCTCAGAATATTCTGGTAGTTGTTATATAGTATACACACACCAGGTTCAATTTTCAGAGCCTTTACGCTAATACAAGGTGCGTCAAATGACCACTTGCATCAAGTTGAATTGTGTCAGGGGACTGTTGGCCGAATTTTGATTGTGGATGCATTCACCTCACATTAGTGCAGCACTTACAGGATCAGATGTACAGACTGTTGCCATCCCATATGTTGATATTTGTTAGGGACCCGTATGGAAATGGGCATTGCTATCTCCTCAAGTGTTGATATTGCCAGGTTGTGTATGTTGTCATTATATTGCACACAGACAGCCACAGCATCCAGAGTAATCCAGGTGTTGTGTCCCACTGTATAGGAGCTCTTTGGTGACTTAGGTATGCTATTACATAGTCCTATAGCAGAAATGTAGCCTATGCCATCTTTGCACTCCTACAGTAGAGTCTGGTGCAGAAAGTGAATCAGCCTTCCAGATGCCAGGCATGCACTTCAAAAGTAGCTGTAGAACTTATGTATATGTAGTACCCTACAGTATGGTCCACCTTCTGGTGAGGATGGCCATGATCAGTCAACCCCTTAGTCTTACCCAGTGCTTTGAAAGGTCAGTGATGACACAATATGTGGTGCAGGGTGGTGGTGGCTCTAGAACAACTCACATATTTGGGATGGGTGACCCACACACAACACAACCACGATTGGTATTCACACTCAGATGAAGGTGCATAATCTGTATAACAGCAGAGCTGCATGCACATCCGACTGTACCAATCAAGACAATTCCAATGTGTTATCTTTGCTGTCAAGAGCCGTCAACCTCGCTGGAGGATACCATCTGAGGATGCAGTTAATGGTCACTGATACCTGTAAGGAAACCCAGCTACCAGAGTAGTGCAGGGTGGCCAAACCACCACTGGGCATGTGCTGAAGTTGTGCGATGGCTCTGGTGGGCACTGTACCTGCCTGGGCAGCCAGGATGGTCCACTGGATAGCAGACAGACCACTGCAACAGGAGGGCATGGGATTTCCTCCCACTCAGACCTGTTCCACAGGTGGTGCACAAGCTGTTCAATCAGCTCCAGCTGGTCAAATCTCCAACAATGTCTGCAGCCATGGGGGCTTACATAATCCCACATTAGGGATACTGCATCATTGTTGTGGTGCCAGACCCCTTCTGCCATGGTGCAGCTGTGCAGCTGGCACAAACATGGCTGGTGCAGGCCTCCTGTCGGGCGCAGGCACAATTTGAAGATCAGGAATGATGGGCAGCAGCAGAACGCCCTTGCATCATGTCTCTTTGACACAAGCACCTTATGCTATTCCTGACCATTGGAAAATTGAGCCCACCATCTTTGCACAGTTCCTACCTGTAAGCGTCTTTGTGATGGTACTCTAGAGGATAAATACATCCTCATGAGATGTAACAGCTCTTTTTGATGACTGCCCCCTTGGGGGAATATGCATTCAGTAGAAGTGCAACATTAATACTGCAAAGCAAATAACAGGAATTGTAATTATATGCAGTGCATTATGAGGTAATTAGAGGATGAGGAGGCACAGATGCCTTTTAATGGCCTTAAAATCCTTAGTAGTTTTTTTTTTATTGGAAAAATCTAGATATGTATTTTGCTACTATTCTTTACAAATGATGAAACTGAGTATTGTATAGTTCTGATTTTGAATAAAATGCCACTAAATAATTCTAGAAAAATTATTTTGAACAGTGCAATTATATAATTTTCAGTTCTGCAAAGTTACATTCAAATTGTTTTCAGTCCCCAGGGATGCTTTCATTTGTAATTTTGCTGTACGTGCTATAGAGATATTTAAGATAATTTCCTGTAAATAACTAGCTTTCATGAATGCATTTTAATATAATGTGTGTTATCACCATTAGGATTCAGAACGGCATGCAAATAGGCTCATACATATTTTTAAAAGACAGAGAAAAATAATATAAAATTCACGGAATACTGCTATATAAATCTACTCCCAATCAACCAATGGAGACATCATGTGTAAGGACATCCACAGGAAAAACAATGTTGAGAGCAGGTCTGTATAAGAGAGGTAAATTAATATAAAAGCAGTGTGACCTAGTAGCTGTATCACAACACTTTGTAGCAAGGTGGGTTGCCTTTTTCCAAGGCAGACCCATTTGTTCCAGGCCCATGACCACAAAAAGGTGACTCAGAGGCTGAGTTAGGGGAGGGGTGGGAGGTTAGGGCTGCTAAGGAAAGGGAGGAATAACAATGTGGTAAGTCAGAACAACATCACAAAGGGGGTATGGGAGATTTGAAAAGGGACAAGGAAGGTGATTGGCCAAAAAAAGAGAGAGAGAGAGAGAAGTGGGGACAGGGAATTGAAAAAGGGCTGCTAGAAGTAGGCTTCCTCACAATTTTTGCTAGCTAGAGATGGAATACCAGGCACTCGGACATGTGGCTGGAGACACTGATGGTAGATGGATGAAGTGAAGGTGAATGGGAAAAAAGGATGTGGGTGGTATTGTTGGGGATACAATAGAGTGCACTGCTCATGGCCTCATTGCCGTTTCAGACATGCATGTTCAAAATGTGGGGGACCCACCCAGCGTCAAAATGCAGACTGTATGTAGATAAAAGCAATGGAATAACTATGGCACCCAGTCCTTTTGGGCAGGGCATTTGGGATACTGAGGTACAAACGGGGGCAGAGGGTTTGGGAGGAGGAATACACACAATAAAATGCTCAAATAAAAAGGAGACCAGACAGAAATGCCATGTATTAGATGAAGAAAACACTAAGGGGTTTTGGGGGAGGAGGAGATGCAGGAATTTGATGAACACAGTGGCGCAGACAGAAGGGCCAAGTTTCAGATGGCAAAACACCCATAAATTTACAGGTATTACAACAGTGGGTTTAGGAATACCCAGACCATGAGACTGCATGGACTTTAAGCGAGGGTTTTAAAAGGTTTTAGCTTACATTTCCGGGACAAAGGTACGGTTCAAGGCTAGAATTTGGGATCAGTGAGGGCCAGGAAGAGTTGCTAGTGCAGAAGATAAAGAAATAGATGCAGGAAGGGTAGATGGTTCTTTCAGAATCCCCATTCAACAGGCTTAGGGTGTCACCATTGGGTTTAGTACCCAAACTGCAGCTGAGAGTTCAGGTGATACATCACCTATCATACTCAGAGGGGATCAGTAAATGACTACATTGATAAAGAAGACAACAGAGTCACCTATGCTACACTACAGAAGCGGTCCGGCTGATATGGGCAAAAAGAGAGCCTGGTTACCCAAGACAGACATCAAAGCAGCTTTTTGTGTGCTCCAAGAAAGGCCCAAGGACTGGGACTTATTAGGTTTTCAGGTGGGGAATAATTTTATTTTGACAAAGAAATGCCTATGGGCTGCTCCATTGCATGTGCCACATTAATAATGTTTAGCACATGGTTACAGTGGGTATTTTAGAACAAGTTTGGACACAGGGCCGTCATTCATTTCCTGGATGATTTTTTATTTATTGGGAAGGGAGGATAGAGACTGAACTTATGCTGAGCCAATCTGGGGACATGTGCAGGAAGTTAGGGGTCCCATTAGTGCCAGATAAGGCAGAATTCCAAGCCAGCAATTGAATTCCTGGGCATCGAGATAGATACAGAGGATGGGCTATTTCGATTGCCTAAAGTGAAGATAGAAAAACTGGAGAAACTGGTAGGCACCATTAAGAGGACAAGCGTTACAACTACAACAGGTTCAGCAACTCATGGGCCACCTCAGTTTTGCATGCAGGGCGATAGCACCTGGGCTTACATTTACACGATGTCTAGCCAGAGTGACAAGAGGTGCCACTAGACCCCACCACTGCATGGATATTTCAAAAGGGGTCAAGGAAGAGTTCTCAAGGTTTATAATGGAATGACTTTTTTGCAGGACAAATGGGTTTTTCATACATACCTGGATTTATACACAGACTCGGCCGGAGGTCTAGGGATGGGTGCATATTTCAAAGGAATGTGGTGCTCAGAGGCATGGCAGAAGGAGTGGACATGATTGGCCTCACAAAGGGCATCACCTTCCTTGAGATTTTCCCCATCTGGATGGCCATCCTAGTATAGGGGGAGGATCTGCAGAATCAAAAAATAACCTTCTGGTGTGACAACAGGGCAATGGTAGATGTTCCGAATAAAAGGGGTGCTATGCTAGACACAGTGATGAGAGTGTTGAGGCAGTTAGTGTTCCAGTGGCTTAAACTAAACATGTCTTTAGGGCAAAACATATAGAAGGGGTAAAGAATATGATAACTGACAGCCTCCCATCTACAATTGGACAGGTTCCTAGCCATCGCCCTCAGGGGCAGAAAACAGAAAGACACCAGTACCAACATACACATGGGAGATTGGTTGGAGGAGCTGAGTTTTATTCCGCAACTCTTGGTCACCCTGTCCCTGATAACATATGAGGGTTCTTGGAGGTATTTCAAGCCTTTGACAGATCCAAAACATGGAAGTAAGTGGGGCTGTTACTGAAGATCAGGTAGCTAGATTTGTAGTACATAATTGGAGAAAGAGGACAGGCCACGCCACCATGGGGGTACACCTTTTTGGTTATAGACCTCATCAGTAACCTAAGTGGTTGGAGGGACCCAGGAAAGGGGAATTTAGTCTGGCAGATGATGCAAGGGTGACTGCAGATAAAAAGAAAAGCACCAAATGGCAGGCATTCAATTTCAGAGGCCTTACTAGAACGCCTACTAGGAGCCCTCCAAGGATATGCCACTCATGTAATGTGGCATGCCTGTTTGGGGCAATATATGCAGTAATGTACCATGGGGCTTTTAGGGTTAGTGAAGTAGTGGGGCACAGAAAAGGGGGGGTACCCAGGAGGACTTATGTGGGAGGATACAACATGACTGTATACCGCCCCGAAAGCGACATGTCAACAGTGATCAGCACTACAACAACAACAGTGCCAGGTCACTATAGTGTCGGCTCTGGCACTCTGTCCCCTAATCAGCTGTGACTCGGAGTTGATTATATTAACTGGCAGTGCAGAAGGCACAACCCCCTACTTTGGGGGTTTGGGGGTGAAGCCCCCTGAAGAAAACACAGTAGGCAGTGACTACCTTAATGCCGACTGCAAATACAGTTGACATAAAGGTTTTGCTCTACTGTCGGTCGACAAATTTTTGTTGCCGTATTGTCGTAGATCCCAGTATGACAGATGGACGAAATCAGCCTGAGACTTAAAAAATCTAAGACTGATCAGGTAGAAAAAAAGGGTGACCATTACCTTAAACAGGCATAAAAATGTGGCTATATGCCTGGTCCGTGTACTGTTAGTGTACACTGCAGTTTGGACAGCTGGGATGGATCAACTATTCATCCATGGGGATAGCACCCAGCTGAGAAGTATGCAGTTAGTGGCAGTATTGAAAAGAGCTAGATTTCCTGGTGGAAGATCCAGGGGATACCCTCTCACTCATTTAGAACAGGCGTGGCATCAGAGGTAGCCAGTCAGGAGGTTCAAATGATGAAGTGAACAGAGTCGGAATCATAGACTCTTGATGGCAGAAAAACCTCTGGCCCATCTAGTCTGCCCTTTCCACCCTTTTATTTATTCCCCATTTCCTGTGGCCTCTTCCCATTCCTCAAACAGTTATAAGGCTTATGTATGACAATTACACAACTGAATCACTAACCACGCTTTGTTTTTCTATTTTCAGGATAAGCAACAGGCCAGGAGTAAGTGCTTGTCACATTTAAAAAAGAGAGATGAGGGGGTATTAAGGCTGGGGGGAGGGGTTGAATATGTAAATTATTATCTCACACCTTTTTTCTGCTTTACCCACAGGCCCCAAAAAGAAATTAGAGGTGTGGATTTGTGGGCATTTGTTTATCGCCTGGGCAGTACGCAGAGCAGCAATAAAGGCCAGGGGCCAGCAACTATATCATGATGGAGCTAGATGAGGTTGAAGTGGAAAGGAATTTGGGGTATGCGCTTGCCCCAATCGATCCCAATTTTGCAAGACATGAGGGCAGTGGAGCCAGAACCATTATACTTAATAATACACCTGGGAGGCAATGATCTTGGGACCAGACCTTTAGACATATGTTGGACATATTTTACCAAATTAAGGAGGACATTCATAAAATAAAGGAAGGGTGGCCACAGGTCATTTTGCTTTGACCCAAGATGGTTCCAAGGAGGGTATGGCAACATGCCAACAACCATGGGGCAATAGAAAAAAACAGAAAGTGCATGAATTAGAGAGCTGTGGAATTATTCACAGCAGGTGGGGGGCTGTAGAAAAGGCACGGTATGGAAGAACAATCAGAGGATTTCTATAGATCAGATAGGATTTATTTATTTGACCTAGGAATACATCTCTTTAATACAGAGATAGGAAACACAATAGAAAGATGGAGAAGCAATAGGACCACCAAATAAAAAAGGGGAGTGTGGCTAAATTGGGGGAAGCTCACCTTCTGGCACAAGCTTGAGGTGGGCTATTGGAAGAAAAAGACAGGGGGAAGAAGGAGGGGCAAGGGTGGGGGGACATGCAACTCTGGGTGTACACCCGGAGGACCTCAGAGCAATACTGTACAGAACAGAAGAAGGGTACAGGTGTACACATGTAGCCAACAGGAGAGAAGAAAACGGAAGATAATGGCCCCAGATGTACATCTAAGGAGAAGACTAATGTTAATGTTGGATATAATAAGTAAACTGAAACAAAACATGTATCAAAGAATGGGAAGATGATGTAAAAATTCAATAATGTTTTTATATGTAAATAATGGAATAAATAAATTTATTGCCAGCTGAGCACCCACACAACATAGTTTGGTGTGTTACTGGGAGGGGATCTGGGAATAAGGAGGTTTTCCTGTTTTGAAAGCAGACCCATTTGTTCCAGGTCCCTGACCATAAGAAGGTGACTTAGTGGCTGAGCTAGGGATGGGGGAGGCTGCTGTGGAAGGGAATGAATAAAATGAGGTGAGTCAGAATGACATCATAAAGAAGGCAGAGATTGGAAAAGGAACAAGGAAGGTGATTAGCCAAAAGGAAAAGAGAGAAAGGTGGGGGCAGGGATTTAAAAGGGGCTGCTAGAAGCAGGCTTCCTCACAATTTTTGCTAGCTAGAGATTTTTCCACCCACCTAACCCATAAATTTGGACATAACAGGGGAAAAAAGGAGAAAACGAGAATAAAAGGACGAATGCTGAAGGTGGACAGCAGAGAAATACAAGGGAATAAGGACCCTTAGGATATGCCCAAGGTTGATGGCAAGATAATGTTGAAACACTAAAGAAAAAGAAAGGGGGGGAGAAGAGGTGGGACAAGGGTGGAGGGACAGGCAGCTCTCTCTTTGTTCAATCAAAGGGTCCCAGAGCAACACAGAACAGAAGAAGGATATGGGAGTACACACATACCAAACAGTAGAGAAGAAAAAGGAAGATAATGGATCCAGATGTACATCTGGGGTGAAGATGAATGTTAATGTTGGATATAATAAATAAATAAAAACAATAACATAGGTATCAAAGAATGGGAAGATAATGTAAAAATCAAAAATATTTTTATATGTAAATAATGGAATAATTGGAATACATTTATTGTCAACTGAGCACCCACACAACATGGTTTGGTGTACTATTGGGAGGGGATCCAGGAATAAGAGATCATGGGCCAAATTTTCAAAGCCCTTAGAATGGCACAAGGTGCTTGCATCCAAAATGTTGGACACAACAAGCACCTTGCACCAAGGGTAGCAGCCCGAGCTATTTTAGAAAGCAGCCTGCATCAATCAGCAGGCTGCTTGCACCAAAGTGTGCTATCACCACCAAGACCCCGATCTGCCTATAAATGATATTGATACTTAAGTAATCCCTGGTGATCTAGTGCCCTTCCCGCTCTGATCCCTGGTAAAGTGTAGTAAGTGGTCAAATCCCTGGTGATTCAGTAGCTCCCCCCTCCACCCGGCAGGTAGTGCTCACCACCCCACTCCCTCCCCCATCCAGACCCCAGATTCAGTGACCAGCACATCCCTCTGCACAACACCATGGCCAGCTGCTGAATGAACTGTCAGAGTGCGTACTGTATACAGTACATACTCTGACAGTTCATTCAGTTGACAATAAATTTATTCCAATTATTCCATGATCGGAGTGGGGAGGGGAGGGCAATAGATCACAAGAGATTGCTTATGTATCAATATCCTTTATGGGCAGATTGGGTTGGTGGTGGTGGGGGCATGAGCCACTAACATGCCCCCATCCAAGGGCACAGTTCTCACCCCATCCATCCAGTGGGTGCTGCTGCATTCCTCGTGTGTGCCCCATCTCTTTGGAGCCCTGCCACTGTTGTCACAAGCTGCTAGACTTAGGTGCCATGACCCTGTCTGATGGAAAATCAGGCACAGGGTCCTGGAAGCACCAGCACTTGATATAAGCTGCCATTGCCACAGCTTGTGACTGGGTTTTGAAAATACAGCACCACAGCTTAAACTTCAAATCCTACCATAGCCACTGGCTGATTGTATGGAACAGAAAAAGCCTCCTGATCTCCCCGTGTTTCTTATCTTCAAGATGTATAATTGGGTTTAAGTGACACCACACTGAAAATGAGATGATGCATCTGCCTTTTTTATGTGGTCAACAAAAACTTAATGACCTTAATGTGTTGAATATGTTTATTTTTAAGTATCTATTGATTAATTGTTTTACTTCACTCTGTGTCTGTCACCAGCAACAGGATGCCTCTGTAAACATAATGTTCCAACACAGTGGGCCTATCCTATGAAGCTCATGTTTGTTTTATGAGTTTTATCAGGAAAGGCAAGCTCAAGATGTCCCTGTGGATGAGAGGAGGATAACAGTACAAGACAGAGATACTGTGCAATCAATTAGTAATAAGGCAACAAAGGTAACAAGAACCGTAGTACAAATCAATATATGCCATCAGTTTAATAGTTGGTAAAACTGAATGCAAAAAGATAATAGCAAGCAGAAACATACAATACTATCATACAGGTGCAAAACAGGTTTATATCCACACAAAATACAAATGTACTGTGTAAAGTAGGCAGTAGTGGACTATAACGGAGTACGTGTATAATAAGCTATTCAAACATTTGTAAACCTGAGTTGTAGGCTCATGGAGCATGACTCTTAGGTAAAAATATGAAGGCAGAATGGATAATGGAGTGAAGGCTCTTCCAGATTAAAGAGAACCTTACTAAAAGCAGGTTAACCAGAGATGTTTTCATGAGAGAGCAAGAGTAAATGTTTGAGTGACAGAGGTTGTTTGAGGAACAGGTGGCTAGGTGAGTAAGCAGCTGAGATATCAAGGTGGGGAGGGTTCCAAATCAGAATTTAGAGATTAATGAAGTATGATGGGTAAGTTTTCTGCCTTTAAGGGTAAGAGTGAGCCAGGTGTAATGGGAGCAGTGGTAAGTGTCTGTGTGTGTGTGTGTGTGTGTGTGTGTGTGTGTGTGTGTGTAGTGACAAGCATGTTTGGGGTAGTTAAAGGCAAAGCAACAGAATGAGTGAAAAGGGATCCTGTCTAAGCGCGGACTTCGCACAGCACTGTACAGGACATACCAGTATTCAAAGCTGTAAGGATCATCTTAACAACAATCTCACAGTGGAGGAAGGGATGGCATACAGCTTTTGTTCCTCTACAGTGTCACCAGATTGAGGTGGAGGCTTTATAATCACTATCAAATATTTTGTCTACAATATTAATATTTGATCAAGTACTTACAAAATTGACTGGCATTGTGTTGCTAAAATTATAGCAAGCTTCACAGGAATACTGCAGTATGTGTGATTCACTGTGCAATAATAAGTGTATAACTTCAAATGTTTAGATTACAGTGCCTCAATTAATTAAAAACACAAATCTGGGGGGGGCAGAGCTAATGATTGAAGCCAGCAGCTTTGTTTGCAAGCTCTACACTGGTGGTCTGTTCAATCATTAAAAAACTGTTTTTGCAATTAGATGCCAGATAGGAGGAAAGTACTGACCTCTTCCTCCTCTGAAGAGTTTGTTTCACCCAGAATCAGACCGCTGGAGAAATATTTTAGATCTAGTACCCACACCAAGAGCCCGAGGAGAGATAGTGGGGGGACCTCAGCTTTCACAGCTGGGATGCCAAGTGCTGCTCTGCAGGAACCTGTAACACAATTTTAGGAGCCAGAGCTGTCTACATCTACGTCCTTGTTGCAAACGTCTGACTCCAGGTTTGCTACCACAAAGAATCCAGTTAAAAAAATACCGCAGGAAAATATACAAGTTTCATTTACCTCAGTGAAGTCACCGGCAGTTGCTTTGCCTTTGGCACCTGCATCTGAACACATAATGGCTTCAGGGGGAAAATATACAATTGATTTGCTTGGAGACATACTGGAAAAGCTACTAAATTGGACTCAAACTTTTGATAAGAAGTTTAATGCTTTATCTGAGAAGGTAGAGTTCCTGCAGAAGGATGCTAAAAAACAAAACAAAATTGAGTCAAAAGAAGGAAATGGAATAAACTACCAATAAAATAACTGGAATGGAAGCAACAATGCCAATCTATTAAAGGAAAATCATAATATGTCCTGGAAAATTGAAACTTAAAAAACATCAAAAGAGATACCTTAACCTCAAGCTGAATGGTCTGCCACAACCTTAGACCAAGGTCACGAATCTATTAAAGATATGATGAGAGATGTCATTCCGCAAGTCTTTGAGCTACTGGCAGACAATTTACACTTCATCACTCATGCATATAGAATTCCACCTAAGATGTCAACTCAAGCTACTGAAAATGAAGTAACTGATCAGAACAAACAGACGATTCTTCTCTCAGTGGCCTTTGAAACTGATCCTGATTTAATTATGAGACTTCTCCATATTAAAGCACTCTCCAATATAAAAATAACCATTTTTCTATTTTCTCAGATTACTCCTTTCTCACACAACAAAGACGTTGTCATTTCCTAGTGTTTAAACAGGAACTACTTGAGATGGGGGTGAGACGAATTTCAGCTTTTGTCACCTGCGAAACTTTGAATCAAATCTAAAAGTTGAGAATATGTATTTTACTAAGTGGATCAAGTTTTGGCTTTCATCAGGGCACAATATGATCTAAACAGTAAAAATGGAACCACTTCATCAACACTCTCGGAGGAAGAAATGTTGAATATGACATCTATATAAAATAAGGTTCTCTCTGGTGTCTTGGATAGGAGGGAGCAGTTCTTTATTTTTTGCAATGGTGATAGAATGTCTCCTTTTCTGTTTAAATTTAAATGTATAAATAGGTTACCTGATGAACTGTGATCATATTATAGAATATCTCAAAATTCTGGAGACTATAATATGCTGCTTTGATTTTATATGAAATATTTTTTTCTTTTGTTGTCCCTTTCCTCCCCACAGATGTTTTCATCTAGATATGCCATACAAATAAGATGACAAGTAACCTTTGAGGAATTTTGTGTTCTAAACCTGGATTTCAATCTATTGTTATCATATCATGTATTTTATTTATTTATGTAAGAGTTTAACCAGGCAGGCATACCACTCTATTTCCAGACGTGACCTGGGGAGGTGGGGGATAGGGGAACATTGATTATTAGATGCAGTACAGATAAATACAGTGGTGAGCAGATGACGCTAAAACATACAGTATAGATATTTACAATAGTGTAACAGTTAGCCAGAGGGCTGCAGAACAGCTGACAGAGGACACTTTTTCATAAGTTTTACATTTTCCCAACAATAGAGAACAGAACAACAAATTAATCTTTAGAGTCCTTCATGTAGCAGTTGAGATTTGGCATGTCTACCAGTTAGCAGGAAACATAAAACAGAGGGTTGTGCTTATGGCTACTGCAGCATGTGAAATGTGGTGGGAAGTGGCGAGAGTAGTGGATTGAGATGCCCAGGGTTCGTGAAGCTCCTAATATCAGCAGGCAAGTCATTCCATAGTTTGAGCATGCGATACTTGAAAGCCGATTGACCCTTGGTGGTATGCATGAAAGGGACTTGGAGATGCCTGGAGTCAGTGCTTCTGAGTGAGTAGGTAGGGGAAGGATGAGCTGATATGACAGAATTGAGATAATGGGGAAGGATTTGTGACCAGAATTTGGCGATGACTCTGGAGCAGTGGATCTGTCTGCGGGTCATGAGTGAAGGCAGGGCTAGGTCCCTGTACAGATCACAGTGGTGGGTCATTAGGGGGCAATCCAGGATGAAGTGACAGAAGGAGTGGAAAAGAGTGTCCAGGCTGGCCAGGTTAGATAGGGGTATGGCGCCATATACCACTTTGCCATAATCAAGTATAGGGAGGATCATTTTTTGAACAATTTCCCTCCGGACCTGTTTGTGCATGCAATCCTTATTGCAATATAGAGCACCAAGTTTGGGTGCAACTTATTGTGTAAGGATTGATATAGGTGGAGAAATCCAGGTATTGGTCAAGCCAGACTCCCAGGTATCTGATTGAGGTGCAGAACTCAGGGGGGCCCCATCTAGGGTAAGGAATGAGGGTGTGATGCTAGGCGGAGAGTCGCAAACATGACCCGAAGGTGAGTGTGACTTTTTCATTTTTAGGATAGCTGGTTGGACAGGAACCAATTCTGTATGGCATTGAGATCCCGCTGAAGCACATTTGACACCTCACCAGTGGAAGGACCAGAGGCATACAGTATGGTGTCGTCTGCGTACATTTGGATGGATGATAGTGTGCAGGCCTGCGGGAGGTCATTTAGGAATACTGAAAAAAGCAGAGGTCCCAGGACTGAACCTTGGGGGACTCCAATATTGATTGGTAGGGGGGAAGATATGTGAGGGCCAATTTTCACCGATTGATATCTGCCTACCAGGCAGGCATGGAATCCAGTTAGTGGCATGGGCCTGAAGAGGCCAGCCCCATTTAGTTTTGCTAGTAACTTAGGGTGGGAGACAGTATCAAAAGCCTTGGCCAGGTCAAAGAAAATGGCCGAGGTGATATGCCCTTTGTCCATTCCAGACAGGATGTCATCATGATTCTTAATAGGGAGGTGATGGTAGAGTGAGACTTTCAGAACCCAGACTGATATGGGGTGAAGAAAGAGGTTGTGTCTAGGAATTGAGAAAGTTGGGCAAGTGCGAGGTGTTCCTGAATTTTAGCCAGTATTGGAAGAAGGGAGATGGGGCAGTAACTACCGACCGTAGATAGGTCTCCACCATTAGAGAGGGGGATAACAGTCGCATGTTTCCAATCGGCTGGGATTTTGGCCTTGGAGAAGGAGAGGTTGAGAAGATCGGCTAGTGGAGTGGCTATGGCAGGAGCAGATAAGAGAAGCAATTTGGCGTCCAGGCCTGATGGACATTTACCTTTGTTGGGGTTGAGTGAAGTCAGTACTTGCAGCACTTCAGCCGGGGTTACTGGATGAAAGGAGAAACTTGGGGCGGGTGTGGAGTTAAGAGATTTCAGTGGGGTACGTGGTGTGGATGAGGTAGGTAGGTGATTGGATAGGAGAGCGCTGCACAGCTAGTGAAAGAAGTATTGAAGGCAGAAGCTACTTCACCAGGGTCAGTGACGGTTGAACCTAGGGTGGATAGGGTCGGGTAGGAGGTTGGATGGGGGAGAGGAGGATTTGAGAATTTTCCAGAAATTGGTGGGGTAGTTGAGGTTTGAGTTAAAGTCGATGTGAAGTAGCTTCTTTTGCCCGACATATCAGTTTGTGCAGGATTTGTGGAGTGGTATGGTATCTTTGTAGGGACTTTGGAGCATGCAAGTTTATGTTTAATCCAAGCCTGATCTCTGGTGCAGCAGCTGCTAATGAGATCTGTTGAGACCCAAGGAAGGTGGGATCCCCTTACTCATGTGCTTCTTAGCGAGGCATAATTATCCCAAACTGCGAGAAACCTGGTCTTAAATGTTTCGTAAGTATAGTCAGTCGAGGGTGCTTTTGGTATGAAGGACCAGTCAATATGAGCCAGGTCATGGAGGAGTGCAGGTAGAAATAAGGATTTGTAAGATCTCGTGAGAATCGTCCTAGTGGGGAGTTTTGCGGGTCTGTGCACTTTACTGACCATGTATATCATGTGATGGTCACTTAGGGAGTCAGGAAGGAGACCAGCACTAATGATTCTGTGAGGGTGGGAAGTGATGGCCCAGTCCAGGAGGGAGTGGTTGGGTGTTTTAGGGTTTAGCTGGGTTGGTTGGGAGATTTGCTGGGATAGGTTTAGTGCTTTTATTTTGGTGCGTAGTTTGACACCGTCTTTTGCTAGCCAGTTGAAACTGAAATCGCCAAGCATATGGAGCTCACCAGCTGTGGCAGTAGACTTTAGCGAGGCCAGGTGTTCTAGGACACTGGGCAGGGGGTACTAGGGGCACAGTAGGATCCCACAGCGTAGACAGGGGCTGAGTAAGGCAGTGCAAGTTTGATTACTAAGGACTCTATATGGGGTGACGGTGTGGGGATTTGGACCAGGGTGAACTGTAACCTGGAGGAGATAAACATGGCAATACCCCCTTTTCTTGCCTAGACGGTCTTGCCTGATCACTGCATAGCCAGGGATGGCTATAGCAGAGTCCATGTGGTGTGGCTTTAGCCAGGTCTCTGATAGTATGAGGATGTCTGGGTGCAGAGACAAGGCAGTAAGTTGCAGTTCTGGTGATTTTTCATGAGGCTGCAGATGTTGAGATGAGTCAGAGGCCCTTGAGGAGGCTCATTTGAGTGTGGGGACTGGGAGGGGTGGGACCGGGTTTGCTTCAATGTCACCTGCCAGTAGAAGAAGCAGTGTGAGAATGATTCTGGTTTTGTGCCAGCCATGTTCTGGCCAAGCGAAGGGGGGGTGCGTTAAGGGTGGGTGCAGTGGTGGAAGTTGCTGTGCTACATAGGACAGTTAGCCCTGGGAAAAAGGAGGGAGGAAGGATGGTTGCTCCGAGCTCCCAATTTTGCGCTGGTCCATATGTGAGGCATTGTGGGAAAGTGGTTGAGTGGGGGGTGGGGAGTAGTGAGGGTGTAATAGGAGGGTGGTTTGGGTGTCGTTAAGGGTGGGTTGCTGGGGGGGAGAGAGGCTAGGGGAAAAGACATGAGGAATAGTGGGAGGAAAAGCAGTAGCATCTTGCCTTATAATGTCCCAGCAAGCAAGTGGTTGCGGCCACTAGTGGTGATAGCAGATAAGCTGCTAATGACAGAGTGGGCTGATTGGTTCTGCAGCCACACGTGACTCTGCATATAAAGCAGAGAGCTGACCAAGGGTGGTGGTGGGAGCGGCGGGATAAACAAAGCGCCCTGTACAGCAGGCTGGCGCTGCTCCTGTAAGCATGTTGTCCGTACCTTCGGCAGTCCTGGGGGTGAGGGGGCATTCTGTGAGGCGATGTCTGGGGAGGGCAGGCACTTCCTGAGTCCTCATGACTCTCATGGAGCTTCCGTATTGAAATTTAAAATGATAAAAATAAAGTATAAAAAGCACAAAACTCTTTATGAATGTTTATTGCAAAATTTAAACTCAGAACTGGCTTTATACTAAAAAAATATACATTATAGAAAAATACATTATACAAAAGCTTAAAGTGTATATCTGTTACTGTATAACTACAATTTAGTCTGAAATCTTAAATATGACTAATAGTCAATACATTGTTCTAGAACTAAAATGATATAGTAATAGTTCCTAAACTCATTTAGGATTTCAACTATCCCAGGCCCAAAATGAAATTCCAGCTTCAACCTGGATAGACGAATACAAAATGCAGTTCTAAGAAAGAGGGGTTAGGGAGACATGTAACAAAAGTGATAACAGATACCAACATTTTAGAAGTAAAAATGGTGAAGCCCCAGTTTAGAGCCTTCAGAGTATGAGTACCCACTTTGCAGGGGAATATCACATGAAACAAATCACCAGATCGTTATACCTCTGGTGACAAGCTGCACCTCAAATATGCCAAAAATGGGGCAGTACAGAATTTCAATTTGGACTATGCTTTGACCAAACTTGCACTTACAGACTGAGAACAAGACAATAAATTACAGTTTATTGGGATAAAGTCTTAGTGGGTCCTGGATGTGAGGGCATTGATTCTGTTTTAGCTGAAAGGGAATCATTCTGGATCTTTAAGCTAAATGCAACAGTTAAGCCAGGTTTAAAAGAAAGATTGAAAATTGTGCCCTTCTAATAATATGCACAGTACAGTTACTGTAGAGTTTTGTTAATGAATTGGGCTTTTAAATGTGAGACATTTATGTTATGATGGATAAATCATACAGTATCTGCTGGAATAAGTCCTGAAAATCAAATTTGTTTGCTTCTTTTGTAGACCAAAAATTAGTGTGCCCTGTTTATTTTGCAGTAATGTATTTACAAAGTGGCATAATGACACTGTTGCTGGGATGCATAGCTAGGGGGATCAGTAGTAGGAGAGAGAGGAGGTTATACTGCCCTTGTACAGGACACTGGTAAGAGGTCATCTCATTGAAGACAGTGGGCAGCTTTAAGAGAAGCTGCGATAGGCATGGGGGAAGGTAAGAATTGTGGGTAGGGAGGATGGGAGGAGTGGGAGGAGGGCAGGGACATTAGCTCAAGCTGTGGACCCTGCAATATAAGCAGACTTGATAGACCAAATTACCTTCTTCTGCCTTCTTCATATGTTTGTGTGTAATGTTCTTCTTTTCCTTTGTCTTGAATACTCGTTCATGTTCTTTGCACCTTGTGCTAGTGCTAAGGACTTTATGGTTTTTGTGCCTTTTTGCAAATGCTTGCTGTACAGCTCCCTCATGGCCCCTATAAATGTTTGCAACAGAAGCTGGCCCAGTAGTGCTGAGGGGCTGAGGCAGTGGATGCCTTACTCACACTACACCGGTGAACCAGGTTCAGGAATGACCATGGGCTGTCGAGGAGCTAGTGGGGGGGGAGACTGGGACTGAGCAACTGCAAGGCAGCTCTCCCCTCCCAGGTGGTCGACCGCACCCCCTGTAGTTCCACCCCCACCCGGTAGATGTCCAGCAGGAAGCGTAGGCAGGAGGGGTGGCTGCTATAGCCTGGGGTGGGGCAGAAGGGATCAAGCCTGTGCCCAGCGTGTGCATGCACCTCCACACATGCACATATACGGGGACAAAAGACAACCAAAAAAATGTATGCAATAGAAATAGCCATAATAATGAGAGATGACAATTCTAGACAAAACACATGTACTTGACACTTTGAGACATGGCTTATACGGGGATCCCATCTGGGTAATTCTGCACTGATGTTCAGACAAATAAGCAAAACTCCAGGCATCTGGCATTCTTGTAAGTTCTTTGTTTTTATGCATTTCTTGGTGCCAGACTTTCTGCTGGTGCAAACTGTTCCTGTCCCCAGTGAACTCTGGGGTTCCATGAGTGATAACAGGCTGAAAGAGCAGCTCCCAGTAAGTACCTGTTCAAGGGCATGCACACTGTGCTGATTACTAAGACAAAACAAAAAGTGCCAAAGTGACTGAGTAAATATTCCTGTGTTGCACTAAAAATAAGGACCTTTTACCCACAGTCCACCAACGTTTCCTGCAATACATTGTGCTTTTTTATGGTGTACAGTGCCACATAGTGGGGACTCTTACATAGCCCAAAATGTCTTAAATTGACAGTGCTAATCTGTTTTACTAGCCTCAGTATGTACATAATGGTTTAAAGTGATAGGAAATGCATACAAACTTAAATAAATGTTCTAATAAATACGTCAGTGGCAAAATACTATGGCCCAAACACCCCACTGTGTTAAAATAATTGCCCATCATTAAGAAAAACTCATTATGTTATTTTAATGTTCTTGTTTTTAGTACAGTAAGGCCCTGTACACATCAGGCTAGTTAAAATGTTTTGAGTGCTTAAAACATTTTAACTACTTCCTAACCTAGTGAATAATATCCGCATTTAAGCATGGTTTGCAAGCGTGATAGGAAACCATGCTTAAACTCTGCTGGAAGCTAGTCTCAAGTCCGTTTTAAACACAGTTTGATGAGGAAAGCGTGCTACCCCATTTTGGATGGGCATCTGCATATTGCTCCTCTGAAAGCGATGTTAACAGTTGTGGAGAACCCGTTTTAAAACGTTACGAAAGCAGATGTGGATGGGAGTCGACCATGTTACAACCAGTTCAGACTTGGTGAAATATAATGTGGACAGGCTGCTGTGGTGAGTTTGAAAATGTTTTAAAACATTTTTTTAAATGGTGCAAATCTTCATCTCTAATGTGTACAGGGTCTAAAAGGCTTATTACAGGTCCAGCAACATTGTATTTCCATTTTTATAGCATTAACTTTAGTGCCAGGCTGTTTGTTTTGTCTTAGGTTCCATGAGTGGCCTTGTCTATTTGCATTAAACATTGTAGCTGTCTGGAAGATAGCCAAACATTTTCCAGCTTAAATGCCTCAAGCTTTTACAGTATTTTTAAATCCTGTTATGCTTACTGTCTGTATGGATTACATGTAACTATTGTATATACTGTACAGTACATATTTACTATAGTTATTTCTAGCTAAACAGTGTAGTAATAAGATTTTTTATAAACTCTGGAATAGCTGGTTGTGCCAGAGTGCATACCTGAATAAAAGGTACTGTACCTGGATAAGGTGTGCAGGATAAAGCATCTCCAAGACAGAAAAGTATGCCTACCAGCACTGAAACCATAAATAACGGAATTTGAAAATAGAAAATGGTGGGCAAGGGTTATCAGAGCACTGGGGCCTGACTTTTGCTAAAGAAGTGATGTTCACAGAGGCAATGCGAGTCCAGATAATCTAAGGGAAAAAGCCTGAACAAGAAAAAGAAGCCAGCTGAGGACTGTAGAGTGCTCTGACCATAACGTATAGGAAAATGGATCCTTAGATACATGTCCTCACTGCACTTAAGTTGACCTGATGACAGAGCACCATCAATTATGAAATCAACTTTTTCTTTTTATTCAACAGTGAGATTTCCTTTGAGGTTTTTTTTCCATTTGTTTAACAACTGATATCACAGATTTGTTTGAAAACCTCCCCTTCAGATTTTTCCCTTGGCATAATCACATTGTTCCCATGCTTGTCATCTGGATTTATAAAACTATCATCTATTGACAGCAACTCTATTAGCACCTGTTTAATGCCGAAGTACTGTAGCTTGTCAGTATCTTGCAATGCTTACAGTTTGCATTTTTTCACAAAGGGGGTAAAAGAAATGTAAGCACATTAGTTTAAATTCTGGCTTTGTGTTTACTATTTTTCCTTTGTACTTTATGGTAGGCAGGCCAGGTTGATCTCCATTTGTATTTTTGGTTTTATGAGTGCATTATTAGTTTTGTATAATAATTTGTAATTAAGTCCCCAAAATCACAGCACATTGTTAGTGTTGTATTTCCAACTAATCATGAAATGCAGTACAGTGCAGTGAAGATGCATGACAGATAACACTTTCACAGCAATAGTTCAACTGTACTGCAGCAGTGGTGGAGCAACTACTGATTGTAACTCACCAAATGGCTAATGAGATCTTAGCAGTTAAGTTTTAACAGTGAGAGTTAGTTATATACTTATTTATTGATTGATATCTTGGATTACAAATTCCTTTGAACCAGAGGTTCTTTTTACAAAGGTTCTGCATCAATCAAATTTAACAATATTAGCACAATATAGAAAAATAGCAACATCAGGAGCAGATCATTAATAAGGAGAAAAGAAGAGAAAAAAGAAAAGAAAAACATGGGTACAAATGTAAGAAGAACAGCAATAGTAGGTAGCTTACAACACTAGTTAAAACATTGATTTATTGTGTCATAGGTATATAAATAGAGACGAGTACTTAGGTATGAGCAGAGAGATGAGGGAGGAGCGGGAGGACGCATGTCCAAGGATAATAGGTCTAGGTGAAAGTAGGGGAGGGGCACAGGTGGCCAAAGATGACCTTTGTCAGAGTAAGGGCTTATGAAAAGCTGGGGATGGGAGGTAGGAAGTAGGGTGAGGAGGAAAAAAAAAAGGGAAGTTTGGGGCAAGCAGCCAGCAATGACATTGTCATTTGGGGGAGGGGATAAGGGAGGAAAAGGTAAAGGGGAGTAGTAAGGATGAGTGAGGAGAAAAGTGGCCTGGAAACATTAAGTCTTAAGTGGGAAGGGAAGCAATAGATGGAGGATGGTAAGTGGTGTACTGGAGGAAGCACGAGAGGGAACAGTAAGTGTGGAGGGGACGGAGGGTGATATAGAAAGGGAAAGAACAAGGGAAGGGATAAAGGAAGGGGGAGGAGACCTTGGAGGTTGGAGAGTGCTGGAGGGGGAATGAGATGGCCATCTAATGGGCAACTCAGTTATGACTGGGTGGCCATTTTGCATCTGATTTAAGCAATGGAAAGCTTAGACTTCAAAAGGCATCTCCCAAGTAATAAAGGTTAAGAATCAATGTATACCAGGAAGTAATAAACAGACAAAGCATGCAACACTAAACCATAATTCTTCAGTAAATTGAAAAACAAAACAGGTGATGGTCAAGACTTATGGACCAGTGTTAGTAATGTGGTGCAGCATAGCTATTTCCAGTTGTTAGGCAGTAAGATGTCACAGCATGAGCACACATTATGGTTGCACTTGAATCTGGCACTAACTGTAACTAGCATTAATAGTGTAGTGTACAACTATTCTGTGCTACTCCTTAATCATTCACCACTGACATAAATGTGTAAGCAAAATAGACAGCATAATACTGTAGACTGTGATATGATGGATTTCAGATCATGGCGTGCATAATTATGCCCAGTGTGAGTGTAACAATACATTGAAACCAGCCCATACAGCACATATGTAAGTAATAATACCCGACTGGGTAGGTGTTATAAGGATATAATTACTGGCTACCATTTTTTTCCATAGAGAAAGCCGGTTATAATTTGCCGTTATAACCAGCTGGGCTGGTTATAACAGCAAACATGCACAAGCTTTCTCTATAGAAGCACGAGACACAAACACCTGCAAAAGAAGCTGCTTTAGTCACTCACTCACTCACGCTCTGTCAGCCATGTCTCTCCTGTTGGTTCTATATCCTCCTCAGCAGTTCAGCTCAAACTGAAATAGTGAGGCAGTCTCCATAAAAATCTATACCGGTCCAGCAAAGAAGAACTTAAAAAAAAACCTTCTTTCGATCATTCACACGAAGATGACTAAACGTAATAAAAACACTGAAGAAAATGTTAGCATGAACCCTAATCCACACTATCCTAATCTCCTTCCTTCCTCACGCAACGCGAGATCAATGGTAAACTACCTGGCAACACCATAGAAACTGGAGCACTCCCTAACAACCACAGACCAACCGGAACTCTCCAGACTGAACTGAAAACTGGACTTTATACTTAAAACTTTTAAAAAGTATTGCTAAAAAAGTTAAACATTCTCTTACTTAAACATTTGTTTCACGCTTAGCATTTCAGCAAAAATTTCAGAACTGGGGAAAAATGGCAACTGCCACAACGTTACTCTATAAATGACTGTAAGTTTCAATATATCCAGGCTTTAAATGAGATATCTACTGAAAGTGTTTCTTTAGAAAACAATTTTATTGTTTGAAACACAAAGTATTAAAACCACTACTCTGTCTCTTTACTGTAATAAAAACCTTAATAAATTACCATACTACAGTTCTCTTAATCACAGCTTTTACAATCACGAGGGAGGGGGCACAGCAAAAAATGGAAGCCAGTAATTATAAAAAATAAAGAATGGGAAATTGTTATTAACTCGAATTTTACACACACCCTCATTGTGGAATGCCTTATTAAACCCCTCAGGCTTCGCCCTTGGGGTTTATATGGCATCCCACACCTCAGGTGTGTGTAAAATTCTCATTATAACCACCTCCCCAAGCATTATTCTGTATATAACAGACCACCCAGGGGGGTAATGAGGCCCAACGCCACAGGCCGAGGGTCTTATAGCCCCTGGAAGTTCTGCTATATCCCATAACGTCCACACTGGAGGGTATTATTACACTTAGATAATGGCTATAGCTGTAATGTTTTGGAAAACTATATAACAATAAGTATCTGTATATGAAAACTATATATAAAAAGTTAACTCACCTAGTAAAGTAATCCCTGCAATACTGGAATGACCACAGGAGGGCGTTGCCATGTTTGTATGTGTGCCATGAGGGTGTGCTCTTGCTTTCTGTTTCCACACAGTGAGATACGAGAGCTGTTTCTTTAGCTTGTTACCTCAATTTGTATCTCCCCTGTTCCTCGGTTAGACACAAAAACAGAGATGAGAGGTCTTTATTTTACTTCGTGCTGCCTGTTTATAGGTATTTGAAGATAGGTACCTGTTTATTTTTCATTTTGTTGAGGTCTGAAATGTGGCACCGCACGACTCTGGAACTTGGTGTAGAAGTATCTTGAGAGGGAGCGTGACCACGCTGAGTAATGACATTTAACTTATTACGAAGGAAAAAAAACATTTCGTATTGTCGTACATTTATTTTGGAGTGTGGTGCTACAGTGTGTAGAGAAGTCAGTTTGGCTAAGTGAGTGAGGGAAAAATGGCAGGTGACAGGTTTTGATTTTGGGGTGCCCAAGGACAGTGTTGGTTATAGGGCAGTGCCAAGTGGAACTTGTTTTTCAGCGGGCTGTTGTTGAGAAATAATGGCCCGGGTGGCAGGCTGTTTTAGCCAGTCAGGATGCTAGTTTTGTTTTAGCCATTATCTAAGGTACTATACTGCACTGTACTAATGCTGAAAGCTGAAGTAAGTACTCTGAACACAGCACAAAATGTTCCCTTAGTTTTGAACTAGACATTGATTTTGTAAGAAAGAAAGTAAATTGCAGGTTTGCAGCATTGAGACTTTCTGCTTCAGCAATTACAAATATTGCATTATGACTGCAACACTATTCATATTACCATTTCTGGAATTTAGAAATAGGATTTATCAAAATGCAAGTAAGGAGTTACAGGAGATATTAACTATCACATACAATAAGTGAGAGTTTTGCTTTTCTGTTCTTTTGATAGGTGAAGAGGAGGGTAATGGGTCTGAAGGGAGTACAAGGGTGAGAATGGTGCAGAAATGGACACAAGTCCCTTTACACAAGAAAGGATCCTGAAGGAACTGGAAGTAATAAGAGTTGATAAAGCTATGGAGCCAGATGGGGTGCACCAGGGTCCTTAAGAACTAGAGAGGTGACTGAACCTCTGGCTATCCTGTTTAGCCGATCACTGGAAACAGGGAGGTGCCCAAAGACTGGAGGACAGCAGATGTAGTCCCCTTATACAAAAGTGGGAACAAAGAGGAAGCAGGGAACTACAGACCAGTCAGCCTCACCTCGGTAGTGGGAAGATCATGGAAGCACTACTGAGGAGAGATTGGTGGAACATCTGGTTGTCAATGGACTACAGGACCCAAGGCAGCATGGTTTCACCAGGGGAGGTCATGTCAGACCAACCTCATTGAATTTCTTGACTGAGTGACTAGGGAGGTGGATCGGGGAGGGCAGTGGACATGGCCTATCTGGACTTCAAGCAAGGCCTTTGACACTGTGCCACATAGAAGACTATTACACAAACTGGGAATATAGGTGTGGACAGGACAGTAGTGTGGTGGGTAGGTAACTGGCTGGATGGCAGGACACAGAGGTGGTGGTAAATGGCTGTCACTCCACAGAGGAAGAGTGACCAGTGGGGTACCACAGGGATCAGTGCTGGGACTGGTCCTATTCAACATCTTCATCAGTGACATTGCGCAGGACCTAGAAGACAGAATTTCACTGTTCGCTGATGACACAAAGCTCTGTAACAGAATAGACACACCAGAGGGTGTAGACAGAATGAGAAGGGACCTACAGAAACTTGAAGAATGGTCAGGGGTTTGGCAGTTGAAATTCAATGCAAAGAAGTGCAAGATAGTGCATATGGGGCACAAAAACCCTGGCACAATATATCAGTTGGGGGGTGAGGATATAGCATGCACCAAGCAGGAAAGGGATCTTGGGGTTATCATCTCTGATGACCTCAAGGTAGTGAAACAGTGGCACAAGGCAGCAGGTAAAGCAAATAGGATGCTGGGATGCATAGGCAGGGGCATCACCAGCAGGAAAAGGGAGGTCATAATTCCACTATACAAGACACTAGTGAGGCCCCACCTGGAGTACAGTGTACAGTTCTGGAGACCTTACCTACGTAAGCAAAACATGACAGCTAAAGGGGAGGTTCTGATAATGGGAGACTTCAACGTGCCAGATACAGATTGGTCAATACCAGCAGGAACATCTGCCAGAACTAGACTCATAGTGGATTCCCTGCAGGGAGGCCTCAAACAACTGGTACAGCAACCCACAAGAGACAGGGCTATCCTAGATCTAGTACTGACTAACAAAGAAGGGATCACAGATCTCCAGGTAGAAGGTCACCTGGGGGCCAGTGACCATCACATGGTATGGTTCAATTTGGCTACTACATCTAAATCATCCATTCCAAGGCAAAAATATGGGACTTCAGAGGAGCTGACTTTGATAAGATGGCCAACAGAGTTAAGCTAGCCTGGCAAAAGAAACACAGGTGAGGAGGTACAGGCAAAGTGGGCAAGCATTAAGGATACAATACTTGAAGCAACATCCCATTGTGTTAGACAGAAAAGGAAGTGCAAAGAAGAAGGAAACCACTTTGGTTCTCAAATACAGTAGCAGAAAAGGTCAGAGCCAAAGGCTGGCCTTCAGGAAATATAAGGGAACACAGCGGGATGAAGATAGGAGGCATACCAAACTGCCCTAAGGAAGCAGGTAAGGCAGTAAGGCAGGCAAAGTCCCAAACTGAGGAAACACTAGCACAAACAGTAAAGAAGGTGACAAGACTTTCTATAGATACATTAGTGAAAGGAGAAAGTCCAGAGGGGGTATTGCTAAGCAATGGAAAAGGAGCATGTGAGGAGGAGGACCCTGTAAAGGCATCTATCCTAAATGATACTTTTGCTCAGTATTTACTGAAGAAGGTAGGGCAGGGCCCACAGCTCAGCATCATGGACACAGGGGAGGGAGGTGGCACTACTCCCTTCACAAAAGAAAGGGTCCTACAAGAGCTTGCTAAGCTCAGGGTGGATAAGGCAATGGGACCTGATGGCATACATCCCAGGGTACTTAAGGAGCTAAAGGAGGAACTAGCAGAGCCATTAGCAGAATTGTTTAGTGAGTCTCTGAGCACAGGAGAGGTCCCAGAAGACTGGAGAAGGGCTCATGTGATCCCGCTCCACAAGAGTGGTAGCAGGGAGGAGGCGGGGAACTACAGACCGGTCAGTCTTACCTCAGTAGTGGGCAAGATTATGGGCACTCCTTAAGGAAAGGATAGTGCAACACCTGGAATCCATAGGGGCACAGGATCCAAGACAGCATGGGTTTACAAAGGAAGGTCCTGTCAAACTAATCTCATAGATTTCTTTGACTGGGTAACCAGAGTGGTGGACCAAGGGGAGCAGTTGATGTCGCCTACCTTGACTTCAGCAAAGCTTTTGACACTGTTCCACATAAAGATTGATAAATAAGCTAGGTAGGCTCGGGGTGGGTCAGAAGTTGGTCAACTGGGTGGCAAACTGGTTGACTGGCAGAAAACAGAGAGTGGTGGTAAATGGTATACAGTCAGAAGAGATGCAAGTCACAAGTGGGTACCTCAGGGATCAGTCCTGGGGCCAGTCCTATTCAACATCTTCATTAGTGACCTCGCAGATGGACTAGAGGGTAAGGCTTGTCTGTTTGCAGATGACACCAAGATCTGCAACAGAGTAGATGATCCAGATGGGGTGGGCAGAATGAGAAGAGATCTGGATAAACTAGCAAAATGGTCAGAAGAGTGGCAACTGGGATTTAATGCAAAAGTGCAAAATCATGCACATAGGGAAGAGAACCTGAAGCCACTTATAGGCTGGGAGGAGTTGCTAGTAGTCACAAAGAAAGAAAGAGACTTGGGCATCATCATCACTGATGACCTAAAATCATCAAAGCAGACCTCTAAAGCAGTAGGTAAGGCTAGGGGGTGTTAGGGTGTATTAGTAGGGTATCACAAGTCATAAGAGGAGGTAATAATTCCTCTGTACAAGACATTGGTTAGGCCCCATCTGGTACTGCGTGCAGTATTGGAGGCCACACCTTCACAAGGACATTAACCAAATTGAGGCAGTCCAGAGAAGGGCAACCAAAATGGTGCAGGGACTGCATCAGAAGACATATGAGGACAGATTAACGGAGCTCAATATGTATACCCTTGAGCAAAGGAGGAGAGAGTGATATGATCGAGACATTTAAACACCTTAAGGGCATAAACAAGGTGAAAGAGTCAACACGTTAAATATAAGAAAAATAGCAGGACAAGAGGACACAGCATGAGAATAGAGGGAGGCCAATTAAGGGGAATGTGAGGAAATTCTTTTTCACAGAAAGGGTGGTAGATGCATGGAATAGCTTACCACAAGAAGTGGTGGCTATGAATACAGTGCAGGCTTCAAACAGGCATGGGATAGGCATAAGGAGCAATACAAATGACTATGAATAGATAGGTCACTGACAGAGCAAAGGCCGATGGCACATTTATAAGGTAGAAAAAGAAATGGGCAGACTGGATGGGCCTTGCAGTCCTTATCTGCCGTCAACTTCTATGTTTCTATGTTTCTATGTAGGACATAGACAGGGTAGAGAAGGTTCAGAGGAAGGCAACAAAGATGGTGCATGGATTGCATCACAAATCCTATGAGGACAGGTTGAAGCAACTGAACATGTACTCCTGGAGGAGGGGAGGAGGGAGGGATATGACAGAGACATATATGTATCTTACAGGGAGGAACAGGTGCAGGAATACACTATTTTAAGTGAAAAGATGTTTCAGGACTAGAGGCATGGGATGAAGTTGGAGGGAGGGACGATTCAGAGGAAACGTGAGGAAGAATTTCTTCACAGAACAGGTGGTGGACAAGTGGAACACCCTGCCAGAGGAAGTGGTGGGGGCTGAAACAATCACAGGATTTAAGAATGCATGGGATAGACATAAAGGAATTCTGGAGGTCAGGGGTAAGGGGAAACAGACTTCTAGGAAAACATAAACTGAATTTACAAGCTCAAATGGGCAGACTGGGTGGGCCATAGGCCCTTATCTGCCAACACTGTCTATTTATCTATATATCTATGGGCATCATTGCATATTGTATAGCCAATTATAATGGGACTCTCCAGAATTAAGGAGGAAAAATAATGGCGGACAATTATTTGCAAAATGATACAGGGGCTGGTGCACAGCAATTTTAAAACTGCAACTGAAGTGGCAAACTATTGTTACTCATTGAAGGATATACTGTACATCTCTGAAGGGCAAATATTCCCAGTGTCAATAATAAATACTGACACATGACAATTTATATGTCATATAAGGTGTAGAATTTAACTCCAAAACCAAGAAATGCATTTATAGGGGGGTTGAGCTTGTAGCTGATAAGAAAATACACTTTCTCTTGCCTACCAAACATTTTATAAAAGTATAGTTTAAATGTGCAGTTTTATTTCTTTTTACACCGGGTGGTAGTTTGTGTCTCGCTTGGTCCTTACATTTAATTTGGTGTGAAATTGTCAATGGGAAAACCTAATTTAGGCCAAGCACAATAACCAGCCAAGAAATGTCTAGGAAGCTCCAAGATGGTGCAAGCAAAGATGGAGGGAGACCGCAAGTGGAGAGTTGGAGCCAACAAATGTGACCCTTCTCTTAGCAGTACAGGAACTCAAAAAGGACATGAAACAGTCTATGTGGGGCCTAGACAACAAAACTAAATACTTTCACATTGAGAGTAATTATTGTTGAGACCTGCAGGGGAACTGTTGTAACTACTGTTAAATTGGCAGCTGACTTAGTAACCAAAAATACAGCAGTTACCTCGAATCGGCTGAAAGAATATGAAGTCCTTTGTTCACAATATGAGCACCTTGAAAATGGTGTGCATTCCAAAAATATACGGATTTTGGTCATAACAGAAGGCTTAGAAGGCCCCAATCTTAAAAACTTCATGGTGGAGGTGCTGAAATATGCACTTCTAATGTACGTATTTATGCCGCTACTTAAGGTTTATGGGATAACACCTTGAAAGAGACCCATTAATCCTGGACCACCCCTGACCGTCCTGCTCATCACCAGTGGGGCTCACATCAGAGTTGAGTTACTTAATGTGGCCAAATGACAAGGATTCTTGCAGCTGCAGGATGGCTCTTCAACTTACTTATTACCTAACCTAAGTTTTGCCACCCAACAGTGTTGAAAGAGCTTTGATGCTATTCAGGTGGGCTTGCAAGAGCTGGGGGTCTTGTACTCCCTTCTATAGTCAACTCATTGAAAAATCTCATATTTGGGTAAAACATACTTGTATACAGAATTAACAGGCACCAGCAAGTAACTGGAAAAATAAACTGGACTTTCTGGCAGGGGCAGCTGAACAGGAAGCAGAAGCAGATGACTGAAGCTTAAATATTGGGACTTTGTTCTAATTCATATATTGACTTTAGAACAGCATGCCTGTTCAATCTGGTTGACTTCTGGTATGTTTTCATGATTGGTGTACATGCCTTGGGCCCCTAGACAGATTCTGGAGGGGCCATTAATGATGAAATTTGTAAAAAAAAAAAAAAAATTGGCAGTGATTACGCTCGGGTCACTTTAGGGGAATTGTTTCAGTTTCCATAAGATGTCCATCACCTCATGGTGAGAGTAAGACTTCCTAGCACTAGATGCATAGTGCATCAACAGTCTCCAGACTGGAGCTTTGCTAAGTTGATTCTTCAACTTCAAATTTGCAGGAGCACCAGTGTTGGCAGACTATATTAAGCCCAATAGTGAGTAAATACTGTAGTACTCTAACTACCTATCTTTTTCTGAAAGTACCTGATAATAGTTGCTTAGTCAGAAAGAAATGTTTCATGTTTTCAAAATTTTATACTGGCTGGCCTGCCGGCGCAGTGGTTGGATTTCTGCTTGCAACACCAGTGACCGGGGTTCGGGAACAAGCAAGGGTCGCTGGAGGGCCGGCTGGTGGGAGAAGGACTGAGCATCCCATGGACAGCTCTCCTTCTCCGGGGGGATGGTAGGGGACTGGTCTGGCGCCTTATGGCTCCTAGCAGAGGCTGGGAGTATCACAGGATGCACGGCCCAAATGCTAACTGGGGGAGGAGTGGACGTCGGCGTATGCCGTGATGTCACTATGCTGCCCCCAACAGAAAAAGGGAAAAATTGCTCGCTGGCCGGCGGATGTTGGCTCTCTGTTCCCTAGGCCTCCAGTGCCTTCCCAGGGCCTCCTGCTCCTCAGCAGCATCCCTGGGCCCTAGTAGTGTGTGCTGGGGCCATCCCCTCTCCCCGGTGCCTTCTCCCTCGGAGGAGGGGGACCTGCCTGGCAAAGGGATAGGCCGGGATATCCCGGGGATCGGCTGCCATATGAGGACCAGAGAAGGGCTGGGTAAGGACAGTGTGGCTGGAGGGAGCCTGTGGAGCCCGAAGGAGTGGGGGACCAGTGAGCACGAGGGGCGGAGAAAAAAAATGTTATACTGTTTTATGTTCACATTTGATGTTTCAAACCATTCGATGGAATGTAGGATTGCCAACCTTGTGATATTTGTGAATATATTTTTGGGGTGGAAATGAGAAAAGATCTGTAAAGGGGGGGCATATTTTCAAAACTTTACCACTTTTGTGGATACATGGATACTATTAGTCATAGTTGCAACCTATTTTGAGTGTTTCACTCAGGATCATTGACTCATTAAGTATTTAAGTCTTAATCCATAGTCATGCTGCAGAAAGTCATTTATACAGATTATGTTGCTATACAGATGCATTATCTAAACTATGTGGCTATGCCCGTCCACCCCCATGGATAACACAGGACTTAGAGTGACTCCTCCTACTTTTGATATGCATTACATGATGGCTTATATACTCTGTTTCAAGGATGTTGATGTAAACTGTCTTTTATGTTGAAAATTGATAAATATAAAATAAAAAAAGAAATTAAATTACATTGACCATATTTTGACAAGAACTTAACAAACTCTGGTCAGAGCTAATACAGTTACTAATGCATTAGCCTGATAGAGGAGGTATAATAATGCTGGTTTAATTGTAATTTGCTTGTATTATTGTGATGTAAAAATCACACATTTACTAGATAATAAAGATATTTATGGGGCATGGATTCTGCTACTCTCTGGGAACTACTTGAAATGGGGGTGGGTTAAACAGATATTAGCAATGACATATATTCTTAATAATCTATGTCATTACATTACATCTCTGCTGTGGTTGGCACCCAGCCAACTTGTTTCCTCAGAGGTATTAAAACATCAAAGTTCCCCTTTTCCATTTGTAGCCATTTTAACAGAACACTAACAAGAAGTTTGCTTTCAGTGTTAGAAAAGGAAAGAATTCACTAAGCAGATCCACCCCCCTGTGATCTATTATTAAATATATCTGACAAGGGGTCTGGGTATATATTTCTTCATTATATGTTGAATTTTTACACTTTATTTAGTCTGTTTTATGGTTTTAGGTGTGCATATTTTACATAGAAGCAATACTTCTTCATATTACTCCTGGGACTGGTCCAGACTTTTAATTTCACTCCTGAAAATGAGTTCTGTCAGGTTCCATCACTACTGTCTGCATTAAGTTTCATTAAGCTGCCTTAAAAGTCTGACAGAGAAATTGAATTGGAGTCTAGTGGCTAGACCACATGCTTGAGAACTAGCAAATCCAGGGTTCAAATTCCCCCCAGAGCTATTTACTGACTGTTATCCTGAGCAAGCTTAAGTAGCTAAGTTTAAGAGCAAGGTTTGAGATATCAGAAATTAGTACAGTGTTTTGCAGGTCAAACTGGGGTTTATATACTTCTATTCAGAAGCAGGTGTTGAAGTGCACTTTACCAACAAAACTATTGCAGTCACTTTTGTTATCCTTTCCTGGTTCCTCCCCCATTGTTCTTGATTTCTGAAAAAGGCATTGCACATAAACATGTGGCTTTGGTTTGGTCTATTCTGATGGAGAAATGTGGTAGCTGTGTTAGTCCTGTCTGCGATGTAGAGAAGCAAACAAATATGTTGCAGCTGATACCTTTTACTAGACTAAAAAATTGTTTTACAGACTAGCTTTAAAGAGATAAAACTTCAATAAAAGTATCACTCACCTGCACCGTGTGTGTGTGTGTGTGTGTTTCATCTACTGTATTCCAGTGCAAAGCAATGAAATTACTTGTATCATGGTTTTGGATTGGTGCAGTTCATTGGAATCATATGTAGCAGAAGAACAATCAAATAAGAGCTCAAGTTTCAGTTTACATTGCACCTCTCTGAATACCTATGTAAATTACAGTTATTAGCAGCTTATGACAGATTGGATGCCTCAAACTCTAGTCTCCACCTTTTGTCTGTTTCCTCAATACAGTACATACTATGGAGGTTAAAATTAATATGCTGTGACAGAGCTACATTAGTTAATCATAGAGTTGTTTTGTCATTGACACTTGCCCCTGCAATGTTAAGTGTTGTGTGGTAACCGTGAACAAGGCAACCACAATTGAGTACCTACAAAAACAGAGACTCAATTATGGTGCCTGTGTTCAGGGCTACCTGGAAGGAGGTGACTGGATACCAGGGTTGGTGAGGTATGGTGATGGGAAGTACGCCCATATACACGTGGGGGGACAGGCAGGGGAGGGAAAGTATGTAGAAGGGGGTGTGGCAGGCAGGTGCTGAGCTGGTCCAGTAGCATGGTGGGGAGGGTAGTTGGTTGAGAGGTGCAGGGTGCAGGGCTTGGGTCCAGTAAGGCGTTTGTTTTGTTGTTGTTGGCAAGCAGCTTTTCATTGGTTCAGGTCCGTAACATCGAGGAACAAAATAAAGTGGACAACAATAAGGCGGCAAAAACAGTGTCACCAACAATATTGACAGCATAAAATGAAGTATGCCAGAACAATGCAGGCCACATGACATGCAGGTAGCAAACAATGTTCACCACATGGACACACTGCACTAGAACCACAGAGGCCAGGAGCAAAAGCCAGCATGCCATTTCCCTGTCCTGTGTGTTGTGTGTGTTGCTGTGGACATGCTGGCTTGTGCTCCTGGCCCCTTGCATTATACATGGCCATCCACGTGATGGCCATGGTCCACCTGTCCTCTAGTGGTTACCCCAATGCACAGTCTCCATCACTCAGCATTCTGGGTGCGGGTACACCACCATGTGGTTGCCTGTGCCATTAGACTACCAAGGCAGGTGCTCAGTGGCCTGCTTCCCCTAGTGGTGGTTTCACCCTACCCTGTTCCATCTCCCTGCACCCCTATGCTGTTCCTGTGTATGGGTGCCTGCTGCTGTGTATTCCAGTGCAGTGTCTCCATGCAGTGGACATTGTTTACTATCTGCGTGTCGTGTGGTATGCATTGTTCTGGCACGCTACATTTTGTGCTGCCAATATTGATGGTGACACTGTTTTTGCCGCTTTATTTTTGTCCACTTTATTTTGTTCTGTGATGCTACTGACTGGAACCTTTTCATTTTCTAAGTATTTCACCCCCTGACATGCACCCACCCTGGAGTTGAGACTCCATTAGTAGGGGGATGTGGGGGCAAAGACCCCCGGCATTAAAAAACAATCCCCTAGGTCTCGGGTGCCATCTTGTTCTTTGCCACAAGTGTGAATCACCAAAATTCAGTTTTCAGTGATGTACACTCACCCTAATGGTGATTGCTATTCCACGATCGCCATTATGACATAGAACATGCGTGATGTGTATTCAGCAACATTCATCCAGCTGCAGAGGTGACACAGAGAACAGAAAAAAGTGCCACAACCATAGACTCATAAATAAAGTAGATATGGATGGAGAAAGAGGAGCAGGTTGGGAATGGGGCACACACAGACACAGAAAAGAAGGGATTTTATGCAGACCAATGAGGTGATGAAACTCCCTGTGAAAGAAGGAGGTAATATATATCAGTTCCTATTATGTCTACCCTGCTCAATCTCTTTTTATTTGAAATATGTTGCATGGCTATCACTATACAGCCATAAAATAAAATGTTTGGAATACTGTATGTACAGTACATGTAACAGGTTTATGACCCACAAACATTTGAAATGTATTTGTGCCTAGCATAGGTTTGTGAGAGTTAATGGACCCTATGTACTAACAAAATAGTTGCCTATGAGCTGTGAATCTTAGGCGAGCAGGCAAACTTAAGTGTGAATGCCATGGAACGGAGGTCACATGGACCCCCGGTGGCATTCACCAAGGACACACAACGCACTTATGTACCCTCCTCCCAAGCCACTTGGGAAACACCATGCTGGGTGCATGTCGGGGGTGTACCTGCACTATGCAGCATTCATTAAACCACATAGTGCTGGGCTAAGGGGGCACCAACTATTCCAGCTGGGACCAGGTGTAACCCAGTGCATGCCTCCATGTCCCTCATCCACTAGGCTCAGCAGTATTGGGCTACAGACCTCCTCAGCCCACTAGGCTGTAGGGGAGGGTTGGGGCAGTGGTTAGAGTGAGTGCCCAGCAGGTGTTCAAATGTTGTCGCTTTATGTGGCTTGCTTCAGGTCTGTGCGCCCACCACAAGGATGCAAGAGATCCACTGAGGGACCCGGTATGGGTATCCAATTGGATGCCCACCCAGGTCTGCTGTTCTGCACTGACTGCCCGCGTGACTCTGCATGCCGAGGGGGCATGGCCATGGACAGACACCCTGTGGGTGCATGCAGTCATGCATACCATGCACCCTGTGCCTGTCCAGGGCTGTGTTACATGAGGTCCCCGCACCCTTATTGGTACCCCCAGAGGTACACCGTAGATTGCTTGTGCTTAGGCATATGTTATACTAACAAATAGGGCTTAGGGCATCTACCGTTCAAGAGTAGATGTCAGGATATGTATGCATACTATTGTTATACACTTTGCTTTCTAATATGTATATACATTTTCTATGTACCTGTATTTCTTACTTATAAGATGTTAGGACATCAGTGTCCTTGTAATGATTATGATATATAAGTCAGCCTTGCCACCTTTTGGTGATTTGTACTACTACACTGATTTGGGTAAGAACTGTAAGAACTGCTTGGGAAACTGTGATTTATCCTTTTGTTAGTAATAAATAAGTTTATTGCTCTTATGCAACGTGTCTGTGATTCCTTGCATTCCCAATATTGCCAAGAACCTGAGAGTAAGGTTTAGACCTCCTGACAATTAACGACCGCGTGCAGGCAATATTTGGTTTTTGTAAGCTTTCACTTGTTGCTTAAAACTTTTCCCTTCCCAACGGATACTGTAGGTGTGCATTTTCCGTGTCACCGCTCCCGTTTTCAGACCACTTTGTAGTCACTTGCAAAGTCTGGCTGCTTTTCTTGGGTGTGGTTGATGCCAACTCGACCCACTCCACAACAGCTTTGAATTGCAAGCCTACAAATATACAGTAGCCTGTCTGTGTGTAAAGTGCTCCTGCTGTGGATCGATACACAGCACTGCACCTTATTCACAGTTTGATTTTTCGTTCCCTCCCCCACAATGGCCACCGTATCAAATATCTGCACAGAACTGAGACTCGATGTCTCAAACTTCCTTGCCTCCCCATGGAGGATGGGATGACTTCGCGTGGGGTGCAAGTCAATCTGAAAACCCTATACTGGGGATTTCAACCCAGTACTGTGAGACGAGACAAACAGCCAATAAGCGTCATGCCAAAGGGCTGTTGGTCGCAGCTCTCTATGCTGCTCTGCAAGCCTCCAAAGTGAGATTTCTAACTCTTGACTTGCAGATTTTGTCTCTTAAGCAAGAGATGGGTTTAGAGGAAACAGAATGTGTTAGACTGCAGCAGTATTTGGAGTCTGAACTTCAAACCTTGCGGAATGAAAAGGATTCACTTCTGCATCATTCTGCACATGCTGAAGAGCAAGAAGTTTGTATGTTGAAGCAGGAGTGTGAAAGTTTGAGACAGGATAAGGGACAGGCTTTGAATATGAATGACTTGTTAAGTAGAGCAAATGAACAGCTGAGTGAGGATATAGGAGAGCTACAGGATGAGATAAACCAGGTATGTAATGAATTAGAAGTGGCTAATAGGGACAATTGTGAATTGAGCGCTGCCTACAGAGTGTTGCAGAAATAAATTCAAGATGAGGTTGATGTGAATGTTGCAAATGTGAGTCATGCAGAATGTGAATCCAAGATGTCGAAACTGCACCATCAGCGAGAGTCTCTGGCTGGACATGCTAAGGAGATGGGAGGTGTAGCCTCTGCCTTGCACACATCATCTGAAGGGAGAGGTCTCAGATGATGACATCTCTCAGTACAATGTCCAGTCACACGCCTACTATGGCCCAGGATCCCCACCCAGCCATCCAAAACATGGCTGGTCCCCACTCCACCCACACCTTGTCATACGTCATCGACATCCTGATGCACATCATGGGTGATTCCAGCATGGCAGCCCCCATGATGGGGGGCAGCAGGACCAAGCCTGGTCCCGACGGCACCACCGGTGGCTGTTATTAATGTGAAAGACAGGCAGGAGATAGAAACAATGATTGAGAATGCAATAGGTAACATGCCTATCTCTGAGAGAAATAAGTGGGTCCTTAAAACCCAGATTAGTCAGCTTCTGCAAGAGGCTGCTACACAGGAAGGCATGATTCATACTGCAGCTGAGGCCACAGCCCAGGCAGCCCTGGATGGCACCCAAGGCAACCTACCCCAGCCTGATCAGCCAATAATCCCCTACAAATGGCCTACTTTGTTCAGCAAATAACTGACAGTATTGGTCAGATGAGCCCGTCCGACAACTTCAGCTGCCACTTGAAAAGATGCATTCCAAATGTGAGATGCTTAGCCTCACTGCAGACTATCAGGTCCAAATACTATGCCAAACCATTGAGCCTGGATTGTGGGCCAAACTCCTGATGCCATCCACCAGGCCAGCAACGCCACCTTTGATGAGGTCACAGCTGAATTCATTTCTGCACACAGTCCAGGTGTAGTAAGAGTGATGCTTGCATACCCTGAGAAACAGAATGCAAAGGAAAGTCCAGCGACTTACCACCAGAGACTCTGGATGGCCTACTGAGTAAGAAAACAACTCGCACAAGAAGCTGCAGATGTAGATCTCATGGAATATAAGACCCTGTTCCTTAGGAACATGATTCCTGCAGTAAGAGAGAAGGTAGAGCCAACCACCTTTCCCACCATGGAAAGGTTTGCCTACATCCTTTGGAAAAGTGAGAGAGTTTGCCAACTCTATATCCATGATCTGGGCTCTGGTTCCAAGAAAGTAGCCACCGTGGAGCCTGCTCAAGAGGCCGTGATGCACTACACGGTGGAGGGGCAGGCCCAACACAAACAGCCGCTCCACACAGACAACCAACACCCCCAGCAGGCCCAACAACAACAACCACAACAGCAACAGCAACAATGGTGTGGGAACCAGAACTATCATAAGAATAAGAAGCACAAAAATCATAAGGTCAGACAACAACAAAGACCAGGCTCTTCATATAGGGAGATAGCCGAAGAGAATCAGAAGTTTAGAGAACTCCTAGGGCAAGTGCGGTCTGTTGCGGATGTTGTTCCTGCTCAGTCCCTTACAGCCATACAACTGGGAACCCAGGCCCCAATGGGCAATGGCAATACCGGAAGTACAGGCTGAGGGCCCATACAGGATTGAACCCAGAAGCACCTCCTTATATAGCATCAGTATAGCATGGTGAAGTGGTTCAAAGGAGCCAGGCCCAACCTCTCCATGCTTCTCTAGTACAGATTGACAATTACAGGCCCCAGTCCGGATTGTAAACAAGCTGTTCTTGGATACAAATGGAAGCCACTGCACTGAGGCCGAGGTTGGGGGCCGTCTACTTACAGTGTTATTGGATACAGGCATGGCTGTGTCTGTATTACATGATGATCACCTGAACACATCTCCTTGGTCCACCAGACAGAGGACTAACATGTCAGGAGTAGATGGTACTCGGTTACCTGCATATTGCTCTCTACCACTACCTGTAGAGTTGGGACACCTGAAGGCATCACACACCTTCCAATTGATAGTACTGCATGATCATCCTAGTATCACTGGGATTGACTTCCTTGCCCCACATGGCTGTGTGGTGGATCTATCTAACATGCTATTGATACAGATTCAGGGATAGTATCTTACTATTTTGATCTCTGATTCACACGTTGTGGCAACAATATCTGCCAACAGTAAGGAGTATGATGTTATAGATTTGGTCAAGAATCATGAGCTTTACCCAAAGCTCCTTCCCATCCTACAAAGACATTTGGAAGCATTTGCTGTCAACAAGCATGACTGTGGCAAAATGCACACTTTCATCGAAGTGCCTGGCCCAACACATGAGAGGCAAAGGCAGTATCCTTTCCCATCTGAGGCCTTGCCTTCTCTTAGGGAAACAATAAAATCACTCCTCAACCAAGGGGTAATCAGAACATGTGTTTCTACTGCCAACTCCCCAGTGTGGCCTGTGAAAAAACCTACAGGCGCCTGGAGACTTACTATTGACTACAGGAACCTGAACCAAGTCACCCCCAAAAGTGTTCCAACTGTGGCCTCCGCACCTGAAAGGCTGCGACTCTTGACCCCTGACCTGAAATGGTTCATTGCTCTGGATATTTCCAATGGTTTCTGGTCACTGCCATTGGCCCAAAATGTCAATATAAGTTTGCCTTCACCTTTGAAGGTAGACAGTATATGTGGACCTGCTTACCACAGGGATTCCATAACAGCCCATCCCTGTTCCATCTGCACATGATGGACACCCTTGAGGGTTTCTGTACTCCCCAGTGTTTCTTGCAGTATGTGGATGACTTATTGTTGGCAACAGCAATGCAGGAACAACACTTGGATCTCTTGGATGAACTATTGACTCTCATTCAGAGAGCAGGCCTCAAATGTAATCTAACAAAAGCATAGCTATGTCAGAAAGAGGAACTCTTTCTGGGCCTGAGAATACTGACCAAAGCCGTAGCCTACCTGGAAGAAGATACAAGGATTGCAAGACTTGCCATTGCCTACCAGCGTGGCAACTCTTAGAAGGTTTCTAGGTATGGTGAAATATTCCAGAGATTTTATTTGTGATTTTGCTCAGAAGGCTGCTCCTCTGTATGAGCTACTGAAGAAGGACATTCCCTGGACTTGGGGTCCCATACACACCCAGGCTGTGATGTCACTGAAGCAGGCTTTGTCCTCGGCTCCAGCTCTGGTCAACCCCAATCCAGCATTACCATTCCATCTGGAATGTGCCACCTCTGACATTGCCAAGTCAGCAGTGCTGGCCCAGAAGTTTCATGGTACTCTGAGACCCATTGCATATGCATCACAGCTCTTGACTCTAGTGGAACAAAAGTACAGCCTTTGTGAGAGGAACCTTCTGGCTACCTACTGGGCTGTCAAGCATTTTCTGTATATCATTGGGTACTCTCTGCTGATTATTAACACCAACCACACCCCAACTACCTTTCTGCTATCAGACAGAGTGAAGGATGGGTCAGTCTCTAATACCAGACTGACACACTGGTCACTTCTTCTCCAGGATAGAGATATACAGGTGCACCCAACCAAAATTCCATCCATGCTGGCACATGGACTCATTTTCCAAGAAGAATCCCATGACTGTACACTCCAACCACCTGATCTTCCAGATCCATGTCCTTTCCTCCCTGCCACACTACAAATACTTGAGAACACCTCTCTGTGTCATATTTTCACAGATGGTTCAGCTTCCTACTATCAGGGAGAACAGATTGCAGGGATGACCACTGCCTGGTGGCCTGGTGTCACCAAAGATGTTAAACAGTACATAGACAACTGCCTTGCTTGTGCACAAAACAATACAATCCTTACAAAATGAAATGCCAAACTACTACCACAAAGACACTCTAGCCCTTGGCATGTCATACAGATTGACTTTATTGGGCCCTGACCAATACCAGCAGAAACAACAAGTATGCACTTGTGGTAACTGAGCTCTTCTCTAAGTGGGTTAAAGCTCTCCCCACTAAGACATGCACTGCTAAAACCACTGCCAAAATCCTGGTGGAACAAATTTTCTCCAGGTGGGGCCTACCTCTTAAGGTAGGCTCTGACAGAGGAACCAGTTTTACAGGTGAGTTGATGAAAGAATCCTGTGAGCTCCTTGGAGTTCAGTAGAAGTTCCACATACCATAAAACCCTCAATCTTCGGGTCAATTAGAGAGGGCCAACAGACAGATTAAGCAAATGCTTTCCAAATTCATTAAGGACAATCCCATAACCTGGGATTCCCTATTAACATAACTCCTTATGGCAATTAGGGGTACACCCTCAGCCACCACCCAGTTGACACCCTTTGAGGTGATGACTAAAAGACATATGAGATTACCAGAACACCTGTTGTTTGACCTGCACACCCCAACTGTGGACAGAGTCTTTGTAGACCAATATGTGGAAAAACTCAGAAAAGACCTCATATATACACACACACTTGCATGTTGCCAATTGCATGGGCAAGGCCCAGCAACAGTCCACGATACAGTTTGACAAGCATGCACAAGAAGTGGATTGGTGGGTTGGAGATCAGGTAATGGTCCTCTGATTTGCACATCGCACACACTCCTTCTCCAATAAGTGGGAAGGCCCCCTACCCCATTGTCAACAAGCTCAGTCTGGCAGTCTATCAAGTCAGACTCCTACACAACAATAAACTGACTGACAAATGGTTACATGCAAACCAACTGAACCTGCATAAAGAAGCATAATTACTTTTCCTCACCCCACTGGGTGGAATAGTACTAACCTACTAATGTTTGATTTTCCTTTTCAGATATACTGACAAGATGGCTATCTTGTTCCATTTTCTCCTCATATTAGGAGTTATCCCCTGCAGCCAAGGCATGGTAGCAAACCTCCTACCTCACCTTGATCCTCCAGTATCTGCTCCAGAGGGAGAATCCATCAAAATACCCAATAGTTTGATTACTGTCCAGGAAGGTTCTGATGCTTACCTCACTGCCTCGGTTGTTGCTCCTGATAAATCTACCCTACAAATTGAGTGGCAAACCACAACACAAGTACAAATTCTTCCTGTGGCCAAATTGTCCAAAGGAACTTTCCTGGGTTGGCAGGTGACAGGTTTAAATGCTTCCTTTGCAAGCTTTTAAACTAGCCAAGGGGGGAGATGGAAATAAGAGGCAGGAAATTTCAAGCCTCCCTCCACAAAACAAGGCAGATAGTAAGGTAAACACTGAGGTACAGAGCTCAACAGAGGGCAGGACGGGGGTAAATGGAAAAATAGATAAGGACAATAAGAGCAGGGATGGGGGAAAAAGGATAAAGCCAACTTTAAATGGAGGGCAATCAGTACCAATGCCCGAAGTCTAGGAAACAAGTTTCCTGAGCTAGTAGCCCTGATGGAAGATGAACAATTGGATATTGTGGCAGTCACAGAAACATGGTACATGGAGAACCATGACTGGGATGTCAACATACCGGGGTACACAGTCTACAGAAGGGACAGGGAGGGTAAAAGAGGAGGTGGAGTAGCTCTATACATAAGGGAAGGAATCAAAGCTACAGAACTAAAAAGTAAAGGGGGAGGACAAGAGGCACTCTGAGTCACCTTGGAGACAGGGAATGGCATCACAGTCCGCACAGGGGTTGTATACAGACCCCCTGTCTCAAGGGGAGGAAATGGACAAGAAAATGATAGAGGACATTCTCAAAATGGCTGAAAAAGGGGAGATACTGTTGATGGGGGACCTGAATATGCCAGATGTTAACTGGAGGACATGTACTGCAGCCACATCCAAGAGCAGGGTCATTCTCGATGCCCTGCAGGGGGCAGGCCTTAGACAGCTAGTGTTGGAACCCACTAGAGAGGGAGCAATACTAGACCTAGTACTCTCAAATGCAGAGAGGATCACAAATTTAGAAGTCAGCAGACACCTGGGAACAAGTGACCACTGCACAGTGTGCTTCACAATAAGCACAACCATGGAGACAAGCCATACAAGAACAAGGATACTAGACTTTAGAAGGGCTGACTTTGGCAAAATGGGTGAATACCTGAGGAATGCACTAGCAAATGGCCAAAAAGGAGGGGTGGAAGAACAATGGAGAAAAATCAAAACTGCTATCATAGAGGCAACAAGCCTTTGTGTGAAACAAATAAAGAAAACAAAGCGGAGTAAAAAAACACTATGCTTTTCAAAAGAGGTGGCAGGGAAGGTTAAGGAGAAAAAGGCTGCATTCAAAAAGTATAAGGAATCACAGAAGGAGCATGACAGGGTACTGTATCAATTAAAGCAGAAAGAAGTGGGGAAGGCAGTCAGAATAGTAAAGGCCCATACCGAGGAAAAAATAGTCAACTCAGTTAAGAAGGGGGATAAAACCTTTTATAGGTACATTAGGGAGCATAGAAAGGTTAAGGGAGGAATAGTGAAGATTAATAAAGGAGAGGGGAGATGGGCAGAGGGAGACAGTGAAAAGACAGAGATACTGAATGAATACTTTTGCTCAGTATTCACAAAAGAAGATGAGGAGGAGTTACCTAAACCAGACAATAGAAGCACTCTGGGTTGGGGGGTTGATACCAGACAATTTACAGAAGAAAGAGTCCTGAAAGAACTCTTAAAACTCAAGGTGGACAAAGCAATGGGGCCTGACGGGATTCACCCCAGAATCCTAAAAGAACTAAGGGAGGACCTAGTGACACCACTGACCACACTTTTAACAAATCATGGGAGGATGGGGTGGTACCTGAGGACTGGAGGAGGGCAGATGTGATTCCCTTCACAAAGTGGGAGCAAGGCAGAAGCAGGAAACTACAGACCTCTAAGTTTAACCTCAGTGGTAGGAAAAATGATGGAATCACTTCTGAAAGAAAGAATTGTTGAGTACCTAGAGGCCAGTGGGGCACAGGACCCAAAGCAGCATGGATTTACAGCAGGAAGGTCATGTCAGAAGAATCTAATTGATTTCCTTGACTGGGTGACCAAAGTAATAGACCAGGGAGGGGCTGTGGATATTTCCTACCTAGACTTTAGCAAGGCATTTGACACAGTACCGCACAAAGATTAATAATTAAGTTAGCCAGCCTGGGAGTGGGTTCCAGGGTGGTAGCCTGAGTAGCAAACTGGCTGCACAGCAGGACACAGAAGGTAACAGTGAATGGAACACATTCCAAAGAATAGGGGTTACTAGTGGAGTACCTCAGGGCTCAGTACTGGGTTCAGTCCTCTTTAACATCTTTATAGGTGACATTGCAGAGGGTCTGGAGGAAAGGTATGCCTCTTTGCAGATGATACAAAGATCTGTAACAGAGTTGATACACAAGGGAGGTAGAAAGGATGAGAAGGGACTTGGCAAGGTTGGAGGAATGGTCAGACATATGGCAACTTAGATTCAATGCAAAGTGCTAAATAATGCACCTGGAAACAAAACCCAGGAGAAGAGTACACAATATCAGGAGGTACTAACACCAACAAAAATGGAAAGGGACTTGGGTATTCATATCAGATGACCTAAAGGTGGGTAAGCAATGTGAGAAGTCAGTAAGGAGAGCCAGAGGGATACTGGGATGCATAGGAAGGGGCATCACAAGTAGAAAAAGGAAGTGGTTATCCCTCTGTACAGACAGTTGGTGAGACCCCATCTGGAATACTGTGTGCAGTTTTGGAGACCCCATCTACGCAAGAACATAGGCAGGATGGAAGCAGTCCAGAGGAGGGCAACTAAAATGAAGCAGGGTCTGCATCAGAAACCATATGAAGCGAGACTGAGAGAGCTTAATATGAATACCCTTGATGAAAGGAGGGACAGGGGGGACATGATAGAAACTTTCAAATACCTCAAGGGTATCAACAAAGTCCAGGAGGGTAGCATCTTTCAGAAAAAGAGATGTGTAAGAACAAGGGGGCACAATTTAAAGATGGGAGGGGGATGGCTCAGTGGTAAAGTGAGGATTTGTTTTTCACAGGGAGAGTGGTGGATGCATGAAACTGCCTTCCTGGGGAGGTTATTGGGTCTAAAACAGTTGGGGAATTCAAACATGCATGGGACAGACATAAGGCAATTGTAGTGGGGGTTGCAGGAAGTAGGCTGTTGGTTAACTAGAATCTGCAGCTTATCCAATAGGAAGGCAAATGGGCAGACTGGGTGGGCCAAGTGGTCCTTATCTGCCATCAAAGTCTATGTTTCTATGTTTCTATGGCCTAATGCTAAATTATCCCCAAATGGTTCTCTGTCCTTGCTACAAACTGCTCTTAGACATTCTGGTTTATACAATATTACTGCTTTAATTGATCCCTCATATTGTAATTCTTTGTCTAAGGATTCTGCTCGAAAATTTTGTGCTGTACACAGCATGGCCTCTGCTGCCATGTACCTTTCTGTGTTACCACCTACTGACAAACAGCTTTTGGAATGTTCAAAGCATACCCCTGGTCACCGCAGTGGTCTCACAGCCACTTCTTTACCTGGTACACTGATTAGCAATTTACAATATATACGTATACCTGTTTTGTTTAATTTGACTTAGTGGAATATGAAAGAATTTGGTATGTGTCACAATACTAACACTTCAGCATTTTACAGTACGTTATTGCTTTATAGTTTTGCAGCATTTCAGATTCGTACTCAAGACTCTAATCCTGGGGTACATACCACCGAGCATAGAGGCAATTTCAGGAAAAGACTGAATTCTGATGATCAAAATCATAAATGTAATACACGTGAAGTTGACAGTTCTGATGTCACTGTTGCAACAGGCACTGTCACAGGTCTCTTTGGTACAGCTATGTCTATCTGGAAAAAGGCAGACATTGCTGCTATCAAATCTTATTCTGTCAAATTTCAGACTGGTTCGGTGAATAATATACTAACCCCATTATTGCATTGTGTGGATGGCCTTAGGAAGAAAGATATATTGTTTTCAGCATGCACGATATTGCTAAGGCATTTACAGATTCTAAAGATAAGATTAACGCACTCATTGCATAGAATAACAAAGACGCAGATAAACAATACATTGCCCATGAGAGTTTATGCTCAGCCTATGGCTCATAGATTATCACTACCATCAATAATCTCTTCCATGATCTAGAATCTGGAAGAATCCCTGATATCATACATGACAGACGTATTTCCAAATGGTATTGTCCATGATGTAAAACCCCTGACTGTATTGCTATGTGTATGCAACAATCTCTAACTATTCCTCCTTCTACAGCTAGGAATTTGAGTTTTGTGACCAGACACCCTAATACTGGTCCCTGTTTTACTTCTAAGAAATGTTCTATCAAAGATACACTGTTTGTTTCTTTTACAGTCTCTTTACCATGTTTTGATTCCACTACAGTTCGTTCGACAAGCTGGCTTCCGTACACTCCATTGGGCACCTTGATAATGACATCTACAGAGAATGCCTGGATTTGCCTTCTCTGCTGGTCTTCCATCCTTTCCTGGAAGCCTGGATCACTCCGCACACAGACTGCTGTGCAAGAAACAATATACAGTATCTACTTGTGTCAATGTGATGTATTTGATGTTATTAAACCTGTATGTGGTTATTCTCCTGACAGTATTGATTGGTCCTTTTCCATCATCATCAGCACGAATGACACTACCTTTGCGGACTCAACATTGGCTCCAGATAAACTTGACCAATCTTATGGAGAGGAAGTTCATCGCCTGTCAACACAGATTTCCAAGACAACCTACACCTGCCCTGTACAGTTGCAAAAATGAAGACTCCCCACTGTTAAAATGCAGTACAATTGTGACGGGGAGTGCTGTGTGGTGACAAACTATAAATCCTATACTTATGGAACTGAGACATGTGCTATTGATAACCCTAACTTTTGTTTTGTTCCCCACCAGAAGGCTGTTATTGGACATACCGTTATTACCCTGTCCCCCTTAAGGATGCGAACATCATTGATGGTAACCCGATTATCTGCTCACCCTCTCTGAATATTTACCATATTGTAATGTCACATAAATCCACTGTCACTTACATTAAAATCACTTTTAGAGAAAAAGACACCCACATCATCCACATCAGCAATTATATTACTAAGGCTAATGAAGCTATCCTTTCATTGATTAATGATGGTGATATGAATGATGCATTAACTAACACATGGTTAGAGATTACTTTTAAAGGTTTTGTTATTATACAAGCTTTTTGACATTTGTCTTGGTTTTATACTATGCTGCCTATAGCGCACACTACACCAACACTATGAGCAGCTGAAGTTCCTTTACAAAGCTCACATTGAGTTTGTAAATGACCCTGCTCTCTGACCTTCCTTATTTTTTTGCCTGTGTTGCCTTGGAGGCAACAAGGAGGAGAATGTTACACATGGTCCCTGCACCCTTATTGGTACCCCCAGAGGTACACCGTAGACAGCTAGTGCTTAGGCATATGTTATACTAACATATAGGGCTTAGGCATATACTGTACAAGAGTAGATGTCAGGATATGTATGCATACTATTGTTATACACTTTTCTTTCTAATATGTATATACATTTTCTATGTATTTCTTACTTATAAGATGTTAGGACATCAGTGTCCTTGTAATGATTATAATATATAAGTCAGCATTGCCACCTTTTGGTGATTTGTACTACTACACTGATTTGTGTAAGAACTGCAAGAACTGCTTAGGGCAACTGTGATTTATCCTTTTGTTAGTAATAAAGAAGTTTATTACTCTTATGCAACATGTCTGTGATTCCTTGCATTCCCAATATTACCAAGAACCTGAGACTGAGGTTTTGACCTCCTGACAGCTGCGTAGATATGTGAGCAGAGTACATACCTCAGGCATGCATAACCCGCCCTTTAGTGCATAGGGTCCATTATGAATACAATGCATTTACATGTATGTACTTTTATGTATTAATATTGTTATGTAATTGTTTGAAGTGACACTTGTAAGTATGGATACTTTGAAGATGAGGCCTCCCTTTAGTCCTAACAAACCACTACTACAGCTTCTAATAATGCTGCTACTGCAAAACACCATGATTGCATAAATCGTAGTGTGCCAGCATCAGATAAAGGTTATTGGGTCTGCAAAGATGTCCAAAAACCAAGTGCAGCTACAAGGAACTGTGAATAACCACTGCTAGAAAGCCACACTAGTAATTGCTTATGAGTGTCCATGCACTTGCACTGCAGCAGTAAAATGAATGGTTGGAGCAATCTTCTGGCAAAGACTGGAATAGCGAGCAGGTCACAGTACCAATGTAGCACTCATGATAAGTAAACATCACTAGCTGCCTAAAATTTATGAGATTCACAACCAGATGGCAAATAGCTGAATCCAATATACTATGGGCTTTGCGTTACCCTGTTTTGGGGCTCCCTGACTTAAGTTCACTGTCATTTTAATGTTTGCTGCAATTTAAACAAGCCTATTTTCAGGTAGCCCAATTACTGTGCCCACAGCTGGCGGTGTAATTTATCTGGCCTTTGGCTCTTGAGCATCAGTTTCTGATGATGCTTCATTTTCAACATGACTCTATTAATGGAATTTGGTTTCTGTGAACATCACCCTATGGGTGGGAGCCTCCAGTTACTGATATATTCCCATCTTTATCAGAAACTTACATTTGGTTCCACAATTTATACTTGCAAGCCCACTGTCTCGGGAGCTCAAACCAACAGATTTCTCCCTCAATTCATCATAATAGCTCTCCAAACAAATCCTCACCCTGGTTAGTTACCGTTTCATAGGCCTTGGCCATTCCATTGCTTTCACTACTCTCTCTGCTTTGATGCTGGCATCTACCAAGCACATTGTTTTGTCCCGGGTTTTCATGTGCTTGAGAATTAGCTTGTGCCTAAAATGCTACCAGCTTTGGAATACTTTATTTTTTTCTTATTTTTATTTGAACCTTCTGCTGCATAGACTAGTAAAGCAATTGAAGATATGGGCTTACTAGACTGGAATTGTGATTGTCATTGAAATGATACAGTACAAAGGAACTATGTCAATATACTCTCATCTGCAGTTCACATTAAAGTTATTGCACAGCTAGTTTGCAGCCCATTCTTTCTATGTGTCTGCAGTGAGCTACTAACCAGTTGTTTTCCCCCCTTCTGATGTAGAATATGTCTTTCAACTGTAAGTATATTCAGATAACTTATTCAGAACTCAGCAGAAGCGACTAACAACCAGATATCAGTTATGATGAGATTTCCCATCAGAGCCTTAATGGCTTAAATGTTAACTGGCTGTTAACTGATTGTACCATTATGTTAATGAGAAATATATTGTAATATAGTACTTTGGTGCATTTTGTTTTTAATCAGACAGGATCTGGCAGATATAATGTGAACATGTTTGAGCTGTTCACTGTAGTGCTGACAGATATATATATATATATATATATATATTAGAGGCAAAAACTCAGTTTAATGCCAGTTAGGGTTGTTCCACAGCGACAAAAGTGAGAAATTCGATGTTAGGGTTGAAACCCCCTTTGCATCCCTCCAGCCCACCCCCCAACTGGAATCAGGGTGCACGTTGAGGTCATCGGCCCTAACTCTCACCCCATCACATGTGGAAAGAAGCTGAGGAATAGGATAATGGGGTAAGAGTAAGGACTGATGACCCCAATGCGCACCCTGATTCCAGTTGGGGGTGGGCTGGAGGGGTGCAAAGGGGGTTTCAACCGTAACATCGAATTTCCTCACTTTTGTCACTGTGGAACAACCCTAACTGATGCATTTTTTTGCCTCTAATTTCCCTTCTTTTTGAGAATGATAATGAGAAATAGTAAATGTAATGCAGCGGCGGCAGGAGCACGGGGCCCTGTGGCCCCGCTCTCCCGCCACATGATGTCTTGTCACATAGTAACATTGTGCCCGCAAAAGCAAATTGTAATGCGCATGGTGACGCAAAGCGAAACAGAAAGAGAAACAGTACTGTAGACAGAAATGTTAAAAACAACGCAAAAGCAAATTCAATCTCAAATAAAAACGGAAAGGATAACGCACATGGTGGCGTAGACGTGAACGGTAAGTGAAACGAGTACGGAACCGCCAGCGGAAACGGTAATGGTAACAGTAATGTAAGCGCACAGGCTGGTTTTCCCAAAAAGCTGTATAGAGAAAGACAGTGAGTACAAAGAATGTATGCAAAATAATGACTCTCGGAACAGAAAATGAGGACTTGGAATAGTAAATTGCTTATATCTCAGGAACTGTACGACATAGAAAAAAAATTTAAAAGTCATATGAATTATCACTTTCCTGACTAGTTTTATACTTAGTCCCAGATAAGGGGCTAAGCATTTTTCCGATGAAAAGTCCGTATCTCGCACCGTTTCCGAGATACGGGCCCTGAAAGGCACGGCGAACGCCGTAATGTTATCCTAAGGGGAAAAAAACTGAAGTTTGGAGTGCCATAAATTTGCCTCCCTGTAATATTCCAAATTTCAGGCAAATCTGTCAGATGGTGTCAAAGTTATTAAGGTGCAAAATTTTGGGTTTAACATGTAAATGGCTCCTCAACCCTAACTATAGTGGCACTCCATGCCACTATAATATATATATATATATATATATATATATATATATACATATATATATTATGGTAGCACCGTAATGCTACCATAGTTAGGGTTGAGGAGCCATTTACATGTTAAACCTAAAATTTTGCACCTTAATAACTTTGCAACTGTTCAACGGATTTGCCTGAAATTTGAAATACATGATCAAGAACCATACATCTTGGGATATGTCAACTTTCATACTGTTCAGTTATACACCTGTGTAGTTATTAAGCGTGATCTGCTCTTGCGTTTATGCTTTTTTGGAATTCTTTGCTCATCCCTACAGGTCACACAGTTTGCACGACTGGTCTGAAAACTTCAGGGAATGTGCAGCCGGGGTCGCTGATGTGCCTTTAGAATATTTCATAAAAAAATATTAAATGGTCCGAAAGTTATTCAAAAAACAATTTCCCATTATAAGTCAATGGGAGAAGTTAACTAAAGTTTGACAGTGTCACAAATGCACTTTTTAGTGTTGCAAATGGCCCTAGTAGTGTTGCAAATCTGCCATTTTGTTTTCAGTTAGTGATCAGAAAAATGCTTAGTATTTACATTTGGGACCCTCTAGCAACACAATTATTTTTGTGTTTACCTAGGCGGACCCTGAGGATGCTAGGCATGTCTTTATTTTAAGGTTAAACACCCTAGAAATGTTTTTTAAATTTCTGGAAAAAGTAGTGTTGCAAAGTAGTGTCGCAAATGCTTGCGAAAGCTGTCGCAAATCACGTCACTACTTTTTCAGACTATGGCCAAAATGACAACAGTTCTTTGCCACCCTTCTGCAAATGAATGGTATCATCTTTTGGTCTGAAATTTGGGGGGAAGGCAGCCAACATCTCACAGATGTGCCTTTTGGTGGCAAATATTGCATGGATGCAAAGTTACGGTACTCTGAAGTTGACACTTTTTCCCATAGACTAACATTTCGGCGTCCGCTGCATGAGATGAATGCTTTGCCACCCTGCTGCAAAATAACGGTTTGGTCTTTTACACTGAAATTTGGAAATTTGGAGGGAAGAAAGCCAACATCCCACAGATGTGCCTTTTGGTGGCTTGGTAAAAAAAAACTACAGGGCGGCAAAGTTATGGCACTCCGAACTTCTCTTTTTTTTCCCATAGGATAACATTACGGAGTTTGCTGCACCTTTCAGGGCCCGTATCTCAGAGCGGTGCGAGATATGGACTTTTCATCAGAAAAATGCTTTGCACCCTGATGAGGCTAAGTACAAAACTAGCCAGGAAAGTCATAAATCATTTGACTTTTAAATTTTTTTTCTACGTCATACGGTTCCTGAGATATAAGCAATTTAGTATTCCAACTCCTCATTTTCTGATCCGAGACCCATTATTATGCATGCAGTCTTTGTACTCACTGTCTTTCTCTATTCAGCTTTTGGGGAAAACCAGCCTGTGCGCTTACATTACTGTTACCGTTACCACTTCCGCTTGCAGTTCCATACCATTTCACTTACTGTTCCTGTCTACGCCACCATGTGTGTTACCCTTTGCGTTTTCATTTTCACTTGTGTTTGCATTATTTTTACCATTTGTGTCTACAGTACTGTTTCTCTTTCTGTTTCACTTTGCGTCACCATGCGCATTACCATTTGTGTTTGCGGACTCCGTGTTACTATGTGACAAGACATCACATGGCAGGATCGTGGGGTCTGAAGGGCCCCACGTTCCTACTGCTGCAGTATTACATTCACTATTTCTTTTTATCATTCTCAAAAAGAAGGAAAATTAGAGGCCCCCTGGACCTCCCCAGCCCACCCCCAACCAGCATCGGGTGTACATTGGGGGTCGTCGGTCCTAACTCTCACCCCATTCTCCTATACCTCTGCTTCTTTATACATGTGATGGGGTGATAGTTAGGGCCGATGACTCCAATGTGCACCCTGATGCTGGTTGGGGGGTGGGCAGGGGGTCCAAGGGGGGCTTTCAACCCTAACATTGAATTTCCTCGCTTTTCTCACTGTGGAACAACCCTAACTGATGCATTAAATGGAGTTTTTTGCTTCTAATATATAGATATAGATATAGATATAGATATAGATATAGATATAGATATAGATATAGATATAGATATAGATATAGATATAGATATAGATATATAGATATACACACACACATACACACACACACACATACACACAGTGAAGTCACCCAGGATGAAATGCAGTGCTGCAGAATTCTGCAGTAGAGTTTCTATAGTAAACAATGGCATTTCAATGGGAGTTCATCCAGTTTGTCATGCAGTGAACCTGTGACACTGCATGAAACGGTTTGGGTAGAGATTAAACTGATAAAAGCAGGAAAATGTGATGTTAGTGTTTCAGACCCTAAAACCTCTGCCCAACCCCTGAGGCAAATGAGGGGTGAAATTTTCCTTGGCATTGTCAACCCAAATGGTCATCCATTGCAGTAACAAAAAAACTGAGTTAGTATGGCAACAGGCGTGTATATTACAGGAGTGTATAGAACGGGGTGAGCGTTAGGGTTGACGACACAAAGGAAGGCTGGACTTCTCATTTGCCTTATGGTGGAGCTGGGGTGCTAGCTTTGAAACCCTAACATCACATTTACATGCTTTTATTGGTTTAATATGTACCCTAACTGTGGCATTACTATAGGTTTTTGACAAAGAATGTCCTTACTTTTGAGATAGCATAATCACATCCTCATTTGCCTGTGGGAGTGCAGAGCCTTCTGGGCCCTTGCTTCCATCCCTCCATAGAGGCATACATGTATGCTTTTAAGATAGTATAATAGTATCATTATTTGCTTCAGGACAGTTTACCAATTTATATATGTGGTGGGTCGGTGGGTTGGATGGAGAATGGAGGGTAGTAGGAACAGCAAAGGGGCACTACAAGTGTTACACTGTGTAGGGCTTCTTTAGGTTGAAAACTATTCCGGGATGTACCTATCCAGTCAAAGACCTGAACATGCAGACTGGACTAGCACCGAGACCAAAAGAGGTCCAGCCACAATCACAGAGAATTCAATCCACTTCAGGAAGGAAGCAATAGCTCTGAAGACAGTCTTGAAAACAGCCAACAACTAATAAGTTAAGAAAAAGATGTATATAGGAAACAGTAGGCCCAGCTTTGGGTCATAATGGTAAAATAGAAACAAATGAGAGAGAAGGAAATTGAAAACTTCCAAAATCCTCTGAAAGTGTACTTCAGAAATAAGAAAGGAAACCAAACTAGTGATCTGTTGGGGTAGCAGGAAATGGGATATGGATGGGAAACCTAAACAAAAGTTTAGATTTCCTGGTGCACTGTGTTGGGTTACATGAGATATACACTGTACAATGTATATGTAGTTTGTGCACTACAGAGTAGATTTTGAGTTAAAATGAGGTACTGTCCTTCCTGTTAAACTATGGGATGTATGAACAGAGTGTTATGAGCGAGAAAAGAGTGATGTGCCTCATAATGTTGGAAGTACAGCAGTTGAGAGGTATTTTCATGCCACTTCCTGATGACCCTGATGTTGATCCCCAGTGAAGGCGGACTATGACTCTGAGACAGAATGGAATGATGCCCCATGTAATGATTTTTCTAACTTGGCTGTTCCTTAATCTGTCACAACTCTTGGTTATATCATTGGTTGCAGAGGTATCCCACCCCAAACATGTAGACAGGAATACTCACTGTATAAATTTGTGTGTATCGTTTGAAGTATTTGTCATATGCCATGAACTTTTTTCATAAAGGTTATCATTCTAATTTGAAATTATAAGTATGAATGGAGGGGGAATATGTTACTGCTGTCATAGTAATGGTCAATGGGTAGTGACTCTTACAGTTTAATTTAGACATCTACAGGAATATTAAGGGCAAGGAATTTAGTTTGTGACCTATTTTACATTTGGAAGGTCAGCAACTGGCAAGAGTGTACTAAACCAAAAGTTTCAGCTCCAGTCCTGCTCCGCCACCACCACCACTCCGAGACAGAAACTATGTGGATAGCTCTGGCTCAAAATTATTGTGATGGGATGGAGAGTCTTTTGCCACTGATATTCATCAGTTTCAGTGGCTCAGCAGGTAGCACACTAGTGTATGAGGCTAGGAGATCAGAAAGCTGTGGGTTCTATCCCCCACCAGGCACTTGGGTTAAATCCCAATCCTGACACTGTAGTGCAGGATGAGAGGGGTGCTGCACTCCTGAGGTGCTATCTTTTGGATGAGACATTAAACCGAGGTCCCATCTGCCTATTCTGGTGGTAGTTCAGGTGTATGTTAAAGATCCCATGGCACTTCTCAAAAAGAGTAGGGGAATATTTTGTTCAAAACTCAGAAAAAATGCAAGGATAAGTATATCATACAAAACCTAACGAAGAAATCAAACATAAGTAAGTATTACAACATATGATAGAAACATCCTAAGCAAATCAAAACTATAACTCCCTCCCCACCCCACTAAGGGGAGTAAAATATATTACAAATTCAAAATAAACACATAAAATTGTATTGCATCATACAAAGTCATAAAAGAAAAGGAAGGAAAACAAACAACAAATGTGTACTGCACACTGTAGTCAAGACCCTACACAATTCATATGTATAAGTATTCCTGTTTCATTCTACAAAATTTAGATGGGGAATTAGTCAGACAGTAAAGGGTAAACAATGTGAGGTTTACACCATACGAAGGCATAAATAGAGAATGTGCAAAACAATTATAATAAGAAAACAGTAATATATCCCACATGTAATTGTATACAAAAATGAAGATGTAGGAAACAAGCTTCCCCCTAACAAAGTGGGGAAGAATTATTCAAACTTCATACAAACATAAAATGTGAACATAGGAAACAAAAATTATTAGTGAGCACTAAGCATGTAACACATACTTCCTCCATGAAACTAAAACATGTGACAAACAGCAATATACTGACAGACCTTCCTACATCAAAAGGGAGCTGTCCGAATCCCTGCAGCATGGCCAAATCCCTCTCCCCCAGGGTAGTAAAAATGCTTTAAGTCAAAGCCAAAGGGATCTGTTTAAAAAAAGAAAGAGAAAAAAATAAAACCGAATCAGCCGGTATCCAACCAGGTCATATGCCTCCACCATAGTTTATAAAGGTCTGGTGAGACAGACCTCTGTTCCAAAGCTTGCCATCTATCAATATCCTGCCTTATGTGGTACACAGCCTGTTCACTTGATTTAAGCTGTTTCCTGAGAGTCAGTCCACAATGTGCCTGCCAAATTTTAAATTTTATGTAACCCATTAGAAGTAGCATGGTACAGCCCAGGACCCCGGAAATAGTCCACTAACCCAGACTTCTGCATTCAAATTTCTGAATGGATTTCCAGGCCATACCTTATGAAAGAAATCCCAAAATGAAATAGCAAAGGGCAATCACAGAATAGATGCTGCAAGGATTCAATCAAGTGGGCCCCTAAGGCATTCTCTTTCTGTAAGATCCTTATATTTCATGTTCCCCTTAACTTCCAACTTATGCATAAAGCCATAAAAATCCTACAGATAAGGAGGGACCTCGTTTACTCATCAAAACTTGGGTAAGGGATAGCTGTACAGGAGTAGGCAGCCCCATAAAGCAGGGAGAGTCAATACCATAACCCAAGTGTACAGTTCTTTTGAGATCTGCTAGTCAACTGATGCCTAATGATCTGCCAAACTTTTAATTTGCTCACCGATCAATAAATAAGGAGGAAGCTTAGAGACCTGTGTTTGTTTCTTGAGGGCACTAGAGGGTTCCCAATTCTCCAAAACCAGGCCCAAATCATCCAAAATCCATGGAAACCAAGATTTCAGCACATTAAGTAGGATGGGTACAAAATTACCATAGAAAAGATAACAAAGAAAACCCACATGGTTAATCAAACCAATCCCCCAATCTTTAGGGAGGTAGGTGATCCTCCTTTTTACAGGGTTTAATCTACTGCCCCAAAGGCACTGAAAAAAGATACTATAAACTGATGTTTTTAAAGATTTTGAGGGCTGAAAAATCGCTGCCACAAATAAAAAGAGAGACAAAAGATGCGTTTTGATCAAATATATCCTTTTAGACCTCGACATGCTCCATTTATTCTATTTAGTCACCTGTGTCCTCACTTCAATCAGTTGTTTTCCCAATTATAAAGTTATGGGAGTGGCCCACCAAAAAGAATATCCCAAATCCATTTATAACCTGTTTCCACTGGGATCCCCCAAATGACAACTGCATCTGATGCCTCATATCCTATAGGGAGGATACAACTTTTATTTTGATTTATTTCTGACCCTGTAATGCCCGAGAAATTCTACAGTTCTCTCTGGGCTGCCATGGCTGAAGCACAATCAGCCAACATCAGCCCTAAATCATCTGTATAGAAAATCGTTATTACTGGGGTATCATTACTGCCTACTGAAAGACCAATGATGTTGTCCATATGGTTTAATTTATAGAGTAGTGGGTCCAAAGTCAATAAATACAAAAGAGGGCTTAACCGGCAGCCCTGTTGTACCCCTAGTCCATCCCTCACATTTGGTCCAATCCAACCATTAACGGAGGGAATAATACTAATACCCATGTAACAGGCCTGCAACCAAGAGATCAATATTGTGGGAAAATAATAGCACTAGAGAGTTTCCCATAAATAATTATATTCCACCGGATCGAAAGCCTTTGACTGATCTAAGCTAACTAAATGTCCCAAAATCTCCAAATTTTGTCCTTTATTCATAATTTCTCATAGCAGTATTAGTGCATCCTGAAACTTTCATGAAGGGATGCCACTAAACTGCGTGGGGTGTATAATAAGGTCCAAAACCTGTGTAATATGGGCTCCCAAAACTTTCATTAAAATTTTGCCATCCGTGTTAAGGAGAGTAATGGGTCTCTAATTTCTTAAATCCCCATGATCTCCCACCTTAAACAGAAGAACCAATAGACCTTTAAGCATACTACTAGGTAATGTGCCATGTAATAGTGCTGTATTTTAGCAGACTACCATTTCCTCCCCCAGAACTTCCCAAATAATTTTATATAATTTATGTTGAAGTCCATCTGATCCTGGGGTCATGTTCGGTGATAGGGAGCAAATGATGTTTTTCAGTTCAAGTGCAGTGATAGGTCAGAAGAGCAGGTATTGCTCATCCACCGTAATCCATGGAAGATCACAGGTACATAGCCACTGACTCATCACCCTCCTGGTAAGTACTGTCCAGAGAAGGCATTGCTAAAGAAACTGTGCAATTCAGAGAACATGGCTGTATTACTTCTTACAGTGCCTCCAGCCACCATTGTCAAGTAGGTCATATTCCTTTCAGCCCTGAAATCGGAACAAGAGTCAAAGGACAGAGTGTGTTTTTTCTTACCAGTCACCCCATACCTCTGTCTTTTCTTCATCTTTTTATCACTTTAGCTGTAAAATGGCCAATTCTGCTTTAAGCAATTTGATATTTTGAACATTGTCCTGTCCATGTCTGTCCAGCGAATCCATCAGGATTTTCAATTGTTCTCAAAAAAATCTCTGTCTGTCTGTCCTGTTTCAGCTTCCCATTAATCCTACCTGTTTTTTGGAAGTAGAGCCGTATCTCACTTTTTGTATCCTCCCACCAAACATTCATATCCTCATATAAGAAAAAAAAAACAGATTTTCTGGCCTGCAAAATGTATCCAAACCTTCCAATATTGGGGCAATATCTTACAGTGATAACTTCAACTTCCATATTCCTGGGCCTCATGTCTGCTCTGGGTGACTCCCTACTGATAGCTCTAAGAGTCTGTGGTTAGACATGGCCAGGTCCGTTACCCATCCAGATTGTAACATAAGGGTAGCTGACACAAAAAAATAATCAATCTGGGACAATCTGGGCCCACAAAAATAGGTATTTGGGGCCTTTGGATACAAGGCGGAAACAACATCAATTAAACCCACGTCTGAAATCAAATCTCTAAGGCAATGAGTATCACAATATACTTTCTTAGAGGGCTAGCTAGAGATCATATCTGGGAGGGTGCAATTAAAATCTCCTTCTAACATATGTTTGTTAGTAAATAAAAAGGGTTTTAGTTCTGAAACAGTAAAACTTCTGTCATGTTTCAACTGGGGGGCATAAACATTCAGAAGATGAAGTATCATCCCTTCCCTTTTGATATCTAATAGAAGAGCTCTTCCCTCAAGCAGTTCTAACTGCTGAAACACCTGAACCTGGGAAAAAAAAACAAATCCCCACTCCCGAGCAAACAACCTTACCCTGGGACCAAAATGAATCTCCCCAGCTCCAGCAAGCTCTTGATCTGTTGGGATGTAAACATACATCCTGCAGAAAAAGGCAATCTAGATCAGTACAGGTAAAGTGTGCATAAGTACCCAAACATTTACCCTCAGACTCCATACTGTTTGCATTTAAGGAAGCAATTTTAAAATTATACAGCAAAACAGACATTCACAAAAACTAATGTTATTTCACTTTACTGGAAGCCCTGGTAACTCTTTCGCTTTTTTGCAACAACCATATTAGGGTCATCAGCTGTTTCAGAGTCCGACTGTGGACCCTTCTGCGAGGAGTGGACTGATATACTGTCCAAATCCCCATCTTTATCTCAGGAAGCATCCTGTAGAACAGTATATAAGTTGGGGTCCTCCAAAGGTTATGCCATAGGTTTTTTCAAATGTCTGGGTTTAGTACTCTTTTCCTGCTTGGGCCGTACCACCATAAACACCGACTCCTGTGGTGCCTGCATTAAATTACATCCTCAGACTGACTCTCCTGGTCCTGTGGTACTGCTCCAGGTAATGAGACAGGTCCTCTGGTACTGTGGAACTAGGCAGAGGTGTAGCAATTGCATGCTCAGAACTGCCACACGGCTTCTCAGAACAAGGGTAAATGACTGCGTAGTGGCCATTTTAATGTAGTAGTTCTGGATTCCAGAATCAGAGTCTTCTGTGTTTTTTGTCACCAAGGGGCAATTTGAGAAATTGTGGCCCAGCTTGTCACACAGGTTACACTTGGAGTCCGGGAAGCAATGGGCACTGGGATGGCCTGTTTCCCCACAATGAGTGCATTTCAGGACTTCACAGTGGGTGCTTATATGTTTGTTAGAGCCACATTTTTTTAAAACATATCCTGGGCTGACCCTGACAGAACAAAAAACCCTTGTCCCATCCTATGAAAAAACAGTTTGGGGGATGAGTGATATCATGTTGTTTGTTGTAACTTTATCTTACCCTTCCAACCCTTTTCCAAAAGCCTTCCACTTCGAGGATTGAGGTTGGGTTGCCGATATGGAACATCTTCTTTCCAAACAATATACTATATCTGTAATATTTACCTTCACTGCAAAAAAGGATCATTACAACTCAGAAAGGCTGTTTAGTCAAGGGATTACCAGGAAGTCTTCCTATAAAGGATTAGTTTTGAGGTTGGTGTACCTGCACCAGAAGCACTGTAATAAAGCAGGCATTCAAACACTAATGTCATATGTAGTCTCACCCTACTCATGAATAAGTGCATAGATATCCAAGGGGAGAACCCAGAGATTGTTTTGGAGAATTTTCCCCATGAAGAATCGATAGGGAGGATTGTCTCAGGGCCTACATATTTTAGCCAGATGACATTTTGACATTTTGCCAATTCCATCGGCTTGTGGAAGTGCCTAGCATGTGAGGTTTTCAGGGCTAGACTGATCAATACATGGATCGGGACCCCGTGTTTTTCGTTAAGTAAAACAACGGGGAGGGGGGGACAGAAGGGATGTCATTGTATCTCACTTGCTTTATGATCCTGCATTACGTATTTTATTTGAGGAGATCTGAACATTGTGATATTATTTTTGTCTGTTTGCTATATCACAGAAACATAACCCTACAAGATAGTGTGGGGGGGGCGTGATAGAGTGGTATGAAGAAATACTTATTTTATTCTCATTTATGGTTTGCATATTATTTTAAAGTGACAGAAAGGTGTTGTATTAAGTTTAGAACATATGAACTTGCAGGCAGAAGAGGACCTCTAGATCCATCTAGTCTGCACAGAATGCCTACCTCCCTCTTCTTAGACTATTTCCTCTTTTGTGCAGTGTTTATCCCATGCAAGTTTGAATTCCCTTACATTTTTTGAGTCTACTACCTCTTGCGATAGGCTATTCCATGGGTCAACCACCCTCTCAGAAAAAAGTACTTTCTGATGTTTCCCCTAAATTCAGTTCCTGCCAGTCGTAGATTGTGGCTCTTGTACAACTCTGTGATTTCATCTGAAACAGGTTTTCCTTCTGTGCTTTGTTAATTTCCTTCATATACTTAAACGTTTTGATCATGTCCCCCCTGTCTCTTCTATGTTCAAGTGAGTCAGCTGTAAGTCAGCTAGTCTGGTTTCATATGGCTGCTAGTGCAAACCCTGCACCATCTTTGTAGCCCTTCTCTTCACCTCCTCCAGTTTCTTGGGGTTAGGTACTAAATCCCGCACTCAATAATCCTGCTTTAAATAATACAGTCTGAGATTTCCCGTTTAAGTAAGCTGCCGATGTTCAATATGCCAGATTCAAAAAATACCACCAGCTGACATTGTGCAGTTTCCTCTCATTACCTTTCACTACCTCTCAAAAACAGCTAATGTACAGGTGTTAATGCGCAGATGCAGGATTGCAATCTGGGACACTTTGTAATCCAGGCTACATTTAGTAACCCTATTACTGTACTCTGCTTTCTCCCTGTTGATTTTTCAGTAATGGCCGAGGCAGCAGCCACTGTGTGCTGTGTTGTCCCATCACAGAAAGGACATGACAAACTCTGCATTGGTGGATATTTGTTAGTGATTGAAAAGGTCCGAGGCGAGTAGCACTATTGGTGTTGCCAGTACCACAAATTGAAATACTGCCACTGATGAGCTATTATGGTCCTGCAGGGTGGATAACATCTGTTGGTGAGTGAAGATGCTCATAACCACTCACCAGATGCTGCTGACATACCCATGGCAAAGGCAATGTCTGCACTCAAGTGGAGAGCAGTGTATACTCATGATAATCCTGCACACTTAGTGCAGGAAGCAATGTTGACTGTCCCTCCAGAGTTGTGTCAAAGCATGCCATGGAAACAGGCACTGCTGCAGGTTGTGAAGCGGACAAGAACAACAAATCGAACCACTAAACTGAGAACTATAGCTGAGCTTGATGTTCCTGAGGGGCTGACAGTTTTGAATGGGCAACCATGGTTGCTAAAGGACTCCGCAGCTGGGGATGAACGTCTTCTGCTTTTTACCACTAAGGTCAATGTTGATTGCTTAGTGCAAGTGAAGTTTTGGATTATGGAGGGAACATTCCATACTGTCTCATCAATTTTCAGGCAGTTATATTCCATTCATGCCCCTGTTGGCCCAGAAGAAACCTCCCGTATTGTCCCTCTGCTTTTTGTTTTAATGACATCTAAATCTCAAAACAGTTATCAGAGACTGTTTCAAGACATGCAAGACCTGGCAGATGAAGTAGTCCTAATTTTTGCACCAGGCTACATAATCACTGATTTTGAGCAGGCAGTGATAAATGCCTCTAAACAGTAGTTCCCTGACACAATAAATAAAGGGTGCTAGTTTCATTTAGGTCAGATAGTGTGGAGATGTATACAGGCCCTCGGCTTCATTTAGAATTTAGCCTGCTATTGTGACATCTTGTTGCGTTAGCCTTTTTGCCTCAGGAGGAAATAAAAGCTGCATATGGAGAACTTAAAAGCATAATGCCACCAAATGCAGAACAACTATCAGTGTGCTTCAAGGAGAATTATATCTTGGGCAGAGTAGGGAGGCAAATGCATAACATACCTTCAATCAGAAGCCCACCCATTTTCCCACCTGAGTTTTGGTCAGTTCATGACCAAATAGAGAGTGGGATTCCCAGAGCTCAAAACAAAGTGGAAGCCTGGCACCGAAGAATAGGTGCATTAGTAGCTCAGCACATGTAGGAACCTATCCCTTCATTGCACACCTGCAAAAGGAGGCATTACTGGCAGACACAACCTGTGAAAAAATATTATGAGGCATGCCAAGGGTCACTGGTAAAGAAGTGATACTGTAAAAGGGAAGAAAAGATTGCAAAGGTGATTCATGTTAAACAGCAGCACTGAACATTGGAATTTTTGAGGGGTATTGCATATAATCTTTACATTTAGGTAACATTTCAGTACTTTTCTGAGCAGTTCAGAATTTTAACATTTGAAATAAAGCTGGAACTTGTAATGGTTGTGCTAATTATGGATATAATGGACAATTGGACTAAACCTAATGGATTACAGGAAGCAGAAACTGAAAGGACATTTCGGGACTTCAGAATTGACTTTGCAATGGTGAGTACATACTCAATTAAATGCATTTCAGGATTATTATATTCAAGATTAGGCAATGTCTGTGTTTTATTATTTCTGGATTTTTTGGGGATTTTTTAATGCTGGATTATTAATGGAGGGATTTAGGATGGATCCCAGTCTGCTGCTACCCTTCTTTAGGTGCGGCCTCCAAAACTGGACACAATATTCCATGTGCGGCATGACCAGTGATCTGTACAGTGACATTATCACCTCTTTTTTTCTGCTAGTTATACCCTTCCAATGCATCCAAGGATACCATTTGTTTTCAGCACTGTCTCTTTCACATTGCTTGCTTGTCCTAAGTTCATCTGTAATGATTTCGCCAAGATCCCTCATCACCTGTGTTACTTTAAGCTGGTGTCCTAACAGCATGTATTCCTTCCTGTGGTTTCTTTACCCAGATGCATGACCTTGCATTTTTTGGCACTGAACTTTAATTGCCAATTTTTGGACCATCCTTCCAGCTTATTTAGATCATTTTCCATCTTCAAGCCTCCCTATTGGTTGTCCAACCAGTTGCAAAGTTTTGTATCATCTTCAAACAGGCATACTTTCCTCTCCAGCTCATCAGTGATGTCACTGATGAAAATGTTGAAGAGGATAGGGCCTAATACTGACCCCTGTGGCACTCCACTGGTCACCTTGTCCTCCCCTGACTGAGCTCCATTAACTAATACCCTCAGTGTCCTATCCTTCAGCCAGTTTGCAATCCAGTTGACTGTCTTCTGACTAAGTCCTGTATTCTCTAACTTATTCATAAGACTTTTATGGAGTATGGTGCCGAAGGCTTTGCTAAAGTATAGGTACACCACGTCCACCACCCCTCCCTGTTCTACTGTTCTGGTCACCCAGTTGAAGAATTCTATCATGTCGCTAGGCATGAATTTCCTGCCCTAAATCTGTCTTGCTTGGGGTCAAGCTTTCCACATTCTTTTAGATGATCCACTATTCTATCTTTCAGCAGGGTTTCCATAAGGTTGCCTACCACTGAGGTCAGACTGACTGGGCAGTAGTTCCCAAGCTCTTCCCTCCTTCCACTTTTATGTAAGGGTACCACCACAGCATTTTTCCAGTCTAGTGGTATTGTGCCACTTTCCAGTGACTTATTAAAAAGGTCAGTGAGCAGTGTTGCAGATTCTTCCCATAATTCCTTTAGAATCATAGGGTGAATTCCATCGAGTCCCATTGCTTTGTCTACTTTTTGTTTGCTAAGCACTTCTAGGACTCTTCCTCTTGAGAAGCATAAGTCATCTGCTGTTCTACTGTTGCACCCTGCCTTTCCCATAGTAAGGCTGTTGCCTTGGTCTTCAATGGTGAAGACTGAGCAGAAGAATTTGTTTAGCACTTCTGCCTTGTCTCCATCCTTTTCAGTTATCTGTCTTTCAGTTGATTTTAGCTTGAGTATCCCACCCTTACTCTTTTTCTTTCTTTTATGTACCTAAAAGATGTTTTGACCCTTTTTGTTACTCCCTGTACTATTTTCTCCACGGTATGGGCTTTGGCTACCCTCACTGCCTTTCCTGCTTCTCTCAGCTTTAATATGTATTGCTACCTGTCTGCTTCTTCCTTTGTCTGCTTATACTGCTTGAAGACCTTTTCTTTTTTGGTATTTTACTATTGCTGCTGTTTCTTTGGAGAAACACAGCAGCTTTTTTCTTCTTTTTGACTTGCTGATGTGCTTTGTGCACTGTTCAGTAACTTGAAGTAAAGCTGTCTTCACGGCTTCCCAGCTTCTCTCCACATCCTATGAGTTGTTGATTTCCAGCAAGTTTCTTAACTGGGTTCTCATGGTGTTGAAGACTGCCTTGTGGAAATCAAGTAGTTTGATCTTTGTGTGACTTGATTCCACTACCCTTTCCACTGTTAACCAGACTGATCTGTGATTGCTGGTTCCCAGATTTACCCCTATGGTTATGTTTGAGATTCTGGTGCTGTTTGTTAGCACCAGGTCCAGGTTAGTCTGTTCTCTGTTGGGGGACTGCATCAGCTGATTAAGTTCTGCCCCCTTCAGGGCAAGTAGGAACTCTTTGCTGCATTCAGATGATGCTGTGAATGAGGACCAATCTACATCAGGTAGATTGAAATCCCCCACTAATAACATATCTCCTTGTTGGCCATTAAGAATTTTGATTTTTGAAGTATAATAAAAAATCCCCCTACTCTTGCTGTGGGGGGTGCTGTTGGCTTCCTGTGGGAGAGATTAAGATTTCCACAATGGTGGACAATGCTGAGACCGATGGTAGCTCTCATGACATGGGTGAAATTGCTCTGGTTTCAACCACTGCTTTATCATGGGACAAACTTATGAATTTTCTAAAGGTTTCTGATGCTGTACTTATCGTCATGAAGCAGAAGCAGTGAAATTATTTACAAGTGAAAGAGAGCAACTTTTGGCTCTAGTAGAAGCAGATGAACTTAAATTCTTACAGGAAAAAACTAATCTTGAGGAAGCAAAGAAATAGAAAATACTCTTTGTAGCCCACTATTATTATTCTGGCAACAAATTCTTCAGGGAAATGCTGATTTAGACTCTGACTCACATAACATGGGTTCTTACAACACAACACAATGAATATGCACCTTTTGGCTATGCCAGAGGCACCTTGCTCTTCCAAGGTTCCTTTAGGCAAAGCATGCTGGATACAGATAACTACCGGGAGTTGGATTCCAGACCCAGAGATTCCTTGCCAGGTTCTTGTCCAAACAGCTCAACTACTGCTGATGCCACTGACAGTTTGATTGAGCTGATGCAACATCAAAAGCCATCACCGCCAGCTGCTGCAGCTGCACACAGCTGCAGGAGGGAGAACACAAAGCTGACTTCTAAAGGTACTTCTGCTTCTGTTATACCTTTCAATGACTCTGTCGTGCCTTTGGTGAATTTTCCCACTGACCTGACTGTGCAGGCTGCACAGTCTGTTTCTCCTGCCAGTACTGCTACAGATCTTCCGGTTGCCATGGATATGGACCAGGCTGAATGGCTGGTTTTGCCAGAGCCCTCTTCTTCTTCTACTTTTACTGATCACTCCCACGATACACCACCTTCTGCACTTTCTGCCAGGTAAAGTCTGCTAGTATGCAAGCCTCTTCCACCATCTGTTTGAACCATGGTCACCTTCTCTATAAAGGTGGCATGGAGTCACTTCCTGACAGAATATAATGAGGTAAAACCCTTATTAAACAATCTTTACAATTCTCGCCTTCAGAGGTTTATGCTTTCATTCATGCCTTGGGAGACAGCTGTTTTGATATTTGTTTTGGGCTACTACTTTTTGATTTTTCTGGAATTTGTACCACTCCCTGAAGTACTGTTCCCTCAGGACACCCTTAACTGCTATCCCCCTTACCAAATCTTCATTAAATTTGTGACAGCACTGTTCTGTGTTGAAGGGGTGAATGTGGCTGACATTACTTATTGGTTAGAACAATGTTGTGATGTTCAACATACCCCAACCCCATTGTGAATAGTGAAAACCTTTGGACAGGTTGTTGGAAATTCTGTCAAATTCTAAGTCAAACAGCGTCACTCTGATTCTGGCATCCAACATTTTTCAAGCTATTTCTTTCTTGGCAAGGACAATTGAATACTTGTTTACCCTGGTCAGCATAAATCCTGCTATAAATGTGGTGCTCTTCATCAGCTCAGCAGTGTCTGTGACAAAATTAAATGCACTCTCTGTAGTGCTCTTGGCCATTCTGGTCTGCACTGCATCTTCACTCCCACATTCAACTTGTGCTAAGAGGAAGATCTTACCTTTACTCCAGTCCCTGGATGGCCCATAATAAATATGAATTTTTGAAAAGTAGTTCTACATTCATGATGTTACCAAACTGAACTCTTCCACTTCCTCCATACAGTATACCCATATGACTCTTTCCACAAGCACTCATGGAGACAATGAGTTTGCCTTTAGACAGCTTACCTCACCAGGACCAGCTCACCCCAATGCCACATGAGACACCTACTGAGCTTTCTGCACAGTCAGTGGAATGATCTAACATTGCCCCAGATTTTCTGACTTCAGCTTCTTTTCCAGGCTGCTCTACAACTCATCAGAATGGCACTCTGGTAATGCCTCTTCCACCCTCTTCACTGCCTGGACAGTTTCAGCCAGTGGGTAAATGCAAACGGAAGAAAAAGAATCCAAAGGCACTCTCCCTGAACCATTGTCTTTAGAAAGCAAATTTTCCACTTCATAGTAATGGGATGATGTTGAGAAAGAAGGGGATTCAGATGTGTTGTCGTAAGCCTCTTCTTTGACCTTATCCCGACAAGAAATATTTTCTGACATCAGTGACCCTGGCCCTTCCAGTTCTCAGCCTATGAAGAAGAAATGGGAAAACAGATCCATCACCAGAGCCTCTTTGTTAAAATAATTTTCCTCTAGTATGGCTGATTTTTCCCATTTTGCCTTTGCTTCTTTAAATGTCAATGGTATTACAACTGAAAAAAGAACAAAATAGGGAACATGATCTAGCACTAAGGCATCTACAGTACAAATAACTACATCACATACTCTTATGAATGCATCTACTATTCTGGCTTTAGCCCCTAAACTGTGACTGGTATTTAAGCTGCAGAGAAGCAGCTTGCTACTTTGTTATACTAAGACAGTGTAAACCTATATATGTATGTGTATATATATATATATTTGCAGGATATGACATATAGGTACAATATTAGCTGTATAATGATAGTTTTTACGTGCTTTAATTATTGGTTTTGTAGGCGTACTACAGATTAGTCTTTCAGCAGCAGCATACTGCCAAAGACAAATTATTCCATATGATTTTATAGGACGTATTGAGTTTTCAAGTACAAAACAATGACATTGTTCAATGGCAATTTTCCAGCATTGGAAGTTTACTATGAATTTCATCTAATTATTTTTGATGATTTTCCCTTTTTTTTTTTGGCTGTTACCAGTTCTCTCTCTCTCTCTCTCTCTCTCCCCCCCTCTGTCTCTCCTTCCCTCCCTCTCTCTCTCCGATGCAATTGGCTGTACTCAGCCTCCCACCACAGAGAAAATCAGAAACATATCTGAATGTTTTGTTCCTGTCTTCCATTTATTGTGAGTCATATTAGATTTCATAATAAAAAATTCCCCCACTCTTATGCTAAGTACCATGGAGTCTTTAAATTCCACCTGTACAGTCACCAGAGATGGGCAAAAGTGTTTTAAAGAGCAGCAGTGTTTCAGTAAAGCTGAGATGGTGCTGCTAAATGGGACAATTAACACCAGGCTCTTCCCAAAAGATCACAGTACAGCAGAACTCTATGAATGCTGTCATGTATAAATATGAGTCCAGTACTTGCAAAAATGGGTTTATCTACCAAACATAGAAATCCTCAGTATACTCACTATGCCAGTTATTCAGGAGGTGTGTACCCCTACACTTCAAAAGAAGACTTTGTCGGGGCAGGGACAAGATGTAATTAGTGTTCTTAAATGTTCCCTTGTTGATGATGTCACAATAGTGACAACCGAAGGTATGAAATGCCATGCCCATTTACAAAAGCATCATATATAAAAGACATTTTGAAATGTCAACACCAATATGTAAGCATACATTTCAATACAAGCATTGAAATACATTGTTGCAGCAGTAGTCCGACTTTTTTGCATATAAGAAAATCCACTAATGCTACATCAATAGATAAGTGTTGCATCAAGAAAGAAAAAACACTGCCCATTTTGCATCATGACCTGTGATCACCCTTCCAATCAGTTATACATTTTCCTGGGGATCCGCATTCTTTGACATCCAGTTCCATGGTGATAGTAAAGACAAGAGAAACAACAATAATGTTGTCAAGCAATAGATCAAGAAGAAAGGACAAATAATATGCACAATGGATATACATCTGACTAAAGCATATTGTAAATCCAAACACCTGTAGTACCATTTATGATTCCCCAAAACATCCTCAGGGGCAGGGTCAGGGCCATGGTGCAGCAGATAGGCAGGAGGGAGTCATTGTGTCTGGGGTGCTTTTAAAAGAAAATAGGTATTGGAATAATAAAGGTCAATAGTAAGTTGCCAATGTTACATTCTGGTAGCTGAGATGGCAAGTTTGCTATTCATTTACTAAAAATAGTTTTAAATTCAGTTTTTGTTAAGCCACTCAGGGCTCAGAATGTGCAATGGGAAAGTCTAAAAGCATTTCTTACTTAAGAAAAAATTCAATTTATTGTCTCCTTCTTTAGCTGCTTTAACAACCTCTAGATCCATGAATCTAAGGTGTCTAGGATCCAAATTGTGTTTTTCAAAAAAAGTGTCTCCCAATGGGGGCATACACCTGTTTATTAATAATGAATCTTTTATGTTCCTGGATCTGCTCTTTGAACATGCAAATTGTACTCCCCACATATATTAGCTATAACCAAACATTTTTTTTTTGCCAGTTCTTTTCATGAATGTGACCCTAGGCTTTTGACCTACAGAGGTGCCCACCCTGTCATCACTTAATAGTATTGGCCAATAATGCCAGATTAAGTTGCCAGTCTGTCCTGCCACATTATTGTACTTAATGTGACAGGACCCCATCCACCCTCTGTATTCTTTTTTTGTATCAAGACAAAGAGTTAGTGTTTGAGCTCTCATTCCTCAGAAGGATTTTGTAGAGGTTCTTTTTCTGTACCACTTTGTGATCACTTTTAATAGTAAGATTGAGGTCAGGAAAATTGATAGAAGTTGGATCAATGGTTGCAGTAAACCAAAGATTGGGGTAATTGATGTTAAGCCAGCTAACAAATTCCTTGGCCTGTTCAACTGTGCCCTCCACACACAGCACAATCATATATGGTGATACCACCACTTAGATTTTTCACAAACAGGTTTACCTCATTGTTATAAATCACTCTCCTCTCATAGGCCTAAGAATAGATTGGTGAAGGCTGGTGCTGCCACAAATCTGTAAGTAATGTGATTGGTCAAATTCAAATGCATTACAGTGCAATACTAAGTCTAGTGCTTAAAGAGCACCTTTCATGATGGTGCAAAATGTTACAGCTTATAGTCATTATGTGCAGTACTAGACCTGAAAGGCGTGTGTATTTATTATTTTTGGACAAGGTTTACTCTGCCTTCCATAATTTGGATTTGTTTTTGAGCCCTGCTACTTGCCTTTGCTGTTCAGCTGCAGGGCTGCTGGCTTCTGATGACATCACTATAGGGCAGAATAGTGACTTACTCTGTGCAGAATAGTGCAGTCACAGACCTTTTGCAATGGAAAACAACCAGTGCTCAATGTATATACTGTGTTCCCCTCCCAAGGCACCCTGTAAGCAATGCATTATGCCAAAATCAAGTGCATTGTCAGTGTGTGTTTTTTTTGTAAAATCGACTTACTTCTGCCTCTGTAACAAAGCAAGGGGATTGAGAGAAGATAGAGTTGATGTCAACACCTTTCCTCATCCTTTTGACCTCCATGCATAAATTACAACATTTTGTGAAAGACAGGACATGAAACTTACAAGAACAGGAGGCAGAGTTTCAACTGCTAGGAACATGCATCTTATAAAATAGAACAATATTCTGTTGAGAGATAGAGAGAGAGATTGAGATTTAAAGAGCACCTTTCCCAATCCTGTTAACTTTCATGCACAAATTACCCTCCTTGCATTTATTCAGGAATTGCATTTCATTACTGTCCTTGCAATTATTTTTGCATTCTGAGCTGCTGAAAACTGCAGGTGTACCACAGCTTCTCTAGCAAGCCTGGTGTTTCTGTGTTCCCAGGGCTGTACTGCTCACATTGCTATAAGGCAGAGGAGACTCACACACAAGTCCATTTTGCAAAAAAAAAACATACTGACAAGGCATTTAGATTTAGCATAATGCATTTCTAACAGGGTGTCGGGAAAGGGAAAACTCAGTATGTGCACTGAGTACTGGTAGTTTTCCTTGAAAAACTGCTGTGATTGCATTGTACTGCACTGCACAGTGTGAGTCCACTCCTCTACCCTGTAATGATGTCATCAGTACAGCCCCTGGATCCGTAGTAATACCAGGCTTGCTATAGCAGCTCTGGTACACCCTGCAGTTTTTAGGAGCTCAGAATGCAAAAACTAACTGCAGAGGACAGTAATGAAATACAATTCCAGAATCAATGCAAGAAGGGGTAATTCATGCATGAAAGTCAAAAGGACTGGGAAAGGTGCTCTTTAAGTAATAAATTCATCTGGAATAGTCTCTCTTGCCCAGTTTTATCCAGAAAGTATCTGGTGGCCTCAGTACCATTTTGGTGATGAATATAGAAGCATAGAAACATAGACTTTGATGGCAGATAAGGACCACTTGGCCCACCCAGTCTGCCCATTTCCCTACCTACCTACTGGATAAGCTGCAGATTCTAGTTAACCAACAGCCTGCTTCCTGCAACCCCCCACTATAATTGCTTTGTGTCTGTCCCATGCATGTTTGAATTCCCTCACTGTTTTAGACCCAACGACCTGCTCAGGAAGGCTGTTCCATGTATCCACCACTCTCTCCGTGAAAAAGAATTTCCTCGGATTACCCCTGAGCCGTCCCCCCTCTATCTTTAAACTGTGCCCCCTTGTTCTTACACATCTCTTTTTCTGAAAGATGCTACCCTCTTGGACTTTGTTGATTCCCTTGAGGTACTTGAACATTTCTATCATGTCCCCCTTGTCCCTCCTTTCATCAAGGGTATACATATTTACGCTCTCTCAGTCTCTCTTCATATGGTTTCTGATGTAGACCCTGCACCATTTTAGTTGCCCTCCTCTGGACTGCTTCCATCCTGTCTATGTCCTTGCATAGATGAGGTCTCCAAAACTGCACACAGTACTCCAGATGGGGTCTCACCAACTGTCTGTATAGAGGGATAACAACTTCCCTTTTTCTACTTGTGATGCCCCTTCCTGTGCATCCCAGTATCCCCCTGGCTCTCCCTACTGACTTTTCACATTGCTTACCCACCTTTAGGTCATCTGATATGACTACTCCCAGGTCCCTTTCCATTTTTGTTGTTGTTAGTACCTCCCCTGCTATTGTGTAGTCTTCTCCTGGGTTTTGGTTTCCCAGGTGCATTACTTTGCACTTCTTTGCATTGAATCTAAGTTGACATATGTCTGACCATTCCTCCAACCTTGCCAAGTCCCTTCTCATCTTTTCTACCCCCTCTTGTGTATCAACTCTGTTACAGATCTTTGTGTCATCTGCAAAGAGGCATACCTTTCCCTCCAGACCCTCTGCAATGTCACTTATAAAAATGTTAAAGAGGATTGGACCCAATACTGAGCCCTGAGGTACTCCACTAGTAACCCCCCTTTCTTCGGAATGTGTTCCATTCACTATTACCTTCTGTGTCCTGTTGTGCAGCCAGTTTGTTACTCAGGCTACCACCCTGGACCCACTCCAGGCTGGTTAACTGATTATTAATCTTTGTGTGGGACTGTGTAAATGCCTTACAAGTCTAGGTAGGCCATATCCACAGCCCTCCCTGGTCTATTACTTCTTTGTCACCCAGTCAAAGAAATCAATTAGATTAGTCTGACATGACCTTCCTGCTGTAAATCCATGTTGCTTTGGGTCCTGTGCCCTGCTGACCTCTAGGTACTCAACAATTCTTTCTTTCAAGTGATTCCATCATTTTCCCTACCACTGAGGTCAAACTACAGGTCTGTAGTTTCCTGGTTCTGCCTTTCTCCCACTTTTGTAAAGGGGAATCACATCTGCCCTCCTCCAGTCCTCAGGTACCACCCCATCCTGCCATGATTTGTTAAAAAGTGTGGTCAGTGGTGTCACTAGGTCCCTCCCCTCAGTTCTTTTAGGACTGGGTGAATCCCATCAGGCCCCATTGCTTTTTCCACCTTTGAGTTTTAGGAGTTCTTTCAGGACTCTTTCTTCTGTGAATGGACTGGTATCAACCCCCTATCAGAGTGCTTCTATTGTCTGGTTTAGGTAACTGCTCCTTATCTTCTTTTGTGAATACTGAGCAAAGTATTCATTCCGTATCTCTGCCTTTTCACTGTCTCCTCTGCCCACCTCCCTCTTCCTTTATTAATCTTCACTATCCTCCCTTAACCTTTCTATGCTCCCTAATGTACCTATAAGATTTTATCCCCTTTTGACCGAGTTGGCTAATTTTTCTCGGTTTGTGCCTTTGCTATTCTGACTGCCTTTCCTACTTCTTTTCTGCTTTAATTGATACAGTTCCTGTCGTGCTCCTCTGTGATTCCTTATACTTTTGAATGCAGCCTTTTTCCTTAACCTTCCTGCCACCTCTTTGAGAACCATAGTGGTTTTTACTCTGCTTTGTTTTCTTTATTTGTTTTACACAAAGACTTGTTGCCTCTATGATGGCAGCTTTGATTTTCTCCATTGTTCTTCCACCCTCCTATTTGGCCATTTGCTAGTGCATTCTTCAGGTGTTCACCCATTTTGCCAAAGTCAGCCCTTCTAAAGTCCAGTATCCTTGTTTTTGTATGGCTTATGTCCATGGTTGTGCTCATTGTGAAGCACACTGTGCAGTGGCCGCTTGTTCCCAGATGTCTACTGACTTCTAAATTTGTGATCCTCTCTCCATTTGAGAGTACCAGGTCTAGTATTGCTCCCTCCCGTGTGGGTTCCAGCACTAGCTGTCTAAGGTCTGCCCCCTGCAGGGCATCGAGAATGACCCTGCTCTTGGATGTGGCTGCAGTACATGTCCTCCAGTTAACATCTGGCATATTCAGGTCCCCATCAACAGTATCTCCTTTTTCAGCCATTTTGAGAATGTCCTCTATCATTTTCTTGTCCATTTCCTCCCCTTGAGACAGGGGTCAGTATACAACCCCTGTGCAGATTACGATGCCATTCCCCATCTCCAAGGTAACCCAGAGTGGCTCTTGTCCTCCCCCTTTATTTTTTAGTTCTATAGCTTTGATCCCTTCCCTTATGTATAGAGCTACTCCACCTCCTCTTTTACCTTCCCTGTCCCTTCTGTAGATTGTGTACCCTGGTATGTTGAAATCCCATTCATGGTTCTCAGTGTACCATGTTTCTGTGACTGCCACAATATCCAATTGTTCATCTTCCATCAAAGCTACTAGCTCAGAAAGCTTGTTTCCCAGACTACGGGCATTAGTAGTCATTGCACTCCATTTAATGTTGGCTTGATCCTTTTTTCCCCCATCCCTGCTCTTATTGCTCTTATCTATTTTACCATTTACCCCCGTCCTGCCCTGTGTTGAGCTCTGTACCTCAGTGTTTACCCTACTACCTGCCATGTTTTGTGGGGGGAGGCTTGACTTTTCCTACCTTTTATTAGTACCTTACCCCTTATCTAGTTTAAAAGCTTGCCAAGGAAGCATTTAAACCTGTCACCTAGGAGCTTGGTCCCCTTCGTGGACAAATGCAGACTGTCATACCAGTATAGACCTTTATCTCTCCAGGTGGACCCCAGTCCCCAATGAAGCCAAAGCCCTGTGCTCTGCACCAGTTTTGCAACCATTCATTAAACTGCATGGTGTGCAGTACCCTAGCCTCACTCCTGCCATGGACTGGTAGCACCTCTGAGAAGGTTACTGTGCTTGCTACCCATCAGTCCCTCCCCAACTCCACAAATTCATTCTGCACTGCACTGATCCCATGCCTAGCTAGGTCATTTGTCCCAAGGTGGACAATGATATCTAGTTTTCTCTCCTGTGATGCTGCTTCTACAATTGTGAGGATTTGCTTCTTGTCCCTCAAGCCATGGCACCAGGCAGGCAGCTTACTTCCTTCTCTCCCTTCCCAGTTCTACCCCCTAACAATTGAATCCCTATCAGTAGCTGTTTCCTTCCCTGTGGTGTCCTTGCCACCCTTTTGTGGGTCTCCCTTGTGGATGTCCTCAGCATTCTTCTGGGTCTCCACTGGGGTGCCATCATAGAAGGAACCTTGCTCTGCCAGAATGGCATCTGATTTGTGTAGAGGTACAACTGGGGGGCTTCGCCTCTGGTCCACCACCCGCACCCTCCCAGAACCCACTGTGGTCCTACTGCTCTTAATACTCCGAAACCTCTGACTCAGTGGTTGTGGCAGTGGTGCTTTTTGGGAGGGGGAGTCCTCCTTAGTCCTTGCTAGTTCAGCCTGGAGGTGGGCAACCTCCTCTCTCAGAGCTGACAGTTGCCTACAAATAGGACAGCAATGCAGTTTCCAGAATGTTTCCCGGAAAACTGCTGCCCCACAGCTAGTGCATATAGTGCCTCAACATCTATGCTAAACCAGATATAGTTCCTTTGCCAGATAAAATCATTTAGTTTTCTTAGGGTATCACCAGTACTTTTTAGATAAGAAGGTAGATGTACACTTTCATGAAGGAAATAGTCAATGAACTTACCCAAGTTACAAGTTAGAAAGGCCACCCTTGAAACAATCGATCTCTAGTGGATCTCTCAGATTGTTGTGACTCATTGGCAAAATATAATAAGTCAGAGTAAGTTGGTACTCACACCAAAAAAAAACACTTAAACACACTATCAGAAATAGTATCACTTTATAGCTCTTCCTGGAGCTGTGTTAACATTTCTTTTTTGAAAGCTGGTAATGGATTATGAGGGAGCTTTTTGCAATTATTTTAGTCAGACAGTAACCAAGACATAATGTTTCTGAAGAGCTGTTTAAAAATGACAATATAGCCCCCCACCATTATCTGACGGCTTTATTATTTAAGTTTTTCTTTGTGGATAAATTCTCTAGTGCCTACAGTTGTTTGGGGGAGGGGGGTTGTACATTTGTGCTTCCTGTTATTCTTCCTATTTTTCATCAATTTATTGACCTGACTGAAAACCACAGGTTCAAAGGTAAAAATGGTGTTATAATAAAAAACTGGGCAAATGTCTAATTTAATCTTGATCAGAGATTCTCTGATTTTTTAAACAGGTACGTACTCACTGCCAGAGTCAGCTGAACCATCATTGCTTTCATGAAATAATTCAAGCATAGTCTCAAAATTATGTGAGTCTATACTACTTTCTAATAAAGTCTCTTTTCAGTTGTGTGTCTCTACCCAACTCTCTTGCTGTTCAATTGTTGAAATTAAATAACCCAAGTTGTCACCTGCAGATTGTTCTGGAATGTTCATGTACCACATGGTGTCTTCTGTTAGTTGCCCACTTTTATTTCTCCCGAAGTGATACATTATTTTGATTTTCTTTAAAGAAATATGAAGGTCCACATATATTTAAAAAATGTTCACTCTAGGAATCAACATGATGGTTAGTCCTTTTTCAATGAGCACAGGTATAAGCAGCTTCTGTTTGGGGACAACACCCTCATTTTAATCAAGACACTTACAAGCAATAGAGGAACTAAGAATTGGGGATTCTGAATATCAGAGCAATGCACCTGGCCAGAGTTAAGAAGTCAGTATCAAATCTTCTTTAAGTTAGAAACACTCTTAATCTAGGAACTTTATTTGGGAACAAGTGACCATCAAACAGTGTGGTTCACATTAAACTCAGCTACAGGGTCAAGCCATACAAAAGTGAGGGTACTGGACTTTAGGAGGGCTGACTTTGGCAAGATGGGAGAGTGCCTCAGAAAAGCACTAGCAAACAGGCTAGAAGGAGGTGTGGAGCAACAATGGGGAATCATCAAAACTGCCATCACAGAGGCAACAAGCCTTTGTGTGAAGCAAATAAACAAATCAAAATGAAAGAAAAAGACACTATGGTTCTCAAAAGAGGTGGCTGTAAAAGTCAGGAAGAAAAAGATAGCATTCCGGAAGTATAAGAAAACACAGAAGAAGCAGGACAGAGAGCTGTACCAGTTAAGGCAGAAGGAAGCAGGGAGGGAAGTCAGAATAGCAAAGGCCCAAACTGAGGAAAAGATAGCCAACTCAGTTAAGGAGAGGGATAAAACCTTTTATAGGTACATCAGTGAGTGTAGAAAGACAAAGGGAGGGATAGTGAGGCTGAATAGAATGAACGGTGGGTGGGCAGAGTGGGACAGTGAAAAAGCAGGGTTACTGAATGAATATTTCTGCTCAATATTCACAAAAGAGGAAGGGGAAGTGCCTAATCCAATTAGCAGAAGCACTCTTGATAGGGGGGTCAGTCCCAGTCCTTTCACAGAAGAAAGGGTTCTGCAAGAACCCTAAAACTGAAGGTGGACAAAGCAATGGGTCCTGATGGAATTCACCCCAGAATTCTAAAAGAATTTAGGGAGGAACCAGTGAAACCACTGGCTACTTTTTTATAATAAATCATGGAGGATGGTGTGTACCCGAGGACTGGAGGAAGGCGGATGTGATTCCCTTCACAAAAGTGGGACCAAGACAGGGCAGGAAACTACAGACCTGTCAGTCTGACCTCTGTAGGGAAAGGATGGAGTCACTTGAAGGAAAGAATAGTTGAGTGCCTAGAGGCCAGTGGGGCACAGGACCCAAGGCAGCATGGGTTCACAGTGGGAAGGTCATGTCAGACGAATCTAATAGATTTCTTTGACTGGGTGACCAAAGTAGTAAACCAGAGAGGGGCTGTGGACATGGCCTACCGAGACTTTAGCAAGGCATTTGACACAGTCCCACACAAAAGATTAATAGTCAAATTAACCAGCCTGGGAGTGGGTCCCAGGGTGGTAGCCTGGGTAAAACATTGGCTGGACAACAGGACACAGAAGGTAATTGAAAATGGAGTCTACTCTGAAGAAAGAGGGGTTACTAGTGGGGTACCACACGGTTCAGTATTGGGTCCAGTCCTTTTAATGTCTTCATAGTGACATTGCAGAGGGACTGGAAGGAAAAGTATGCCTTTTGCAGATGACACAAGAACTGCAACAGAATTGATACACAGGAGGTGTGGAAAGGATGAGAGGGACTTAGCAAGGTTGGAGAATGGTCAGAAGTATGGCAGCTAGGATTCAATGCAAAGACGATGCAAAATAATGCACCTTGGAAACAAGAACACAGGGAAGAATACACAATGAGGGGAGGTAGTAACAACAACAAGGAAAGGACCTGAGGGTAATCATATCAGATGACCTTAAGGTTAGCAAACAATGTGAGAAGGCAGTAGGGAGGGCTGGGGTATACTGGGATGTATAGAGAGGCATCATCAGCAGAAAACAGGAAGTTGTTATCCCCTGTACAGACAGTTGGTGAGACCCCATCTGAAGTACTGCATCCAGTTCTGGAGACCCCATCTCCGCAAGGACATAGACAGGATAGAGGCAGTCAGGAGGGCAACTAAAATGGTGCAGGGTCTGCAAGAGAAGCCGTATGAGGAGAGACTAAAGGAGCTTAATATGTATACCCTTGAGAAAGGAAGGGAGAGGGGACATGATAGAAACTTTTAAGTACCTCAGTGGAATCAACAAAGTCCAAGAGGGTAGCATCTTTCAGAAAAAGAGACATGCAAGAACAAAGGGACACAATTTAAAGATAGAAGGAGGCGGTTCAGGGGCAATGTGAGGAAGTATTATTTCACAGAGAGGGTAGTGGATGCATGGAACAGCCTTCCTGAGGAGGTTGTGGGTCTAAAACTGTGGGAGAATTCAAGAATGCATAGGACAGACATAAGGCAATTCTTGTGGGGGTAGGAAGAAATAGGCTGTTGGTTAACTAGGATCTGTGGCCTATCTTGTAGGTAGGGAAATGGCAGGACTAGATGGGCCAAGCTGTCCCTGATCTGCCATCAAAATCTATGTTTCTATGTTATTTACAAGGTAACTACACTGGAAATGCATAATGAATAAAATAAGGATTCAAGAGATTTCAAGGTCATATACCTTCTTCTGGCATAGATATCTTTAATTACAAGAAAGCCTGGCAGAAACTGGCACAAGACTCTCATTAGGATTCATGAATCTCTTTATAAAGAGAATCATGAGAATTTATTTTTTCTCTTCCATCCTGGCCAGCCCTCCTTCTTGCCAGTCTTCCCAGCCCTATCACCCCAGCTTTTCCCAGGACTTACCTCCTTATGTCCCCATGGCTTGTCCTCCATATCAAGGGTGGGAGTCCTCGACCTGCCACATGGGATCCAGATGTGGGATGCATAAGAGTCACTAGATGAGTGGCCTGTGGAGGCTGGCAGTCATAGTGTGTGACCAGGGTTTTCCTGCTTTGTCCCCAGGGAGACATGATGTGCTGATGTCAAGGTGCATGTGGTGACATCTGCCATGTCTCCCCATCTCTGTAGCTCAGACTGGGTCTTCCCTGGCCTCCACCACGGATCAGTTAACTTTGAGCTCTTGCCCACCTGCCCCCAGAGGAGAGAGCAGTTCTAGGGATGCTCAATCCTCCTCCCCTTGCTAGCCCTCAATGTCTCTGGCTTGCTTCTGAACCTGGTTGTTCCTCATGAGTGATAGTACTACTGCTGCACAGGCGGGCCAGCAATAGTGAGAAGATTGAAAACCTAACCTCTGAGATAAAAAAGTGAAGGAGGAAGTGGGCAGGTTTGTAAATTATACTGATTTTGAGAGACCTGAAAAGGCCCTACAGGCTAAAATGTTTAAACATGAGAAGGAACAAATTACATGAAAGCAGAAGAAGTTCATCAGAGATCAATCTGACTATGATAACGATCAAGTGTTTGAATGGAGTGCACTGAGAAGCAGTCAAGATCACTGCACTATGGCCACTCTAAAAATAAAGGCAGATTTAATAAACAAAACAAGAAACTGACCTAAAGTTTTTATTGTAGACTCTAATAGCAATTCTAGCCCTGAAACTGAAGACCATAGTTCAACAAAGGGTTTTTTTTTTTTAAGAACAGGAAACAGGCCAACCAAAAGAAGACAAAAAAGTAAATGAAAGACCAAACATGGAAAGAGAGAAGGACACAAACACAGAGGAAATAAAGAGATTTCTGAAAGGGAAAGAAAAACAAGACCTTAAAACAGTAAACCCATCCCAGGAAAATTTGTCAAAAAAAAGTAGAGTCAGTGTTGTTAAAAGGATTAAACTTCATGCCTGATCCAAGAGTGAATATTTTTCAAAGAAATTCAGATCTTTGTAGATTTTTAAGGGAAATCAAATTAAGGTATCACTTTGGGAGAAACTGAAGTGGACAACTAGAGGAACACACCTTGGAGTACATGAACATTCTGGAAAAATCTTAAAGTGAAGACTTAGATTATTCAATTTCAGCTTTTGAACAGCAAGAGACCATTGCAAGAGACACAACTGGGACTTACACTATATGTGAAACTAATCTGGACTCACACAATTTTGAGGTTATGCTTGAGCTTTTTCATGAAAGCAGTGATGATCCAGATGACTCTAGCAGTGAGAACGCAGAGATGTTCAAAAAGATCAGAACTATTCAAAGTAAAATCAGACTGTTGCATGACTGTTAATAATAACACCATGTATACCTTTGAACAGGAGCTTTTGAATAAGGTCAATGACTTGATGAAAAATTACCAGGTGACAGCACAATCTTCCACCCCTAGAACTGCAATCACTGGAGAATTTATCTAGAATGAAAACCTTAATAACAAAAGCCATCAGATTGAGGTGGTGGTGGTAACATTACCATTCATGAAAAACAGCACTGCAAAAACATTGTGTTGGGGTTACTTTCTGTCCAAAATAATTATATAAAGCTCCCATGCAATCTATTCTCAGATTTGGAAAAGAAATGCTAGCACTGTTACATGAAGGGGAAGAAAGGGGTGCTATTTCTGATAGCAAGTTAACATTTGTTTGGTGTGAGTACCCTGTTATTATAATTAATTACATTTTGCCAAAGGTTCACAAAATCTGAGGACCCCGCATGAGAGACTGATTGTCTTGGGGTGGGCCCCCTTACTAGTAATTTGGGTAAGTTCATTGACTGTTTCTTGCAGAACAGTTTACAATGTCTACCTTCTTATCTTAAAGATACTGGTGATACCATAAGAAGACAAAATGATTTTGGTCTAGGAAAGAAACTATATCTGGCTTAGTGAAGACATTGAGGCACAATATACTGTACCTCATTCATCACCAAGATGGTATGAAATCCACAATGCACTTTATGGAAAACATCTGAGTAAGAGAAGCTATTCCAGTTGAATTTATTATGAAAGTACTGGACTTTGTATTATACCATAATACATTTGAATTCAACCAATTACTTTACCTATAGATTTGCGGCATGGCCATGGGTGCCTCCATGGCTCCAGCCTACACCAACTTATCCCTCAGCCTATGGAAGGACACAGTGATTTAAAACAATGAGGTAAACCCATTTGGGAAAAATCTTAAATGCTGCCATCATTACATAGACAATTGTGTCTGTGTGTGGGAGGGCACAGTTGAAGAGATACAGGAATGTGTTAATTGGTTTAACATCAATTAATGAGGTGAAAAATGGACTTCTGGTTCTGCCCCCGAAGTTAATGGCTGCATAAGCGAATCACTCCATCTGCCCTCTCAGCATTTCCACCTCTTCTGGTGGATTCTACACTAAAACAAAAATGAATCCAAAAATGAAGAGGGGAAATAAGGGGAATGAGTCAGGACTAACCAACCAGGTTAGGGAATACTCTTGACCTTGTGCTGGCAAATGGGAACTTTGTGAGAGAGAACTTACAGTGGAGGAACCGCTGTCAGGAGTGACCACCACTCAGTATGGCTCACATTGGATATGGGCAAGGAAGGTGGAATCTGGCACAGAGTGCTGGACTTCAGGAGGGCCGACTTTGGGAGGATGGGGGAAGTGGTAAAAGGGTACCTGGCCAGAATTCAATCTAGTATGGACACTAACCAGAGGTGAGAGCTCATAAAGCTGGGGATAGTGGAGGCGACCAAAACCTGATGCAAAGCCCAGAGCAAGAAGGCTAGGGCTAAGAAACCAAGCTGGTTGAGCAAGGAGGTCATGGAAAAGGTAAGGAAGAAAAGAGCTGCCTTTAAAGTACAAGAAAACAGGGAGGGGAGGACAGGGAGGAGTACTTGAGAAGAATCGAAGGAGGTGACAAGGGCAGTAAGGGGCCAAAGCGTCTACAGAACTCAGGCTGGCACAAGGCATTAGAGGGGAGAAGGACTTCTTTAAGTACATCAGGAGAAAGGAACTGTAAGGACCACATAGTAAGGATTAGGAATGAGGGGGTTGGGTGGAAGCAGGATGCGATAAGGCAGAAACACTAAATGAGTACTTCTGCTCAGTATTTACTAAAGAGAAGAGGGTGGTGACACCCAAGGTGGGAGAAATGGCAGAAACGGGGGAGGGGTGACAGATGGGGAAATCATGGAGGGCAGAGTTCGAGAGGGTTTGAAGGCACTGAGGGTGGACAAGGCGCCAGGCCCAGATGGCATCCACCCCAGGGTACTGAAGGAGCTGTCAGAGGTCCTTGCAGGACCTTTGGCGACCTATTTAATGCCTCACTACATTCAGGGTGTGCTTCAGGACTGGAGGATGGCCCATGTGGTGCCCCTCCACAAGAGTGGCCCCAAGGATGAATTGGGAAACTACAGACCAGTGAACCTCATCCATCATGGGTAAGCTAATGAGACTATCCTGAAGGAGAGGCTGGTGGCCTCCCTAGAGGCCAAAGGACTACAGGACAGCAGACAGCATGGCTTCATACATGGCAGATCCTGCCAAACCAGCCTGGTGGAGTTCTATGACTAAGTAACTAGGGCAACTGGACAGGGCCATGCAGTGGATGTCCTGTATCTGGACCTCAGTAAGGCATTCGCACTCTGTGCCATGTGGAAGGCTGGGAAGGAAGTTAGTAGGCACAGGAGCGGGTGCAAAGCTGGTGAGATGGGTAGGAAACTGGCTTCAGGAAGGCAACAGAGGGTGGTGGTAGGTGGGGGCTCTCACACTCAAGGGCAGTGACGAGTGGTGTTCCACAGGGCTCGGTGTTGGGACCAGTGTTGTTTGGGATATTCACTGCAGACATATCATGGGACATAAAGAGCAAGATCAATCTGTTTGCTTATGATACCAAGATAGGCGCGGTGGTGGATGACCTAGGGGATGGCAGGGTTGCAGGATGATCTGGCAAAGCTTGAAACCTGGTCAGACACCTGGCAACTGGGGTTTAATGCCAAAAGTGCAAGGTGCTGTATTTTGGGATGAAGAACCCAAGGAGGAGTTACCAGCTGGGGGAGTGCAGCTAGCCCAGACAGAGGAGGAGAAGGATCTGGGTGTGCTCATTACACGGTCAATGAACAACTCGGCACAATGTAGGAAGGCAGCTGCAAAGGCCAACAAAATGCTGGGTTGTATTGCAAGTGGTATATCCTCGAGGAGGGAGGAGGTGATTCTGCCACTGTATAGGTCATTAGTTAGACCACACCTGGAGTACTGCGTGCAGAATAAGGGGTGCTAGCTGCACATTCGAGCAGACGTGATAGACCTCTAGGCCTTTATCTGCTGGCAAATTTCGTATGTTCGTATGTTCGTAAAAGAATGCAGAACTTGCACCAGAGGAAGACAGATTGGAATCAGAGGCCTCCCATGCAGAAGCAGCGCTTCCATCAACCATGACACCTGGCACCAGATCTACTAATATGAGCTACCGCACCCCCAAAGAGAAGAGCAAAAAAGTTAAGTTACATACTATCTATAAAGAGCTCTGTGCTTTTAGTGCTGTTATTAAGCAGCTGCACAGTGAGATGTGGAGAGATATTGTTCAGTTGGAGCAGTGGGCCAATAATAGGAGACACAACTTACAGCTAATGAAAATGATGTGGACGACCTAGAAGGCCTGGTCCAATGACTCCAAAGCAACAAAATTACTCTCAGCCCAATAAGAAGATGCGGAAAATCATGCAAGGTGCAAAACATCCACCTTTATTCTATTGCTCCTAAGCCAATCTCTCCCTTGGCCAGCCCCGATCCATCATAACTCACTTCACCAGTTATGCAACAAAAGAACAGATTCTTCTGACAGCCTGGCAAAAACAAAACATTTTTCATGGACAGCTGAGATTTTATGTCGACCATAATTACGTGCCTAAAACTACGAAGCTGCACAGAGCGTACCTCCCGCTATTGCCTACTCTAAAAGCCCAAGGTTTGAAATTCACCACTCCTTACCCAGCTAATTTAATAGTGACCTTACCATCAGGGAAACAGGAGTTTGCCTCAGCTGAGGAGGCCCAAGAGGCACTCTCCAAACAGGGCCTGATTTTCCCAGAGCATCCACGCACACCTGCAGCTTCAAATGCCCAACCCCCAAGATGCCAGACAGCAAAGGCAAAGCAGCACAAATGAGAGCACACTGGAAATGCCACTCAGGATATGAAACAGCATCTAGCTGAATTCGCAGGTAGACAACAATGCCAGGGATACCTGAAGTAGCTGGCAGACTCTTGGCACTTGAGAACTCATTCACATATCTGGACTGCCTTATATGGTGTGGGCTGCATGCCCATTGGCTCTTGCTCTGAACCAATGGGCGTGCAGCCCTAGCGAGCTGTCAGTTGGCGGGCAGCGGGGTGGCAGGCAGGTGGTGCTGCCACCCGCGGCTGACTGGGGAGCAGGGTGGTGGGGCTCCGTGGATGAGAGGGGTGGGGGCCCTAGATCTGAGATATTGGACTTTGGGGAGGGGTTTGACTGTATGCCCGCGATCAGGCTTCTCGCGGTCCACTGGACCACCAGGATATTGGACCTTGGGGAAGAATGTCTGATGCCTGCGATCGAGCTGGGGGAACTGAACAGTTACTTACGATCGGGCTGAGGAGAACTGAAAGTTATGCCTGCGATCGGCCTAAGGGGAACTGAGCGTTATGCCCGCGATCGGGCTGGGGACTGAAACGTTATACCCTGATCAGGCTAAGGAGGGGACATTAACTGTATGCCCGCGAACCGCCCGTAAGCGCCGTCCGATGGCTGCTAGCCTGGCAGGCGCCAGGCTTCAGGTCATCGATCGGTGCACCTGCATGCTAATGGCATGCAAATGGGGCCGTAATTAGATGCAAATGGCCCCCCGTGTGCCTTGCATAAATTATGGCCCCATTTGCATGTCACCTTTTGAATATCGCGGGTTTGCGCATTGCGCAATGGAACTTGTGCCACCGCATCTGAATGCTCCGCTCTGACCACTTGCGGTGGCGCAAGTTCCACTGCACCATGCACAGTGGCTGTGGCTAGGAGGCGATATTCAAAGAAGTTGCTCAATAGCACAACTCCGTTGAATATCTCCCTGGCCACACCCATGCGCAACTTTTTTGAGCAGCGCAAGGGCTTGCGCCACAGAATGGTGCAGTTTGAATATCTGGCCCATTAAGTTTAAATCATGGGGTTTCAGTATGTGGTTGTTTGTCACATCCTCAGGTAGAAGGAGGGAGCAGTAATTTTGATCCCCATGGAGTACAATTTCAACTCCAGCAGGAAATTACAGATAGGGATGGTAGATATGTTATAGTGGTGGGTAAGCTGTATTCTAGTTTGGTAACACTGGCAACAGTTTATCTCCCCAGGGTCTCTCCACATGTGGCAAAACAATTTTTGAAGTTCTTCTTTCTCATATGTAGGGTTTATGTATAGTTGGGGTGATCTTAATGTTACCCTAAATCTCACCTAGACACTTCCTGCCTTCCAAGAATAGAGTTACACCACTACAAAATACCTCAAGGTAGCTATCCTAAAATGGGTTTGGTAGACATTTGCGCCATTTTTCCATCTGTCAGAGCATACACTTACCACTCCCTAGAGACTCACACCTCCTCTAGGCTAGATTATTTTCTCCTCTATTGAACATGTGGAGGCAATCTGAAACATATCTGTTGGGGCCTCAATTTTGTCAGCACTCCCCTTTATATTTGAAGTTGGAGATGGATCAGCATAGACGAAATTAATTTTGTCGCCTGAATTTGATCCATCTTCAGGATCTGGATTTTGTAAAGAAGGTCAAGGAGGCAATTCCAAATATTCTGGCAGTGAATAGTTCCTCAGAAATCTCTCATGTAATAAGATGGAAACTGCTTAAAACAGTGCTCTGGGAGAACTAATAAGATATCCACCTACCAGAAGAAAGCCAGGAAGCTCTCCAAGTTAAATTACAGGTGGAATTATTGACCCTCCAGACCAAATTCCTCCAGGGAGATGGGTCAGTACAAACCCAGTTACACACTATCAAGCAAAAATTCCAATGGTTAACAGACCAAAGGATAGAGCAACAATTGTTATATTTAAAACTTAGACACCAGGAGGGTGGAACTTGGGGGGCTCAAACCCTGGCCATGCCCCTTAGGGGAGCGAAGTCACAGGCAATGATTACTAAATTAAGGGACCCCATTACCGGATGCCTACTTTCCAATCCACAGAAATACAGCAGGCAATGGCTTTATTTTATAAGACTTTATATACAGCAGACACCCACTCCCCCTCAACATATAACCACCTATTTAGATAACTTTCCTTTGCCTAAGTTATCCCAGGCCCAGGTCTAAAGCTTGCTTTGTCCTATTACAGTGGCTAAGACTTCACAAAGCCTCAAGCTTACCAAATCCCACAAGCCCGGGACCAGATGGCTATCCCAATGAGTTTTATAGAACATTTAGATAGTTAGTGATTCTGGTCCTAGCTGATCTTAGTAGAGATTCAGGAGGGTCAACCCCTCCCCCACCCCGCTTTCTTGGAAATACACTGAAATTGTAGCCATCCCCAAACCTGGAAAAGACCCATCTCTAGTGGCCTCCTATCGGCCAATTTCAAAATTGAACTGTGATTATAAACTCTTCATGTCTACAATGGCACATAGTGTAAATGCTCTGCTTTCCTACCTAGTAGATGAGGATCAGGTGGGTTTTATCATGAAGCGCCAGACCCAAGACGCAGGAGATATGTACTACTGCTAACAGAATATGCCTCAGAGATAATACCATTAGTCCTTCTTAGCTTAGATGCTGAGAAGGCATTTGATAGGGTTTCATAGCCCTTTTTGTGGGTCACTCTGAGACGTTTTGCATCCCAGATACATTTATTTCCCAAATTAAAGCTTTGTACCAGGGCCCAGTGGCTTATCTAAAAGTTGATGGTGAGCTTGCACCCCCTTCTCACTAACATGGGGCACTCAACAGGGATGCCCCATGTCCCCCCCCCTACTTTTTGTCCTATATTTAGAGCCTCTGGCTGCTCAAGTATGAGCACAGGCTAAGGTGGAGGGTGTTCCCATGGGCGAGAGATCATGTAAGCTTACTCTATTTGCTGATGATGTCCTTCTGACACTCACATCACCTGAGACATGTATCACAGCGCTGTGGGAGCAACTTGAGGTGTTTGGCGGGTTAGCTGGTTATAAAATAAACAGCACCAAAACAGAATTATTTAGCTATTCATTTATACCCTCTAAGACTCTTTTTCCTGCCTCCAGGCAAATTAAAAAGTTCCTGCAATTCAGTACTCCATATATATGTCCCTGACAAATAAACTACTCACTTTTGAAGAGGGCATCTTGAGTGTGGCTGAAAAACCCTTTAGCTTAGTTCAGATAATTATGGACCATCTTAAGGGGAATATGTGGGAACACATTATTAGCAAGTTATATCAAGCACTGACAGTATACAATAAGCACTCTTTGAAGTATATCAAGATGCACTAGGGGAAGGAGTTAGGTGTACAACTTGATGCAGATTTATGGGATAAATACACTTTACTATACTCTAAGATCACTCAAATATTTACTGGAGGAATACACCTGGAAAGTTCGGGTTAGGTTATTCTGAACTCCAGAGGTTACAAAGTTCAAGGGTCATGACTGTCATGACTATGAGAATTGCTGGAAGGATGCAGTCAGGTTAAGGTTGGACATGAGCATATACTGTGGTCCTGCCTCTTTCTATCAGATTATTGGAGGGAAATACAAATAGTGCTGAATAGTGTATTAGAGTACCCTGAAATACTCTCCCCCACCTTTATCCTGATGGGAGTGCCACCTACTGGTGTCAAATTAAATAACAATCTCTATTATCTGATGATAATAATGATGCTAGCAGCCAAAAAGGTTGTTACTAAACTTTTGCTTTCTCCCAGGGACCCAACAGTAGAGTCCTGGAGACAGCTGACTATAAAATCTATAATTTAGAGAGGATCTCAGCCAGAATGAATCGGTGAGTTCATAAATTTGATAATAGATGGAGAAACTGGACCTTATATAAATTAGAACATTATTCAGATTTTGTACCAAGTGGTTGGTGGTGGAAATTTAGACCTTGCTTATATTTTTGGTTGGGACAATAGACTGGTCAGGATTTATCAATTATGATAACTATACATGTATAATTTGTGGTCTAAACATTTGGAGATATGGAGAGGCCCTCAGCAGTGTGAATGTACCTCTTTTTTATAGGCTCTCTGAAGGAATATATAAATATTGGAACTCTTCATGTTTGAGCTGGGGGACATCTCTATTTTGTTACAATGTTTCTCATAAAATGGCTCTCACTGTACACCTCTATCTATATAGCAAGCTTTGCTGCTCTGTATTGCTTTGTAATGTACTGTGCTATAATAATAAAATAAAAAAAGTGCAATTAAAAATAAATATAATTCAGTTCACTGCAACCATTGATCCAACTTTCATCAATTTCCTGAACCTCAGCCTCAATGGAGACTTTAGAAATAAAGAAGTCATCACAAAGGGTACAGAAAAAGCCTCCCCAGACTTACTTTTAAGGAATGAGAGCTCACACCTTGACTCTTTAAAGAAATCTATACCATATAGCCAGCTGTCTTGAACAAATCTGGAATATTTTAATATACAGGCAGAGGTGTTGAAGCATAAATTCAAGTCCAGAGAGTATCAGGATGACCTCTTAGAGGAAGCCTGCAAGGAAGCTAGGACTAAAGGTAGATATGCTGTCCTTATACAAAAGAAGAAAGCAGAGGGTAGATGGGGTCCTGTCACATTCTCTATGGAGTATAATAATGTGGCAGAACAAATCTGCAACATAATCTGGCATAACTGACCAATTCTACTGAGTGAAGACAGGGTGGGAACCTTTGTAGTAATAGTAATAGGGTCTCCATTACGAAAGGAACCAGCATAAAAACAGATTTGTTCATAGTTAATATACAAGTCCACAGGAACAGAGATCTAGCTAGTTACCATTCATCCTGTTGGGTTTTTCAAGTGACAGAAATGTATGTATGCCAATATTTCAAACAAGAGTGGAATTTTATATGCCACAAAACACAAAAAAATATTGAGATTAAGGATTTCATCTCTTGTATGACCAATGCTGTACTTTATAATTTAGTGCACCTGCAGTTTGTGCTATGTGCAGAAGACAATCCACATGCTAAAAGACCAGATCTAAGAACATATAAGATCCGTTATTAATAAATAGATTGATATCCTCATTGGGGGACACTTTTTTTGAAAAACACAGTTTGGTTCCTAGATAACTCAGATTTATGGGTCCAGAGGTTGCCAAGTCAGCTAAAAGAAGAGGCAACAGACTGAATTAGTGGCTGAGAAGGAAAGCTTTTGGACTTTTCAGCTGCATTAGTGAGTCCCAAGAGTTTCAGCAAAACTGGGATTTAAAACTGTTGTGGTAAATGAATAGCCAACTTAGACTAAGGTTACTAGAATAGAACTTTGGCAACTTACTGTTAAACTTTACTATCCCAATACCTATTTCCCTTTAAAAGCATCCCCACACAAAATCCTACCTGCCCCATCAGTTTACACATGGCCACACTGCCACTCACTTGAGGATGTTTTTGGGAATCATGAAACAGTACTACAGGTGTTTGGATTTACAATATGCTTTAGTTGGATGTAACACATTAACTGTGTATATATTTTACAATTTCTTCTAGATCTCATGTTCCTGTGCCACATTACTGTGGTTTCCCTCTGTCCTCCTACTGCCACCATGGACCTGGATGTCAAAAAGCCTGTGTATGACTGACTGGAAGGGTGTTCATGGGTTGTGATGCAAGATCAGTGTTTTTTTTTTTTTGTTTGTTTTTTATTTTGATGTAACACTAATATATTGAGGTAGCATTAATGAATTTTGTTACATGCAAAAAAGTTGGACTACTACTGCAACCATATATTTTCATGCTTGTATTGAAATGCACAATTACATATTAGTGTTAACATTTTATAATGTTTTTTATATTTAATGATTTTGTGACTCAGCACAGTATTATATACCTTCTGTCATCACTATTGTGACATCATCACTTAGGAACTATTTAAGGACACTAATCACATCTTGTCCCTGCCCCCTAACAAAGCCTTCTGGTGAAGTGCTGGGGTACATACACTACCTCCTGAGTGACTGGCGTACTGTGTGCACTGTGGATTTCCATGTTTGCTAAATATTTATAGCTTTCAGAGAGGACTGCTGTATTTTGATCTTTTGGGCAGAAGTGGCCTTGGTCTAATGTCTCATATGAAGGACAGTCACATATAAATTGTAGATGAGATTATCTTCAGAAAGGTACAGCTGAAATTAATCAGGTATATAGAATAGAACACAGTCCATAACTCCAACAAATATCAGTCCAAGGTGCCTATATTTTTTAGTTGCAAATTAGCATGGGGGTTATATACTGTGGATGTTACCAACAAACCCTCATTAAGAGGTGTGACTGTGCTCCCATGATGGAACAAATTAGACTTAAACTATTGAATCTTTTTTCTTTCAGTTCTTTAAATTGTTATGTCAACTGAAACAATGACTGTACACAAACTTCTGCAGTCTCACCATGAATGCTGTAACAGTACCTAACTAGATCAGATTCTGGAGACACACATTTAAAAACCAACAGTTAGTTGGAAATATATTCTTTCATTGTCTTTTTCTCTTTATTTCTAGTCCAATATGGTGTAATTGTCTTCCTATGTTGTGTTTCTGGCAGAGGACACAGCAGTGAGGAAACAGTGCTAAAATGAGCCAATCTCAGTACCGAATCACTTTTTTACACTTTTATCTGGTTTCTGTACCTGTGAGTTTCCTTTATTGCAGAAACAGGAAACAATACCATTTTTAGCTGCTTGGAGACCACATTACCCTGTCTGATTTATAGTAGCAAAGCAAGAAGCTGCTAGGACAGGATAAAATGAAACAATCACTTAGCAACCCACGGAGGTACAAAGATTGTAGGTTTGAAAGCTGAAAGGTTTTCTGTAAATCTCTGTTGGTCCAATAAAATGTATCAAATCACCTATTTTGTGCATCTAGCATCCCAGCACATTGGTGTCCTAGTGTGTGAGTGGCAGATCACAGAAGTGGAGCATTTGACTCCGGCACTTTGGCAGTGCATCTGTAGGGCTTCAAGTGGCCACATGGAACTTTGGTGGTGAGATACCAAACACGGTAAGAGGTGATACCTAAACTATCTGCTATTCACTGTGACATTCAGAAGGTAGGCAGATAAGGTCAGGATGCAGGAAGAAACAAGGTAGTAAACTATGTAGGGGAAGTAAGAACTGGTATGGAAAAACAGTATAAACCCAATCTATGGTAGCTTGATGAACAAGTGCAGGGAGAGCAGAGGGGTAGCAGTTCCACTGAAATAGGAAATGGGCATATGGGTAATTCAAGCTAGTGCTGGTACTAAGCAAGGACAACGAAAAGGTAGTGATCAGGGGAGTGTGCAGTATAATGGTTGTGGTGCTGCATTTTTCCAGGAGACCTTCTGGAAACTGAGGTGCTGCTCCATCTGCACTCCCTTCTCTGGGCTGTGGGCATAGGTTGCTGGACTCTGAGCTGAACTGGCAATGGCACGGCATACCTTCTGTCTTACCAGGGGCCACCAAGTGTGTCACCAGTGTACTGGAGGGTGCCTAGACAGAGACAGAGGAGTTGGACCATGTTGGGCTCTGGTCAAGTCAGGAGGAGGACTGGAACATGCTCCTCTACTGTTGCCACTATAAAACACCTTCGCCATACTGGTGGAATGGGACTACCAGAGGAAGCTCATGTTAAAGTGGAAGGGGAAAAGGGTCCTCAGAAGCAGAGGCCCCAGCCTAGCGGAAAGCAGCTGCTGGTGTTGGACTCTGTAAGCGGATAGGAATTAGGAATTGGGGAGGGAAGGATAGGGAGGTCAGGTGAGGTGCCTGAAAGGTGCTTTGACTTGGATGGGAAAATGACCTGGCAAGGGAGAGGGTAGTAGAAAGAGTCTTCAGGGAGGTGGGGAGGGCCTCCAGCAGACAACACATATGGGCTTTTTTCTGAGGCACTACCTGTAAAGGTCCAGGGACATGAAAGGATACTTCACACAGAATTTAACAACTGGTAAGGAAATTAAAGATTCTGGTGAGATGTCGAATACATTGAATGAATTCTTTGGATCAGTCTTTGAAGGAGGGAATGATGTCGGAATGTGAAAGTAAATAAAACCATAAAATCTGGAAATATTAACAACAAAGGAAGAAGTGGAAAAAATAATAAATAAAGTAAAGGTGCATAAATCTGCTGGTCCTGATGTGTTGCATCCAAGATATATCAAGGAGGTGTTACCTTTAATATCAGAAGCATTAGTGTGGATATTTAATGAGTCCTTTAGAACAGAAGAGGTACCTGAGGATTGGAGGCAGGCTTTTATTGTGCCTTATTTAAAAAGGAAAGAGATCAGTAGTGTCAAATTATAGGCCAGTAAGCCTTATTGCAATCTTTTGAAATGTTGCAGAGTATAGAAAATAAAAATAGAGGAAGACTTGGATTTATTGGGATATACAGATGAGAAACAGCATGGATTTAAGAAAAATAGATCATGCGGTACTAACCATTAATGCTTCTATGAAAATATAAATGAGAAATTAATCAATAACACACCTATAGATATAATATTTTTAGATTTTCAGAAAGCCTTTGATAAGGTGCCTCATGATAAGTTGATTGAGAAACTAGCAAAAATGGGATTGGATAGTCATATTGTCCCATGAATAAGAAATTGGTTGAATAAAAGAACTCAAAAAGTAAGAATAACAGGTGGACTATCTAGAGCTATTAAAGTAGAAAGTTGGGTCCCTCAGAGATCCGTGTTGGGACCTGTTTTATTTTCACTATATATCAGTGACTTGCATCAGGTGGTTACCAATCAAGTAATAAAATGTGCTGATGATATTAAGGTAGGAGGTGCAGTAAGAACAATGGAGCGGCAGAAAGGTTAAAAGGGGATTTAAAAAAAATATGGGATCTGGGCTAGAAAGAATAAGATGAAATTCAGTACAGAGAAATCAGGGGTAATGTACCTAGGAAAAGGGAATAGGAGTAAGAATATGTATATTTTAGATGGAAAATAACTGAAGGAAGTCGATGAGGAAGAAGAGTGTGGGATAGTAATTGATAACAAACTGAATTATAATAAACATTGAACAGCGGCTACATAAAAAGCCAATAACATGGTGAGAAATATTAAATGGAGTTTTATGATCAAGCCAGTGGGATGTATGTACCAGTAAATAGGTCTTATGTTAGACCATACTTAGACTTTGGGTCCCAGTTATGGAGTCCATACACTAAGAAGGTGATTAAGAGGGTTGAAGGAGTGCAGAGAAGATATACTAGGATGATTGAAACTTTAGGTAGATATGAATATAGTGAAAGATTAAAATGGACAGGACTATTCTCTTTAGAACAAAGAAGGGAAAAAGGGGATCTAATGATGTTATTTAGAATAATAAATGACAAAGAACTGATAAATGAAATGGGGTTGGAGATGCAGGAGAAGCCAAAGGGGTTGAGAGGACATGAAAAGCAGATTAAGTTAAAGATTGTAAAAAAAATGGTGTATATTATTCATTCATAAATAGAACAGGGAGAGTTTGGAATACTTTACCAGTAGAAGTGGTAAATAGTAAAACACTGATGGAATTTAAGGGAAAGATTGATAAATATATGTTGAGGAATAGGTCAATGTGTACCCACTAAGGTGGGGAACAGTTTATTTGGACAAATCGTCTTCTACTGCTCTAAACCAAGTATAAATACCAAGTATAAATAAACCGGTTGAAGGTATGGTGTTAGGAAGAGGATTTTAGCTACATCGAGGACTGGGGACCAATCTGTAAGGATATATGGCTCTATAAGGGAGACTGCCTGCATCCTTTCATAAGATGATCACAGTTCATGAGAGGTTTAAATGCTACATCAATGAGCATGTAGACTTGCTGGGAGGGCAGTAAAACTAGAGGCATAAATGCCTCCCCAATGGTAAAATGTCAGGGACAGAGGGCCCAAGGACAGAGCACAGAAAGGCAGGGACTGTGACAGGATGAAAGAAAAGGGGGATATAATGCAGGTGGGGATTGTAGTGGATTGAAGAACACCAGGGCTGGTAGAAGCAAAATGGAAAAACGTGAGTAGGGGAACAGGTATCAACATAGGCAGAGCGGAGGCAGAGGGTGGACATCAGGCAGGAGGAAGAGGTATGAGAGCCATGGTACTAAAGCAAGGATCCTTGAAACACAATTCCAGACTTGGAGCCTATCATGGTGGAGCTAACCCACTGCAACTGGGACATGGCCATTTCATTTTTCATTTTATTTTCATTTTATTATTTGTTAACCGGGTAAGGATACTGGACCAAAGGTCCCTTTTTCAGACCCAACCCGGACACACAACAAAACACGTACAGTCAAAACAAGAATTAACAATTACAAAGAATTACAATTTGACAAAGGCAATCAATATTGCTTAAGTCTCAATTTGAAACTAGGTACAGAAACAGCCACTCTAACATCAAGAGGAAAAGAATCCCAATGTTTTGGTGCAGCCACAGAGAAAGCTTGTATCCCACTCTTTCATTGATAAAGTGTATATACTGGGCTATTCTCTGTTTAGGAAAGACAGATTTGGGGGTTGCATTATATGTGCAGGATGGAATTAAGGCCACAGAGGTACAGGGACACTAAAAGAAGGAGGGGCTGGAAATGCTGTAGGTCACACTACAGACAGGATCTGGGACCACTATCCATATTGAGGTGGCGTATGGACCTTCAGCACAAGGAGAGGAGATGGATAGCACACTAAGGATGCCATCATTAGAATGGCCAGTAAGGTGAAGGTGCTGCTACTTGGAGATTTAATCTTCCAGATGTGCAATGGAATTTTCTAGCTACAGCTTCAGCAAAAAGCAGGGCCATACTTGATTCACCACAAGGGGCTTTTCTCAGGCAGCTATTCAAAGATCCTACTAGGGACAGGGCAGTATTGAACCTAGCACTTCAACTAGGCAACAAAACTCTGTGTGAAAGAGGTAAGAAAAAGAAAAAGAAGTGGTTCTCCAAGGAAGTGGCAGGTGTGGTGAAAGTAAAAAGGGTGGCATTTAAAAGGTACAAAGAAACCTAGAGGGAGAAGGACAGGTAGGTGGTCCAAGCAATGTAGAAGGAAGCAGGAAAGGAAGTTAGGGGAAAAAAGTGCAGGCACAGGAAGGATTACTAGAGGAGTGTGATTAAAGGAAAAACACTTTTTCAGGTATGTAAATAGAAAGAGAACAATAAGGGATGGAAAGTAAGGATCAGAAGGGCAGAAGCAAGATACTGCAAAGGGAAAGATCTGCTTAGTCTTCACAATACATGGACTAGGGACAGACTACCAAAGAGAAACAAACATGGGGCAAGGAGATGGACACTAGTCCATTTTCAGGAGAAAGAGTCCTGGATGGACTCTCAGCTTTGAAGGTGGTTATGGCTATAGGACAGGACAAGACATGTCCAATGACAGTGAAAGAACTCATGGAGGTGCTAGCTGCCCTCCTGCTGACAGCCTTGTTCAACAGCTCACTGGAAACAGGTGTGATTCTGGAGGACTAGTGAAGGACTGACATGCTCCTGATACATAAGGGCAGCAGCAGGGAGGATGATTACAACTATAGCCTGGTCAGCCTAACGTCAGAAACTAAAAACCCTGCTGAAAGAAAAACTGGTTGATCATCTAAACTACAGTGGGCTGAAAGCACTACTAGCTAAGTTCATGGAGGAAGGTCATGAAAAATGAATCTGATAGATTTCTTTGACTGGGTGACATGGAAATAGATTATGTGAGGACAGTGGACCTGGCCTGTCTGGATTTTGCAAGGCCTTCAGCACTGTGCACACATGAGATTAACTAAGACGTTTATCAGTGTAGGAGTGGGATCTAAACTGGTAAATTGGGTTGGAACTGGTTAACAGATAGGAGACAGAAGGTGGTGGTTAATGGTACTTACTCAAGTATGAGAAGGTGATTAGTAGGGGTACCACTTGGTTCATTACCATTGCCAGTCATTTTCAATGTCTTTATCAGGGATGTTGCAGAAGAACTGAAGGGGAAGGCATGCCTTTTTGCGGATGACAACAACATCTGTAAAAGGGTGCACATTCAAGAGGTGCTGAAGAAAATGCATAGAGAGCTTGAGAAACTCAAGGAGTGATCAAAGACACAGCAGCTGGGGTCCAAGCAAATCATGCACCTAGGGCATAGTAATCCTGGTGTTGAGTATAGATGGGGGATGTACTGATAGTCACTGGACAAGGAAAGGGACATAGGATTATTCTATCAGTGGACCTGAAGGTGGCCGAACAGTGCGACAAGGCCATGGGCAGGGCTTCTGGGATGCTGGGGTGTACAGGAAGGGTTATCTCCAGCAGGAGGAGAGAGGTGGTGCTGCTAGTGTATCACTCCCTGGTATACCCCCACCTGGATCTCTGTGTCAAATTTTGGATACTGTGGGCTCTGTTCCTAAAGGGTTTAGATTACTGCAAGCACCCAGTGCACCCAAGGCACAGCACAGGGGCTTGCAGCAATCCAAGTACTGTAATTGGGATTCTCAAACTCCTAGCCCTCCGTGCACCTAATGCAGTGAGTTAGACCAGCTTTCGTGGCCTACCATCACTGGCCTTTTTACGGGACTTGTGCCAGGTACTTGGAGGTAAGCCACCATAAAGAGGATGTAGTATCACAAAAGCATAATGTGTATGCCCTGCACCAAGCTTTGAGAATAGAGCCTGCTTCTCAGAAAATACATAGCCAGGGTGGAGGCTGTCAGAGGTGCAACAAAATGGTGCTGGATATACAAGAAAAGCCCTATGAGCAGGGACCCTGATTTTCCATTTTACCAGTAACACCGGTAACAATCATGGAATCCTGCTTGGTTTATGGATTTGAATTTTTATACTGGTGCCTCAAGGAAATTGCATGTCACTACACAGAATCTCTAAGATTTTAGCATCTTTTTTAATTTTTTTTTATTTTCACTTTCTATGTCCCCTTCTCACAGCATCAGTCTCCACTTTTCAGAGATCCCTAGGCTGGGTATCCCCTAGCCTCACCCCCAGGTAATGCTCAAGAGCTCCTGTGGGCCTGCCCCAATCCTGCCTGGATTGTACCCCCCCAGTTGGGAAGGAAGGGGACCCCAGGTCACCCCTCCACACTCCCTCGGTGTGTGTCTGGCAGCTCAGTGGGTCCCTCATGGAGCCTGGTTATAAAGTCTGGGGCACCTGGGTCCCTTCTGCCAGTGGCTGATGTGGGGTGATTGTTCCTGGTTTTTCTGGTCTCTGTCCCTGAGGTCACTGGCACTAAAAGAGATCCAAGGAGGTAGGTCACTTAGGGACATGTCACTTCTCCAGATCCTGGCTAGTGCCCTCCCTCCTGATCACTCTGCAGCACCATTGCCACCACCACCCGTGGTCACACGGGTGATGGTGGAAAAGCAACAGGACCTGCAGCCCACCCTCTCCAGAGGAGGAGAGCAGTCCCCAGGTGCTCGATCCTTCCCTGGCCAGACCTCCAGGAACCTGAGTTCACTTCTGACCTTGGGTTGCTGGCATTGCAAACAATGTTGCTACCGCAGTGCCAGTGGGCTGACCCGGATTTCAGCATCTTAAAATGAATGCTGCTGTGCTTTGCATTCTTTCTGCTTTGCTGCATATAGCGTCAGTAACGAAATCACCTGCACTGCTTTGTTGTAATCAGCCATTCAGTTTAACCACCCATGCATGGTGGTTAGAGTAACAAACAGTGATTGAATTGGGTACATCCAGCAGACTTGGGTTTGATTCCCACAACCTCCACTTGCATACTGTGTGACTCCAAGCAAGTCACTTAAACTCCCCAGTGCTTCTAGGTCACTCCTGAAAACAGACAGTTCTGCCTAATGGGCCTTGCCTGCTTTACAAAGAATATAAAAAAATACCAGTATACTACATCATAGAATAGTAGTCAGGGTACCATGTAATTTACTTGAGTTTTACTTGGGCTGCAATGATTTTGTATGGGTAAAGATAAATGTTCAGATACATTTTATGTGTTTTATAAGCTTGTTTTTAGATTTTAGTCAGGTTTTTATTGTATTCTTTGCATATGAGCATCTAAGTTGTAGATTGCTAAACACAGGATCACTGTTACCAACTAGCTTATTCAAGTTTATAATCAGTAGGGCCATCCAAAATCCTCAGTTGTTTGAATGAAAACTAGTCTGACTGAAAATATGTTCACAAGGAATAAACTGCCTTACTACTTATGAAAAGACTTCACAGTTAGCACCCCATTTAGGTGAATGGAATAATTTCACCTTTTCTCCCACCTGCTGTTTCAGTCTCTGTGACAACAAAAAGTTTTCTGATAGAATGCTTCAACAAGGTTTGGACAGTGGATTTTGAAAGCACAGTCACTGACATACAGAAGGTAAGACCCCAGGGGCTGTATGATGCTGGTGGGCAGAGTGGTGCTCAATTCACATTTGAACAAAGACATGAAAACTGGGAGACACCCTTTTCATGGATACCAAGTAAAAAAAAAAAGCATCCACATGTCTGGGAGATGCATGAATCCATTTGAAGGTCCTGCACTAATGACTTGTGGAATGGAATATGCTCTTTCTCAATCCCGGTAAACCAGTGTCCCTGATGAGGAGAGACTGAGGAATTGCACCATGTAAACCCTAGAAAAGAGGAGAGAGTGGTGACATGACTGAGACCTACAAGCACCTTATAGGGGTGATCAGGGTACAGGTAAGCAGTCTCTTTCAAATGACAATAAAGCACACACCAAGATCAGGACCAAGTGGCATGCAATGAAGCTTGGGTGGAGGTTCAGAAGAGATATGAGGAAATATTTCTTGAATAAAATGGTGGCAGATGCCTGGTAAATACTAAAAGCTGAAGTAGTGGTTTTCTATAATGTTGGGGGGCTTCAAGCATGTAGGAGATAAACATAGCAGTATATTAGAAAAGAGACAGGAAATGAGGAGGGTCATCAGATAGCAAATAGGGTCTGCAGAGATAGAAGATGAAGGGACAAGAATAGAGCAGACTAGGTGGAACAAGCGAGCCTTTTCTGCTTACAAATTTTGTTTCTATGAGATTCCAGCTGTTCATCCAGATTCCAGCTGTGTATTTATTTATTTATTTTATTTTACCAGGAAAAGATTCCGTTGAGCAAAGCTCGTTCACAAGGAGGTCCTGGGAAGGACAGCATATAATTCCCAACAAAACAACACAACATAAAATACAATACAGCAAGGCATATGAGTGCACAGCCCAGCTAATGTCAACTAGATAGAACAACTACAGATGCTAATCAGTACAGGAGAAAATAATACATTGCACAATACAGTAGGAATATACTGTCAAATAGTAACACATCAATACCATAGATAGGGAGATTAGTCAAGAACATCAATACCATAAATAGGGAATTAATTTAAAGAAGAAAAACAGTAGGACCATAGTATGAATACAATAAACAAATGATATTAATATAGAATATACGATGGAACACAGTGCATTAGACTTATTTTTTGTTAACCAAGTAGGTGTTCTAGACAAGAAAATGCCTATTTTCAGGCATGATGTGGGAGGTTACAAAGACAATTGAAATTACAAAAAGCAGCAATGCAACAGCATAACAAAAGTGGGTCTATAATATTTTAAAATGGGATCAGGGATGGTGAGGACCACTGGACACCAGGGAGTGGGTCTGTATTATTTTACAGTTGATAAGGGATAGGGGGAACCACTGAACACCAGGGAGTGGGTCTATAACATTTTAAAGAGAATCAGGGATGGGGGCCACTGGACACCAGGGAAAAATTAGTATACAGGTGCTCAGGGATAGGAAGAGGGGGCAATAGACACCAGAGAAAAATTAGCATATGGGCACTCTGGGATGAGGAGGATCAGCTAGACACCAGGGAAATGTTGGTTTGTGTGCCACCAGACATTCAGTAGATTTCTGATTTCACTAAAGGTGGAGGAATGGAAACTTCTGCAAAAATTGTGAAATTTCTCGAAGAACCGCTACAGCAGAATATGCAACTTTCACCCAGCTCTATTCCCCACAGAAGTCTGCAGAGACTTGCTAACCAACATGATCCTCCCTATTTTCAACTATGCGGATGTGGTATATATCGCATCCCCTCCCTCCGGTCTTGCCAAACTGGATACCCTCTGTAATGCTTTCCATTGCTTTGCCTCCAACTCTCCTCTTCACACCCACCATTGTTCCCTCTATTCTTCTATTTCCATCTCCCCCACCCTTGTGTCACCAGTTCTACTGTATTGCCTTCATAGGTAAATACTTGTTTGACTTCCTCCCCTTCCTACCTATTTTTCCTCCTCTCCCCTTCTGCCCACTCCTCTTACTCCCTATCCTTTAGGGACATCCACACTTTCTCTAGTTCGCATCCCTCCTGCTCACACTCTGTTCAAGCTGCTTTCTCATACTGGTTCTCCTCCTCTTGGAACCTGCTCCCTTCTACTCTTCATCTAGCCCCCTCACTACTATCCATAAAATGTCTACTAAGGTTCAGCACTCCCTCAACATGTTTCTGTCACACCCCTACTAACTCCTCTGCCCCCTTTCCATCCTCTGTCTCCATTTCTCTCATCTCAGTAGAAGCTCCTTTTTCCCTCATGTTCCTCACACACTCCTGCTCCTGCCCCTGCCCTCTCTTACAGGAGGGATCATCTCACCCTAACTTAGATTCTAAATCTTATGCTGCCTGCTCTTGTATAATTGAAAGCAATCAGAGAATAGTCTCTGATTTAAATTTTTACGTTGTTATCAACTGAGCTTTCTCAATTGTGATTGTTGTCATTACACTTCTCATGTTTGTAACTGCCTGCCTGGCTACCCCCCCCTTTCCTCCTCCCCTGGGTCACACCTGGAAATGAGACTCAGCTCAGTGTGCCTTTATCAGATACCAAACTTTTAAATGAATAAAACTATCATCCATTTCATCCAGCATCTCCTTCTCTGAGATCCTGCCAGTCTGGGAGAGGGGGCAGATGGATGGAAGGTCAGAGAAGGGGAGATAGGGGAGCTAAACATGTGGCTCAAGGGCTGGTACCAGGAAAAAGGACACAGATTTGTAGGGAACTGGCAACAGTTTTGGGAACAAAAGTTCTTTAAATATGATGGACGGCATCTGACTAAAGAGGGAGTCAGTGCATTGGGGCAGACGTTTGATGTCTTTACAGAATATTTAAACTAGCAAATAGGGAGAGAAGTGCAGCACCTGATATGTTGAATGGGAAGAACACCCTTCCCCCCTCAGCTAGTGGTCAAACAGGAGTTCAGCATGTTTGTAGTTCATTTGCATCACCAGGTAAGGAAAAAGGTCCAGCTCCCCATATGATGCACAGGGGAAACGTTAGACCTCGCACAACGACTAACACACCGAAATCTGGCCAATGGAAAATCATGTACACAAATGCTCACAGTATGGGAAACAAGATTCCAGACCTGCAGGCAATAACGACAGATGCTAAAATGAACATAGTAGTCATTAGCGAGACATGGTTTAAAAGTAACCACACTTGGGAGACTTCAGTACCTGGCTATGTACTGTTCAGATGAGACCGAGCTGCAAAAAGGGGGGGTGGAGAGGTCCTTTATGTCAATGAAAATATAAAAGTTACAGAAATTCAGAATACACGTAAGGAGCCAGAAGAACTGTGGGTCACCCTGGAAACAGAAAATGGGACAGCCATACAAACTGGGGTTGTCTACAGGCCTCCAGACCAGGGGGAGGACACAGACACATTACTGTTAAAAGATGTACAAAACATGACAGCTAAACGGGAGATTCTGATAATGGGAGACCTCAACATGCCAGATATAGTTTGATCAATACCAGCAGGAACATCTGCCAGAACTAGACACATAGTGGATTCCTTGCAGGGGGAGGGCCTCAAACAACTGGTACAACAACCCACAAGAGACAGGTCTATCCTAAATCTAGTACTGACTAATGAGGAAAGATCACAGATCTCCAGGGAGAAGGTCACCGGAGGGCCAGTGACCATCACACGGTAAGGTTCAATTTGGCCACTAGAACTAAATCATCCTAAAAAAATACCATTTCAAGGCAAAAATATGGGACTTCAGAGGAGCTCACTTTGATAACATGGCCAACAGAGTTAAGCTAGCCCTGGCAAAAAGAAATACAGGCGAGGAGATATAGGCAAAGTTGCCAAGCATTAAGGATGCAATACTTGAAGCAACATCCCATTGTGTTAGAGAGTGAAGGAAGTGCAAAAGAAGAAGGAAACCTCTTTGGTTCTCAAAAACAGTAGCAGAAAAGGTCAGAGCCAAAAGGCTGGCCTTCAGGATATATACGGGAAGACAGCAGGATGAAGATAGGGAGGCATACCAAACTTCCCTAAGGGACGCAGGGGTGGCAGTAAAGCAGGCAATGGTCCAAAGCGAGGAAACACTAGCATGAACAGTAAAAGAATGTGACAAGACTTTCTAGTGACACATTAGTGAAAGGAGAAAGTCCAGAGGGGGCATTTCTAAGATCAAAGGGGATAAAGGGGCGTGTTAGAAGGAGGACGATGTAAAAGCATCTATCCTAAATAGATACTTCTGCTCAGTATTTACTGAAGAGAAGGTAGGACAGGGCCCACAGCTCAGCACCATGGACACAGGGGGAGGGAGGTGTGCACTAGTCCCTTGACTAAAGAAAGGGTCCTACAAGAGCTCAATAACCTCAGGGTGGACAAAGCAATGGGACTTGGTGGCATACATCCCAGGGTACTAAAGGAGCTGAGGGTAGAACTAGCAGAGCCATTATCAGAACTGTTTAGTGAGTCTCTGAGCACAGGAGAGGTCCCAGAAGACTGGAGAAGGACTTATGTGATTCCGCTCCACAAGAGTGGTAGCAGGGAGGAGGCAGGGAACTAAAGAACAGTCAGTCTTGCCTCAGTAGTGGGCAAGATTATGGAGGCACTCCTTAAGGAAAGGAAAGTGCAACACCTGCATTCCATGGGAGCACAAGATCCAAGATAGCATGGGTTTACAACAGGAAGGTTCTGTCAAACTAATCTCATAGAATTCTTTTACTGGGTAACCAGAGTGGTGGACCAAGGGGAAGCAGTTGATGTAGCTTACCTTGACTTCAGCAAAGCTTTCAATACTGTTCCACATAGAAGATTGATTAATAATCTGGGTAGGCTCAGGGTGGGTCAGAAGTTGGTCAACTGGGTGGCAAACTGGTTGACAGGCAGAAAACAGAGAGTGGTGGTAAACGGTATATAGTCAGAAGAGATGCAAGTCACAAGTGGGGTACTTCAGGGATCAGTCCTGGGGCTAGTCCTCTTCAATATCTTAATCAGTGATATTGCAGATGGACAGGATGGTAAGGTTTGTCTGTGTGCAGATGACACCAAGATCTGCAACACAGTAGATGATCCACATGGATTGGGCAGAATGAGAAGAGATCTGAATAAACTGGCAAAATGGTCAGAAGAAAGGCAACTGGGGTTTAATGCAAAGAAGTGCAAGATCATGCACATAGGGAACAGAAACCCTAAGCCACCTATAGGCTGCAAGGGGAGCTGCTGGCAGTCACAAGGGAAGAAAGAGACATGGGCATCTTCATCACAGATGACCTGAAATCATCCAAGCAGGCCACTAAAGCAGTGGGTAAGGCTAGGGGTATGTTGGGGTGTATTAGTAGGGGTATCACAAGTCGTAAGAGGGAGGTTATAATCCCTCTTTACAAGACACTGGTTAGGCCCCATCTGGAGTACTGTATGCAGTACTGGAGGTCACACCTTCACAAGGACATTAACAAAACTGAGGCAGTTCAGAGAAGGGCAAACAAAATGGTGTAGGGACTGCATCAGAAAACATATGAGGACAGATTAACAGAGCTCAATATGTATACCCTAGAGCAAAGGAGGGAGAGAGGTGATATGATTGAAACATTCAAACACCTTAAGGGTATTAACAAGGTGAAAAAGTCTAACATATTTCAATATAAGAAAAATACCAGGACAAGAGGACACAGCATGAGTTTAAAGGGAGGCTGATTAAGAGGTAATGTGAGGAAGTTCTTTTCCTCAGAAAGGGTGGTGGATGCATGGAACGGCCTACATCAGGAAGTGGTGGATATGAATACAGTGCAGGGCTTCAAACAGGCATGGGATAGGCATAAGGGAGCAATACAGATGAGTATGAATAGATAGGCAATTGACAGAGCAAAGTCCGATGGCACATTCATAAGGTAGAAAAAGAAATGGGCAGACTGGATGGATCTTGCGGTCCTTATCTGCCATCAACTTTTATGTTTCTAAGTCTATGTTGTCCCCAAAATTATTATCGACCCATAAATCCCTACCATAATATTATTATCACTATATTACATGTATACGTAAACAGAACCATGCACGGAGAACTGCATCTTACGTTATAGCTACTTTCTCTAACACAGACGTTGTTATTTAATAGCTGTACAAAAATCAAATGGGCAGGATTTAAAATCTACCAATGTTGTACAACTCATTTATCTGAAGGAAACATACAAATAAACAACTTTAATGACCTTTTAAAAAACTCTAACATGTTTTAAAGAAACAGCACTGGTTTACTTTAGCCTCTCATGATTTTGAATAGTGAGATCACGAGCACTTGTGTCTCATTTTTATGTTTGCTTACACACATACGCAAGAAATATATTGCGGCAGCTAGCTGTAGCAGTGAGTTGTAGAGGTGTGGCAGTGTTGTGGCCAATGCCAGCAGTCCAATTTGCAGCTGGTCTTTGTGGCGCCAGTAGAGGAGCACACTGTCAATGACAGCAGTATTGTAGTGTGCCACCAACTTGAAAGAAACTTGCCGTTGCAATCAGGGAGCGCCCTGTCATTTAACAGTCAGCAGTTTTTGCTGCTGGGGTGGTCCCTGATTCCAGCAGTGAATCACAGGTTGCCTTGTCTGGTCTCCCATTTCAATAAACATGGTTGCAGCTGTCGCCGTCCACCTCTCTCAGTCCCCATGAAAGCTGACAGGGTGCCCAATCCCCCTGTCAGCATGTCCCCTCTTCAGTTTATTTGTCAATGGGGTAACCCAATCCCCATCAGCATAATGTCCTCTCATTTGTTTTAAATAAACATGGCAGTGGCAGTCTCCGTCAGCCTCTCACAGTCCCCATGAAAGCCGATGGGGGTGCCCAATCCCCTTGTCGGCATGCCCCCTCCCAAGTTCATTTGCTGATGAGGGAGCCCAATCCCCATCGGCATAATGTCCCCCCCCATTTGTTGTGTGCTGAGGGGGGTGATTAATCCCCATCGGCTACAGCTCCCCCAACAAACGCCTAGGTGGCATGCTGTTAGCCCAGCCCAGTGTACGCATTTTCCCTGTAATAAAAAAAAGTCCCACAAGGTCTTTTTTTTTTTAAGCCCTGGAAAAACAGAAAACTGTCCCTCGTTGTCTCTGGTGCCCCTTCCCCCCCAGCCTGCACCCACCCTCTGCGCACCTGACCTACCCACAACCTCCTCACCCCATTCTTACCTCCGGAGACTGGCGCAGTGATCTTCAGTGGAGCAGGAACATGTCTGCACTCTTCAAAGCTGACTGCGAAGTGAAGAATTTCCAGTAAGCTGTGTAATGGCATAAATGCATAAAAGTTTTTTTTTCAACTTAGGTGGATATAGCGGGCATTTTTGTGAATTTTGGCACCAAATTTTCAACATGGGGATGTTGGGACCCCATCTCATGAATTCAGTGACTGTTATCCAGTTATTCGGTCCCGAAAGATAATGATTTTGTGGTCACTGCACAGAATCACCTTTCAGGACTGAGTAACAAAATGACAGTGTCACTGTTCATGAGGTGGGCTCCCAAAAAGCCTATTTTGCAGAGTTGGTGAAAAAAATTCCAAAAAAATCACTGTGTTACGAGCGTGCATTGTGCAGTTTCCATACACACTTTTAACTTCGTGAATTTTTAATATTTTCACTCCAGATTTTCAACATTAGCATTTTTTCACACCTCCTTATGAACAATACAGCTTTCACTTTTCAGATCCTGGCAGAAATGTGTTTTTGCACTTCCGGTGCACAATAGCATGGTAGCTGTGGGAAATCAGTGTTCGAGACAGATTAAGAAAGTCACGGTGACACTGTTCATGAGCGAAGGTACCAAAATGCCTATGTTGAAAATTTGGTGACAAAAGTCCACAAAATGACTATATTACAAGTGTGCATTGCGCAGTTTCCACGTGCAGTCATAACTTCGAGAATCTGCAATATTTTCACTCAACATTTTCAGCATTGTCAATTTTGCACACCTCCTTATAAATAATACAGCTGTAATTTTTCACATCCTGGCCGAAATGTGTTTTTGCACTTCCTTCGCACAATGGCACTGTCACTAATGGAAATCAAAATTTGGGACAGATTTAGGAAATCATAGTGACACCGTTCATGAGCAGAGGTCACAAAATGCCTATGTTGAAAATGTGGTGAAATAATTTCACTAAATGACTGTGTTACGAGCATGCATTGTGCAGTTTCCACGTACGCTCATAAGTGCGAGCATTTTTAATATTTTCACTCCAGATTTTCAACATTGCCATCTATTCACGCCTCCCTATGAATAGTACAGCTGTTATTTTTACATCCTGCCTGAACTGATTATTTTTTGCACATCTGGTGCAGAATGGCATGGTCACTGTGGGAAATCAACATTCAGGACAGATTAACAAAAATACAGTGCCACTGTTCATGAGCAGAGGTCCCAAATGCTTTCATGAGGTGGGAGTCACAAAAAGGCCATGTTGAAAATTTGTAGTGCAAATACCACCAAACACCCACCCTGTACAGACTGTCAGGTGTCAGGGGTGTGCCTTCAGATTATCGGCTGTAATGATCACGCCATTCCACCCCCACCCCCACCCTGAAGCCAGTGACAGGCATCAAGGTGTGCCATGGACTCTTCAACCCAAGAGTTCACCCCATTCTCCTATACTGCACCCATTTCAGTGTATGTCCTTATGAAATGGGATGACTGTAAAGCCGAACTCCCCAAGGCACACCTCAACACTTGTTGGTGTCTGCAGGATATGGTGAGGTGAAATGAAATGAGTGTTATGGGCAATGACCCAAAAGCACACCCCAATGCCTGTCCATCTCTGCAGCGTGGAGGTTGGGTTGGCATGAGTTCAATACTTCACTGCCATTCCTATTCTGCATCTGTCTAACTCCTGCACATCCAATGCTAATATCAGCAAGCAAACATTCGGCATTGACAAATGCTTGTCTTCACTGAGTACACTTTTGAGTCTGTCTTTTTAAAGGCAGGTTGGAGTTTTACTGCATATTAGTGGCACAAGCCTAGTTCCAGCCAGTGAAGTCCGCCTGCAGAGATACGCAGGTAAAAACCCAGTGTACTCTAAATTACCATAGTTAGAGCATTGCCTTTATATCAGGACCAAGGAGCCTGGTTTTCATTTCTCAAGGAAAAAACAGCAAAAATCATGGAATCCTGATTGGTTTGTAGATTTTGAATTCTTCCACCGGTACAACAGGGAAATCGCATGTCACTGCACAGAATTCCCAGAAACTTAAAATGGATGCTGCTCTACTATGCATTGTTTCTGTCATGCTGATATAGAATCAGTAAGGAAACCACCCATGCTGCTTTGCTGTAACCTCACATGCTTCATTTTAACCAACCATGCTTCCCTCTAACCTTAGGTTTCCATCTGCTAAGGAACGCTCTCCCCTCCTAACAGCACAGTATTCATTTAGTATGTGTATTAACATCTTTTATTATTTGTATTACACTAAAGGACAAACAAAAAAAGTATCAGTGAATATTCTTAGCTAGACGTAATAGAATATTTACGGGATGGCAGAAAGGAAATTAGCTTCCACCATTGTAGCCATTGGCATCACTCAGGGTGCTTTACCTAGATGCCTGTGTCTTTGTTACTTTGTTTATTTTGTATTAAATCCCTTGACATTCTGCATGTACTTTTGAACTGAAGAATAAAAAAGTATCCACACACTTGGGTACTCGGACTAAGCAGCAGGGGTGGGGAGTCAGGTTTAACATTAAACGACCTTGCATCTAACCCTTCATTCCTTCAGCTGATGTGACAGCTCACCAACCTGAAACTAACACTTTTGTGTAGAAAAAGTATATGCTGAAATGTTTTTTTTTTTACAATAGATAATTTAAAACAAAAGAACCCCTAAGTATCATCCCACTTGGGAAATTGGGTGGGCAGCAGGGGCAGTGTGTCAGGTTTAAAGTTTAGCAGCTCTGCATTGAATCCTTTGATCAGCTGATGAAACTGTTCCCTACCTGAAAGTAAAGTCTCTGTGTAGAAAAAAGCAGCTGCCTTAGCTATTTTTACACTGCATGATTACCCCACCCCCCCAAAAAAGCTTAGTATCAGCACACTTTCTGAATCAGGTGGAGGTGGGTGGGGTTCAGATAGGTATCATTAATTGCTTTTATTTAAATGCGTGTCTCTGGGAAGTTGAACTTTTAGTCTTGCTGAGCTCAGAGGGCTCAAGGGATCCTTGCTGATCTGGATGTCTTTGTGTGGGATCAATCAACCTGGAAGGAGTCTTACATCACTGTGTTGTCAGCGGCATCATCCAGGCAGCTCCCGCTTCCCTTGAAGTATGGTCCCCCAGGACAGCATGTATTGCCTCTGCATCATGCTCTAAACCTTACCAGCCCAGGGCAGGCGAGTCCTGACCATCTCAGCTGATAAACCCAGATCTCCCACTTGGCAGAGTTAGGGATCACGAGCCTGTGCCACTATTTTGTTTTTAATTTTGGGAGTGTTATTTAAGCTTGGTGGGTAGGTAAGCTGGGCTGCTGATGGTGTAAGCATTGGTAGTTCTCCATGTTTCTATTACTAGTTGCATGCCCCTGAGGGGGTGGTGGACCAGCTTCTGTGTGCCCCTGAATTTGCTGTATGACCTGGGTGCTGTTGTTTGTCTGCCTGCCACTGCATGAAGCCAGTGTGGACCATGGGGAGCTGCCACAGCAACCAAGTCAGACTGCACACTCAGAGGCACACTGCAGGTAAGGGGCAAGATACTGTATGATGTCATTGGGCAGAGTCATGCTGTTCCTGTTGCTTGTTGTGTTCCCCTGAGTGAGTCGAGGGCCTTGGTGTCTGTGTGCCCTTGAGTTTGTTACATGGCACCATTGTTGTTTTCACTTTGTCTGCCACTGTATGATGCCAGCAGGGATGGGTGGGATTGTGCAACTGCACCCAAGCCAGGCAGCACACACAGGGACACACAAAACATAACGCCACAGGTAATGTATGATGCCAGGGGACAGAGTGATGTGCAATCCACATCTGAACTCAGATATGAAAACTGAGAGACCCACTTTTCAGGAAGACCAAGTTAGAAAATAAGGTATCCACCTGATGGGGAGATGCATGATTTTCCATTAGACAGTCTTCCACTAATCACTAGTGGATTTTTTAGGTGGAAGCTCTTTATTACAAAGAAGCCAATTCAGCCAGGTTGTTTTTTCCCCCAAGAAAGACACAATAAGCTGAGTCTCCTTGCCAGGTGCTTCAGGGGAGCACATGGTGATCACACAGTATGCAAGTGGTGGCTGAGGGATTCAAACTCCATTCTCCAGGTTTGCAGCTCAGTGCTTTTAATCACTGTGTTATGCCTTACTGACGGTGTACACCTTCTGGTGGTTTGGCTTAATTCACATCTAAGTTATGACAAACTAAGAGACCCAAAAATGTGTGACTTGGGCATGTGGGATATTGACAGAAGGAGATTGTAGTGCTGCCAGTACTGCTATCATCCCTGAGGGATGGGGCTGCACTGTTGCTACTGCTGTCACACCTGAGGGAAAGGATCCAAATTGCTTCTATCATATCCCCTAAGGGATGAGGCTGCAGTGTTACTGCTGCCATTACACCTAAGGCATTGAGGCCTTAGTGCTGCTGCTGTCACCCCTGAGAGGTTAGGGCCATAGTGTTACAACTGCTGCTGTCACCCCTGAGAGATTAGGGCCATAGTGTTACAACTGCTGCTGTCACCCCTGAGAGGTTAGGGCCATAGTGTTACAACTGCTGCTGTCACCCCTGAGAGATTAGGGCCATAGTGTTACAACTGCTGCTGTCACCCCTGAGAGGTTAGAGGCCACTAGTGTTACAACTGCTGCTGTCACCCCTGAGAGATTAGGGCCATAGTGTTACAACTGCTGCTGTCACCCCTGAGAGGTTAGGGCCATAGTGTTACAACTGCTGCTGTCACCCCTGAGAGGTTAGGGCCATAGTGCTACAACTGCTGCTGTCACCCCTGAGAGGTTAGGGCCATAGTGCTACAACTGCTGCTGTCACCCTGAGGTTAGGGCCATAGTGTTACAACTGCTGCTGTCACCCTGAGAGGTTAGGGCCATAATGTTACAACTGCTGCTGTCACCCCTGAGAGGTTAGGGCCATAGTGCTACAACTGCTGCTGTCACCCCTGAGAGGTTAGGGCCATAGTGCTACAACTGCTGCTGTCACCCCTGAGAGGTTAGGGCCATAGTGCTACAACTGCTGCTGTCACCCCTGAGAGGTTAGGGCCATAGTGTTACAACTGCTGCTGTCACCCCTGAGAGGTTAGGGCCATAGTGCTACAACTGCTGCTGTCACCCCTGAGAGATTAGGGCCATAGTGTTACAACTGCTGCTGTCATTCCTGAGAGAAGGGGGCCATAGTGCTACAACTGCTGCTGTCACCCCTGAGAGGTTAGGGCCATAGTGCTACAACTGCGCTGTCACCCTGAGAGGTTAGGGCCATAGTGCTACAACTGCTGCTGTCACCCCTGAGAGGTTAGGGCCATAGTGTTACAACTGCTGCTGTCACCCCTGAGAGGTTAGGGCCATAGTGTTACAACTGCTGATGTCACCCCTGAGAGGTTAGGGCCATAGTGTTACAACTGCTGCTGTCATTCCTGAGAGAAGGGGGCCATAGTGTTACAACTGCTGCTGTCATTCCTGAGAGGTTAGGGCCATAGTGCTACAACTGCTGCTGTCACCCCTGAGAGGTTAGGGCCATAGTGCTACAACTGCTGCTGTCATTCCTGAGAGAAGGGGGCCATAGTGTTACAACTGCTGCTGTCATTCCTGAGAGGTTAGGGCCATAGTGCTACAACTGCTGCTGTCACCCCTGAGAGGTTAGGGCCATAGTGCTACAACTGCTGCTGTCACCCCTGAGAGGTTAGGGCCATAGTGCTACAACTGCTGCTGTCACCCCTGAGAGGTTAGGGCCATAGTGTTACAACTGCTGCTGTCACCCCTGAGAGGTTAGGGCCATAGTGTTACAACTGCTGATGTCACCCCTGAGAGGTTAGGGCCATAGTGTTACAACTGCTGCTGTCATTCCTGAGAGAAGGGGGCCATAGTGTTACAACTGCTGCTGTCATTCCTGAGAGGTTAGGGCCATAGTGCTACAACTGCTGCTGTCACCCCTGAGAGGTTAGGGCCATAGTGCTACAACTGCTGCTGTCATTCCCTGAGAGAAGGGGCCATAGTGTTACAACTGCTGCTGTCATTCCTGAGAGGTTAGGGCCATAGTGCTACAACTGCTGCTGTCACCCCTGAGAGGTTAGGGCCATAGTGCTACAACTGCTGCTGTCACCCCTGAGAGGTTAGGGCCATAGTGTTACAACTGCTGCTGTCACCCCTGAGAGGTTAGGGCCATAGTGTTACAACTGCTGCTGTCATTCCTGAGAGAAGGGGGCCATAGTGTTACAACTGCTGCTGTCATTCCTGAGAGGTTAGGACCATAGTGCTACAACTGCTGCTGTCACCCCTGAGAGGTTATGGCCATAGTGCTACAACTGCTGCTGTCACCCCTGAGAGGTTAGGGCCATAGTGCTACAACTGCTGCTGTCACCCCTGAGAGGTTAGGGCCATAGTGCTACAACTGCTGCTGTCACCCCTGAGAGGTTAGGGCCATAGTGTTACAACTGCTGCTGTCATTCCTGAGAGAAGGGGGCCATAGTGCTACAACTGCTGCTGTCACCCCTGAGAGGTTAGGGCCATAGTGTTACAACTGCTGCTGTCATTCCTGAGAGAAGGGGGCCATAGTACTGCTGCCATCACACCTGGGCTTGAGGGTGGTAGTGATACTGCTGCTGCCATCACACCAAAGGGATGGGTGCTGTAGAGCTGCTGCTGCTGTCACCTCTGAAGGATTGTCATCTGTAGTGCTGCTGCCATCACACCTGAGGGATGGGGGTCATAGTGCTGCTGCTGTCACCCTTGAAGGGTTAAGGTGGTACTTCTGCCACCATTACCCATAAAGAATGGGAGCCATAGTACTGCTCCTGCTGCTACTATCATCCCTGAAAGATAGAGGCCATAGTGCTTTTGCTGTCACATATGAGGGCTGGTCAACTCGAGATGGCAAATATGAGATCAGCTGCACACATCACACACACACACACACACACACACTCACACACATACACACACACATGCATACACACACACATACACACACATACACACACATACACACACACACAGACACACACAGACACAGACACACACACACACGCAAGCCTCTAAGTTCTGCACTGTCAGACAAGCATTGATAATAGTGGGAGGACTGTGTCTATATATATATATATATATATATATATATTTTTATAAAATGGGGTGGTAAAATCATAGAAATTCCACTAACATGATTGGACAGAATGCATCACATGACCGTGCATTATTTCCCAATGACCTCACTCCTTCCAGTACGACCGCACGCCTAAACTACTTTCCAGCCCTCAAAACCTTCTCACCAGCAGTGAGATCACTCCACACCTAATGCAGTTAGGCAGTACACACATACACACACACAACTGGCACCACAGGCATAACTAAATATACCACTAGTAGTCCCACACTGTACAACCTGATGTGCTTGATTGCACCATTCATTTTTAAATAAAATATCATCTAAAAATCAAATTCTGCCTGCAATTTTCACACTCTTACTGCAGAGCCACTAACTTTTATTACTGTACACTGTGTCACCAAGCAGTCTAAATTCTACAAAAAAATATAATGGCAGGCATTTAACAGAAACCTAACTGTGTAGAAAAAAACAAGACAAACTATATTTCTCTTAGTTTCTACTCTTACTTTCTGTTAAAAAAAATCTCCGTTTCTAGGGAGAATTGTCCGATCGTGCAGCACTTTCACTTTTCCTTGTTGAACTATAGCGTGACCGAGCGGTGCGCATTGTGGAAAGTGACAACCTGATAGGAGTTCAAAGTAAGTCCTTCTGTGTTTAAAAAAGATGAAAAGTGTGTCCCTCCTGTTAGGCTGTGTTAATTTGACTAAGAGAAGCTGCAGACTCTATGCACAAGGCAGCGACGACACGCCGAGTGAGTCGACAGCTTTAGGAAGGTAGACAGAAGCCAGAGCGAGTGTTGCTATGACAACACTCGCTCTGGCTTCCGACTACCTTCCTAAAGCTGCCGACTCACTCACTGTGTCCTCGCTCCCTTCTGCATAGAGTCTGCAGCTTCTCTTACTCAAACTAACAGATTCTAACTGGAGGGACACACTTTTTATCTTTTTTAAACACAGAAGGACTTACTTTGAACTCCTAACAGGTTGTCACTTCTCGCAATGCGCACCACTCGGTCACGCTATAGTTCATCAAGGAAAAGTGAAAAAGTGCTCATGATCATCTGCAGTTTCTCTTACTCAAACCTAACACAACCTAACAGAAGGTACATACTTTTCATCTTTTTTAAACACAGAAGGACTTACTTTGAACTCTGCCAGCATATCATTTAGCAGCTAGAGAGGGATTATTTTCCACCACCCCCAAAACATGTGTGGCCATTTTATAAGATAGATGCCACTCTCTAGGGTGTGCGGTCGCTCCTGATATATGCACGCCTTGGTGGTTGAATGCACACCAAGGCTATGATATCAGAGCTAATTACACCCTAGAGTGGTATATCTATTACATATATATATATATATATATATATATATATATATCTATATATGACATAACTAAAGTGAGGTAGGATTGAGCTTAAAATAGAGTTTATTATTTTTAATAACTATAAGGATTGATGCATAATAGTAGACAGCAGAATTGTTAAAATGTACGCCAGCTTAGAAAAAAATTGTTAAAGCTCACAAAACAAAACACCAGTAAAAGAGGATTTTGGCTTTGTAGACACTGATGACAATAGAAACATAGAAACATAGACTTCAACGGCAGATAAGGACTGCTTGGCCCATCTAGTCTGCCCATTTCCCTAACTACAGGATAGGCTTCAGATCCTAGTTAACCAACAGTCTATTTCTTCCTACCCCCCACAAGAATTGCCTTATGTCTGTCCCATGCATTCTTGAATTGTCCCACAGTTTTAGACCCCACAACCTCCTCAGGAAGGCTGTTCCATGCATCCACTACCCTCCCTTTGAAAAAATACTTCCTCACATTGCCCCGGACCGCCCCCCCTCTATCTTTAAATTGTGTTCCCTTGTTCTTGCATGTCTCTTTTTCTGAAAGATGCTACCCTCTTGGACTTTGTTGATTCCACTGAGGTACTTAAAAGTTTCTATCATGTCCCCCCTCTCCCTTCTTTCCTCAGGGGTATACATATTAAGCTCCTTAAGTCTGTCCTCATACGGCTTCTCTTGCAGACCCTGCACCATTTTAGTTGCCCTCTTCCGGACTGCCTCTATCCTGTCTATGTTCTTGCGGAGATGGGGTCTCTGGAACTGGATGCAGTACTCCAGATGGGGTCTCACCAACTGTCTGTACAGTGGGATAACAATTTCCTGTTTTCTGCTGGTGAGGCCTCTCTCTATGCATCCCAGTATACCCCCAAGCCCTCCCTACTGCCTTCTCACATTGCTTGCTAACCTTACGGTCATCTGATATGATTACCCCCAGGTCCCTTTCCTCTTTGGTTATTGTTACTACCTCCCCCCCATTGTGTATTCTTCCCCTGGGTTCTTGTTTCCCAGGTGCATTATTTTGCACTTCTTTGCATTGAATCCTAGCTGCCATACTTCTGACCATTCCTCCAACCTTGCCAAGTCCCTTCTCATCCTTTCCATGCCTCCTTGTGTATCAGCCCTGTTGCAGATCTTTGTGTTATCTGCAAAGAGGCATACTTTTCCTTCCAGTCCCTCTGCAATGTCACTTATAAAGACATTAAAAAGGACTGGACCCAGTACTGAACCCTGCGGTACCCCACTAGTAACCCCTCTTTCTTCAGTGGACTCCATTTACAATTACCTTCTGTGTCCTGTTGTTCAGCCAATGTTTTACCAGGCTGCCACCCTGGGACCCACTCCCAGGCTGGTTAATTTGACTACTAATCTTTTGTGTGGGACTGTGTCAAATGCCTTGCTAAAGTCTAGAGTAGGCCATGTCCACAGCCCCTCTGGTCTACTACTTTGGTCGCCCAGTCAAAGAAATCAATTAGATTTGTCTGACATGACCTTCCCGCTGTGAACCCATGCTGCCTTGGGTCCTGTGCCCCACTGGCCTCTAGGTACTCAACAATTCTTTCCTTCAGAAGTGACTCCATCACTTTCCCTACCACAGAGGTTAAACTGACAGGTCTGTAGTTTTCTGCCTCTGTCTTGCTCCCACTTTTGTGAAGGGGAATCACATCCACGTTCCTCCAGTCCTCGGGTACCACACCATCCTCCCATGACTACTTTTTGCATTTGTCAAAACAGATTTTGCCCTTTTTCAATCATGGTAACCTAGTGGCCTGATCAGGCCCATTCTGTAATCAATGCTTGGTAGTGCTGCAGCCACAGAAAACATACTTTCAAAGGTCTGCATATCAGTTTTAAAGGTCTGGGGACAGTCCTGGTCTCTCTGGACAGCAGTACAAAAAGTGTTACTATGATATAAAGGGGAGAGAGTGCGGGAGGATTAATATATGAGAAGGAATGAGCAGACATGGCGAAAACTATTAAAGTGGATTAAACTGGATGATGAATGTATTTTTTTTTTATTTATTTAGTTTTTGTTAACTGGTAAAGAAGGTCTGTGAAATACTTTCTGTTTTGAGTTCCATCTTGGGTGGTGGATGAGAGAACACAGATATAGGTTGATTGATATTAAACAAGATGCACTTATGGATTTAGATACAATTGAAGGAATGGCAGCAGTGGAAGCAGATCTAAAGACAGCAGCAGCAATTGAAACAGCTCTAAAGAGCCTAGAAGCATGGTCCTGGGACTGGCAGTTGAAATTCAATGCCACAAAGTGCAAGGTCATGCACCTAGTTAAAGGAAACCCAAGGAAAACATACACACTCAATGGTGAACAATTCATAGAAACAAAACTTGAACATGACCTTGGAGTACTTATTTCTGATGATTTAAAGGTGGGTAGATAACGTGAAAAGGCAGTGCAGAAAGCTAATAGCATCCTTGGATGTATTGGCAGGGGCATTACAAGTAGGAAGTGAGAGATCATACTCCCTCTCTACAGGTCCATGGTGAAGTCACATCTTGAATATTGTGTTCTGCTCTCGAGGCCACACCTAAAAAAGGACATAGACCACTTGGAGGCTGTACAGAGGAGAGCTACTAAAATGATACAGGAACTGCACAAGGAACAACGTGAATCTAGACTACAGTAACTGCAAATGTATTACCTTGAGCAAAGAAGAAACGGGAGATATGATAGAAATCTTCAAATACATAAAGGGCATAAATAAGGTACAAACAGAAAACCTATTTCACTAAAATGAGACCACGGGAATGAGGAGGCACAGTTTGAGACTAACGGGGTAAGTTTAAAGGGACACTGTCAACCTTTTTTTTTATTATATTATTTTTAGGTAAAAACCCACGTTTTATTATTGCTTACCTTCTTTAAAATTCATTGATGCTGCTAGTTGTTTTATCTGCCTCCTTGCTTTTTAGAACTAAAATGCATGGTAATGTATAGTTATACACAGCCTTGTTTTGCTTCAGATCATTGAACTACTCCTACTGCATACTTTCTGAACATTAGAAATGCCCTAAAACAGTGTAGCCACTCGTGATACCAAAGTGTCCCCTATTTCCACATCTTAATGAGTAGCTAGATTGTGTTGTGGGTGTTTCTGAGTCCAGGAAAGATGCAGTGGGAGTTGTTCAAGAAATGTAAACAAACATGTTTTGGTGTGGTAACACCAGTATGGTGGGCACACAGTTTTTCACTTTTTAAAAGAAAAAAGGGATCTGAATCAAACTGCCAGCTGCATCAACATTCTCTGTAGAATGAGAACAATCATAAAATATGTTTTTTTAAACTAGGGACACTTTGAGGCCAACGGGGGTTGACAGTGTCATTTTAAAATCAACATTTAAGTTCTACTTCACATAGAGGGTGGTACACCCTTGGAATAGCTTTCCACCAGAGGTTGTGGAGGCCAAAACAGACATTGCTTTTAAGCTAGTGTGGGACAAGTACTGCGGTAATCTCAGAAGAAGAACAAAATAGGGGTGTAGGCAATCTGGGCAGAATAGATGGATCACTCCCCTTCTGCCGACATGTTCTTAAGATTTATATTCAATGGGGAGAATATACTTTCTGCATTCTAGTGGCCTGATAGGTCACGCAAGCACAGCAACATTAGTTAGTTAATTATAGATCGAGGGAGCATTCCTGAGCAATCGGAGTGCTCCTTTCCCCTGCACATGAGACAGTCTTATTCTGTGAAGAGTGTCTCATGCACAGATACCCTGGAAATTGACACATTCCAGGACAGTTTTTTTCTTTAAATAACATTGAGTGCTCCCTTGATCTATAAAATATTAATACTTCCCCCGTTGCCACTCATTTTGGGTAAGAGTGGTTTCACTTGTGTGCTGCTCGAGCCCGATAAGCTCAGCTTCACATTGCTGTTGTCTCTAGGGCAGAACACAAGTGAAACCGCGCTTATCCCATAACAAGTGGTGACGGGGGAAGTATTAATAAATAATATTAGCTGTTACTCACTGTTGTCCTTCTCCTCCTTTTCCTCAGGAACTGTTCTGTATGATAAGTAAGCCTCTCAGCTGGAATACAAAAATTCAATAACTCACAATAACTACTAGAAGATGTCCTAGTACTGGTAGGACTTTAACTGTAAAACGCAGATTCAGATTTGGGACATTTACAGCAAATCATCACAAGGTACTGCCATACTTGTATACTAATGCAGTCAGAATCATTTTGTGAGGTGCTGAATACAGAATTGCAAAATAATATAATAGTTAGGTATGTGCAGCTCCTGTAGACTTTGCCTTGAGGCATAGGAAAATACAGTTAAAAATAGAAAACTGTCCAGTGCACAATTTTGTTTAATGTAGAGAAATTCAGTGCTCCCACAGGCATCATGAATAGTAATTTGTACTGTTAAACTCAGCATACTGTTAAAATGTTTAAAACGTTACTTGCTTTTCATTTAAGCTCCTAGTAATAATGTATCATAATGACCTGAACTATGAAACACATGACCCTGTCCAGCTATGCAGCATAAAGGCAACCTGCAGCCCACTGTACTGAATGCAAAATGAATCAAGAATGTGTTTTATTCTTTTTTTATATAACCAGGTAAAGATCACTGGGCCAAAGGTCCATTTACATGGGTGACCCAGGAGCACTGGGTCGGTTAAGTGACTTGTTCATAGTCACAAAGTATGCAAGTTGAAGTTGGAATCAAACTCAGGTCTGCTGCAAGTACCAAGCTCATTCACAGCTTGCTACTCTAACCTCTAGGCTATACTGCCTGTCCAAAGCTATACTGCCACTCCACAAGTAGGCTTTTCACTGACAGGTTATGGTTTGACTCGTTACTATTGCCAGCAATGCCAATGCTGTTAGTTGAAGAGCTACTCATACTTCACGGTAACCAGCAAACATTACCTAAAATAATATTTAGACTCAGTTAAGCATATTTCATGTTTGATTCTGCATTCCTTATTCCATATTGTTTATTTCTAAAGAAATAGACAGGGAAACAGGATATTTGTCCCTCAGAAGCCTATATGCTATGTACAGGTCTTATTACTTAAGTTCAAAAGTGCTGGGTGTACTGGCACATACTGAGGGGAATGAGGCATTGGAGTGGGACAGACATGTGTAGGAGTAGGTGTAGGAGAATGCCCATGCCCTAATCAGGTACAGAGGTAAAAATAAAAGCACTAGTTGAGGCAAAGCAGAAGGAGCACAGAGTTCTGTTGTGTGATGGTGAATAAAGAATGGGCCTAACAAAATGGATGAGCTGCTGATTGAGCATCTTAAGGCATGCTATGATGAAGTTGGACTCATAAGCCTGTTGGAACAAAGGAATTAGCTGGGATAAAAAACTCAATGAGTACACCTCCCATGGTGAGAAAGGGTGGTCAGAAAGGTGGAACATTTTATATATGAGGGGAAGGGGTTGAGGCAAGCATGAAAGACAGACAGGAGAGATGGTAGCCCTACCAAAAGTCTATTGCTAGAATTGGAACCATCAGAGTCAAAAAAGACAATTGTGTGAGCACTGTAGAGGTATGTTACAGATGGTCAGGTAGTACAGTACAGCAGGATATAGAAATGGCAAATGACACTGAGAGAGCTATAACTATGCAACTCTTGGTGCTCTCTAGGAATTTCAATCTACCTGACATTGTTAGGGGACCAGGAAGTTCCCAGCTAAAACCAGGGAGAGATTTCTTTGTCAAGAAGGACTGTTTTTTTTCTTCAGTATGACAGGTATGGGAGAAGGAGGTATATGTCTTTTGATATGCTGCTGAGTAATGGAGAGGAACTACTGTAGGTCATAACAATAAGGGTTTGGAGGCCGGACGCTGATGCAGTGGCAAAGGTGTTTACCTGTTGTGCTGACATCCCAGGTTCAAGGACAGACTCAGAAGTCAGAGGGCCAGCTGGGGGGGAGGCTCAAGTGTCCTTGAGACAGCTCTCCTTCTCTGGGGGGAGGAGCAGAGCTGATGCCTTTATTCATGGGAGGGGGGCAGGACAGACATTGGGCTTCAGCCCCTGTACACCATTGCACACTCTGACCCTGGGCATCAGTACACAAAAAAATGGCCAGTGATCACACCATGATGCCCGCCCTCCAGTCCTGCCATACCCACCGTGCCTCCTGGTTCTGTTCAAGACAGTGTTCTGTCAGTCAGTTCACCCCCCACAGCCCAACCCAGGGTGAAGTCTAGGGAGCCCTGCCCATGATGGTGATGCCACTGGTAATCTGGATGAGTTTCCATGGAAGGGGGTCATCCCAGTGGCCCTGCCTTGCGGGGGTTAGCCAGGGTTGTAGGCAGCCATGGTGCCTGCAGTGGGGGGTGGAGTCTGGTAGGGGCATTGGAGAAAGATAGGGATGCCGTGCCACAAAAAAAAAAAATAGGGGTTAGGGAGCAGGTGGGTAACTGTCAGTGACCATAACTGAATTAAATTGAGGGAAATAGGGAAATGCTACTTCTACAAGAATAAAACCAGGATGCTAAACCTCTAGCACATTTGGTTCTTGATTCACCAAGGGATACCCACAGCTGCAACTGGGATGGGTACCCCTGGTTGATCAAAAAACATATTCATCAGGTGCACTTGACTTGTAAGTATGCCTGATCAAAAGCACATGCTTATTTGAATAGCCTTGAAGTTCAAAAAGTCTGCAGATCTGGTTTAAGGTCTGTGGCTGGCCTTGAATTTTCTTGCAAGTAACAATATACAGTTTGGCCTTCCATCCCACTCTGAAAAAACAAAGACAAAGCTTGGGATGTGTGTTGACCAAGACTAGGCAATCAAACAGCAACACACTCTGGCTTGGCAAAGAATCACATATTAAATGTGTGTGTCCTTTGTAGTATTGTATTATTACAATATACTAATTTATAGATCTTTAACAATAGTATCACTGTAAAAAGCCCTCCAAATCACCTTGGGCACTTTACTCTGGTCTGTCTCGTTCTATAATTCACTTAATGCAATTTCCTCACACCAAGGAATGTAAATGGTAACTATGAAATAAAAACAAGTGCTCTTAACTACAAACACAATAAGCTTGGTCATTTTATCTTATACATTATTTCTAGCAAAATTTTAATGTATCTAGACAAAGGAACACTCCATCTGCAAACTCAAAATAAAGAGCATTCCATTTGTTGAGTTACTGTTCCCTGTATTGTTTTTTTTTTTTTGTGCTTTACCTGTACAGATATATACGTTTTCGTATTAAATTCTCCAATTAATTTGTTGTTTGGGTTTATAAGTGGTTCAATAGTTGTTTCCAGTTTTTATTTCAGGAAACTTACTTACTAGCTCATTCCAGCTTTCAATGCCGCTTACATTTAATGTAGCATGTAGTGCAGAATCCCATCAGTTCCAGATTATTGTCCTTGTTGGGAAATCAAATCAAACATACCTCTACATTATTTTGTAGACATTATTTATTAGCAGCATCAGTTTTACAGTTCAAAATAAGTACAGGGCAGCCCGCTTATGTCAGACACCTGCATGCTCATGGGTTTCTTCTGTTATATGCAGTGTCTGGCTAAACCTTAATGCCGCATTACCATTCCTTTTTTCTCATGCTGTCACTCGCAGTTGCTATAATGTGCTTAGATGTGCTGTTGTGTGCTGTTATGTGTTGTTATGGTATAAGAACAAACGCATTACAGCATGGTATGAGCTGATTTAAGCACAAGAAGTGTTTATCTGTTTATCTTGTTTTATCATGTTTTTTTATTTTTTTTGCCAAGTGAGTGTTGTGCTTAGTGCTTACTAAAGAATAATCCCTGTGTTTAATGTGAAGTAATGCTTATATTATGCATGTTGTTTCTGGGTGACTTATGTTATCTTTACTTTTTTTTTCCAGGTAGGCAGTAATGCTGGCTTGATGAGCTCTAGTCATTGTGTATCTTGACCAGTTGCTCTCTGCTTTCTGGATTAGTGACCAGTTGGGGGGGGGATAAGTCAGCTAGCTGTTCCATTGCTCTATAGAACATGATGAGCAGCATCTCTGATGTCTTGAGCCATTAAAGTGGGCTCCGTTGATCTCCATTCAGTGTCTTTGTCTGTATCTTTTTCTTCCTCATCTTCTCCTCAGCAGTTGTAATTGACATCTCTGATACCACAGCCATAATGTTGTCCTCTTTTGGCTCTATTTGGCGTTATCCCTGTGGTGACAGAGCTCACTAAATTCATCTTCTGTCAGTCCTGGCAGTGGCTGTTCATCATCTTGCTGCTCAATCTGCATGTCTGCCGCTATGTCATTTGGATGAATGAAACCCCCTTTAGCAAAACATCTGACAATAGTCTCTGTGCTTATAACATCCCATGTGGTTTTCTTCATTCTCACCACAACCCAGAGGTTTATCTGTTTGATGCAATCAGTAGTAGACAATTTGGAGCTATCCAGCATCTCCACTACATGAGTTTACCTCGCTCTCACATAATGCCATTTGAAGGCATAAATTATGCCTTGGCTGAGTGGTTGAGTCAGGCATTTGGTGTTACCTGGCAGAAACATAAGCTGTATGTTTCTAAGCCCTTCCACCTGAGGATGACCCAAAAAGCTAGCCCTGGCAAAAAGAAATACCGGTGAAGGGGTACAGGCAAAGTGGACAAGCATTAAAGATGCAATACTTGAAGCAACATCCCATTGTGTTAGTGACAAAAAGGAAGTACAAAAGAAGAAGGAAACCACTTTGGTTCTCAAACACAGTAGCAGAATAGGTCAAAGCCAAAAGGCTGGTCTTCAGGAAATATAAGGGAACACAGCAGGATGAAGATAGGGAGGCATACCAAACTTCCCTAAGGGAAGCAGGGAAGGCAGTAAGGCAGACAAAGACCCAAACCAAGGAAACACCAGCACGAACCGTAAAAGAAGGTGACGAGACTTTCTATAGATACATTAGTGAAAGGAGAAAGTCCAGAGGGGGTATTGCTAAGATTAAAGGGGATAAGGGGGAGTGTGAGGAGGACCATATAAAAGCATCTATCCTAAATAGATACTTCTGCTCAGTATTTACTGAAAAGAAGGTAGGGCAGGGCCCACAGCTCAGCACCATGGACACAGGAGGGAGGTGTGCACTAGTCCCTTCACAAAAGAAAGGGTCATACTAGAGCTTGATATGCTCAGGGTGGACAGAGCAATAGGACCTAAGGGCATACATCCCAGGGTACTAAAGGAGCTAAGGGTGGAACTAGCAGAGCCATTATCAGAACTGTTTAGTGAGTCTCTGAGCACAGAAGAGGTCCCAGAAGACTGGAGAAGGGCTCATGTGATCCCGCTCCACAAGAGTGATAACAGGGAGGAGGCAGGGAACTACAGACCAGTCAGTCTTACCTCAGTAGTGGGCAAGATTATGGAGTCACTCTTTAAGGAAAGGATAGTGCAACACCTGGAATCCATAGGAGCACAGGATCCAAGACAGCATGGGTTTACAAAAAGAAGGTCCTGTCAAACTAATCTCAAAGATTTCTTTGACTGGGTAACCAGAGTGGTGGACCAAGGGGGAGCAGTTGATGTTGCCTACCTTGACTTCAGCAAAGCTTTCGATACTGTTGCACATAGAAGATTGATTAATGAGCTGGATAGGCTTGGGGTGGGTCAAACACTGGTCAACTGGGTGGCAAAGTAGTTGACTGGAAGAAAAAAGAGAGTGTTGGTAAATGGTTTACAGTCAGAAGAGATGCAAGTCATGAGTGGGGTACCTCAGGGATCAGTCCTAGGGCCAGTCCTCTTCAATATCAGTGACATTGCAGATGGACTGGAGGGTAAGGTTTGTCTGTTTGCAGATGACACCAAGATCTGCAACAGAGTAGATGATCCAGATGGAGTGGGCAGAATGAGAAGAGATCTGGATAAACTAGCAAAATGATCAGAAGAGTGGCAACTGGGGTTTAACACAAAGAAGTGCAAGATCATGCACATAGGGAAGAGAAACCCTGAAGCTACCTATAGGCTGGGAGGGGAGTTGCTGGCAGTCACAAGGGGAGAAAGAGGCTTGGGCGTCATCACCACCGATGACCTGAAATCATCCAAGCAAACCACGAAAGCAGTAGATAAGGCTAGAGGGATGTTGGGGTGTATTAGTAGGGGTATCACAAGTTGTAAGAGGGAGGTAATAATCCATCTTTTCCTGACATTGGTTAGGCCCCATCTGGAGTACTGCTTGCAGTAATGGAGGCCACACCTTCACAAGGACATTAACCAAATGGAGGCAGTCCAGAGAAGGGCAACCAAAATGGTGCAAGGACTGCATCAGAAAACATATGAGGACAGATTAACTGAGCTCAATATGTATACTCTAGAGCAAACAAGGGAGAGAGGTGTTAAGATCGAACATTCAAACACCTTAAGGGCATTAACAAGATGAAAGAGTCTAACATGTTTCAATATGAGAAACATAGCAGTATAAGAGGACACAGCATGAGATTAGAGGGAGGCCGATTAAGAGGTAATGTGAGGACGTTCTTTTTCACAGAAAGGGTGGTGGATGCGTGGAACGGCCTACCTCAGGAAGTGGTGGATATGAATACAGTGCAGGGCTTCAAACAGGCATGGGATAGGCATAAGGGAGCAATACAGATGAGTATGAATAGATAGGCCATTGACAGAGCAAAGGCCAATGGCACATTCATAAGGTAGAGAAAGAAATGGGCAGACTGGATGGGCCTTGCGGTCCTTATCTGCCATCAACTTCTGTGTTTCTATGTTTCTAAAGTTATCAAGTGACAAAACAATTTTTCTCTAATGTAGTTTGTGGTCCCATGCTCTGAGCCACTCCATAAAGATCTCCCTGTCATCCATGCTGGCTATGGACATCATATTCTGCTTGGAGGCCATACCGACATGCAGGTAAGTGAACAAGCTGAATAAGTAAGCTATTTGAGACCCTTTGGTGACAGTAATCAGCACCTGCTTAATCCATCAGCACCTGACTATTTACCCTAAATAGCACTGTTGGCATATCAGAAGTGTGCAGATTGATCGCAAGTAACCACTAACTCAAAATCACACTTTTGGATGTGTGATCACAGGTACAAATGCCACTGTTAATCATTGAGAGACATATGATATAGAAGGGATACCTAATTCATTATAAAGCTGATGTTCAGTGTTATGTTCAATATAAACGGCTTTGGCAAATGGAACTTGTCTGATGAACCCGAACTTCCAGTTTAACAGTATCCGTTATAAGTGGGCTGCACTGTATATGAATCATCTTTCATTACTGTTGGATCTCAGACATAAGAGGCACTAGACTCCAGGGACAGACATACTGTGAAAATAACATTAACATCAATTCACTGGAATACACACCTTTCAGGATCTTCATATAATTAAAGTGGACCAAAAAACACATGCACTCGGACTTCAGCGGGTGCTGAAACACAAACAACTGCATGGTGCAATAAATCAGAGGAAACACTCAAAAATAAGAGTAAAAAAAAATTACTCATAGAGTCCATAACCCCTGATGAAGTATCATGATTAAGACATGAAGCACCAATGCTTTGTGCTGTGTTTTCAGATTCAGAATACATTTTTTGGTTTTTGTTTCACTACCTACAACTCCATGAGTAATTTTTTTATTTGTTTTTGAATGCTGCCCTTTGTTTCTTTCACCCTATCATCAAACTACATTTTCCCAAGTAGAAGATAAAATTACAGATTGAATGTGTAAACCAAACAGACCTTGAACGGGGGGGGGGGGGTTCAAAGCTATGCATGCAGCAGTTGTTTCCATATTTCAGGCTTGTACTGCATCCACACAAATGTATCAGGTTGTATGCCTCCTATTTTCATACATCCTGATTGTGACACTTTAAGCAGTTTACAGCACTATTGGCTGTAACTGCCATACTTTCATCCATTATCCAAATGCAACTGACACACTTGTACCAGAAAGTTGGACTACCATTCTGTGGTCTAGCTTTCCTGACAGAAGTGCACAAGTGCATCTGGAAAATAGATGCAAATCTTTGAAAATCCCCCACCCTCAGTGTTTATCCTTATGAAGGTGATCAAGGTTCAACTTCCACATGCTCCATCAACTAAGGATAAGACTTGGCCCCATACAATTGGAATCATTAAGAACCAAAATCATTTTCTAGTGAGGCACACATAGCATCATACTTTTCTATTAAACTTATACATTGTATTGTTTTTTTTTAATTTGCATACATTCAAGCAGTAGATTACACAATTGTGCATCAGTTGTGTGTGTTGGGGGGCTTCTGCCAACCAGGACAGGGCCACAAATCATTTCTCTGTTGCAATCCCAAAGAGCATCAATGGATGCAAGTGACGTTTATGTCTTGGCCCTCAGGCTCGTATCTCTATAAAGACTGTGCCATGTCAGGTGAGAACTGAAACTGAAGAATGCTTGAGAGTACCTTAATCACTCCAGTCCCATAAAATGCCCTTTTGGGGCATTCCCAAGCTAAATGCTCAAAGGTATCCCTTCCCACCTTACATTTAGGGTACTTTGCAGACATTGCTGGGTCAATTCTGTGTGCCTGGACTGGGGTGAAACATGCTATATAAATACAATTATATTGAATTTGGCTGATCCTGTTGCTCCTTGACTAAAGTGTCACCACTTTAGTGGTGTCATTCCAAGCTTTATCTATTAGTTGTGTCCCTCCCATGCATATAGACCATTTTTTTGTTTTAACAGACCCACAGGGTCCTCTGAACTGTTAAAATGTGTGGAGTGGAAATGTTTGAGTGGACATGCATTACCTTCGTGGTGTAAAATTATCTCCTCCAGAAGAGTACATGGGTCGGGGGTCCCCAGCTGTATCCATGTTAATATAAATTCTGAGGCATACATGTAGATATACAAAAAAACATCTCTTGGTGAGAGCCCATATTTTCCAGTTGGTTGCTGGTATGTGGAGAGTATCCCACCCTCATACACATCTGCTACATGGTGTAAGCCCTCGTCAACCCACATTGTCAGAGTTTGAGCTATTTGCCATGAAAGATGCAGAGGCAGAGGCATTGCACTCCAAGGGCCAGTTTGAATGTTTGCTTTTGGTGACATTACCCACCCATGGCCTATCACACTGTGCATGCTCAGCACAGGACAGCATTCTGGTGAAGGAATCTGCTATCTTTTTCGTTATTCCTACACTGAGGGCCAGGGACAACAGGTTGGACATTACAGGTCTAGTTAATTTCCCTTTCCCCTGCAACCCATGTTGGTTGTTTTCCCATAAACTCTTTTGTATCCTTTAGAAAGGCTAGTTGAGCTGCCAGATAGTAATACCTAAATTTGGGCAAAACTAGCCCTAACTCTGCTAGCCTCCTGTGCAGGATGTTTTGTTTAAAGAGCTAGTGTGCTGCCTAAAATTAATATTAGTTTTAAAGCTAATTAAAGTCAGCTAATGCCTTTTAAATCTGAGGTGCTTTTTGTTTACCCTGTGGATAATTAGAAGATTTTTTTCCTGGTGTTAGTAGGTGTGGTCTGTGAAACAGCACTCTGGCAGGCAGCTGACATATTCAGCTCTGTTCCTCTCACTACATCATCAGCATTGTGACCTCCTTGACTGTGACATCACAGTTACTCTGGAAGAACCCCTCAGGCTCGAGTGTGATTTGTTCCGTAATACTATTCTTGGGGCAGCACCCTTTAGCTCCTCCTCCATCTTACTCCTACTGGTGGATTTTGCCCACTGGCAGTGCTGCCCCCAGAGCAGCACCCTCATGCTTTACCTCCCATCTATCCCTATTGGTGGATTTTGTCCGCAGCCCCCAGGGCAGCAACCTGTAGCTGTTGCTTCCCACAAATCTTATTGGTCTGAGGAATTGAGGGTTTTAAGTGTAGATGAGAATGTTATGGAAATGCTCCCCTCAGCAATGTGTACTGTTTGTCTTTGAATATATTGCCCCCACCATATTCCAAGGGCAGATAGAGATTTACAGTTATAGAACCAGTTTTTTGTTTCTTTTTTGGTGGTGGGGGGGCATATAAACCTGACAAAAAGTTGAACATTTCAGAGGGCAATGTTCTGATGTTGATGTAACCAACTTTATTAATTTGCTTTTTCTGAAGGAGAGATATGGAGTAGTATGACTAGACTTGAAAATCCTATAAAACGTCAGTATGTTTCAGTTGCTCAGTAGGTATGTCAGCATAGTATAGATCCATGGGTCAGGGGTTCAAAACTTGATGAGGAAAAACTTTCCGTTTTCTAAAGGATAGATATGGAGTAGTGACTACATTTTGAAATCCTATCTAAATTCATAGCTGGTTTCTGTGTTCTTGCTGCCCTTGGGGCAGCACCTATGTAATTGGATACTGTGGGCTGCCCCTGGGGCAGTGTCCTTGCTGCCCAGGGACAGTGCCTGAGTAATTGGTTCCCATAGGCTGCCCTGGGGCAGTGTTTTCACTGCCCCTGAGGCAGTGCCTGTGTAACTGGTTCCCATTGGGCTGTCCCTGGGGAAGTGCATTGGTAGTAGTTCCCTGGGCCTGCCCCTGGGGCAAAGCCAATGTAATTGGTTACTGTGGGCTGCCACTGAGTCAGTGTCCTTGCTGCTCCAAGGGCAGTATCCTCGCTGCCCCTGGAGCAGTAACTGTGTAATTGGTTCCCGTGGGCTGCTCCTGGGGCAATGGCTGTGCAGTTGGTTCCTACTGGCTGCCCCTGGGACAGTGTTTGGGTATTTGTTCCTGTGCACTGCCCTGGGGGCAGGCAGAAGGCACCAACTACACAGGCACTTCCCCAGGGGCAGCCCATGAGAACCAATTATACAGGCATTGCCCCAGTGGGGCAGCGAGGACACTGCCTCAGGGGCAGCTGGCGGTAACCAATTACACAGACACTGCCCCAGGGGCAGTGAGGATACTGCCCCAAGGGCAACCAACAAAAACCAACCATCATGGCACTACCCCAGGGCCAGTGCCATAGGAACCAGTTACACAGGTTGTGCCCCAGTGGCAGACCCAGGAACCAACTACCTAGGTACTTCCCCAGGGGTAGCCCATGGGAACCAACTACACAGGCACTGCCCCAGGGGCAGCAAGGACACTGCCACAGGGGCAGCCCATGGGAAACAACTACACGGGCACTGCCGAGGGACAGCAAGGACATGGCCCCGGGGAAGCTCACAGGCTCCACTTACACAGATGCTGCCCAAGGGGCAGCAAGAGCACTGCCCCAGAGGCAGCCAACAGTAACCAACCATGAAATTAGATAGGATTTCAAAATGTACTCACTACTCCATATGTATCCTTCAGAAAGGGAAATGTTTCCCTGGTCAAGGATTGAACTCTTGACCCATGGAGCTGTAACATGCTGACATGCCTACTGAGCCACTGAAACACACTAAAGTTTCATAGGATTCTCAAGTCTAGTCATATTACTCCATAAGTCTCCTTCAGAAAAGGAAAATTAATAAAGTTTGTTACATTAACATCAGAACAATAACACTGTCCTCTGAAATGTTCAACTTTTTGTCAGGTTTATATGCCATGAAATTCCCCAGCCCCCCCCACAAAAAAAAAATGGTTCTATAAGTGTAAATCTCTGTCTGCCCTTGGAAATATGGAGAGGTGGTGGAGGGGGCAATATATTCAAAGACAAGCAGTACACATTGCTGGAGGGAGCATTCCCGTAATATTCTCATCTACACTTAAAACCCTCAATTCCTCAGACTTGCACCAATCAGATTAGTAGGAAGTAAGAGCTACAGGTTGCTGCCCTTGGGGCAGGGGACAAAATCCACCAATAGGGATAGGTGGGAGGCAGAGCACAAGGGTGCTGTCCTGGGGGCAGTGCTGCCAGTGGGCGAAATCCACCAATAGGAGTAAGCTGGAGAAGGAGGTAAAGGGTGCTGCCCTGGGGATAGTGCTGCACTGAGAACAGCATTACAGGAACAAATCACACCCAAGCACCACTCAGTAGCTGCCCGACCAGTCACCAGTGAGTGAGATCAGAATGCTGATGAAGTAGGAAGGGGAATAGAACTAGATGTGGCAGCTGCCAGAGTGTTATTCCACACATCCAGCATAATACTGCCACATGGAAAACATTATAATGAGCAAATTGAAAAGGAAAAAAACTTCAAAATAAAAAGCCTGAACTGACTACTGCTTAAAATATTTAACATTTTCCTATCTGCTCTTTTGGGTTCTATTAGCTCTTTAATGTAAGCCCTCCATTTATCCACAAGAAGGATGTATGATATCCTTTAATTTTCTGTAGGAACTTTAACGGGACCCATATCAGCACTTGGAACATGTATAAACATTTTAATAACAAGCACATCTTGACAGGATTAACTCTGCTGATTAGTGTTAGTGAGATTTCCATCTGTCACAGTGTCTCTTAACTGATGCAAATAGTGGTTTGTGCAGTAGTTCAAGGACCAGAGTTGGAGCAATTATTTTGGTAGCGTGATCCCCCAGTACATGAGTTGGGTTGCTGGGTGCAGCTGGACTCCTGCCACTGTTAAGGGTGAACCAGATCCATGCACTTTGTGGAGCAGAGATGTTGCAAAGTTTTAATTCACTGGCAAAGTTAAGGCAAATTTGCCAAGTTCACCTTCGATTATTTTGCAAAGTTTTTCTATTTAATAGGAAATTCACAGTTGGTAACTTTGTTGGCAAGTTTGCCTGACACTTATCCTTAGGGTACACCAAGGTGAAGTTTGGTTAAAATGAAGCAACTGATACACAAAAGTCTCAAGGTCAGTGATCCTCTGTCCCATAGTGTGAAGACAGTATGCCACCCCCACCCCCGTTGAACCACCACCACAGGCTGCATCCACTCATCAAACTCAGTCAGGAGCAATTTCTAACCTGTGTCTGTGATCCAGTTACACTCTTCATTGTCAGTGTGACACACTGGCAAATAACCAGAGTGTTGCTATCACTGCAGTTGGGCTTAGTACAATGTTTTCTTCTGGCCAGAGTCAAATACTACTCCAGATACCTGTGCCCAATATGCTGTAATGCACAGAAAGGAGATACCAGCTGATTGGCTACTTTTCTGCATATCCATACTGGGGACCTATTATCCAGATCAGGCTCAGTGCCACCACCACCACCACCTCTGGCACTCAAGGGGACACCAGCAACCTCCTCCTTGACCACTGTTCCTGAACCAGAGATTTTGCTACCTCTCAAACTGATCCTCTTATTGCTGCTTCTCACAGCACCCACCAGCATGGATGCCACAGATGTGACAGAGAACAATTTGACAACACAAACGCCACAGCCTCACTTCCACAAACTACTCCTTTTTAGTTTTTAAGGCAAAACTCAGTCATTTGCTGCCAAATTGTATGAAACTTGATATGGTTATAGTTGTAGAAGAGATACATATTTGGTGCATTCTGGATTATTATGTGACTTAAACTGCGGATTTGGCATCATGGTGAGGCTGGGAGGTAATTTGAGGTTCCGGTGCATATCCCATGAATTTGTCTGGGGGTATTAAGTGTTAGTCTTGTAGTACTCATTGATATCTTTTTTCTTTTTTGGTATATATAGTGTTTCTTAACTCCAAAGATTAACAGAATTACAGCTTGTTAAAGTTGCAGTGTTATCATATAGGAATTTTAATTTTTTTAATTTTTATGCTTTTTATACATCTATTTTCAGTTGATATTTCTTAGGGACTTAGACTTCTGGTACTCACACATACTCCATGTCCTCTCTTGTGTGGACTTTTTTACCTGTTACCCTAGTGACCACAGTATGGTTTCTTGCATCCAAAACAATAAACGTGTCTGCCAGGGCAAGCAGGGGACCCACATGTGTACTAAGGGCCAGAGGACCGATGTCATGGCAAATCACTGGGCTGAGTGGGAGAAATAGCAGAGTGAAGCAATGAGTGGGGCTGGTGAAGGTAGTGGCCCATCCATGCTGGCATTGGTTTGTGGAGGGTGTAAGGGAAGTTCCTGTGTTAGGGTGGGGGTGGCGGGCAAAGTCTGTAGAAGTGGCAGCACCCTCTGTTGAAGTTCAAGCTCTTCCCTAATCAGCAACACCAAAAGCACCCACTCCACCACCAGCTTTTTCTTTTTCTGTTTTTTTTTTACACAAACAATACATGACAGGGATTTCAGGGACTAAGGGAGCACATGCAAGACACAAAAAAATTGGGAAATTATTATGACACTACTATGTACATGAGAAAAGCTAACTTCTATCAATAAACAAAAATGAAATCAAGATACTCAGACTACAGTAATAAAAAGAATTCAGTAAAACATATCTAACTGTTCTAGAGGACTAAAATAACAAACCTCAGAAATCTGACAAAAAAAATCATACAAAAAAAATCATACAATCACTGACTACACCAGTGCTGCCTGCTAAGACAGAAAAGGCTGCCTAGCTGCCTTTTTCTTGTTAGAAGTTGCTGTAGCCATGCTCCCTTCCCACCACAATGCTGCCTCACTATACAGAATGCAGAAGAAGAAACTACAATTTTAAACTAAATAAATCACAGCAAATACGAGACATAATTGGTGATCTAGTGGCATAAGGCATAGTAGACACTTAATGGAGTGATTTGTTGGGAAAAAATTAGTGTTTTAAATGGTTTCCAAAGCTTTTTCAGCACAAAGACAGAGCACACTTAACACCAGCTCTGTCTTCTTCCCACTGCAATAACTGCAGTCTATTTATCACAATGCAGCTCATTGCAGCACCATGTGACTCCAACCCCATAAATTCCTAAGAATTCTTGAAAACATCACCTTAGAGCTACCATTCATAGGCGAAGTTTGCATTTTCTCCATTCGAGAAGTTGTCCTTTAAGACAAAGTAGAAATTTGCCTTAATGGAGAACTTTGTGAATTCAGTAAAATTTGCACAATTCTCCATGAAGTACAGTTTTCTGATTTCACCCACCACTAATGGGGAGCCACACACACACACACTTGGATCAGTTAATTTGATTTCCCATTAAGGGCCATATAGGGAGAATACAGTAGTGAAGGCTGATAAGAACTGTTCAGGTTGGGACAGATACAGGAGGACATAGGACATCATTCAGACAGAGTGATATAACAAGATACTCGTCAATGAGGAATTCTCTACATATTGATTGGTTACTTCATAGTGACACTGCTAGAGGATCTGTTGTCATGATATGTAAGAGGTGGAAAGTGGGCACCCTGCCTTGTTCCCCTAGTGAGTTTGTAGGGGGAAGGGATTAAATTATTTGTGAAAAACTGTGCCATTGGGGATGTATACAGAGCAACCCCCTCAGGAATGTATACGAGGGACTAGTCCATATTTGGTCAGGGTTTCAAACATGAAGGATCACTTGACCAAGTCAAAGGCCTTCTCTGCATCCAGTGCCAGGAGACCAGATTGAGGAGCCTCTCCGCTGGACCAGTGCCACATTATATTAGGTGATCTTCTAATGTTGTTCTTGGCATGCCACTGCTTAACAAAGCTATCATGGTCATCAGATATTAATGAAAACAAGATTCCCTCCATTCTCCTAGCTAATTCCTTGGCCATTACCTTGCAATCTGCATTAAACAGTGATATAGGGTGGCCATGTATTGGAAAGACCACAAAGCCCCTTTATCAGGAGCCTCCACAATCTGCATTAAACAGTGATATAGGGTGGCCATGTATTGGAAAGATCACAAAGCCCCTTTATCAGGAGCCTCCACTATCTGCATTAAACAGTGATATAGGGTGGCCATGTATGGAAAGATCATAAAGCCCTTTATCAAGAGCCTCCACTATCTGCATTAAACAGTGATATAGGGTGGCCATGTATTGGAAAGATCACAAAGCCCCTTTATCAGGAGCCTCCACTATCTGCATTAAACAGTGATATAGGGTGGCCATGTATTGGAAAGATCACAAAGCCCCTTTATCAAGAGCCTCCACTATCTGCATTTAACCGTGATATAGGGTGGCCATGTATTGGAAAGATCGCAAAGCCCCTTTATCAGGAGCCTCCACTATCTGCATTAAACAGTGATATAGGGTGGCCATGTATTGGAAAGATCGCAAAGCCCCTTTATCAAGAGCCTCCACTATCATCGCTGTCACTGGTTAGCCCAGAATAAACCAAAAGCTTTTGTAGAACTTTCCTGGTAAACCATGCAGGCCCAGAGCTTTACCTGATGCTAGTGACTTCACTACCCTCTTTACCTTCCTCAGTGTGATATCTACTTCCAGGGATACACATACCTCAGGGGGAACTGTGGGTGAGATTAGAGTGTCAAGAAATGTGCTGGGTGGTAGTTCGTGGAAACCTCGGATGTGTAGTGGGTAGGTAATACTGTTTAAATGCCTCTCCTATGACTGCCTGATCAGGTATTTGGTCACCTCCCTCTGCCTTTATACTATGTATGGCTTTATCCACCTCTCTCTTCATTAATTGCCAGGCCAGTCATTTCTCGCCTCTGTCTCCCTTAAAGTAAGACTGTGTCTTGGTTAGAAGCAAGTTCCTCTCAATTTTCTCTGACACCAGCTGTTTTAAATGACACTTCAGTTTCATCAATTTGTCCAAATCTGCTGTGTTCTGGGACCTCATGTGCTCTGTCTCTAGCTCATCCACATCAGTTAATCAATCAATCAATCAAATCTTTATTTTACCAGCAAGACACCATTTAGAAAAAAACTCGTTTACAAGGTGGACCTGGAAGGGTCAAGATAATCACAGAGAAAAAAACAAAAACGGCAAGCAGGAGACTACATAAATACATGAGCATATACATATTTACAAATGAGTGTATTTATGTGTGAGCAGAATAGGATACAATGAGTCACTGTGTGTTGAAAACTTATGGTACTTTAGATTCACAGTCATACAGAACCATTTGGAGCAGCACACCACTAGCTCTCTCTCTCTATATATATAACTGTATATATATATATCTATATTATATAGATATATATATATAGATATATATATATATATAGATAATATATGGTAGACGGTAGTGCCCCATGAATTAGGGATTGAGAGCCATTTACATGCATTAACCAAAATTTTGCACCTTAATAACTGCGACCGTTTGACAGATTTGCCTGAAATTTGGAATACCGATCAGGATCCATATGCCTTGGGATCTGCCAAGTTTTGTACTGGTCAGATACACAGCTGTGGAGTTATTACATGATCTGTGCAAGCATTTACGCTTTTCTGAATTCCCACGTCGCTACAGGTCGTGACGGTTTATGTGCTGACTGGCCCAAAATCTTTCAGAAACATGCGGCCGGGGTCCCCGATGTGCCTTTCAAAGATTTGTGAAAAATATTAAACTGTTCAAAGTTATGGCAGTCCGAACTTCTGTTTTTTTCCCATAGGACAACATTACGGCGTTCGCCGCACCTTTGAGGGCCCGTATCTCGAAAAAGGTGCGAAATACGGAGTTTTTGTCAAAAAATTATGGGGGCTATGTATAAAACTAGCCAGGAAAGTGATAATACATATGACTTTTAAATTTTTTTCTATGTCGTACGGTTACTGAGATATAAGCAATTTACTATTACAACTACTGATTTTTGTGTTCCGAGAGTCATTATTTTGCATACATTCTTTCTACTCACTGTCTTTCTCTATACAGTGTTTGGGGAAAACCAGCCTGTGCCCTTACATTACTCTTACCATTACCGTTTATGCCTGTGGTTCCGTACCCGTTTCACTTACCGTTCACGTTTACACCACCATGTGCATTACCCTTTGCATTTTCATTTGCGGTTGCGTTTCATTTGTTTTTAACATTTCTGTCTACAGTACTGTTCCTCTTTCTGTTTCGCTTTGCGTCACCATGTGCATTACGATTTGCATTTGTGGGCACAATGTTACAATGCAACAAGACATCACCTCGCGCTCCTGCCGCTGCATTACATTCACTATTTCTCATTATCATTCTCAAAAAGAAGGGAAAATAGAGGCAAAAAACTCCGTTTAATGCATCAGTTAGGGTTGTTCCACAGTGACAAAAGTGAGGAAATTCGATGTTAGGCTTGAAACCCTCTTTGCACCCCTCCAGCCCACCCCCCAACTGGAATCGGGGTGTGCATTGGGGTCATCGGTCCTAACTGTCACCCCATTCTCCTATTCCTCGGCTTCTTTCCACATGTGATGGGGTGACACTTAGGGCCAATGACCCCAATGCGCATCCCGATTCCAGTTAGTGGGGTTGAGGTGCAAAGGGGTTTCAACCCAACATCGAATTCTCACTTTTGTTGCTATAGAAAACCTTAACTGATACATTAAACGGAGTTTTTTGCCTAATATATATATATATATATATATATATATATATATATATATACATATATATACACACACACAACAGTGAACCACCACATAAGTTTGAGATTAGACAGATAGCTTTTTATGGCTGGCAAGTGGTTCAGGGAGACAATGCAGCACAGTCAGAGGTCAAGGCACAGAGGGAGTCAGTAAGGAGGAACAGTGGAGGCGCAGTGACTCTAGGTACACTGTTTACTCAAGCAGGAGGCCTCTAACGAGGACATTTGATGCCTCTTTGACAGAACGATCGAGCAGGATTTTAAAGAATTGTAACTTCATGGGAATTGCAAGTTTGAGAGATTTTTGAATGGTGTTCCAGAGGGCAGGAAGACCTCAGCTTATTGGTGATTTACCGAATTGAGATCTGACCTTAGGGATGACAAGAGAAATGCAGGATAGACTTCTCAGTAGATAGCTACCAATGACACAGCGTGGCAAGCAGTCCATGATATATTGAAGGAGCTTGTTGATAATGGCTCTATAGGTCCAAAGAACTGAGTTCCTTTAGCACCTAAAGCTCAGTGAACACCATCCTACTGCTGCATAGGGGAGCAGTGACGAGTGGAATAGGGTGCACCCATAATAAATCTAAATGCTCTGTGGCATAGTGTGTCAAGTTTAGACAATGCAGTTTTCGGGCCTTGTCCATACAGAAAGTCAGTGTAGTCCAACAGTGACATAAAAGTTGTTTGAACCAGCCTAGTTTTTGCTTCTAAAGTTAACAGGTGCCTAATCCTAAAAAAAAAAAACCTTTGCCTAAGCTTCTTGGAGAGCTCCCTCAATGTGGTCAATGAATGAGAGTTTATAGTCTATTCAGACCCCTAGATATTTAAACTTATCAACATGTTCAAGAGGTTCACCTAAGAGTGTTGTTATGTATGGTGTATTACCAAGGTTATGCTTATAGGGATCATTGACTGATGGGTTAAATTCTATCTGGAGTTCACTAATTACTAGCTCAGGGGAGGGTCTATCTATATAAATAACAGTATCATCAGCGGACAGGTGAATGTTTGCTGATTTCATACCTGCACTGATGTTATTAATATAGATTGCAAAGAGTAAAGGGCCTAAAACAAACCCTTGCGGTAACCCTCTTTGTAGTGTTTTTAATGGAGACAGTTCACCATGAGCCTTAACTTGCTGATGGCACCCAACAAGGTAGTGTGTAAACCAGTTTAATGCCGTACGGTCCAGCACAGAGTTTCTTAGTATGGCTAACAGCAGGTCATGGTCTGCAGTATCAAACACTTTGCTCAGGTCAAGGAACATAGCACATATGTGATGTTTAGAATCCAGTGCATTTGGCCAGTCATTTGAGGCCTTGGCAATGGTGGATACCATGCTGTGCTGTACTCTAAAGCCAGACTGAAGAGGATTAAGGTGGTTGTGGTTCTCCAGATACTGCCTGAGCTGTGCATTGACAATCTTCTCTAGTAGTTTAGACAGGGTGGGAAGAAGGGATATTGGGTGGTAATTATTTAAATCACTTGGATCCCAAGATTTAAATAAGGTTATTACATGGGCAGCTTTCCAAATAGTGGGAATTGTGCCCTGCACAAGTGATAGGTTAAAGAGGTGGCTAATTGGGACGTAATATCCTAGTTTTAAGTAGTATTGCTCAATATGATCTGTGCCCCCACTTTTCTTCGTATCGAAGTCCAAAGGAAGATCCTCTACATGTTTGAATGTGATAGGGCTGAAAGAAAAAAACAGGTGTATGCCCAGTTGTATGTAATGCTATGTAGTTTGAATCCTGGGTACACATTTGTGCCCTGAGGTTACTGGCAGGAGAAGTGTCAAACTCTAGTCACGTGGTAGCAAAGTGTTTGTTAAGTATGTACAGTATCTTAGGCTTGTCAGTAAAGCTCAAACCACCAGAGGAAATTTTGTGAGGGAGTACACTGGCAGACTTGTGCCCTTCAATATTTTTTAGGGTTTTCCAGAATTTTGATGCACATTGTGTTGAGTCAGTAAACTCAGTGCAAAAATATTTGGCTTCCTCCACCCTAACCAGTCTAGTACACTGATTCATTGAGGCTCTAAAAGCAGCCCAGTCAGCCTGCAGTTTGTTCTTTCTAGCTTTCTTCCAAAGTGCATCCCTATGGAGAAGTGCAGCTTTGAGACTAGCTGTGAACCAGGGACATTATTTTTTTTTGGTACATAATTTAACTAAAGGCGCATGTCTGTTGATAGTGTCAATGACTAAGTTTTGGAATATCTCATATACTTGCTGTACTGTAGAGGCAAGGTCGAAGTCCTGTCAGTTTGTAATTTGAAGGTCAGTAAGAAAGGCATTTGGGTGGAAGTACCGGAAGCATCTCTTAAGCATATGTCTAGAGGTGGAGTTAACTTTTTTCACAGATCTCTCACAGGCTATTGTGCAATGGTCACTAATATTGTTGAAGAAGGCAGCAGAATGTGAAAAAAGATGGGGCCTAATAACTAGGATTAGATACAGAAGGGTACTATGAGACAAGTTTTTGGTGTTTGGACAGGTGGCTTCTGTGACCAGCTGACTGAGCCCGAAGAAATCACAGATGTCTATAAGGGACCAAGATGCAGGAGAGAACTAGTTCATATTGAAATCACCCAAGATGATGTCCTCTGAGGTTGCGGTGCCTAACACATTGTGCAAATGCTTCACCACTATAAGTCCTCCAGAAGGTGGTCAGTAGTACCCAGTATACAGAGAGAGATGGCTTATGAAATTTGGACCTTTAAGGTAATGCATTAAAATTCTTTGGCCACAGTAGTAGCTTCAATTAGGGATGCAGGAAACTTATTTCGAATGTAGATTGCTACCCCTCCACCCTGTGTAAGTCTGTCGGATCTGAGCAGATTGTATGAGGGAACATTTACCTCATGATCCTTAGTGGATGGTTTCAACCAAGATTCAGTAACAACAAGGATATCTGGGCTACAATGGAGAGTCCAGGCCTGTATATCGTCGAATTTATTCAGCAGACTACAGGCGTTAATGTGTAGAAAACTCATGCCCTTCAATTGAGGCAAAGGGGAAGGTGCAGGAATGGACTGGAGAGAGCCAGGGTTAAGCTCAACATTGCCTGCACATTTTAGAAACAATATAATTATCTTTTTAAACACATTTAGTAATGTTCTAAGTAAGCTAGTCCTTCTTCTTTTGTGTGGGTGAAAGGAGGCGGGTACTAAATTTGTAGGACATGGTCCAAAGGGACTCAAAGCAGCATACATCAGCAGCCTAACCAAGAGAGCAAAAGGACTAATAGTAGGAGAGGAGGACACATTTTTAACAGAGTATCCCCCATAGTGTGTGTTTCTAGGTATGAAATGTATACCTGAGGTTGCTGATCAATCTCTCATGACATATGCTAGGAGTAAAGAGCAATGAATATATAACTCTAGTGTACAGGGAGGTACAGTGGTTGTAGGCATGGCAAGAAGGTGAAGAGGGCAGATCCTCATGGCTACTAGGTATCAGAGTATGATGGTTATAGGAAGCATATTGACTGCATAAAGCAAGGTAGGAAGAAGCTATAAAGCTAACTGATAGGAAAAAGCTATAAGGCTAACTGGTAGGCTAGCAGTTGCCTTAGGTGCAGCCAATAGTGCATAAGACCATTGAATTAATATCAGCCAATGAGAAGAAAATACATTGGAAGGGCAGGGCAACTGTGTATTTAATAGTGGCAGGGGTTGGGGCAGGAGGGAGAAACAAAATTATAGCGTGAATAAAGTCTGAGCAGAGAATTCCACCCACGGTCTCCAGGAGAGAGTCTGCCTGGTCCTCAGGCTAGAGCGAACAGCCAATAGCAGGAGTGGCAGAGGAGCTGGCAATGAATTATGGGCACAGCCATGCGGCTGGTAGCGAATCGCATGGCTGGGATTGAGTCGAAGTTTAGCATACCTGAAAGCCAGGTCCTGGGAGTCAGATAGAACTTGAAGCAGCCAGCCGGAGGGCTGAACCACAAACTGCAGGTTGGCTGTGATGCCCAGTCGAGGGCGCTGCCTGAAAGGGGAGAAAACAAAGAAAATTCAGTAATTTAAGGAGATGGCCCTTGGTTCAATAAAGTACTAAATTGGTGGGAGGGATCAGTGGGACAAAGCAGACGAAAAGAATGCCAATTAACTGCTTTCAGTCTCCTGGCTAAGAGGGGGTTGTGCTGAAGTAGATGGGAGCACCTAATTGGAGGTGAGGAGTTGTCATGCTTTTGGCACCAGTCTAGTCTGAAAAGAAACAGGGTTGAGGGGTTAGAAATTAAGATTTGGAAGCCACGCAGAGGGAAGTAAAGAAAGAGAAGACATTTTCTGCAGTCAGGCATGGCAAGGAAACGTGCCAAGGAGGTTAAAGTGTTATAATCAAAACAGTATAAAACTTTTTAGAGCTGCCTGAAAACTCCTATTACAAATATCCCTATTTCTCAGGACTCCATAAATAGCCTTAATGAAAGATAAATTTGCAGTATACAGAATAGCATATGACATGCTTAGCTAACAGTTGCATTTCTAGCAAAACCTTTTAAAACATCTGTAAGGTTAAATAGAGTGAGCAAATTATAACATGAGTAAATGTCCAAGCCAAGAATTCTGTTGGTGGTCTCCAGTAGAGAAGCCATGTGGTCCTCAGGCTAGAGAGAACAGCCAATAGCAGGAGTGGCAGAGGAGCTGTCAACCAGTCATGGGCAAAGACGTGCAGCTGGTAGCCAGTCACGTGGCTGGGATTCAGTCCCAGTTTAGCATACCTGAGAGCTGGGTCCTGGGAGCCAGGAGATGGGTAGAGCTTGAAGTGGCCAGCCAGAGGGCTGAACCACAAGCCTCCAGTCAGCTGTGATGCCTGGTCGAGGGTGTCGCCTGACAGCCAGGTCCTGGGAGCTGGAAGGTGGGTAGAGCTTGAAGCAGCCAGCCAGAGGGTCGAACCACAAGCCACGGGTTGGCTGTGATGCCTGTTCAAGGGTGCTGCCTGAGAGCCAGATCCTGGGAGCCAGGAGGTGGGCAGAGCTTGAAGCGGCCAGCTGGAAGGCCTAACCACAAGCCGTGAGTCATCTGTGATGTCCAGTCAAAGGCGTTGCCTGAAAGTGAGCATGCTCAGTGGGATCCTTCTCCTGTTTCCCATCTTGCTTTCTCTTAAGGTATGCATAGGATATTATTATCCTCCAAGGGAGACCTTCAATGCATCCCAATGGATAGACTCTGTGATGCCCCCACTTTGATTGTGTTCAAAGAATTCTCCCTGGGCCTTTCCTACTGGGACCTTAAATTCTTTTTTAACCCGCTGCCTTGGGTTCATACACTGGCTAGGGCTTTTCAGTGGAAGAAACTTTGTCCCATTGATGCAAGCAGTGGAGCACGATCATTAAAGAGGATTGAGTTATAATCAGCCCTCTCGACAATCTGCAGAAGTGCAGAGAACATTAACATACGGTCTATCCTTGTGTCGAGATTATGGGCATGGGAGGAAAAGGAAATGTTGTATCAGAAGGATGGAGTAAATGCAAGACATCCACCACTGCACACTTGTCTAACGTCTGCCACATAGTTGCTGAACTTTGGGGGAGGTGTTTGGAGGGAGGGTCTATCCATAAGCTGATTCCACAGGGTATTAAAACATCCTTCCAATATCAGTGGATCAGGGAAAACCAGCAGAGTGACCGACAACTGGAAAAAGAAGTCCGGGCAATCACAGTTCGGCTCATATATGGATACAAATATATGTCAAAAACAAATTCACAGTCACAGTCTTTGACTGTACCTCAAAGGCTAAGAAATTTGAATGCCTGGCTCTAAAATTATCACTTTTCAGCGAGAAATCACTCCTTATGGCAGCATGCTACTGACCGCTGTCTGGTGGCTGGGCACTTCTGCCATACCTTCAAAACCTTCTTGACTATGCTAATACTGAGTGTATTCTAATGGGGGATTTCAATCTAAATTGGAATGATGACAGCTCTAAGACATTGAAGGATCTATGCGATGTTAATGGTCTGTTACAAATGACAACTGCTATAACCAGACCTAACAGAAAAAACCCTGAGCGCAGCACCCTCCTGGACCTTATGCTAGTAAACAAACCTCTGTCTGTAACCATTTTTTCACTTTAAGTGGTAACATGATGCTTGTTGTCCCATTTTTGTACTATGTATGAAAATCAATTTCTTGTGAACCTACATGTTTGTATTTGGGTCTCAGCCCCCAGGTCGCCTCTGGAATCGAGCATGTTGCTCAGTATGCCAACCTGGTAAAACTCGTAAATAAATAAATAAATAAACAAACCTCACAATATCTCGCATACTAGATTATTCTTCAATGATATAAGCGACCATAGCACTACTGCCTGCATCAGACATCCTTTCCAAATAAAAACGGCCTCCAAATTCAAACTGAAAAGATGCCTGAAAAAGTTCTGCCAGTACACTTTCTTGAAAGATCTAGGCAACATTCGTTGACAGGATTTCTATCTAGCCCCCACCTTTAACGAGGCATTTAACATCTTTCACATCCTCTTACTAGGGCTAATAGACAAACACGCCCCACTAAGACTGATGAAATCAAAAATTAAAACTCCTGGCTGGTTCTCTCCCATCCTGTAGAACGCACTTAGGGATAGGGACTACTGGTGGAAAAAAGCAAGAAAATCCCACCTGGAGGCCGATTGGTTTGCATTCCATACCACTAGGAATGCTTGTACCAAGCTAATTAGGTCAGAAAAAGCAAGGTACTTCCAAAAAGAACTAGAAGACAATAAAAACAACTCTGCCAAATTTTGGAACATCCTCAAAGAAGTCGAAGGTCAGACCACTGCAACACCCCTTTCAAACAAAATTGTGTCTGATGGTACCATCTATACGGACAAAGCTGATATACTAGAGAAGTTAATGATCACTTTGCCACAGCAGGGCTTGCCTTTGACACCTCACCTATCAGCAAACTTAGCCTGGCAAGAGACTACACTGTTGGCATCACTGATAACCACAACCATAACCAACCACATCCCACCCCCCTCAACTTCCTCACAATTACGTTCAAGCAAGAGGAGGACCTCCTCCTTTCTCTGGATACAAAAAAGAGTGCGGGTGCAGATAATATTGAACCTTACTTCCTAAAGCTTGGCCATACCTATCTGACCGCCCCCATTACACACTTATTCAACACCTCTCTGCTTCAAGGTGAGCTACCTGTCTTGAGGAAAACTGCCCACATCCTACCATTTTTCAAGACTAGGGATCTGAGTGATCTGAACAATTACCAGCCTATTTCTATACTATCCGTTCTTTCTAAATTACTTGAAAAAATTGTCAACATCCAACTTAAAGAACATTTGGATTCACAAAAGTTGCTAAACCTGGCTCAGTCCGGCATTAGAGCCAAACACAGTACAGTATCGGCTCTTGCCAAAGTAACTACAGACTGGCAATTGGCCTTGGAGTCTAAAAAGCACATATTTGCCCTCTTCCTTGATCTAAGTAAGGCCTTTGATTCTGTGGATCATACCATCATGCTTACTGCACTGAGTAACATCGGACTTGATAGTTCTGCCATTAAATGGTTCACCAGCTACCTAACCAATAGGTTACAACAAGTCAAAGCCATAGGAGATGTGTCCCCACAAAAATCCTTGTTACGAGGAGTCCCACAAGACTCCATCCTGGGCCCTATCCTTTGCAATATACATCAATAATCTGACTCAAGTAGCTGGCATATTAGCCAATGCACTTATTTGCAGATGATACTGTACTCTATACCACAAATTAATCCTTAGATTTGGCCCATGAGTACTTACAGAAAGACTTTGTCACCCTCCAATACAACCTTATCACTCATAAGCTCTTCCTCAACGCCAAAAAGACTAAAGCAATGATTCTCTCACCAAAGTCTACTTCCGGATGTCCACATATTACACAGATCCGAACACTCTTCTATTTTCTATTTTCAGGCATGACCCGGGGAAGGGGGATACAGATGAACGTCAACTGACCTTGAACCAGATTAAGCTGTTAGTGGTATTTTTAGTGAATGAGGGAAATTTGGACAGGACACCAGGGGAATTCCCCTACTCTTTTCGATAAGTGCCATGGGATCTTTAACATCCACCTGAACTACCACCAATCCAGGCAGATGGAACCTCGGTTTAGTGTCTCATCCGAAAGACGGAATCATTGCCCATCAATGATGCTAAACAAACTGGACATCCTTTACCACCGGGCTCTAAGATTTATCCTAAATCTACCCTGTGGTACACATCACTGTTGTCTATACCAGGTTTCTGGATGGACCTCACTCTCAACTAGGAGGAAAAGGAATGCTCTTCTCTGGCTTTTTAGAGCATTCTCTGATAACATCTCTGCATACATCTCAAACCTCTTCAAACGGGCTAAAGGTTCCTATGGCCTGAGATGCTTCTCCATAATCTGCATCCAGATTCCTAGAGTGAAAACTACCCTTGGCTCGGCAGCAATCAACTTCTCACCTCCGTCACTTTGGAACACTATGCAAGACTCATTAAAATTATCATCACTTCCAAGCATTTTCACATTCAAAGCTCTATTAACGGATTATCTGAAGGAATCATGCAACTGTTTTAGACGCCCTTGACCCCTAAGCCCTGGGTGCCACTCTCAAATCCTACACCTAAGTATCTCATCCACCCCACATTCCTAACAACTGAAACCTAGGCCTTACAAGCCTAGTTCCCTTAATCCGAGATGGCCCTGCCTATTCTCTACCTTTTACCTATTCTGGCCTCCCTCTTGGCTGACTACTTTTTCACCCCAGTTTCTACCCTATTCCTTAATACCTCCTTATTTCTTATCATTTAGGTATGAGCTTTTACTTAGCGGAGATGATATGGGATTGTTGTCTCTTCTCATTTCAGTAAAGCTTATCATTATGTATCTTTGCATGTTAATTATGTTGACCGGTATGTATAGGCCCATATTGACCGGCACCTTCACAATGTTTTTTTTTTTTTTGCACCACTGTCCACCGTAATTGTAATCTTATGAAGTGTACTGTATTGTATTAATGCCCAGGACCACCTTGAAAATGAGCTTGCCCAATGGTGTATATGCCTGGTTAAATAAAGTGATTGATTGATTGATTGACTGATTGACAAAAAAACATGTGGCTCTATTTTCTGCTGTGATACATTAACCAAGAGACCTGAGAAGAAAGATACTGCCACACCCCTGACTTTCAGTCTAAAGCATGATGCCACTAGTGTGCCACTCCAACCCTCCACCAGTCTGTCTGCCTCCTCCCCTATCACGTGTGTTTCCTGAAGGACTGCAACATCCCCTTTTTGCTTTATGATATGTGTCCAAACCTTTCACTTCACTACTGATTTGAAACCATTTATGTTCTACATCAACAAATTAATATACTCTCCTGTCATTGTGTTGCTATACCAAGAAGATTAGATGTCTCCACCCAAGCAGCCAAACCTCCTCCCCATCCATAACTCAGAGAAAGACAATTATCTGTGCTGCCGTTTGAACTTGCAAACTCAGAACATGAACAAAGCTATCTGAAATGTTAACATACTGAAGCATAAAACTTAAAAACCCCACTGTATCCCTCCATTAGTAACCCCACTCCTTCCTGGTGCCCAACCCCAAATTTTAAAAAGTGGCAAGCAACAAGCTCAACTGTTTCCTGTCTCTCATGAGGCTGCACAGGACCCACATTATCCCCACTATCTTTGTGGATGAGCCGAGGTGACTCACACTATCCCTAAAAACATGTAAAATTTCAGAACAATCATGTCATATTATGCATGTAACTATATTCCTTAAAGTTGCAAGCATAAATGGTACTAAACTTGCATAAACAGTAATCCTTTGTAAACCGGCTTCACTGAACTGTAACTTCTGGTACTCTAGAGGCCGTATTTTTAGCACCTCTTTCACGAGGGTATCAGTAGCTTTGCCATGCTTAAGGGCACTCGGTCTGAAAATCTGCACATATTACATGGTTCTCAGGTGAAATATACCTCTTTTTGGGTGAATCAACCATATTACTTGTTCAAGTCCCTCTTCCAAGTAAATTACAGAAATGAAACGGTAGTCTTACCAGCTAGGTAAGTACAGATGGGAAGGACTATTACACTAAATAAGTTCTAAGTAGCTAAAAGTCATTGAGAAGCTGGGATTCACCATACCTAAGAGAGGAAGGGCACCATGTCCTACAACCTGGGCCTTCTCAGTGGATCAAGGATATCGACTTTATACAGAAATGGTCACCACCTCCCATCCCACTTTAACCGCCATGATGACATAATAGCAAACCAACTTTGCTGCCTTATAGGTGAAGCGGGATTCACCAGCATGTTGGCTCACTCTCCAGTCTCCACCTCAAAGTAATTATTACTGTTAAGATCAGATGCTGAATACACACGTAACCCCCCTACAAATAGGGGTCCCTCTAATGTCTTCCTGGGATTGCCTAATGCCCACTGTCAGGATGATGTTCTGTGTCCAGCCATTTGAAATTGCCTGCATGAGAGCGCTATAGTAAGCCATTGTCCCTGTCTCTTTAAGAGAGCCATTATGCTGTGCTAGAAATTAGTCTGGGCTGGGTCCGAGTGATTTAAGGCTCGTGACCAGCCAGACAAGTTGTATTTCTGCTCCATTCTGCAGTTGCTATTAGCGCAGAGGGAGCTCTGTTAGGAAAAGAAACTATTTACTGTTTATCTGTGGTAATAATAATATAGAAGTTTGTCTAACCTGCTTTCAGTTGCAGCACGAAGATTTGGATTAGAGCCACCATTTTGGCTCTGAAACAGCCAGTGTTGGACCAATCAGAACCTCAGGGGACCTAAAATAGAGACTGTTCCCAGAGGCCTTGTGGGAGTGAAATCTGTTGGAATTGTAGTTTTTAAGGTTTGGCCCCTAAATGGACCTGGAAGGGGAGCCCTTACTGTGACAGACAGCACTCTCAGCCAACTGAACCTTTTGGATCACTGGGAAAGCCCAGAGCTGGCTGCAGTAGTGTGTCAGTTGTGAGATGGAGTTTGGAGAGAGACTTGCTCAAGTGATTGAGAAGCTGCTTGTGTGTAGGAATGCAAAAGAATCTGCAGGAAGGTCCTGCTGACCTGCCTGTTATCTCTTCCAGTGTGAAGAACTGCTGAGAGTGTGAAAGTAGGACTTTTTCTGATTCACCATTTGAGACCTGAAACCTAAAGAGAAAAGTGTGTTATTGCTGCCTGCAAGTGGACTGAAGACTTGCTCAAGAAGCAATCAGCTTGCCCGGCACTGAAGTGAGCCCCAGATCGAGAGGTTTGCGTAGGAACACTGATTTGCAAACAGACTCTATCTGAACTGTGGCAAGTTACTTTACAGTGTTATAGATGTGCTGAATGTGTCGTGTGGGTCGCAATTTGGTTCCCCACACCGAGTTCTGCTACATCAGCTGGTGGCTGTTCCAGCACTTTTCATGGACTGCATCCGAGCTGCTCACTCTGCCTAGGCCCTGCCACCTCAGCCTAGGTTGCCGCTCTCAAATCAGAAACATTTCTGATGAAAGACCTGCTCAGGGATTCAGCCCCCTGCTCCACACCACCGAACAGGTAGCGTACACCACAGTGAGGCATGTCGACCCTGCTTCCCCTGGCAATCCAGTACAATAGACTGAGCCATCCGGCTCCTGATTACAAATGTTTGGGTTGATTGCATGTTAACTGTTTTTTCCTTTCTAAGGGCCCCAACAACAGATGCAATGCCAGTCTGGCCTGGGTAATGCTTTAGGCTAGCCTGTTCCCCAACTGGGTACCTAGGGTTGCAGGACTTGGTCAGAGGGACTTACAGTGCATTCTTTACCAACCTGAATATAATCAGATTTGCCAGTCACTGCTAGATTTATGCCCCACCCTTGTTCACATCCCCCTGAATAAATCAAATTGTGGTTTCTTTACAGTTAACCTGGCTAGTGTGTACCTTCTTGGTGGGGATATTGTACTGCCTTTGAACTGTTGCATCACTGGTCTTGTTTTCCATGGGGTCTCCAGGGTAATTGCAGCAGATCTAGCCCTGGTGGTAAGTGCAAGGGGTGTGAGCATATTATTATTGTCATATGGTATATGTGATCACTTTACTGCTGAACTGTTTAGGCCACTAGAAAGGTTGGTTGGTGGTTATAGCATCCTGGTAGGGCTATACTAATAGCAGTTACTCTACCCCGAAATCATTCCTCCGAGTGGAGGCACCCATTTGCCAAGCTCAGGCCCCTTAACCTGTGCATAGTCCACAGGCAGGGGAAGTAGTCCATAGGATAGCACCACCTAGTGGTTACATCTTGGAGGTGCCACTGGGATTTGTGCCCTCTCATGGTCAGAAGTGGGAACTACAACCCAAAGGAAAATTGAGACAGAAACCGAAATGAAGGCGCTTACTATGCCTAAGTCTAAGATTGCTCCCCACAAACTGGTCATGCACCTCTTGATGGGTGAAGCGAGGCCAAGGGGGTGGATCCCCAGCATGCCATATTGCTACTTGATATCCCATTAGGGACCACTAATGAGACAATTGCTGAAACTGTGGGGAAAGTTAAGTGTTTGGGGAAGACTGAATTGTGGGGGCAGGACTCGGATCTGTTTGATCAAACCCTGGTAGCCCTCCTCTCATGTAGCCTCCCATTAGACCCTGAAAAGGTGCCCCCTGTTATCATGCCCAAAGGGTCACAAAAGGGGTGGAGAGTATCCATATGCATAGTGACCCATCTTCCCTTGGGGGTGGTCCCCGAAGGTGGAAGGTTTCAAGGACAAACTGTTAAGGCTGTTGGCCACTGAAGTCTAGACAGCCAAGGCGTTGCTGAAAATGTTGGACATTTCAGCAGAGACCACTCCTTTACAGTCTCCCCCAGTTTCCCCATCTACTCCCAGAGCATCCCCTATTGTGACCTCCCCATAGTGATACTGTATGTACACCTAAACTCCTATTGCAGGCTTATAGACTGTTCTCTGGTGCAGTACCTGTACCAGTGAGGGAGGATGTCTTTTTTTTTTTTTTAGTTGTTTAACCAGGAGTAGCACACTAAGCTGAAAGCTTTTTACAGGTGCAACCTGGGAGCACAGGGAAGTTAAGTGACTTGTTCAGAGTCACACAGTATGTAAGTGAAAGCTGTGGGATTCAAACCTAGGCCAGATCTGCTGGATGTCACCAGATTTGCAGCTCAGAGCCTTAAACCACTGCACTGTACTGCCTCCCAACTTGGAAACATGGATGGACTATGCTACTCCACTAGTTCAAAAGTGGCAATGTTCAGAAGGAGAAAAGAGAAAGAGACTTATGGAAAGCTTACGGGATCCTGCACTGAAAGCAATCTGATTTCTCCAATCCACTAACCAAGAAGCCATTGCAGCTGAGCACCTCTCTGACTTAGAGGGGGTGTTTGGCAACACTGAATCTGGGGAAGACTTAGTGTGGAAATTCAAGTCTGCTAACCAGTGGGAAACTGAAAAGTTGCCTACCTTTGTTACCCAAATTGAATGGGACTTGCAGAGGAGCCATAGAACTGTAGGAGTACCTACTAGTGAACTGAATTATGTCAGGTTGGAGCATATCCTCTGATCTGCTCTATATTCCAGTGTGCTTATGCCGAAATTGAAATGTTAGAACAGGAAAGCTAACCCTCCAGAATATTGCTGGCTAATGAAAGAGATTCGAGAGGCCAAAAAATGATGAGGAGGGATGGATGCCCTATGATGGGGTTGCCCGCACAAGCCAAGTCTCAGACCAGCCTGAAAAATGGGAAGAAACTACTGAAATCCAGCAAGTTAGAGAACCGCTTAAAGAGGTAAAGGAGATGTGAGCCACTCAACAAGGTGTGCCTGAGGTGGCCAGAAGTTCCCACTCTTGCCTGTTGCAAATTGAGACTAGAAGTGAGGTCTCTTCTAAGGGTGTGGGGGGGGTCCATGCCATCACTCCTGAACCCTGGATTGAGGCCCAGCTGATGGAAGAAATGAAAGATCTGAAAGCACTAGTGGGAGAAATATAGAAACATAGAATCTGATGTCAGATAAGGACCGCTTGGCCCACTTAGTCTGCTCATTTTCCTACCTAACAGATAAGCTGCAGATCCTAATTAACCAACAGCTTACTTCCTCCTACCCCCCACTAGGACTGCCTTATGTCTGTCCCACGCATTCTTGAATTCCCCACTGTTCTTGACTCCATGACCTCCTCAGGAGGCCATTCCATCATCCATAACCGTCTCTGTGAAAAAATACTTCCTCACATTACCTCTGAGCCGTCCCCCCTCTATCTTCAAATTGTGCCCCCTTGTTCTTGCACATCTCTTTTTCTGAAAGATGCCACCCTCTTGGACTTTGTTGATTCCCTTGAGGTACTTGAAAGTTTCTATCATGTCCCCTCTCTCCCTCCTTTCCTCAAGGGAATATATATTAAGCTTATTTAGTCTTTCTTCGTATGTCTTCTGGTGCAGACCCTGCACCATTTTGGTTGCCCTCCTCTGGACAGCCTCCACTCTGTCTATGTCTTTGCAGAGATGGGGTCTCCAGAACTGCACACAGTACTCCAGATGAGGTCTCACCAACTGTCTGTACAGAGGGATAACAACTTCCTGTTTTCTACTATTGATGCCTCTCCCTATGCATCCCAGTATCCCACCAGCCTTCCTTACTGCCTTCTCACATTGCTTGCCAACCTTTAGGTCATCTGATATAATTATCCCCAGGTCCCTTTCCATTTTTACTGTTGTCAGTATCTCAACCCCCATTGTGTACTCTTGCCCTGGGTTTTTGTTTCCCAGGTGCATTACCTTGCACTTCTTTGCATTGAATCTGAGCTGTCATACATTTGACCATTCCTCCAACCTTGCCAAGTCCCTTCTCATCCTTTCCACTCCATCTGGTGTATCAACCCCTGTTGCAGATCTTTGTGTCATCTGCAAAGAGTCATACTTTTACTTCCAGTTCCTCTGCAATGTCACTTATAAAGACATTAAAAAGGACCAGTCCCAGTACTGAACCCTGTGGTACCCTGCTAGTAACCCTCCTTTCTTCACTGTGGACTCCATTTACTACTACCCTTTGCGTCCTGTTGTCTAGCCAATTTTTATCCAGGCTACCACCTTGGGACCCACTCCAAGGCTGGCTAACTTGTGTATTAATCTTTTGTGTGGGACTGTATCAAATGCCTTGCTAAAATCTAGGTAAGCCATGTCTACAGCCCCTCCCTGGTCTACTACTTTGGTCACCTAGTCAAATAAATCTATTAGATTCATCTGACATGACCTTCCCATCGTGAATCCATGCTGCCTTGGGTCCTGTGCCCCACTGGCCGCTAGGTACTCAACAATTCTTTCCTTCAGAAGTGATTCCATCATTTTACCTACAACTGAAGTCAAACTAACTGGTCTGTAGTTTCCTGCTTCTGTCCTGCTCCCACTTTTGTGAAGAGGAATCACATCTGCCCACCTCCAGTCCTCAGGTACCACCCCATCCTCCCATGATTTGTTAAAGAGAGTAGTCAGCGGTGTCATTAGTTCTACACTTAGTTCTTTTAGAATTCTTGGGTGAATCCCTTCAGGCCCTATTGCTTTGTCCACCTTCAACTTTATTAGTTCTTTCAGAACCCTTTCTTCTGTAAATGGACTGGTATCGACCCTTGTCTTCAGAATGTTTCTCTTATTTGGTTTAGGTACCTCCCCCTCCTCTTCCTTTGTGAGTACTGAGCAGAAATATTCATTCAGTATCCCTGCTTTTTCATTGTCACCCTCTACCCACATTCCCTCCCCTTTATTAATCCTCACTATCCCTCCTTTGGTCTTTCTTCGCTCCCTAATGTACCTATAAAAGGTCTTATATCCCTTCTTAACAGAGTTGGCTATCCTTTCCTCGGTTTGGGCCTTTGCTATTCTGACTGCCTTCCCAGCCTCTTTCTGCATTAACTGATAAAGTTCTCTGTCCTTCTCCTTCTGTGTTTCCTTATATTTCCTGAATGCTATCCTTTTCTCCTTAACCTTCCCTGCCACCTCTTTTGAGAACCATAGCGTTTTTTTTTCCTTCGTTGTTTTGTTGATTTGCTTTACACAAAGGCTTGTTGCCTCTGTGATGGTTGTTTTGATCACTCTCCATTGTTCCTCCACCCCTCCTTCTTGCCTGTTTGCTAGTACTTTTCTGAGGCACTCTCTCATTTTCCCAAAGTCAGCCCTCCTAAAGTCCAATACTCTTGCTGTTGTATGGCTTGATTGTATGGCTGTGTTTATCGTGAACCATACTGTTTGGTGGTCACTTGTTCCCAGATGGCTACCCACTTCTAAATCTGAGATTCTTTCTCCATCCCCATTTGAGTGTACCAGGTCTAAGATTGCTCCCTCCTGAGTGGGTTCCAATACTAGCTGTCTGAGGCATTCCCCCTGTAGGGCATCAAGAATGATCCTGCTCTTGGATGTGACTGCAGCAAAGGTGCTCCAGTTAACATCTGGCATATTCAGGTCCCTCATCAACAATATCTCCCCTTTTTCTGCCATTCTAAGGAAGCCTTCTATCATTTCCTTGTCCATTCCCTCCCCCTGAGATGGGGGTCTGTATACAACTCCCATACGGATTGTGGTGCCATTTCCTGTCTCCAGGGTGACCCAGAGTGTCTCATCTGCTCCCTGTTTACTCTTTAGTTCTGTTGCTTTGATCCCTTCCTTTACATAAAGAGCTACTCCTCCTCCTCTTTTACCCTCCATGTCCCTCTTGTAGATTGTGTATCCTGGTATGTTGACATCCCAGTCATAGTTCTCTGTGTACCATGTTTCTGTGACTGCCACAATATCCAGACAACCCTCTTCCATCAAGGCCACTAGTTCAGGGAGCTTGTTCCACAGACTATGGGCATTGGTACTCATCACCCTCCACTTTTTGATGGCTTTACCCCTTTTAGCCCCATTCCAGTCCTTACTGCCTTTGCCTTTTTTTACATTTACTTCTGTCCTGCTCCCTAATGACTTCTCTACCTTGGTGTTTACCTCACTAATTACTGTTGTTTGTAGGGGGAGGCTGTCATTTCCCTGCTCCTTTTCAGTGCCTTTCCCCTCGGCTAGTTTAAATGCTTTCCAATGAAGCATTTAAACCTCTCACCTAGGATCCGGGTTCCCCCTGGACAGATGCTGACCATCGCACCAGTATAGGTCTGCATCCCTCCAGGTGACTCCCCAGTCCCCAATGAAGCCAAAACCCTGAGCTCCACACCAGTTTTTCAACCATTCATTGAATTCCCTGATGAGGAGTACCCTAGCATCACCCTTGCCATAGACAGGCAGCACCTCCGAGAAGGTTACTGTATGCGCTACTTGTCTAAGGCCCCTCCCCAACTCTACAAACTCCTCTTGCACTGCTCTGATGCCATTCCTAGCCAGGTCATTTGTCCCTAGGTAGACAATGACATCCAGCTCCCTCCCTCGTGCAGCTGCTCCCATGATCCTGAGGATACTCTTCCTGTCCCTCCAAGCCGTGGCGCCAGGCAGGCACCTTACCTCCCTCTACCCTTCCTCCCCCATTTCTACCCCCCTAATGATTGAGTCCCGACCAGGAGTTGTTTCCTTCCCCTGTGGGGTCTCATGCCACCCTCTTGTGGGTCTTCTTTGTGAAGGTTCCCAGCATCCTCCTTGGTCTCCACTTCAGGTGCCTCCATAGAGGAATCACTATCCACCAGAAGAGCGAATGAATTGTGGAGAGGTACAGCTGGAGGGATGCAACTCTATTCCACTATCTCTCCTCCCTGAGCCCACCCTGGTCCAGCCTCTCCTCTTTCTTGGCAACCTCTGGGGTAGTGGCATTGGCCCTGGTGATCCTGGGTGGGGAGGAGGTTTCACGAATCCTAGTCAGGTCAGCCTGGAGATGGGCAACCTCCTCCCTCAGACCAGAGAGGTGCCTGCAACAGGGCAGCATCGCAGCCTCAGAATGTCTCCCAGAACACTGCCGCCCCACAGCCATTGCACTGCACCACTCCTATCATGTCTTATTTTGGGTCCACTCTCCTGTTTCTCTGTATGCTTACTCTCTCCTCTCCTTACAATTCTCACCCTTCCTGTTCTGGGACAGTAACTTCCTATGTTCTTCAGTAGCCTCCTTCTTCCTTGCTCAGTGTCAGACCACCAGCAGCTGGGGGGGGGGGGAGAAGAGTGAGCTACTTTTTTCCTTTTGGGTTGACAAAAATCAATGTTTCTCTATGATCCTTCCCTTCCCACTGCCAAACAGGAAGTTCCTGTTGACAGTCAAATCCAGTGGCTATAAAAGTAGAACTGGCTTGGGTGGGTGGATGGAGGGTGGGGGATGGAGGGCAATTAAGAAAAAGGTTAGCAACAGGAAGTTGTAATTTGAGTCACCTGCTTTACAGTGTCTAAGCCACACCCCCAATTAAGCTCTCTCTCCTCCTACTGGTTTAGCAAAGTAAACTGATATAGAACCCTTCCCAGCACAGAACACACACTGACTTTCTTTCTTTTCTTTTTTTTAAACCCTACATAAGACCCCTTCTACTTCTAATAAAGTATCTGTTTGCTTAATCTCAACAGACACTGACTCCTGCTAAAATATAAGTGTTAAATTAATAAGAAAATGTAGCTTCTTTTAGTTAGCTGCTTTCTGCTCTACAAGCAAGGCTAGCAACAGCTCATACATGCCACTCATACGCTTGCCCACTGGGGAGGTAGCGAGGACAGAGAGCCTGAATCAAAGTTGAAGGAAGACCATAAAATTTCTTCCAAGTGGCCCAAAGTTCGTGAAGAATCTGACCACTTCAGTGACCCCAAGGAACAGGTGTTCTGCTATCGATGTAGAGAAGATGTACATAACCGACGAAGCTGCACCTTTCCAGAGAACCCGAGAAGAGTTACTGCCAGACTGCTAAACTTGGTTCATTGAAGCAATATAAGCTCTCAGTCTTGTCCATCAAAGAAGTCCTATTCCTCAAAAACTGCTGTGGGGCAGTCTGCCAAGGCAACCTCTCTGGACTGGTCCGAGGTGGTGGGCCCCCTCCATGGAGACTACAGTGACCATCAATGGCATTTCCACTCATGCTGTGTTGAACAGTGGCTCACAAGTGACTATTGTGTTTCAAGATTGGTATGACCAGCACCAATCTGACCTTCCACTTCAACCTCTCAATGGATTACATTGGTGTGGGTTAAGTGAGAAATCCTGTCCTTATCTAGGATATGTTCGACTCTGGCTGTCTTTCCCTATGGCTGTAGTAGGTGTGGATGAGCAAGTGGAGACTCTGGTCTTAGTATGCCCACACACAGGACTATATGACAGTGTCCCTCTACTAACTGGTACAAATGCCTACATGTTCAGGTGATTAGCTCATCTTTGTCAAGAAAAGCAAGTTAAGCAAACTGGATGGGCCCTGCACATCCCGGCAGCCGTGAGCCATGACTTGCAAATGTGAAACCAGGAGATGGAGAAGGATGAACCTGTGGAGGTAGTCTGTAAAAAAGATCCTGACTCACTGGTACTACCACCCAATACTCAGGGCACCATCCATGGTGAAGTGCACCTCAAGACAGATGTTAAAAATAAGATCCTTATGCTGGATGCCCCAGAAGAGGGAAAACTACCTGAGGGGCTTTTGGTCAACCTAGCATTCTACCTGCCTGGCCCCATGCCTATGCTCAGTGGGTAGTGGTGCAGGTACAGAATATGTCAGATTGAGAAGCTCGGTTGAATCAAGGGTGTTCCCTAGCCACTGTGTATTGTGCAGACACTGCTGTGCTGCCCCGCAAGAAGTGTCCCATCGAGGGTGATGGGTTGACTCCTGACCTATTCGACTTCGGAGGTCCCCCCTTCTTGCACAATGGAAAGCAAAAATTAGCTAGAAGTTGTCCCAGAGGAGCCAAGTAATTTCTTTGAAGGAATGGGACATAGGTTGTGTCACCAGGGCTGAACATACATCCGACTCCATGATGAGAGGCTATTCAAAGAGAGGTCCCATTGCTTTGCCCCAGCTGACATAGATGATGAACAAAGGCACCTCCAAGAAATGTTGGCTACAGGGATCATTCAAGAGTCTCAAAGCCCTTATGCTTCCCGGATTGTGGTAGTCCAAAAGAAGAATGGATCGGTGAGGATGTGTGTGGACTACCAGATGTTAAATTGGATGACTGTCCCAGACCAGTACACCATGCCCCGCATCCAGGATGCTCTTGACTGCCTCAAAGGAAGCCAGTGGTTCTCAGTATTCAACCTCCGGAATGGGTACCATCAAATCCCGATGGCCCAGGAGGACCATGAGAAAACAGACTTCATCTTTCCACTGGGCTTCTATGAGTTCTTACATATGCTTTAAGGTATTTCAGGTGCACCTGCCAGTTTCCAGTGGCTGATGGAACAAGCAGTAGGAGACATGAACTTGCTTGAGTGCCTTGTGTACCTTGATGACATCAAGGTACACAAGGACTATGGAAGAACATGAAGCTCGCTTGTTCAAGGTCCTTGATTGACTAGAGGATTTCGGACTAAAGCTATCCATAGTCAAGTGCCAGTTTTTTCAGACATCTGTGAAATATGTTGGCACATAGTGTTGGCTGATGGGATTCAGACAGACCCAAGCAAAGTTGAGTCTCTGACCACCTGGCCACAGCCAAATAACTTGAAAGAGTTGCAAAGGTTCTTGGGATTCTGCGTTAACTACCGTCGATTCATAAAAGACTATTCCAAAGTCATTCTTCCTTAGCTCAGTCTGGCTCAGGGCTATCCCCCTACAAACAGAATGTATAAAAAAAGCACAGTTAAGGAGGAAGACAAAGTTTACTTTCAGACTCATGAACTGTTTGGAGCCAGTTGGATTCCTGAGTGTGAAACTGTTTTCTATGAAATCATTCACCAACTCACCCACATCCCTGTGCTTGCCTACACTGACCTTATCAGACCCTATGTGTTGCACACTGATGCCAGCTTGAAGGGACTTGGAGCTGTTTTGTATCAAGAATATGAGAAAGGCCTATGCCCAGTGGCATTTTCCAGTTGGAGCTTGACCCCTTCTAAATGGAATTATCTGGTACACAAGCTTGAATTTCTTGCACTAGAATGGGCTATGGTGGACCTGTTTCATGAGTATCTTTATGGTGCCAAGATTCTGGTCAACACTGACAATAATCCCCTCTCCTTTGTCCAGACCTCAGCTAAACTGGACACGACAGGGCACCACTGGTTGTCTGCCCTTTCTACTTATGACTATGCAGTAGAGTATTGACCAGGCCTGAACCACATTGATGCAGATGCCCTTTCCAGATGACCAAACTCTAATGTGAATTGGGTGACAATGTCTGAGCAGTCTGCCAAAGCCCACTGCCAGAAAATTCAAAAAAGATGAGCATTCCTCTCCTGAAACAGTTTATTACCTAGTAGACTGTTTTGGTCCTCCTGACACTTGTGTTCCCATGGCCTACTGCCATCTTGCAGCCTTAGACCTTGGTGCCCTGCCACAACTCAAAGTTGTGAACATACAGTGGGCACAGACCCAAGACCCCATGATTAAGCCTGTGCTTGATGCTTTGCATGCTGGTAAGGATGTGTCTAAACTCCACTCTTCAGATCCACAAACTGCTTTGCTGTTTAAGGAGGGTCCGAACTTAAACTGCACAATCAGCTACTTTATCGAGAAATTGTGAAACGACAAGGTCAGCCTGACAAACAGCAACTGATAGTGCTGACTGCTTTCAAACATTTGGTTCAATGGGCCCTCCATAATCAAATGGGGTATTTGTGTTCTGATTTAATCACTGACTTAGCTTGTGCCCAGTTCTACTGGCCATACATGGGAGCTGACATTGAGGCCCATATCTGGACTTGCAGCTATTGTCTCCAATGAAATGCTCCACCTCAGAGGGCTGCACCCTTGATTAATATCTCTACAAGCGTGCCCATGGAGTTGGAGAGTATCGATTTCTTGTGTCTTGAGCCCGACCAGAAAAACATTGGGAATGTGCTGGTTGTAACTGATCATTTCACACGTAATGCCCAACCTTACCCAATTAAGGACCAGAAAGCATCTACAGTGGACAAGGTCTTATCTGAAAAGAACTTCATCCATTATGGGGCATCTCAGAGGATTCACTCTGATAAGGGGAGAGACTTTGAAAGCCACCTGATCAAGGAAATGCTCTTGCTCTGGAGAGTGCAAAAGTCCCAAACTACCCCTTATCACCCCCAGGAGGACCCACAGCCTGAAAGGTTTAACAGAACCCTACTTGACATGCTGGGCACCCTTCATCCTAAGGACAAGTCCAGATGGAGACAACAGATCAGCACCTTAGTGCATGTCTATAGTTGCGCCAAGAGTGATGCCACTGGGTTCCTCCCTCCACAGCCTGACGTTTTGTCGAGAAGCCCGGTTGCCTGTGGATATCTGCTTTGGGATGTACCTGGATGGAGTCAAAGCTGAGAAGTACTCTCAATATGTTCAAAAGTTAAAGGCACAACTCAGCCATGCCCACCAACTGGCCCAAACCATGGCTGCAAAGAGAAACTTGGCTAATAAAGAAAGGCATGACCGGCATGTCAAGCTCAGTAACTGCTACCTGGAGATTGGGTGTTATTGCGAAATGTGCGACTGCATGATAAGCATAAAATAGCTGATAGATGGAACCACCTTCCTTATGTTGTTGTCAGTAAGTTGGAAGATCTGCCTGTCTATAAAGTGCGCTCTGAAAACAACCCTCGAGCCATCAAGACAATGCATCGGAATCATTTGCTGCCCATTGGTTAAGTAACCATTGACTCTACCACAAGACACTGCCCCTCCTGGGCCAGTAACTAAAGCTGTAGCCAAAAAAAAACAGACTACAGTTTCTCCAGTTGTGAAAGATTCAAGGCCTCCCTTTAGGCTGGTTCAATCTGACATTGGTTGCCAGTCTGAGCCTGGTAACAGTGATTGTGAAGCATCATATTACCCATCTTATGGACAGAGTCAGTTGTTTCAAGGTAATCCCATGTGCAGTTTTGGAGATGAGGCAGGACCCTTAGGACTGACTAACCCTCCAGGCTACTCCTCAGATCCTGTGCCCCCTGAAAGTGAGATACAAAGTGTAACTTAGGAAGTAGCTGACTCTTTGTGTCTGGTCGAACTGTTTGAATTGCCAGAAGGAGAGCCTGCAACAGAAAGCATCTCTGGTGACATACCAGATACTACAGAGTTGTGTAAAAGCAATAATCCCCCACCTACTATGACAAATAGCCATGAGGAGAACAATGACATTGAAAGTATTAGTCAAGTACTGCAAGAGCTAAGTTGTATAGCATTCCACCTGGATGATGAATCCAGGCCTTCTTCAGAACCAACCCCTGAAAGCAATATTGTGGAACCAGAGTTAACAGAACAAGGAGCAGAAAGTGCTTCCAATATGGAACCCTCAACCAGTGTAGAGGTACCCCTCCCTATAGGAGCAGAATCCAATGCAAATGTTGAAAATCCTGAACTTGGGCCTGTTCACCCAAGAAAGTCTGGAAGAGCAACCAAACCAGTAATACACTTTAGTTACGACTCCCCCAGGAGGCCTGTGGATCTTCCTTTGCATGTTGTGTGCAAAGGAGTCTACATTTCTGAAAGCTCACTTCCCAAACTCAGCTACTCTGCTACTTCTAAGTTGATTGTCAAGCCCTCATACTTTGGTGCCCCTGCCCCATGCAGCCCTGAAATTAGGGTTGCCACCTGTCAGCTTCTATACCTGGGGATCAGATTTTCAGGGTCCCTAACAGGTAATCCGGTTTTGCTCTGTGCTGGTCAGGTTTTTGAGTGATTTTGAGTGCTGACATACTTTTGAAACATATTTTGTCACATCATTCATTGTTGCAGCTGCAAGTCCAGTTTACACACAAGTTATGTTGTCAATATAGCCCTTTGTTTGTGAGAGCAGCCAACCAGGGATGTGTAAAGTGTGGCCATTAACACCATTAACACTTATTTTACCTAATCTTTCCCACAGCCCCACCTTTTGTAACAGTAACAGAGCTAGTTGTCTTCCACTTTCTTTTCCTCAAGAAAAAAGTATGGTCAGTTATTGGACTTTGAAATAGTACTGTGGACATGAAAAGGAAATGGAGCCAGAAAAAGATATTAAGTACAGATCATAGGAAATAATGTCTTTATTATTTTTATAAATATATTTATTTTTTATTTATTTATTTATTTAGTTTTTGTTGACTGGGTAAGTGCACTAGACAAATTCTGCCTATTTTCAGGCACAACCCGGGGGAGGGGGGATACAGATGAATGCCAACTGACCTTGAACCAGATTAAGCAGTTCGTGTTCCTGCAGCGTGGGCCAGGGGCTCATCCCCATCCCCCGGAGGTCGCGAGGGCCGAAATCAGGTTGGACCGGAGGCTCTCCCCAACCCCCCCATGGACCGATTCTTGCCACCAGCAGTTCGTGTTCCTGCAGCATGGGCCAGGGGCTCACCCCCATCCCCTGGAGGTCGCGAGGGCTGAAATCAGGTTGGACCAGAGGCTCTCCCCTACCCCCACGGACCCATTCTTGTCACCAGCAGTTCATGTTCCTGCAGCGTGGGCCAGGGGCTTACCCCCATCCCCGGAGGTCGTGAGGGCTGAAATCAGGTTGGACCGGAGACTCTCCCCCACACCCCTCGGACCGATTCTTGCCACCAGCAGTTCGTGTTCCTGCAGCGTGGGCCAGGGGCTCACCCCCATCCCCCGGAGGTCGCGAGGGCTGAAATCAGGTTGGACCGGAGGCTCTCCACCCCCGGACCGATTCTTGCCACCAGCAGTTCGTGTTCCTGCAGCGTGGGCCAGGGGCTCACCCCCATCCCCCGGAGGTCGCGAGGGCCGAAATCAGGTTGGACGGGCTCTCCCCTACTACGGACCGATTCTTGCCACCAGCAGTTAGTGTTCTACCCAGCGTGGGCCGGGGGCTCACCCCATCCCCAGTCGAGGCCAAATCAGGTTGGACTGAGGCTCTCCCTACCCCCACGGACCGATTCTTGCCACCAGCAGTTCAGGCCCTGCAGCTGGCCAGGCTCACCCCCATCCCCCGAGGGTCGCGAGGCCGAACAGGTTGACTGAGGCCTCCCTCACCCCCATGGACCGATTCTTGCCACCAGCAGTTCGTGTTCCTGCAGCATGGGCCAGGGGCTCACCCCCATCCCCCCGCAGGTCGCGAGGGCCGAAATCAGGTTGGACCGGAGGCGCTCCCCTACCCCCCACAGACCGATTCTTGCCACCAGCAGTTCATGTTCCTGCAGCATGGGCCAGGGGCTCACCCCCATCCTCCAGAGGTTGCGAGGGCCAAAATCAGGTTGGACCAGAGGCTCTCCCCTACCCCCCCACGGACCGATTCTTGCCACCAGGTAGTTGCCACGGACAGCGCTCCTCGCATCTTGGATTCTGTGCTTTTTTTTTTTGTCTTTTTAAAATTTTGGCGCCTTTTTTAATTACCTCAGTGTCTGGATAGTGAAATTACAAGCGAACACACTCCTGAACAGGGAAGCAAGGGGTATGCCTGTATGTGTGCCGTCGAGTAAACTGCTGTAAACTGCACTGTTACCATAATTAATTTTAAAGCCAGTATTGTCGATGGAATGCACACTCCTGCTTATACTGTAACCTGCACTGTTGCCAGTATTAAATTTAAAGCCAGTTTTCTCGATAGAAAGCTCCCTCCTGCTTCCTGTTCTACATGCTAGCAGCCTATTGCGTTAACCTAGGAATTTGGGTCAGCCCCCTAACGCAGTACTTATTGTGTCCTACCTCTCCTTTTCTCAGCAGTTCGTGTTCCTGTAGCGTGGGCCAGGGGCTCACCCCCATCCCCCGGAGGTCACGAGGGCCGAAATCAGGTTGGACCGGAGGCTCTCCCCTACCCTCCACGGACCGATTCTTGCCACCAGGTAGTCGCCACGGACAGTGCTCCTCGCATCTTGGACTCTGTGCTTTTTTTTTTTGTCTTTTTTAAATTTTGGCACCTTTTTTAATTACCTCAGTATCTGGATAGTGAAATTACAAGCGAACACTCTCCTGAAAAGGGAAGCAAGGGGTATGCCTGTATGTGTGCCGTCGAGTAAACTGCTGTAAACTGCACTGTTACCATAATTAATTTTAAAGCCAGTATTGTCAATGGAATGCACACTCCTGCTTATACTGTAACCTGCACTGTTGCCAGTATTAAATTTAAAGCCAGTTTTCTCGATAGAAAGCTCCCTCCTGCTTCCTGTTCTACATGCTAGCAGCCTATTGCGTGAACCTAGGAATTCGGGTCAGCCCCTTAACGCAGTACTTATTGTGTCCTACCTCTCCTTTCCTCAGCAGTTCGTGTTCCTGCAGCGTGGGCCAGGGGCTCACCCCATCCCCCGGAGGTCGCGAGGGCCGAAATCAGGTTGGACCGGAGGCTCTCCCCAACCCCCCACGGACCGATTCTTGCCACCAGGTAGTCGCCACGGACAGCGCTCCTCGCATCTTGGACTCTGTGCTTTTCCTGCCCCGCGCCACTGCCCCCACCCTTTCCGCTTTAGTTTTATAGGCTGAAGTCCCACGATAGGTGGCGTGGTGTGGCATTTTTTTTCTAACAGCTCTGTTTACCATCTGCTCGTTATAACATCTGGCCACTAGAGGGAAACTAAAATATTCAGCTGATACTTCACTACACACCTGGGTCTCCACCCCTCCCAGCCTTCCTTTTTAACAACAACTTCTGGCCTCCAGCTGACGACTGTTGCAGCAGCTGTAACTATCTTTTCCTGGCAGCCTATTGCTCGTTCTCAGACCACCTCCCATCTCAACTATTTGAATTATTCCCCGTCTTTACTATGCCTTTCACTGCTATCATGACTCTTCTAATGGGTGCCTCCTCCCTTACGCTACTTTCGGCACTCTCCTGCCCTGTCATTCTCTGCCCACCTCCCAACGCGTTCTCTGTGGACAACTTTAACTTTTCCAACTTAATCGCTTCCTATTCACCACCTCCTATTCTTCCTACTGCACTAATTAGCAAGTGCCGGCTCCTGCTAACCAGGTCCCGCCCAGTCAGGATAAAATTCTCCCCCCATTCTACTAAATGGATTTGCTTCAGGAGACCACCTTGGACTTGCATCCTCTACCTAACACGAGCTGGGGACATTGAGGCCAATCCTGGTCCACACAGGGCACCCAACCCAGGTCTACCTCCCCCGTTGCTATACCTCCCTAAATCCAATGGTCTCACCCTGGCACATATCAATACTAGAAGCCTCCTAGCCAATCTAGCCGATCTTCAGGTTTGGATGAACATGAACTGTCCGGACATACTAACCATCACTGAGACTTGGCTAAAACCCACTGTTACAGACTCACAGTGCTCCTTTCCCGGGTACAGTATGCTCCGAGCTGATCGCTTGGGGACTAAAAAAGGCTGGGGGCTAGCGTTCTACTTCAAATCACACCTTAACGTCACACTCATATAGGACCCCCTTCTGCCAAATTGCAAAGTACTCCACACCCTCCTTCTACTTGGAGGAGTAAAGAAACTCCATATCTTCTGTATATATGTCCCTCCCAAAAACTCCAATCTGGGTCTCTTAGAACTCATGGACAACCTACTATCTGGTACAGGCAAAACTGTCATTATCTGCCTTGGTGATTTCAACCAAGACTGGTCAGAGAATAACTCAGCCCACCTATCATCTATCACTAGTAAGGCCAACCTCTCAGCTCATTCAGGAACCCGAGAGTCTCGGGGGTGCCTCGCCACCCTTCTCGATTGGATCCTCACAAACAGGATGGATTATGTGAGCACGTCAGGTGTTCTCCCAGACACCATAAGTGACCACTATCCTACTTACTGTATCTGGGACACCGCCACCCCCTCATTTCCCTCTAAAGTCATTTCCTTCCCTGACGTTTCCCACCTAAGGGTGGACGATTTCAAAACTGACCTTGGCTCTGTTGACTGGACTCCTATATACTTAACTGATGATGTAAACCAGGCCACTGACTATTTCAACTCCGTCCTTCTCTCTTTGCAAAACCTTCACATCCCCACCTCTACTCGCAGGGTGGCAGGGAAGGCGACCAAGTGGCTCAAGCCCCCTTCTTCAAATGCTGAAACATAGGGACAAACTTTGGGCTCGTGGAAGAGCTCTAGTCTGCAATCTGACTTTGAAGCATACAGGTCTTCTCGGAACAACTGCAAAAAACACATTCGCCTGGCTAAAAGCACCTACTTCAGGAACCTTCTAAAGTCCTCTGGAGACAACCCTAAAATGTACTGGGCACAAATCAAAGAAATCCTTGGCAATAATAAGCCTCAGACTCCTACTGACATGAATATACAGGGCACTCACTGTAACAACCCGCTTACTATTGCCAATTCTTTCAATTCCCTCTTCTCCTCACTTCCGGCCTATGCCTCTGATGCGACCCAAGGCGAAAGGGGCTCACCCTCAACTTCACACCCTACTCATCCCTTCTTTGTGCTTTCTCCAACCACGTACCATGAAGTACGTAAACTTCTGAATTCCATACCAGCCCGTGGGGACCCAGGCCCTGATGGCATCCATCCGGGCATTCTCAGGCAGTTTGCTCCTTGGCTCGCCAAGCCGGTCACCAGACTTTTTAACCTATCTATCAGGACCTCTTCTGTCCCATTGGCCTGGAAAATGTCCAGAACCATCCCTATTCATAAGAAGGGTGATGTCAAACAAATGACCAACTACCGTCCCATCTCTCTCCTGCCTACTCTTAGTAAAGTTCTTGAGAAACTTGTTCATCGTCAACTCTCAGACCATCTCGGCAAGTTCAATCTCCTTACCCACTGCCAGCATGGATTTAGGCCTGGACACAGCACTACACAGGCTCTAACCCAACTTACCAGTGATATAAAAAACAACATGGATATCGGTCTACTCACCGGGGCCGTCTTTAGTGACCTGTCCAAAGCTTTCGAAATGGTTCACCACCAACTCTTGCTGTCCAAGCTCCAAGCCATGGGTGCCTCTGACCCCACCCTTTCTTGGTTCCAAAGCTACCTTAACCATCGCTCCCAAGCCGTAGCCTTTCACAGGGCTATATCCTCCCCCAGACTGATCACCCGTGACGTCCCTCAAGGATCCATCCTTGGTCCTCTACTCTTCTCCCTTTACCTAAACGACATTCCCCACTCCTCCTGTCAAAGTCGCATTCTCATGTACGCTGATGACCTGGTTCTCTACTCAGGCTCCAACTCGATTGCAGACATCAACCTCTCACTCTCAAACGACTTTCAGGTCCTTCAGCAATGGCTTCTGAACTACCACCAACACCTGAACCTGGACAAAACGCGAGCCATGCTGTTCGGCTCTACAAAAAAAATTCCCCCCATGGCCCCAAAGCTTCTGGTTCAGTGCCAGGATGGCTCTTCAGTCACCAACACGTCCTCCTTCAAATACCCGGGGGTCACTCTTGATCCCTCCCTCGACCTTGCAACACATATCAACACAGTCTGTCGTGCTCTTAATGCAGGTGGTGGGGCCTGCTCCCAGTTGCGACACTCCCTCACCCCTTCTGCTAGACTATCCGTAGCAAGGGGGGTGCTTCTCCCGCAGCTCCAATATGGTCTTCCTCTTCTATACTCCGCTAACTCCAGCATACTCAGGAGATGGGACACCTCTTATAATAACATCTGCAGATTTGCCTTATCCGCCCCACGCCTCACTCATCACTGCCGCCTTTACTCCGGGTTAAACTGGCTGCCACCCAAGGAGCTCCGGGCTTTCTCTCTGGGTTGCTTTATAGACTCCCAAACTCGACCCCCTAGACCGGACTCCCTGGCTCTCCTGCTTACCCCAGCATCTCAAATTCGCTCACTTAGATCCTCCTCCTCACCCCTTCTAACATGTAGGCCTTGCGCCACAAAAATGGGTGAACAGGCTTTCTCATACTTCGCTCCTCGGTTCTGGAACTCTCTCCCCCTGCAGGTCAAAACTGCCTCCTCCCACCGGGTTTTCAAAAACTCATTGTTCTCTCACCTCATCAGACTTGCTCACTGCCATTGCTCATAACATAGCCACCGACCACCGGCCTGCTGCCCAGACCCCCTTCTGTTGTTGCAACATTAAAGCTTTATTATGAGTATCCTGGAGTACTAAATTGTTGTCCTTCACTATGTATACTGGTTATATTTTGCCTGCAACCTTTTGTTCACTTTAATGTCATTACGTCATGATGTATTACTATAACTTAACTTATGGCACCTTTGTCTTGTACGCCACTTGATTGTACCTGATAATGTTATATTTCTGCTAGAATTCAATCTTTTTCCTTATTGTTAACATGTCTTTATGTATCACTGTAATTTGTGGCTCCTATGTCTTGTACTCTCCCGGGTCGTGCTTGAAAATAGGCAGGATTGTTTGCCTAACGCACTTACCTGGTTACCAAAAGCTAATAAATAAATAAAGCTGTTGGTGTTATTTTTTTAGTGAATGAGGGAAATTTAGCCAGGACACCGGGGAAATTCCCCTACTCTTTTCGATAAGTGCCATGGGATCTTTAACATCCACCTAAACTACCACCAATCCAGGCAGATGGGACCTCGGTTTAACATCTCATCCGAAAGACGGCACCTCAGAAGTGCAGCACCCCTCTCATGCTGCACTACAGTGTCAGTACTGGGATATTAACCCAAGTGCCAGATATGGGAACTGAACCCACAGCCCTCTGATCTCCCAGCCTCAGAGGTGAGTGTGCTACCTACTGAGCCACTGACACTGTGTGTTATGTGTTGTTATATACCATGAATACTGTTGTATGCTATCTACAGTATTTCCCTTGTCTCCCCCGATCATCTCTGTAAGTGAGATTTCCTTTATCTCTGTATGTTTGTCTGGTAAACCAAGGTCAATAAATACATAAATAAATACATACATACATAAGTAAATAAATAACTAGGAAGAACCTAACATAAAATCTGTATATAATTTTGCTTGTATATAATTTCCTTGTTCCGTCTCTCTTCCCCAACTCTTGTTGCCCCCTCCACCCTCTGTAACCAACATGGAGCCTTTGTAAAAGAGTCAATGACTCAAAGGTTTGTAATTCCGAATATACAGCAAATAAAAATAAAAAATAGGAAAGTTAACTTTAACAGGTACAGTAAAGTAACTTTACATTTTTGTTGAACTACTGCTTTAAGTGTTGTCTTTTATTGATATAACAAATGGCTTTCTAGGAGGAGCAATGCATGATGAGTCATGAAAAGGTGTGGGGCTAGGGGTGAGCTTAAGATCCGATTTTTGCCTCATCCAAAGGTGGCAACCCTACCTGAAATAGTTGATAGGGATGGGCCCCCAACCATGTTGTTTAACTTACAGGAAATAGTACATACCTGAATGGTCAGAGTAAAGTGTTTACCTGTTTGAACTATTCTTTGAAATGATTTTATGTGTATGACAAAAGTATGAACACTGTTATTCTTACAGAGAGATATTGCTATCATGACAAAATATAATAATGCTTAATGTTTAATTGTTTGCAGATATATCAGTCCTCGTTTGTTAGGGTATACCAGATGAAACATGCGTGTTATCCTATAATGTTTTTATAAAATGTCATAGTAAGCATAGACTTGACATGGACGTCAAGTTTTTCCAGGCAAGGAAGAGTGTAACCCCTCCTACAAATGGGGTTCCTATAATGTCTTCCTAGGCTTGCCTAATGCCCACTGTCAGGATGGTGTTCTGTGTCCAGCCGTTTGAAATTGCCTGCATGAGAGCACTATAGTAAGCCTCCATGCCTGTCTCTTTAAGAGAATCATTATGCTGTGCTAGAAATTAGTCTGGTCTGGGTCCGAGTGATATAAAGCTTATGACCAGCCAGACAAGTTGTATTTCTGCCCCATTTTGCATGCAGTCGCTAGGAGCTCTGTTAGGAAAGTAACTATTTACTGTTTAACTGTAATAATAATAATAATAATGTAGGAGTTTGTCTAACCTGCTTTCAGTTGCAGCACAAACATTTGAATTAGAGCCACCATTTTGTTCTGTAACAGCCAGAGGTGGACCAATTGGAACCTCAGGGGACCTAAAATGGACACTGTCCTCAGTGGCCTTGTGGGAGTGAAATCTGTAGGAACTGTAGTTTTTAAGGTTTGGTGCCTAAATGGACCTGGAGTGGGAGCCCTTACTGGGACAGACAGCTTTCTCAGCCAACCAAACTTTTTGAATAACTTGGAAAGCCCAGAGCTGCCTGCAGCAGTGTGTCACTTGTGAGTTGTTTGGAGAGTGAATAACTCAAGTGATAAGAGCACCTGCTCATGCGTAGGAATGCAGGAGAATCTGTGGGAAGGTCCTGCTGGCCTGCCTGTTACCTTCCAGTATGAAGAACTGATGAGAGTGTGAATGTTGGACTTTTTCCGATTCACTGTTTGAGACTTAAAACCTGAGGAGAAAAGTGCGCTATTGCTGCCTGCAAGTGCAATGAAGACTTGCTCGAGAAGCAATCGGCCTGCCAGGCACCAAAGTGAGCCCCAGATCGAGAGGCTTGTGCAGGAACACTGCGATTTGCAAATAGACTCTACCTGAACTATGGCAAGTTACTTTACAGTGTTATAGATGTGCTGAATGTGTCGTGTGGATCACGATTTGGTTCCCCACACCAAGTTCTGCTACACCAGTTGCAGGCTGTTCCAGCACTTTTCACGGACTGCTTCTGAATTGCTCACTGTGCCTAGGCCTTGCCATCTTGGCCTAAGTTGCCTCTCCTGAATCAGAGACATTTCCAGTGAAAGACCCTCCTGGGGATTCAGCCCCCTGCTCAACACAACCAAACAGGTAGCGTCCACCATGGTGAGGCGTGTCAGCCCTGCTTCCCCAGACAATCCAGTACAACATCCAGAGGTCTTCTTTTCATCTGTCCTGCACCCTGGTCTGGGTAGCTTGAGTACAAAACAGGGTAGCGCCCTGCAACAAAGCTGCAATAATTTGTGTGTCCATCTGATTCCCTTGTTCTAGGTTTATTTACAACAGACTGAGCTATCCGGCTCTGGATTACAAATGTTTGGGTTGCGTGAATGTTAACTGTGTTTTTTATTCCTTAAGGCCCCAACAACAGCTGCAATGCCGGCCTACCCCGGGCAACTCTTCAGGCTAGCCTGCTCTCCAACTGGATACCCAGGGTTGCGGGACTTGGTCAGAGAGACTTGCAGTGCATGTTTTACCAAACTGAATATAATCAGATTTGCCAATCACTGCTAGATTTATGCCCCACCCTTGTTCACATCCCCCTGTATAATCAGATTGTGGTTTCTTTATGGTTAACCTTGCTAGTGTGTACCTTCTTGGTGGGGATATTGTACTGCCTTTGAATTGTTGCATCACTGGTCTTGTTTACAGGGGGTCTCCAGGGTGATTGCAATGGATCCAGCCCTGGTGGCACGTGCAACGGGTGTGAGCATATTATTACTGTCATATGGTATATGTGATTGCTTTACTGCTGAACTGTTTAAGCCATTATAAATGTTGGTGGGTGATTTTAGCATCACAGAGGACTATACCAATAGCAGTTACGCTACCCCAAAATCATTTCTCTGGGTGGAGGAACCTGTTTACTGAGCTCAGGCCCCTTAACTTGTGCATAGTCCCACAGGCAGGGGTAGCAGCCCATAGGATAGCGCCAGCTAGGGGTTACACGCAAACCACTGCACATTGTTTTATAGCAGACTGCATCAGTACATTTGTTATTCTATGCCCTTACAATCACAGAGGTAGCATTTTCAATCCTCCACTCCACAACAACCTCATAATCATTTCTGTAATAGATGTCTGGCAGACTCCTTTTCAGGTGTTGGGTTCCATCCTACTATATCCCTATCAATCCTCCACTGCTGCCGGCTCCTGATCTAGAAAGGCAGATGGCATGGCTCGGTTTGTGTGAGTCTTGGAACATTTGCCCTGCTTGCTAACGATCAGTTGGGATACATGCAGATATGCAGATTGCCCTTGATTTCTATGCAGTCACCTTTTAACTTCACTGAACTCTTGTTTGGTCTACAATTTACATCTGTAGTCATGGAACATTTTCATCATGAAATTTTCAGCTTTCATCTGCCCCTGCTTCCTAGCAGTCTGCAGAACAAGCTGGTGGTCAGGATACTGCAAGACCTTTATAAGGAAGTGGCCAGGAGGTTCCAATTTGTCCAGCTTACAGTATGGAAAGCTGGGACCCTTTGAGCATCAAGCACTGTCCCTTCAGCAAGCCCCAACATTTCTAATAGACACGTTTGAGAAACAGCAGGGAAGTCCTTCCCCTCCATCCCATCAGGCAGCCCACAAGCTGAGTATTACTTCACCGCTTTGATTCTCATGATCATCTATCATATACTGTATCTCTGCTATCTGTTTTTGGGCAGTGTGCAGTTTATTCACACTTTTCAGAGCTTCAGTAAGTCTGTCTTTCTGCTCACTTACTCAGGCTTCAAGCTTGTATGGGCACCACGAGTATCTACCAACTGAATCCTCAAAGTCACTTACAGTTTTCTGCATGTCAGAAATTTTTGCAGAGATTCTCAAAGCCTTTCCTCATATCATTTTTCATATCAGAAAGAATGTCTGACAGCGTCTTCAGGGTCGGAATCATCTTTGTTATTTCAGTGTTTTCTGTGATGACCTGTTCCATGCTTGGAACCACATGCATGGCAGTTCAGCAGAAGGAGTCAGCAGGCCTCTTCTTTATCTCATAATTATTTTGCCACTTTAGAAGAAGGCTGTGACTGCTTTTTCCCTAGTTTTGTAGTATGTGCCATTTAAGCAGTTAAATCAGCCATCTTAGATTGTCTGTTTTTAGAAAGGTTGCAAGATTAAGATGATTTAAGGTGAGTCAGGCACAGAGTTAATCAGCTAGTCAGCCCTCTTAATTCCCAGTAGGGCCACATCCTCCACACCTCTAAATTAAAGATTTATTTTACCCTGTAGCTACTGCTATTTTTATATACTATTATATATCGTTTTTTTTGCCATATTTTTTTTATCCTACTCAGCCCAGGTCAACAGCTGTTCAGTCTTGTCACCAGCTCATATGACCAGCTACTGCTTCTTATGGTTCTGGGGACTTAAATCCCCCAATGCATTTCCCCCACAGTGGGGCCAAAGGAGGGAAGGCCATCCTTCCCCTAGACCACAACCCAAAACTGCCTTGGGAACCATGTGACAGTGCCAGCCAAGGGAGAGCATTAAGGGCTTTATTAATCCTGTCTGCCTTCCATTTTTCATTTTTCTCCCAGTCCCCCATGGCTGCATCTATGTATATATGAAAGTGTGCTCATGCTGTGGAATTGCAGCCCCTACCTATTAAAGCCTCCCAGAGCCTGCACTACTTTTCCCTAGGCCTCCACCCGCTGGTAGTCAAAGGCCAAAATGGATTGGTCACCCCCACCCAGGGAGAGAAGAGCTGCCTCTGGGAAACTCAATCACCAACCCCAGCTGACCCCCAGGAACAAAAGGTCCTTCCCAAACCTGGGTTACTGGTGCAATGGCAGGTGAGACCCAAGCACATCAGTCCCCTGCACCACTGGGCCAGCATTATAATTTATTTTTAAACATTTAAACTAAGTTTGTAAACTCAGTACCACTTTGGCATCCTAGGTAATGGTGATTAGTTCCCTAAAGGAAACTTCCTTTAAATCTCTCTTTCTGGTAGTTGCTGAATCAGATATAGTGGGAGGTGCAATATCTGATGTTCAGAGTATACAAGTTCACATGCTGGAACGGTACTGGTGAACTGAATTCCACACTTCCCCACCTGACCAACCTTTCAATCACACACTGGATGAGTGCTGGATATCCAAAGTCCACATTCCACAACTGCCTCATGACCCGTCAATCAACCAGCTAAAGCAAAAGTACTAAGTGCTATTGTCAGCTTTTCTGTGGCCATGCTAAACTTTGACAAATTTTTAGCTGCCTATTTAGTGAGTCCCTACAAAAATGGGTGCTGCTTTTAGGCATTTCTCAATAAAACAATCTACCCTGTCTCACTCTATAAACTAAAACCTACTAAAGACATAGGGTAAAAGTGGAGGGAGGAGGGGGACCTCAAGAAAGGCATTGCAACCTATACATTTACCATTTTAATCAAGAAAAGAAAAAATGGTTGCAATTACAAAACACATTATAACAAGTGCTGTTGCTGTGAATGGATGATTGGCAAATCAGGGAGGTGGGAAAGTGTGGACTTTGGTTTGCCAGTACCTTGTAGAAAATGAACTTCATGAAAAAGGTTGTGTTCTTGATCATTGCAAAGTGGGTACATTTGGGTAAGGCAGGGGAGATAGCAAAGTCACTAGTATTCAACCAGCGAGTCCTGAAACAAGGCCAGCTGGGTTGCAAGTCATGGAAGAGATGCAGGTTGAATAGGAGACTGTGCCGATCATGCTAGAATTAGTACATAAGTACCTAAATGCTGTAAATTTGGGAAAATGAAAATGCCACAGTTCAATGGTATTCACCCAAGGGTAATATAGGAGTTTTAAGGGATTCTGGCTGGACCCATGGTGATATCTTTCTGGACTCTTTACATAGTGCCATGTGACTGAAAAAATGACAACTCGTGTCCCCTTTTCATGAAGGTGGTGAGCTTGAACTTAAGTAATTACAGATATGTCATCCTTACCCTGATGCTTGCCAAAGTGTTTCTATCAATGATAACAGATGTGGTGATTCAACACATAGAAGGAATGGGCTATTCTCTTGTACACAGCATGATTTCCCCAGTGACTACCCTGCCAAGGAACCCTCATAGCCTTCTTCAATGTAAATTACTAGGAAACTGCATAAGGGATGTGTGGTGGATATAGTCTATCTGAACTTTAGTAAAGTGTATATACTGTATAACATCCAATTACATTTTATTTTATGTAGCATCTTTTATACAGCATATCACAAAGTGTGTTACATAGCATAAAGTGAGTACAGGAAAAAATAAAAGATACTGCAGTAAATAATCTGATAAATCATATGGAATATAAATCAGTTAAAATTTACACTTCAATAGCTAATAGAGGGTGCACATGACAATGCAAGTACAGTACAATACATTACATACGTCAGCAGTTGTAAGCTGGGGAGTAACATTAGGTTTGATAAGAACTTAAAATGGGAAAGTAAGCCAGCTGAAGAAACATCAGAAGGAAGTCCATTTCATACAGTTGATTCAGTGTAGGGAAAAAATATGACAATCAACCAGTACTAGATTCACTGCAGGAATAGTGAGGAAATTACGTCTAGCAGAGTGAAGTGGATATTTGGGCACATAGGGTAGAATCAGATCAGCAAGAAAGACAGGAGTCTGACCATGAAGGGCTTTAAAAGTCAGCAGACCAACTTTGTAAGGAATGCATTGTTTGACAGGAAGCCAGTGTAAATCTTGATGGATGGGTGCAATGTATTCTTGTCTACATTTTCATACCAGGGGGCAAAGTGCTACACTTTTGACACACTGATGCTTATAGAAAAGGGAAGGATGGGACAAGCAGTTGATTTACTGTCCTTCAACTTAAGCAAGGCAGTTAACAAGGTGCCACACTGAAGATTACTAAAGACATTAGAGAATCTGGGAGCAATGAATGACAGAGTTAGATGGGTGAGAAATTGGTTGGGGGGGAGACAACATAGGGTGATGGTAAATAGAATCAGATCCGGGGTACAAGAGGCCAAGAGTGGGGTGCTGCAGGGGTCAGTCCTAGAACCAGACCTTTTCAATCTGCTTGCTAGTGACATACAGTAGAAGAACAAAATCCAGGGCATGATGTGCCTCTTCACAGATGACCCTAAGCTATGCTGCAGTGTAGACAGCAAGAAGGGAGTAAGTGAATTGCAGAAAGAACTGCAAAGGTCAAAGAAGTGATCTGAGATTTAACAGTTGAAATTCAACACAAAAAAAAGTTCAAGGTGATGCACATAGGGAACAAAAACCCATGGCAGAATATTGGATGAGAGGAATTAAGCTCTGCACTACTTTTTAGGAAAGGGAACTGGGAGTCATAGTAAGTGACTCCCTAAACAAACTAGTCAATACAATAAGGACTACATACGAACATACAAAATTTGCCACCAGATAAAGGCTTAGAGGTCTATCAAGTTTACTCGAATGTGCAGCTAGCACCCCTTATTCTGCAGTTGCCCCTCCCTTCCACCCTTCCCCCTCATTGACCCTCCCCCTTGTCCTGTCCCATTCCCTTCCGAAGCAGTCCACAGTTCTACTGGATACCACTTCTGCAGGTAACACATTTCACCCAGCCACCACCCTCTCTGTAAAAAAGTGTCTCCTCATCTCCCTCCTGAACTTTCTTCCCTCCAGTCTCATATTATGGCCCCTGGTGTCCCTCCCCTCCCTTACTTTGAACAGCCCCTCTGTACCTGTCTTGTTGATTCCTTTCATGTACTTAAAGGTTTCAATCATGTGCCACCCTGTCCCTCCTCTCCTCCAGTGAGTACATGTTCAACTCCCTCAGCCTCCTCTCATATGATAAGTCCCCCAGCCCCTTGATCATCTTTGTCACCCTGCACTGCACCCCTTCCAGTAACTTAATGTTTGTCTTCAGATACGGGTGCCAGTACTGCACGCAGTACTCCAGGTATGGTCTAATGACCTGTACAGTGGCAGAATCACCTCCTCCCTCCTCGAGGATATACCCCTTGCAATACAACCCAGCATTTTGTTGGCCTTTGCAGCTGCCTTCCTACATTGTGCTGAGTTGTTCATTGACCCTGTAATGAGCACCCCCAAATCCTTCTCCTCCTCCTCCTCTGTCTGGGCTAGCTGCACTCCCCCCAGCTGGTAACTCCTCCTTGGGTTCTTCATCCCAAAATGCAGTACCTTGCACTTTTTGGCATTAAACCCCAGTTGCCAGGTGTCTGACCAGGTTTCAAGCTTTGCCAGATCATCCTGCAACCCCTGCCATCCCCCTAGATCATCCACCACTGCTCCTACCTTGGTATCATCAGCAAACAGACTGATCTTGCTCTTCACCTCCAATGATACAGTATGTCTGCAATGAATATCCCAAACAACACTGGCCCCAACAATGAGCCCTGTGGAACACCACTCATCACTACCCTTGGGTGTGAGAGCTTCCCACCCACTACCACCCTCTGTTGCCTTCTCTGAAGCCATTTCCCTACCCATCTCACCAGCTTTGCGCCTGCTCCTGTGCCTACTAACTTACTTCCCAGCCTTCCATGTGACACTGAGTCAAATGCCTTACTGAAGTCCAGATACAGGACATCCACTGCATGGCCCCTGTCCAGTTGCCTACTTACCCAGTCATAGAACTCCACCAGGTTGGTTTGGCAGGATCTGCCCCGCATGAAGCAGTGCTTTCTGCTGTCCTGTAGTCCTTTGGCCTCTAGAAGGGCCACCAGCCTCTCCTTCAGGATAGTCTCCATTAGCTTACTCACGAAGGATGTGAGGCTCAATGGTCTGTAGTTTCCCGGTTCATCCTTGGGGCCACTCTTGTGGAGGGGCACCACATGAGCCATCCTCCAGTCCTGAGGTACACACCCCAAATGTAGTGAGGCATTAAATAGGTCTGCCAAAGGTCCTGCAAGGACCTTTGCCAGCTCCTTCAGTATCCTGTTGTGGATGCCATCTGGGCCTGGCACCTTACCCACTCTCAGTGCCTTCAAACCCTCCCGAACTTTGTCCTCCATGATTTCCTCATCTGTCACCCCTCCCCATTTCTGCCATTTCTCCCACCTTGGGTGTCACCCCCCCCTTCTCTTTAGTAAATACTGAGCAGAAGTACTCATTTAGTGCTTCTGCCTTATCCATCCTGCTTCCACCAACCCCTCCTTCCTAATCCTTACTATGTGGTCCTTAAATCTCCTTTTCTCCCTGATGTACTTACAGAAGTCTTTCTCCTCCTTCTTAATGCCTTGTGCCAGCCTGAGTTTCATAGATGCCTTGACTCCCATTACTGCCCTTCTCACCTCCTTTGATTCCATCAAGTACTCCTCCCTGTCCTCCCCGCCCCAGCTCCTCTTCTTCCTCCTGCACATTATTTCCCCCCTTTTGCCCTGTTGCAATTCTCCCGGCAGAACTTCCCCCCACTCCGGTTTGGTCCAGGCATTTATCAATTACTCTTCTAATCTCATAATTTTCCTCCTCCACCTTCTTCCTCTCTAGCAATGCAAAACTATTTTCTGAAGACCCTTCACAAATGCCCACTCCCTCTCTCATCATAGTAATCTGATCTCCTTTCCACTCCATGACTTTTGCCACTTCTTCGTCTCTCTCGCAAGTCCCTATCTCCTCCTTCCATTTGTCTTTTGTCTCCTGACCTGGTTTCCCCAGCAATTGTGCTTCCTGGCCTGGGCCCCCTTGTCCCTGCTCCCCTTCTTCTCACCCTCTCCTCACCAGTGTTGGCTTAAATCGCCCTCCCTCATCTCCCATTCTTCCTCCCTCCAGTATTGGGCTAAACCCACCCCCAGTCTGCCTTGCCTGTCTTAGTTCCTCCTGCAGACCCTCAATCTCCTTTCTAAGTTTCTTTATGTGGTTGCACACTAAACATCCCCCACCTCCAGGCAATTTTTATAAAGATTGGTGCACCACAGTTGTTGCAGCCTACCACTCTACCATTGCTGTCGCTGCCTACCTCAGTGACCCCACCCTTCCAGATGAAGGATGCAAACACTCCCCAGTCTCCCTCTCCTCTCATCAGTGCAAAACATTTTTTCTTAATTTCCTTACACCCTTTGTGGTAATGCATTTAGATAAATTGAGCAACTGTTTTTTATATTCCTAACCTTCCTGTCCACACTCAAAAAGAGACTTTAAGTAGCTATTGCACAACCTTCTTCAAACTCCTACTCCTCCTTTCCACAATGCAATAACAATGCAAAGAAGTAACAATGAAAGCTCCTAGATCTGCAGTTACTTCCCTTCCACTGAGATGGCAGTCACCTCTTCACTCGCTGCTGTTCCATTCCTGGATGTCTGCTTCTGCTATTACAGGTGCATATCCTTTGCCCATTTCAGGAAGTGATGTCATAACCCCTGGTATAAAGGAAATCACAGACCAGGGGTGTGTGGGGTGAGGGGACCAACCCAAGTCTTCCAGAAACAATCAGGTAGCTGAGGCCCCTGGTCAGACCATTAGCACCCTTCCTCGACTATGCACTAACCTTTGCAGCTAGTGAAGCCAGAAAAAATGAATCACAATTCTGTTCAAAGCCCCCAAAATAGATTTGCTACCAAAAGAAACAGGTCTCCAATTCAAACAGCTTCACCAACAACACATCAAAATAGGCTTGAAATTAGAAGATATAGGTCTTTGATTCAAAGAAACAGCCCCCGTTAAATCACACCAAATAGGTTTTAAATCAGAAGAAATAGGCTTCTACAAATGAAGCCTGCTACACAGTGAAACATCAAAGAAATGAGCCCACTTACAGCCACCAAAACAGTTTTTAAAATTCCAACAGCCCCAAAACAATACCCTGCTAGCCCCTTAGAAGTAGTAAGAAAGAAAATAAAAGAAATAACCTTCTACCAAGTAAAATCCAAACAATGTAAAAACAGCATGAAGCTACTGTACTGTAAAATATCTGATCCTTTCTCTTCCAGTTCCTTCAGCAAGCAACCATAATGTTTGTGTGTATTTGGAGGAGTTTCAATAGCAGGAAGGAAGAGGCAGTACTAACTCTCTGTAGATCACCAGTTAGACCCCATATGGAATACTGTGTCAAGTTCTGGAGTCCCCGCTTAAGGAAAGACAAAGACAGGTTACAGACAGTACAGCATAGGGTAACCAAAATAACTCATGAACAACAAGGCAAATTCTACAAGGATAAGTTTAGGTCACTAACATATACTCGCTAGTGGCAAGCATGGAGAGGAGTTATGCTGTAAACTGGGAGGATGTATTCTGCAAGAATGGCAAGTCAAAAACAAAGGGAAATTAGCGGAAGCTGGCTGGTGTAGGGGGTTATGATTCAAGAGGGATGTAAGAACATTTTTTCTTTACGGGCAGAAAGCATGGTTGAGCAGTGCATCAGCCTACCAGCATAGGCGAAAGGTGCAAAAACCATGAAAGAGCCCCAATGCCTCAAGAAGAACTTGAAAAACACAGTAGTTGAACAAAAAGCAACTAATATTTCTCATGAGCTGTGTGTTTTGTATCCAAAATATTTATAACTGAAGTCAAACGAATGAAAACAGGTTAGTTGTTACTTGAGGGTTTATCAGCTCCTACTGCTTCCTCCCAACCTGCTGTGAAAATACTCTTGTAACCCCCATCTGGGGTGGGGAGGCATACCTCTTTGGGGCTACAGACTCCTGGATCTTCACCAGTAGCTCTAGGAGGGATCTGGACCCTGGCACCCTCCAGGTTTTTGCAGCATTTGCTGCACATTATGGTGGTTCCTTGGCCCCATGCCCAAAGGGGGCCGACGTCTGCTTGATGTTTCCATGCCTCTGATCATTTGGGGGAGATGCTGGATGCTCCATGGAGCAGTAAAACAGGACAATCCAAAATTAAATAAAAAAATATAGTGGCACGCGCCTTCTTCACATGTGCCCTCTCCAGGCCAGCAAATTTAAAGGAGCCATGGCTCTGTATGGCTCTGTAATTATTTATTTTGCAAGGGTGAAATAAAAAGGGTATTCCCTGGCTCTAGGTCAGGCAGTGGAGCTGGGGATCAATGTAAAAACACCTTCTGGCATGGTAACAGGTGTTTCCTGCCCTCAGAAAGAGCCAATATCATATATAAGGGCAGCTGATGTGTGGGCAAATAATGTAAACACTAAAGGTGGCTCCAGAGGACTCTGCAGCAGGGGGCCCACAGAGGAAAGTCTAAATGGTATAGAAAAAGCCTGGGAGTAATGCAGCCAATCAGAAGGGCACTTTGGAAAAACTATAAAAAAGGACTGCATAGCCCACCAATGCAAAGATTCCTTGGGAGTGCAGAGAGAGATAGAGAGAGAGAGAGAGACCAGAGTGCAGGAAAGACTGCTGTGGGCTTCCCAGCCCAGGCCTGTGCATAGAACCCAACAACCTGTTAGACTCCAGTATAAGAAAAAAAGGCAAAGAGACTGAAAGAGCCAGTTGCTGCAGAGTTTAAGAGACTTTGGAAGTTTGCTGCAGAATGAGAATTTAAAGTTTTGTGCCAGAGAGAGAGAGAGAGAGATGTTGAAGTTTGGATACCTGAAAGAGGAGATGGAGTCCACAGCTTAATAGCAGAGAATGAAAGTTCCACCTAGAAATATAAAGTCTGCAGCAAGGAATAAAGGAGAGCTTGAGCAACTTGTGGTTCATCTTCAGAGAGGCTAGAGACAGAAGATTACTGATTTGTTTCCAGCCTGACTGGTTGTGTGTGCTGGACAAGGGACTGAGTCAAAGCTTAGCTGTAAGAGAGTTGTGGAAGAAGCTGGTAGCCAAGCAGAAAAGTCTCGATGACCAAGCCTGTTCTGTCCCCAGACTACCGAAGATGCCCTGGAGGGGAAGATGTAAAGAGACATGTCAAGTAGGGGTTTGCAAAAATAATTCCTGCCAGCGGGATTTCCATGAAAGTGAGACTTTCACTTCCTCGAAAGTTTGGAAATCATTTTTTCAACTTTTGCAGAAATTCTGCCTTAAAACATATGAATAAATATACAGGCTGCGGCATAATTTATTAAACTGCAGAAAAAAAATCTGCAGAACTGATAACTGCCAAAGTTAATTTCTGAGGCTTTTTATCTGTATTTTACTTCATTAATTCACCCCCTGCTGATCAGAGGTCCCAGTAAATAAATAAATAAATAAATAAATAAATAAATAAAAACTCCAATCCCTCCCTTGGATCTTCCTGGTGTCTAGTGGCCCCTTATCCACCGATCGCAGGTCCCAAGTAAAAAAAACATGATCCCTGTTGTCTAGTGATTCCCATCCCCCCACCTGTGGATCGTGGGTCCCAGTAAAGAAGAAAAAAAATCTCTGATCCCTCCCTGGTGTCTAGTGGCCCCTCCACCAATCGACCATGGCCCCAAAAATGTAATTCACTGACAGTTCAGTGGGCCACCAGTTAAGAAGGAGAGAGGAGGGCTGTGTCTGTGACCCACTCAGGGGCAGGATGGGGTGGAGCAGGGTGGTGGCAGATGAACTGCCAGGGTGGGGGGTCCACTAGACACCAGGGAATTGGCATTACATTTTTTTTTTTTTTTACAAGAGATCGGGGATGGGGGTTCATTAGACACCAGGAAATACTGGGAATAGTGGGGGATGAGTCAGTGAACTGATGGCTGTATTTTCATAGATTATGGGGATCTGGGATAGGAAGGGGGGTCTTCTAGACACCAGGGAAATAAAACATTTTGGAGGACCATGATCAGTAGGTGGGGAGGCCACTACACACTAGGGAGGGATCATATTTTTTTTTTCTTTACCAGGACCAGCGATTGGGGGGTGGTGGGAGGGGACCACTAGACACCAGGGATCAGGATTTCTTTTACTTGGGACCCATGATAGATGGGTGGGTGGGGGCACTAGACACCAGGGTCCAGGGATCAGGGGTTTGGATCAAAGTTTTTTATTTCTTTATTGGGACCCCGATCGCGTTGCAGGGGCCAATAGACAGTGGGTGGGGGTTGTGTTGCAAGTTAGGAATGGATGTGAATGTGAAATAATACATTAATCTGTGGATAGAATAAATTCCACAGTTTATATGTATTATTCTACAGTTCTCAAAAAAGTCTGTGGGACTGGGATAAAATCCGCTGAAAACCTAAGTTTCGTCAATGGCAAAAGTACAGAAATTTCCATGAAATTTCCAAAATATTGTGGAAGTTTCACAAAAGCAGAATTCACAGCTTTCACTCATCCCTACTGTCAAGTGATCACTGTCTACAAAGGCCTCTGAAGCGAAGATTGGAAAGGAATGACAGGTGAAGTCCACATTACTCAACTCTTCAGCCAGCCATGCAGCTGTGGTGCACTACCCACGTTAATACCTACATGGTACCATTCAAAACAAGTCTCTTCAAACCCCCATTGAAGCGTCCAAACTGTTAGTACCTCTGGGCTGCAGCTCAGAGGAGTCCTTATTTTAGCTAGCTAGCTAATTAGAAACAGGGGTTAAGTCCTGGACAGGACTGTTAAATCATCAAGATACACCCAGGCCAAAAATTTCAAAGTTCTGTAGTGTTTGAAAGTTTCAGGACCCAGAGCAAGTAACTTCACTCGAGTCACCAGACTGTCACCCTCTCGGCATCTCCAGTGTGGTACTGACTGCAACTTGGTAACTGTCGGCCATGACCATTTCGGGAAAAGTCGGGTGCATCTGCAGGGGGGAGGAAGGGAATATTGTGTGGGGTATAACTGCTGCTGCATTTAGTGCTGTTCTGCCATTTTCTCCCCTTCCCATCCACTCCCTATAACAAAATGGAAAGTTGGTTTATGTTACAATTCAGTATTGCTGGTTATTGTAAACTGTTTGTGGTTACTGTATGGGAAAGGTACTTTGTTGGCAGTTACTGTAATTTTCTGGAGGATGATAATCTGCAGTTCATCCACAGGTATCCCATAGCTCTTTCCCAGGTGGAGGCACTGCGCTATTTCTTCTTCTGTCCACTAGTGAACAGAGGCCGTCCACCTCAAAGGTGTGCCCAGGTGAGACCCCAGAGCCCAGAAAGAGCCAAGGTGAGTCATGGGGCTGTTAAAAAGTGGAGGCACCACTGGGAAGTATTGTTCTCTAGTGGCTACCCCGCATTCTTGAATTCAGAAAAACTGTGTACCCCTTCCCCTGAGTTGTTGCAAAGGGGAAAATGGCATTCCAAGAGGTACAGGCCTGGAGTGTGTTTGAGAGATTGGAACCCCAGAAAGTGCTCTAGATAAAGAATATGTCTGCAAAGTGAGACAAGGAGTTTATTTTGAGAGTGCCATGTAAAGAATATGCAAAAGGATGCATTTAACCATAGACACATTTAAAGTATAAGAAGCATCTATGGGATAATAGTGGTATATGTGGGGTAGTTTATAAAAAAGTGATTACATATATGAGTTTAAAAATTGTAAAACATTTCTTAAACAGAAGCATCACTGAGGGCCTGATGAATTGGCCTGGTCATGAAACCGTAACCCATTAAGTAAGGAGAAATAAAAAAAAAAACATTTTTGAACTTGATTTTGGGTGGAGTTAATCCTTATCAACTTGCACAGTGTTGGAGGAGTCCCAGATGGATTGTAGGAGCCTGAAGATTCAGAGGGTGACTAGAGAACCAGGTACCCATTTTAAAAACCTAATTGTAGAATCTGAAAAAGACTTAAGAAGTGTAAATGTGTTTTCCACAGTGCCACTTAAGGGGTCCCAAGAGATCTGGGTTGTGATAGTCAAGGGGGGAGGCACTGATAAGCAGCAGAAAAATCCCAGCCTCCCCCTACAAAACAGGGTACTAAATGAGAAAAAGACCAAGGTAGAAAGGTCAGTGGGGGATGCCGCTACAAAAGGTAAAGCCATCAAAAAATGGAGAGCAATGAGTACCAATGCCCGTAGTCTGGGTAACAAGCTTTCTGAATTAGTGGCCTTGATGGAGGAGGAAGATCTGGATATCGTGGCAGTCACAGAAACATGGTACACACAGAACCATGGCTGGGACGTAAACATACCAGGATACACTATCTATAGGAGGGACAGGGAGGGTAAAAGGGGAGGAGGAGTAGCTATCTACATAAGAGAAGAAATCAAAGCAACAGAACAAAAGGGTAAACAGGGAGGAGAAGAAGCACTGTGTGTCAATTTGAAGGCAAGCAATGGCACCACAATCCGCACAGGGGTTGTATACAGACCACCCTCTCAGGGGGAGGAAATGGACAAGGAAATGATAGAAAGTATACTTAGAATGGCAGATAAAGGGGAGATATTGCTGATGGGTGATCTGAATATGCCAGATGTTAACTGGAGTGCAGTTGCAGCAGCCACTTCTAAGAGTGGGGTTATTCTAGATGCCCTACAGGGGCATGCTTAGACAACTAGTATTGGAGCCCACTCGAGAGGAGCAATCTTAGATCTGATTGTCTCAAATGGAGATGAAGAGGATCACAGATGTAGAAGTGGGTAGCCATCTGGGAACTAGCGACCATCGAACAGTATAGTTCTAATAAACTGTTCAAGTCGGCTGTACAAAGACAAAGGTACTGGATTTTAGGAGGGCTGACTTTTGCAAAATGGGTGAGTGCCTAAGGAATGCACTAGCAAATGGGCAGGAAGGAGGGGTGAAGAACAATGGGGAATAATAAAACTGCCATCACAGAGGTAATAAGCCTTGTGTAAAGCAAATAGACAAAATGAAACGAGTAAGAAACCACTATGGTTCTCAAAGGAAGTGCAGTGAAGGTTCAAGAGAAAAGAAAGCATTCAGGAAGTACAAGGAATCACAGAAGGAACAGGACAGAGAACTGTATCAGATAAAGCAAAAGAAGCTGGAAAGGCAGTCAGAACAGCAAAGGCCCAAACCGAGGAAAAGATAGCCAAATCAGTTAAGAAGGGGGATAAAACCTTTTATAGGTACATCAGGGAGTGAAGGAAGACCAAGGGAGGGATAGTGAGGCTTAATAAAGGGGATGGAGGGTGGGCAGAGGGTGACTGTGAAAAGGCAGAGATACTAAACAAATAAATTTGCTCAGTATTTATAAAGGAAGAGGGGGAGGTACCTAAAACAAACAGTAGAAACACTCTGGATATAGAAGTTGATACCAGCCCACTTACAGAAGAAAGGGTTCTGAAAGAGCTCTTAAAACTGAAGGTGGACAAAGCAATGGAGCCTGATGGGATTCATCCCAGAATTCTAAAAGAACTAAGGGTAGAACTAGTGACACCACTGACTACCCTCTTTAACAAATCATGGGAGGATGGGGTGGTACCTGAGGACTGGAGGAGGGTAGATGTGATTCCCTTCACAAAAGTGGGAGCAAGGCAGAAGCAGGAAACTACAGACCTGTTAGTTTAACCTCAGTGGTAGGGAAAATGATGGAATCACTTCTGAAGGAAAGAATTTTAGTATCTAGAGACCAGAGGCACAGGACCCAAGACAGCATGGATTCACAGCGGAAGGTCATGCCAGACAAATCTGATAGATTTCTTTGACTGGGTGACCAAAGTAGTAGATCAGGGAGGGCTGTGGACATGGCCTACCTAGACTTTAGCAAGGCATTTGACACAGTCCCACACAAAGATTAATATACAAGTTAGCCAGCCTGGGAGTGGGTCCCAAGATGACAGCCTGGGTAAAGAATTGGCTGGAGAATAGGACACAGAGAGTAATAGTAAATGGGGTCCACTCTGAAAAAGAGGTTAGTAGGTGCATGAGGTTCAGTATTAGGACCGGTCCTCTTCAATGTCTTTATAAGCGACATTGCAGAGGGACTGGAAGGAAAAGTATGTCTCTTTGCAGATGACACAAAGATCTGCAACAGAGTTGACGCACAAGGTGGGGTGGAAAGGATGAGAAGGGACTTGGCAAGGTTAGAGGAATGGTCAAATGTATGGTAGCTTAGATTCAATGCTAAGAAGTGCAAGGTAATGCACCTGGGAAACAAAAACCCAGGGGAAGAGTACACAATGGGGGTGAGATACTAACAACAACAAAAATGGAAAGGGACCTGGGGGTAGTCATATCAGATGACCTAAAGGTGGGCAAGCAATGTGAGAGGCAGGAAGGAGGCTGGGGGAATACTGGGATGCATAGGAGAGGCATCACCAGTAGAAAACAAGAAGTTATTATCCCTCTGTACAGACAGCTGGTGAGACCACATCTGGAGTACTGCGTGCAGTTCTGGAGACCAAACTCCATAAGACATAGACAGGATGGAAGCTGTCCAGAGGAGGGCAACTAAAATGGTGCAGGGTCTGCACGGAAGACATATGAAGAGAGACTTAAGGAGCTTAATATGTATAGCCTCGAGGAAAGGAGGAGAGGGGGACATGATAGAAACTTTCAAGTACCTCAAGGAATCAACAAAGTCCAAGAGGTAGCATCTTTCAAAAAGAGTGTGCAAGAACAAGGGGCACAATTTGAAGATAGAAGGGGCGGTTCAGAGGTAATTTAAAGTATTTTTTTCACAAGAGGGTTGCGGATGTATGGAGCAGCCTTCCAGAGGAGGTTGTGGAGTCAAAACAGTGGTGGAATTCAAGCATGCATGGGACAGTCATAAGGCAATTCTAGGGGGTGGGGGTAGGAAGAAGTAGGCTGCTGGTTAACTAGGATCTGCAGCTTATCCATCAGGTAGGGAAATGGGCAGACTGGGTGGGCCAAGTGGTCCTTATCTGCCGTCAAATTTTATGTTTCTATGTGATAAGTAAAGGAGGCTCTGCCAGCCTGAAGCCTTCTTCCCTCACCTTGATGCTGGGGGAATTTCAAGATTATACTAGAGTTATTGTTGCCCAGTGAAGGAAAGACTTTTCAAGATGTGAAAACCTTGTTGTCTCCTGGTGTACTCTCTGCACTGCTAGTTCAGACTATTACAGACACCTGAGGGTTTTCATTGGCATACTCCCCACACATGCTGCAGATGATGATTATGACACTTGGATTGAGTATGCTATCCACATGCTACAGAGGTGGTAATATTCTGAGGCTGATAAACATAAGAGGCTGGTAGAGAGCTTAAAAGGGCCTGCTTTAGATGCTGTCCGGTCATTGAGGGGCCACAGACACCAATGAAAATGGACATTAATTTGCTCACTGGTTACTCAGTATAAAAAATAAACAAACAAACAAACAAGACCCAGAGGGTTAAATTGATGAGTACCTTGTTGCTTTGTACAGTGTATTTGGGAGTATGGAATCCCGTGATGATTTGTACTGGAGGTTTAAGACAACTAAGCAGTGCTGGGGGAAGCCCCTCTTGGCTTACCTACATGAACTGGAGAAGACACTGCAGAAAGTATATCACAAAGGTAGGACAGAGTCTAAAGACTTGAACAAAGTGTATCTAGAACAAGTGTTGAAGGCTGCCCCATTCTCAGAGTTATTGCTATTAAATTTTTGTATAAAAGAGGTTGACTGATCCTCCCACCCCACCATCACCACTGAACTCTGCTGTGGAAGGTTAGAGAAGTAAAGGAACAAGGCAAGCAATGGTGGCACTGATCTGCTGCATCTGCCTGTGCCCAAGTATCAGATAGTGGGGGCTCCCCAGAAACCACAGAGCTTCAGAAACTGATTAAAAAGCTAAAATGTATAGTGTGTCAAGGGAGCAAACCCAGCCTCACCTCCAGGGAACCTGAGTCTTTAGTATCCAGCATGCTGGTGTCAAGTAAGGTTGCATCATTGCACTTGGACTCTGGGGCTCGAGCTTGTGATATTGTTTCAGTGGAGGAAGTCCAAGCTCAGTGGATGGAGTTAAAAAAATGGTAGGTGACTGCCTAAGTCACCCCGTTCAGCTGTCACCTATGACCCCAGCCAGGAAGGGGGACACCAAGGCACCAATGGAACGCCACAGCTGGGACCACTTGACTGCTACCATGTCAAACCGATATCTGGTGTTATGGGTGTGAGGCGGATGGGCATGTCCAACACAAGTGTATGTCTGAAAGCAACTTTCAGAGAGTCGCAGAATGATTAATCCAAGAAAAGCTGGCTACAAATACTCCTAACTCATTAAACTTCAGTGAGCCCCACTAGAAGAGTACCCTGGGGCCCAAGGTACTAGTGGTACATCAGCCACAAGTTCCAAAGCTACCATCAATGTCAAAGCCTAAGTTTCCAGCTCTGAAGCTCAAGTGTAATGGGACTGGTCTGAGATTGTGGACTCTACCATAGATGTTGAAGTTTGTGTGAATGGATGGCCCACCCAAGTAATGCTGGACAGTGGCTTCCAAGTCACTAAAGTGTTGAGGAACTATTATGATAAGTACCTCTCACATAAAAAAGTTGTAGCTGTTGGAAGGATTGGATGCATGGGGCCTCAGTGCTGCTTCCTATCCTCATTTGGGGCTAATTCATATCTGGATCGCCTTCCTGGTGAATGTTGCAGGAACTCCCAGTGCAGTACATATATGTGCCTTGCTATGCCCATGGACAAGAATGCATGAAGAGATCCTGATTATTGTGGAGACTAACACCTGTATGTTTCACCACCTGAGCCAGATGTGCAAAGAGTCTGAGGCACAACAAGAGAAAGCGGTGGAGTTGCTTCAGGGTCTGGTAGGACAAGCTTAGAATTGTGAAGCAACTGTCTCACCTGAAGATGAGGTAGTAGAAACAGTGTGGTGTCAAGAGCCTTTCAAAATAGTGGTACCTCCCCCAACACAGAGTGTGCAGTCACTGGAGTAGTGCAACTCAAGGGGCCCTGCCACAATCAGCTGCTGATGCTGGATTGTCCTGAAGAAGCTGGTCTGCCAAAGGGACTTATATATAAACCTAGTATACTGCCAGCGTAAGCTCATGCTTATGTCAGACGTGTACCTGTGCATGTGACGAATGTGACTGATTGTCCAGTGACCATTCAGTGGGTGTGGACACTTGCTTCAGTCCACTATGCTGATCTGGCTATACAACCACATAAGAGAAAGAGCAAGGCCCCCAGCCAACTGGATCCATCATTATTTGAGACTGGAGACCTCTCTACACCCATAGAGTGGCAGAAGAGAATCGAAAAGAAGTTGGCATAGAGAACACAGGTTTTCTCCCTGAATGAATGGGATGTGGGGTGTGCCAAGGAAGAAGAGCATCACATTATGTCACAGATGCGAAGCCCTTTTAGGAAAGATTGAGACAGTGGGCCCCAGCTGACACAGACAATGTCTGCAAGCACTTGCAGGAGATGCTGGCCGCAGGCATCATTCAAGATTCCAGGAGCCCCTATGCATCCCCTATCATTGTGGTCAGTAAAAAGAGAGGGGCTATCAGGATGTATGTGGACTATCAAACGCTAAACGGGAGATTGGTACCAGACCAATACACCATGTCCTGAGTGCAAGATGCCTTGGATTGCTTGAACGGAAGTAACTACTTTAGTGTGATGGACTTGAGGTCTGGCTACTATCAGAATCCCATGGTTAATCAAGATTGAGACAAGACTGCATCTATTTTCCCACTGGGATTCTATGAGTTCCTCCAAATGCCACAGGGGATCTAAGGGGCACCTGCTACTTTCCAACGGCTAATGAAGAGGGCCATAGGTGACATGAACTTATTGGAGTGCCTAATGTATTTGGATGATACTATCATGTTTGGGAAGACCCTAGAAGAACATGAGGCCTGGTTGTTTAAAGTGCTTAATCGATAAGAGGAGTATGGTCTAAAGTCATCTGTTAACAAGTGCCAGTTCTTCGAGATCTTGAACAAGTATGTTGTCCACATTGTGTCTCAAGATGGCATAAGTACTAATCCCGAATATGTTCAGGCAGTCACTACCATGCCTAAACGTACCCAATTGAGAACATTGTAGAGTTTCTTAGGATTTGCCGGATATTGCCACAGGTTTATTAAGGGCTACACCAAGACTGTTAGGCCAATGCAAGATCTAACACAAGGGTATCTTCCTGCCAATCAAAAGACCAAGCAGGTGTCACAGTCTGTTCCTGGGAAGGTTTACTATAAAGTGCATGAACCGTTTGAGCCCAGATGGACTAAAGCTTGTGATGAACCCTTGGAAGAGAAAATTAGACAATTGTCTCATGCCCCTGTGTTTGCCTATGCAGATCCCAGTAAGCCATATGTGCTGCATAGAGACACCAGACTCAATAAAATGGGAGCAGTGTTATATCAAGAACAGTCACAAGGTCTGTGGCTGATAACATATGCCAGTCACAGTTTATCGCCTTCAGAATGGAATTACATGGTCAACAAGGTGGAGTTTTTAGCACTTAAGTAGGCCATTGTGGATCAGTTCCATAAATACTTGCACATGGCCTACACCAGAGTCTGCACTGATAACAATCCCCTCACCTAAGTTCAGATCACAGAAATGTTGGATGCTGCAGGCCATCACTGGTTGTCAGCCCTTTTGACATATAACTACTATATGCAGTATTGTCCCAGGAGAAGCTATATTGATGCGGAGGTTCTTTCCAGATGACCCCATCCAGTGGTGGTAGGGCAAGAATGTATTCAGATTCCTATGACTGCTGTTAAAGCTTTGTGTAAAAGATACTATCCAGAAGAGGTGCCAGACTCCAATGCCACCTGTCATCTGGTAGATAGTTAGGCACCTCCTCAGACTGCATACTGGTGGCCTATTATAATGTTGTATCTCTCAGTAAACCCTCATTACCACAGATGAGCCTACAAGACTTGCTGAAAGAACAGAATGAAGATCCTGTAATCAGAGACATTGTCACTCTTCTCCAACTAGGAAGCGGAACAAAACTTGCAAAAGCAAACCATCCTGACACCTCCCTGTTACTGAGAGAATTGAGTAAATTGAAAGTGCATAATGGTGTGATTTACAGAGAACCCCAGAGCAAGGATGGATCAGTTCTCAAACAGTTATTGCTATTGGTAAAGTTCAGAAAGATGGTCCTTAAAGCTTTGCATGCTGAGATGGGACATTTGGTGGTGGACAGAATGCTGGACCTAGTCAGAAGGAGTTTCTACTGGCCCAGAATGTGTACAGAGATGGAGAACTATTGCAATCAGTGTATGAGATGTATCCAGTGAAAAACATTGCCTTCTCAAGCCGCTCCTTTGGTGAACATTACAACCAGTGCCCCATGGACTTAGTGTGTATTGATTTTTTGAGTTTAGAACAAGATCAAAATAATATAACTAACATCCTGGTAGTGACTGACCACTATTCCCGATATGTCTGTTACATCCAGACTGAACTACTGCAATGCCCTGTACCTAGGGTTATGTGGAGACAACCTCCACTGGCTACAGCTGGTGCAGAACATGGAGGCAGGATTGCTGATGGGAGTTAAAAGAAGTGATCATATCACCCCAGTCCTCTGTGAATTTCACTGGCTGCCAGTCAAGTGGAGGATTGTCTTTAAGGTAGGGCTCCTGACCTACAAGACCCTACATGAAAGGGAGCCAGTCTATCTACAAGATCTCCTTGTGTCCCATTGCCCATCCCAGGCTCTCTATTCTGCATAGGGTTGCCTCCTTTGAGATTCCAGGGCTAGGCTGCGGCACTCAGGCGATCATGTGATTTTGGTGGCCACACCTACCCTGTGGAACTCACTGCCCAGATATTTAAGGGAGGCTTCCTAAGTAGAAGCCTTTAAAAAGGGTCTTCAGACTTTTTTGTTGCAGCAGGCTTTTAATGTTTAAATTGGTTAAAATGCTTTTAATGTATAGCTAGATAGTTTTAATCTAATGCTGACTCCCAGGTGAATATTATAAGCGTTTATTAGAATTATTTTTGAGTATTCCTAGTTTTAAATGTACAGTGCTCTGAATCCCTGGAATGGGGCACTTTATAAAATATTTGTCTGTCTATTATTATTATCACAATCTAGAGGAGGGACAGGGAGGGAAGAAGAAGAGGAGGAGTAGCTCTCTATGTAAGGAAGGGATCAAAGCAACAGAACTGGAGGGTAAACAGGGAGGAGAAGAGGCATTGTGGGTCACCCTGGAGACTGGAAATGGCTCCACAATCTGCACAGGGGTTGTATACAGACCCCTGTCTCAGGGGGAGGAAGTGGACAAGGAAATGATAGAAGACATCCTTGGGATAACAGAGAAAGGGGAGATATTGCTGATGGGGGACCTGAATATGCCAGATGTTGACTGGAGCACCTTTGCTGCAGCCACATCCAAGAGCAGAGCCATTCTCAATGCCCTACAGGGGGCATGCCTCAGACAGCTAGTTTTGGAACCAACTTGGGAAAGAGCAGTCTTAGATCTGGTACTCTCAAATGGAAACGGAGAAAGGATCTCTGATCATGAAGTGGGTAGCCATCTGGGAACAAGCGACCACCAAACAGTGCGGTTCACAATAAACTTAGCTGTGGAGTCAAGCCACACAAAAGTGAAGGTACTGGACTTCAGGAGGGCTGATTTTGTCAAAATGGGAGAGTGGCTCAGAAAAGCACTAGCAAGTAGGCAAGAAGGTAGGTGGAGCAACAATGGGGAAACATCAAAACCGCCATCACAGAGGCAACAAGCCTTTGTGTGAAGCAAATAAACAAATCAAAATGAAAGAAAAAAACACTATTGTTTTCAAAAGAAGTGGTGGGGAAGGTAAGGGAGAAAAAGATAGCATTCAGGAAGTATAAGAGAATACAGAAGGAGCAGGACAGAGAACTCTACCAGTTAAAGCAGAAGGAAGCGGGTAAGGCAGTCAGAATAGCAAATGCCCAAACCAAGGAAAAGATACCCAAATCACTTAAGAAGTGGGATAAAACCTTTTATAGGTACATTAGAGAGCAAAGAAAGACTAAGGCAGTGATACTGAAGATGAATAAAGAGGAAGGTGGTTGGGCAGAAAGTGACAGTGAAAAAGCAGGGATACTGAATGAATACTTCTGCTCAGTATTCACAATGGAAAAACGGGGAAATACCTGATCCGGTCAATAGAAGCACTCTGGATAGGGGGGGTTGATATTAGTCCTTTCACAGAAGAAAGGGTTCTGAAAGAACTCTTAAAACTGAAAGTGTATAAAGCAAAGGGGCCTGAGGGGATTCACCCCAGAATTCTAAAAGAACTAAGGGAAGAACTAGTAACACAACTGAGTACCCATTTTAATAAATCATAGGAGGATGGTGTGGTACCTGAGGACTGGAGGAGGGCGGATGTGATTCCCCTTCACAAAAGTGGGAGCAAGACAGAAGCAGGAAACTACAGACCTGTCAGTTTGACCTCAGTGGTAGGGAAAATGATGGAATCACTTCAGAAGGAAAGAATTGTTGAGTACCTAGAGGCCAGTGAGACACAGGACCCAAGGCAGCATGGATTCACAGCAGGAAGGTCATGTCAGACAAATCTAATTGATTTCGTTGACTGGGTGACCAAAGCAGTAGACCAGGGAGGGGCTGTGGACATGGCCTACCTAGACTTTAGCAAGGCATTTGACACAGTCCTGCACAAAAGATTAGTAAACAAATTAGCCAGCCTGGGAGTGGGTCCCAGGGTGGTAGCCTGGGTAAAATACTGGTTGGACAACAGGACACAGTGGGTAATAGTAAATGGAGTCCACAGTGAAGAAAGGAGGGTTACTAGTGGGGTACTGCAAGGTTCAGTACTGGGACCGGTCCTTTTTAATGTCTTTATAAGTGACATTGCAGAGGGACTGGAAGGGAAAGTATGTCTCTTTGCAGATGACACAAAGATCTGCAACAGGGTTGATACACAAGGTGGGGTGCAAATGATGAAAAGGGACTTAGCAAGGTTGGAGGAATGGTCAAATGTATGGCAGCTTAGATTCAATGCAAAGAAGTGCAAAGTAATGCACCTGGAAAACAAAAACCCAGTGGAAAAGTACACAATGGGGAGTGAGATACTGACAACAATAAAAATGGAAAGGGACCTGAGGGTAGTCATATCAGATGACCTAAAGGTTGGCCAGTAATGTGAGAAGGCAGTAAGGAGGGCTGGGGGGGGATACTGAGATGCATAGGGAGAGGCATCACCACTAGAAAACAGGAAGTTGTTGGCCCTCTGTACAGACAGTTGGTAAGACCATATTTGGAGTACTGTGTACAGTTCTGGAGACCCCATCTCTGCAAAGACATAGACAGGGTGGAGGCTGTCCAGAGGAGGGCAACCAAAATGATGCAGGATCTGCATCAGAAGACATATGAAGAAAGACTAAAGAACTAAAGATGTATAGCCTTGAGGAAGGGGGCATGATAGAAACTTTCAAATACCTCAGGAATCAAAAAAGTCCAAGAGGGTAGCATATTTCAGAAAAAGAGATGTGTGCGAAAACAAGGGGGCACAATTTGAAGATAGAGGGGGTATGGCTCAGAGGTAATGTGAGGAAGTATTTCTTCACAGAGAGGGTTGTGGATACATGGAACAGCCTTCCTGAGAAAGTAATAGAGTCAAAAACAGTGGGGGAATTGAAGAATGCATGGGACAGACATAAGGCAATTCTAGTAGGGGGTAGACTGTTGGTTAACTGGGATCTGCGGCTTATCCATTGGGTAGAGATGGGCAGACTGGGCGGGCTGGGCAGTCCTTGTCTGCCGTCAAATTCTGTGTTTCTGTGTGTGTTATCTACCTATTTTTTTTTCAAGTTTTTATTTGTAGCTTTATCAGACACAGGGTGGATAAAAGCATTTTACAGTATTCTTCTGAAAACTTTAAGATTGATAATGTGCAAATTGTCATACAGTGCTATTTCTCATCTTTCCTGACTGTAAGATAATGGATGTTATTCATTCTCATAAAGACATATATATATATATATATATATATTAATTAGGAGGTAAGTACATTTCTGAGGTACCACTAATTGAATGAGGATGCGACTCCTGTGCCCACTAAGGGGCTGGAGGAGGCATCCGCTTTAGAACGGGCTGGCCTGGCATCTCATGATCAGGATTTTAATGGACCAAATCTGGATGAGACGAGGCCGCATGTAAGAATCATATGGTCCATCTGTTCATCAACATTGTTGCTGGGTTTTGTAATCTGGCTGTCATACTTTCCATTTTGAATATCTTGTAAATCACATTTCCTCAATTTGTGATACTAGGAGAGTCTTGTTTAAGCCACAGTCGTGTAATTATTTTCTTGGCTGCCCAAATAAGTATGTTAAGGAGGTAGATCATTTGCTTATCCCAGAAATGCTTAGGGTAGTGGAGTAATAGAGCAATCTCTGGTGTTAGGGGCCTAGTGTGGGGTATCTTTTCTGTTGCTGATTATCTACTGCTTTCCAAAATGACTCCTGAACTGGGCATATCCATATTATGTGTGAATGTGTGGCCACTTCTGTTCCACATTTCTGCTAGCAGGACAAGTCTCCTCTAATCGAGAAGTTGGTGGTGATCTGGGGTGAGCGGAAGTATCTGACTGCTATTTTCTAAGAAAATTCTCTCCAGATGTGGGGGGGGGGGTTGTGCTGTTGCCTCCAGATTTTAACCCAGTCTCTCGGGTTAAGATCAAGCATCAGTTCTGCTTCCCAATTAAACTGAATAGGGTCCATAGCTTTGGTTGGGGCATTTTGCATTGCTTATAACGTTGAGAAATTAGATGTTGAGTGTGTGTGGTATGCACCTGAAGTAGTAAATGGCCTAATGGGGGCTGAGGCTTGTCTGAAATGTCCATTCCCAATTCTAGGTTCAAGAAATGCCGGATTTGTAGATATTGAAAAAAATCTATGTGCGGCAATGTGAACTCATTCTGTAACTGGAGAAGGTTTTAAATTTGCCTTGTTTGTATAGCTGATATGAGTGTATTAGCCCTTTCTCCTGCCAAGTTCTAAAACTTGGATCTGTTAGAGCTGGTGTGACCTTACAATTCCTAGCAGGTAATTCTATCCATTTAGCTAGGTGTGTATTTCCTTTGAGGGTGAGATATGTCCTCCAGCCATGGAGAAGGGCTTCAGTAAATACAGAACACCTTTCTGTTGGGGGCAGAGTCTCAGGTTGGAATATTGGGGTATAATTTAATGGGAAAGTAGCCATATCTGTCTCTAGCATTACCCAAACTGGGGTGTGGCCTGGGGGAGGGACCATTTTAACATGTGTCAAAATGGATGCTGTTAGGTAATTATGAATATTTGGTAGTGCCAGTTCACCTTTTTATTTTGGAAGTTGTAGTCTGCCCAAGGCTATACGTGGTCTTCTCCCCTGCCATTTAAACTTCCCAATAGCTCTGTCAATAGCTCAAGGGAGGCTTCGAAGCCCTGTGGGCTAGCTGAGGCCCCTGCTGGGATTGACTAGTATCGTAGTTTCATAGTAAAAGTCAGCAGAATAGGCCCCATTGTCTATTGTGTCAGCTCGGAAAATAGCCCCCTACTAGGAGCTCTCTCCTCCACCCCCCAGCCCCAGAGGAGGCCCTCCCTGTACTTGGCTTCCCCCTGTACCTGTCCCAACCCTTCTTGAATCCTTCCACTGTGGTCTCATCCACCAGACTCTGGGCAGTGCATTTCATGGTTCCACCACCCTCTCTGTGAAGAAGTGTCTCCTGCACTCCCTCCTGCACTTCCCCCCTTCCAGCTTCCACTCGTGCCCCCTGGTAGTTCCCCCCTTCTTAAACCTGAATACTTCCCTGTCTCCACCCTTGTTTATCCCCTTTACATACCTGAAAGTTTCTATCCTGTCCCCTCTGTCCCTCCTCTGTTCTAGTGCATACAGATTGAGTTCATCCAGTCTCTCCTCATAGGTCCTACCCTCCATGCCCTGAATCATCCTGGTGGCCCTACTCTGGAACCTCTCTAGCAGCGCTATGTCCCTCTTAAGATGGGGTCTCCAGAACTGCACATAGTACTCAAGATGCGGCCTAACCAGGGCATTATACAGAGGGAAGACCACCTCCCTCCTCCTGGAGGTAATCCCCATGGTTATGCAGCCCAGTATCCTGTTTGGTTTTGCTGCAGCTCTTCAAAAATTCTCTGTGTTATTCATTTTGCTGTCCACCACTATCCTTAAGTCCCTCTGGCCCGATGTGACTTGCAGTGTGCCCCCCCGCCCGGGATCGATGCATGTCCCGGGTTTCTGACCCCCAGATGCAGCACCCTACAATTCCCTGCATTGAACTTCAACCTCCACTTCCTTACCCACCCCCCAGGGTATCCAGATGCCCCTGCAGGCCTTCTCTCCCCTCTTGCCCATCTGTCAGTTCTCCCAGTTTTGAGTCATCCGCAAAGAGGCTCAACCTACTCCTAACACCCCACCCTATGTCCAAGACATAGGAATTGAACAGGAGTGGCCCCAGGACTGAACCTTGGGGGACCCCACTGATGACTGTCCTGGGGGAGGAGGCTATCCTTACAACCACTCCTCACTGTATTTACCCCATAAGCCAGTTTTCCACCCACCTGAGCAACTGACCCCCCCCCCATCCCCCAAGCTTTGTTAGTAGGCCATTGTGGGGTACCAAATCGAATGCATTAGAGAAATCCAGATAGAGGACATCCACCAGCCTATGCTGGTCCAGGGCACCTGTCACCCAGTCATAAAACTCCACCAGGTTAGTTAGGCACGACCACCCTGGAACAAAACCATACTGCCTGTCATCCAGGTCCCCCAACCTTTCCAGCAGCCCCCCCAGCCTCTCCTTAATAATGCCTTACATAAACTTGCCTACCTCAGACGTTAGGCTAACTGGCCTATAATTCCTCATCTCCTCTCTGGACCCCACCCTTGTGGATAGGCACCACATGAGCCGCCTTCCAATCTTGAGGAACCCATCTTGTCTTCAGGGAGATTTTGAAGAGTGAGGCCAGTGGAGCTGCCAGCACATCCACCAGTTCCTTCAGTAATCTTGGATGCAGCCCATCTGGCCCCGGCACCTTCTCAGTCTTTAGCGACCGAAGGGCCCTCTCACCTATCCGCTGTGATTTCGCCTCCCATCCCCCATGCATCCTCTCCTCCTCTTCTAGAAACGACCCATCCGCTGCTCTAGTCTCATCCAGTCCTTCAGTCTCCAACTGACCTGGTTCAGTGGGCTCCTCTACCCTCCCATCGGGTTGGAAAGAACCCCCACCTCCCCCGGTAAAGACAGAGGCAAAGTACTCACTTAGCACCTCTGCTTGTTCCCCAGCTTCCTGCACCCATTCTCCCCTCCCCCAGTTCTAATCCTGCTGATCTGTGCCCTCACTTTTCTTTTCTCCCCTATGTATCTATAGAAACCCCTTCCCCCCCGTGGATATCCCTGGCCAGGTTAAGCTCCTTCTTCATCTTGGCCCCCTTACCACCCTGGTGACCCTCTTAGCCAGGAAATCATAATCTCTCCTCTCCCTAGCCCCCCTTGAACACTTAAAGTGCACATAGGCATCCTTTTTCTCTCTCACCACCTCCTGCACCTCCCAGGTCCACCAACACAGCTTACTGGCCATACATTGCTTGTGCCTCACCTTTGTGCAGGCCCTCGAAGCCTCCATCACCCCCTTCTTAATGGTCTCCCACAAGCTACCAGCATCCATGTCTGGCCTTATCTCATCCAAGCACCCTTTAAGAATCCTTCCCATGCCCTTAAAGTTCACCCCCCCCTCCCAAAATCTATTACTTCTCTGTTAGTGCAAATTTCCTCTCCCCCTTGGGACATAAGAAACCAGACTGTGGCATAGTCACTGCCTTTCAATGGGCTGCTCACCTCCAGGACCCTTATCTGATCACTATCTGCTAGGACAATGTCCAGGATCTGATCCTGCCTATTAGGCTCCCTCACATGCTGGACTAGGAAGGCATCCTGGAAGACATCCATCAACATCTGCTCCCTGGCCACCAAGGATGTCATAGTGCCCCAGTCTGCCCCCTTTATGTTCAGGTCACCCATAATCATGCCCCTGACCTTTCTGAGGCCACAGTGACCCCTGATGTTCCCAGCCAGATCATCCTCCAGTTCCGCTTGCATTGTTGGGGTTCTGTACACCACCCCTATTTTTAATCTTTTACCCTCCCTCATCTGTAGGGTTACCCAAATTGCCTCCACATCTCCTTCTGCCTCTTCGATTCCACCAACTACGATGTCATTTTTGACTATCAATGCCACCCCCCTTCCCACCCCCCTATCCTTTCTAAACATTGTGTATCCCTCTAAATTTAGGTCCCAATCATGCCTCTGGGTGGCCCATGTCTCAGTAATTGCTGCCAACTCTGCTGCACCCTCAACTTGCATTGCCTGGAGCTCTGGCATTTTATTGCCCATGCTCCTGACATTGATCAGGACCATCCTCCACCTGACCCTTCCCCCTCTCCAGTCTTCTCAGCCCAGCGCAATCCCGCATCTCTCTTCCTCCCTCAGTTCCCCCATGTCTTTTAACGCTACCCACAGCCTGCTTTGCATGATCTAGTCCTGAACCCTCAAGCTTCCTTGCTGGGGCTTTCAGTTTTTCTGTCTCTCCCCTCTTTACAAGTTTAAACCACATGTATCCCCAATGACTCCAAAAGGTTTTAGTTTAAGGATCTCCCTCCCTTCCAGGTTGAGGTGCAGCCTATCCCTGGCATATAGCACCTTGTCTTCCCATGTATCACCCGAGTCCCTCATCAACCCATACTCTTCTGACTTGCACCACTCCCTGAGCCACTGGTTAACCCCCCACTACGTTTTTTCTTATTTTTCCTGCTTGCCCTTGGTAGTGGCAGTATCTCAGAAAAGGAGATTAAGCATCCTATAGAGTGGTAAACCCTGGCCAGGTCCCTGAATCTTGACTGTATCTCCAGTTCACTGTTCCCTTCTAAATCATTTGTTCCCAGGTGAACTAGAAAGTCTGGGGATCCTCTGCATTCCCTTGCCATTGAGTATAGATGGAATATGGCCTTTTGTACTGATAGGCCTGGGATACTTTTTCTTTTTAATTGTTTAACCAGGAGTAGCACACTAAGCTGAAAGCTTTTTTTACAGGAGCGACCTGGGAGCACATTTAACCTTGACTGGGCTACTTTTCCCTCCCCAGCTGCCTCCCACTGGATACCTCTAATCATGGAGTCACCCAGCAGGAACACCTTTACCCCCCCAAGTTATACTCCTTCTGCTGTCTACATCCCCCGGCTTGCTTCTTGCACCCCACACAGCCTGGGTGTCTCTATTTTGTTCTTGCCCTTCCAGGCTCCCTCTTCTGCCTGTGTCCCCCAGTTTTCTCCTCTCACCCCCTGCAACTCAGGGGTGACAGGTCTGTATGTGCCCTTCCAGACTCTTTCTCCTGACTATGGCCCCCTGCTTGCTCCTCACCCCTCCCACAGCCTGGGCATCACTAGTTTGATTGTGTCCTTCCAGGCTGCCTCTTCTGCCTCCTTCTCCCTCCTTCTCCCAGCTTGCTCCTCGCACCCCTCACATCCTGAATATCACTAGTCGCCCCTCTTAACTCTTCCCTGATTGGTTTGTTGCCATTGACTTCTCCACCCAGGTCTCCTAATCCTGCTTTCCTTCTCCTCCCCCCCCTCAGGTTCTGCAGTAATGGACCCTTGTGCCCTAGTGCTCTCTACACCGCCTCTTCTGGAAATTTAAGTCTCTGAGCTGGCCTACCCAGAGTGCTCCCCTCCTCACCCCCCTCCTTGTCTGCTTTTCCCTTCCTCAACTCTGCCGTGTCCTGGGTCCTGGCCTCATCCACCCTGACTCTGTTCTGTGCATCCCCCTCTGCCTTACCTCCCTCAGACCCAGGCTACTGCCCCCCTCCCCGCCCATCTGGTGCCCTGGTCTCATGTTCCCCATGCCTTCCCCTCCTTTGAATCAGGACCCCCCTCCTATCCTCTTTCTCCCTCTGATACCTGACCAATCCCTCCTATTTATACTGCACCCCCTGCCTGCCAGCCTCTTCCACCTCATCATCTGGGTACAGCAAAGTGAAGCGATTTGTAAGTGTGATGTCTGATCCAAGCACAACCACTTCTGTCCCCTTCCCCCTTCCTTGGCTCTCTCTAGGCTGCCTCCTCCTTTCAGAGAGAAGACCATACATTGGTATTTTCATGTCTCTCCCCCCTGGAGCAACCATGTGGTCCTAGTGCTCTCAATCCCACCTCTATATCCTGGGGTATGCCATTTTGCCCTCACCTATCATCATATGGTTTCTGCCCCTTCCCTCTCCAACCCCCCTTCCCTCCCTCCAACTGCTTCCTGATCCCCTTGACCTCCCACGTGAGGCCTGCCAACTGGTAACACACTGGGCATCCCTCAAACCTCCATGCCCAATTCAATATTATGGCCACTCCACACCCCGTGCACTCAATCGCCCTCCCAAAGATACCGGCTCTTGCATCATTTGATCCCATCCTCACTGTTAGGTGTGGGCAATATAGGCCCCCCTCAGCAATAAAAGTACCCTCCAATCCGTATACACTCAATAAATCTACAATCTAAAAATACCCTCCAATCCGTATTCACTCAATCAATCTACCCTTTTCCCAGCAGTAGCCAGCATATGCCCAAGCAATCGATACAAACAGTACCCAATATGCAGTAGTCAGCAGTACCCAAATGTCACCCTAATAGGATGATGATGTTGCATGACCTTATGGGACTCACCCAATAAATGTAGGGTGAGCCTTGGAATGCGTGGGTTGTGGGGTGGGCAGGTGGGAGTACACCTCAGGCAGTGTCAAAACACAATCAGCCAAGGAGTCCTCTGGCAGTGACACCTCACACAATCACCAACTTGTCTGCTAGAATCCCTTACTCCTGCCCAAACTAAATGTAAAAGCACAATAACTGGCAGTTAAGACCAGCCCTCAAATACAATTACAAACACACAGAAATACCAGCTAAGAAAATCTTTCAGATCTACTCACGCTCACAGCCACCAGCTATAGGCTCCTTCTCCCCTCCACTAACTGAAGACTAACTGAGATGGCAGTTACACCTCACATTCAAACAGCACTATTCCCCTGTAATATGATGCCTGCACTTACATGCCAGACAGCAAGTTTTAAACACACATGATTTCTTTTAATGCATCATTATTTCTAACATTTGCAGACACATCATACTATTGCTATCTCTCCTTCACACTGTGTTAAACAAACTGAGTCAAGACTTACTGTAGATTATGTTTTCTGATTGTTTTTATTTAAAATGCAAAGAAGGCACTACCAAACATTTACTATAAAAAGTATTATTTCAGCATTTACTTTTTCAGTTTGTTTGTGTTCCTCTCTTAATATTTCATTCTACATCAACTGCATAATAAAATATCTGCCGTCAGAATGTAAAAATAATGTGTCAAAATTCCTCCTTTTAACTTCAAATCACTATGCACTGCTGAGCAAGTGAACAGGACTGTACACTAAGTTAGGTTTATCATTTCCTCAAAACTGCAAGCAAATCACTTGGTCTCACTTCTGAGACACTTCCCTAGCATTCACATTCCCAGTTTGTGTACTCCTTTTTTGGCACTTCCATCTATATGGGGGCACAATTATGTAAACTGCGTGAATACAGAGTTTTTTTTTTTATTTTATTTCTGGTACTGTCTTTTTTATTTACAGACTTACTACTTACTGCTTTTTTTAACTGCTGTTCTACTTGGCTGTCCCTGCTCTCTTTTATTTGAACTTAATTAGTGATTCCTATTAAAACTACTCTCTTAGTTATTGCAATACACAGAAAATATGCTCTTTTTGTTTTTCACACCTTACAGTACTTTTCCAGCTTCCCAAATGTAAAATGCTTGAACAGGATTGCCCTACAGCATGTGTTTGTTTTGAGGATTATCATGCAGATGAACCTAATCAACATATTTAATTGGGTGACAAAGATGGTGCGCAAGGGACAGGTCAGGGCATACTGTTCCTTGATTTCATTAAAGCCTCTAACACTGTCCATATGGAAGGCTCCTTATGATACTAGAGGACAATGGGTTGTGGAGTAAAATCACAAGTTGGGTGGCAAATTGGCTAAGTGACAGAAACCAGATGGTAGTCCAAAATGGAGGTAATCCTAAATGGAGGAAACTCAGAAGTCAGGAGGTCACCAGTGGGATGCCACAGTCTTGGGGCCAGTCCTTTTTAGTGTTTTATTTGTGATTTTGGAGTGGAGATCCAAGGTAAGATCTGTCTCTTCACAAATTATACAAAGATCTGCAGAAGAGTGAACAGTAAGGAGGGGTATGATGAATGAAATAGAATCTAAAGTGGAGAAGTGGTCAAGTGTTGGAAAGTTGAAATGTAATGCCAAAAAGTGCAAGGTAATGCACATAGTGTTAAGAAATTTTAGGACTGGATATAGAATGGGTGGGGATTGCTGTGGAGAGTATGACAGAGGAAATGGACCTGGGTGTAATTCTGCTGTACATGCAGACAACAGCACAGTGAAACAGGGAAGGTGGGGAACAGGATGTTGGGATCCATAGAATAGTGAATACCTACCAGAGGAGCAAGGTGATTCTGTCTATGTAGAGGTCTGGGGTTCATTCTTTCCTGGAATATTTTGTGTAATTCTGGAACCTGCACTTGAAGGAAGATAGGGACAAGGTGGAAGGGGTCTGAAGGAGGGTAACCAGAATGATCCCACTTCCTTTTTTGTAGTTTGTGTTACTGCCCTGAGCACAGCAGTCTTCCTGATCAGCTTTCTCCTTTGTTTTAGGGTCCCAGAACTGCATCCAGTACTCCAGGTGGGGCCTGATCCAGGCCTTGTAAAGTAATGATATTATCCACCAGATCTGCTGGTCACCCCCTTTTGATGCACCTCACTATTCTGCTAGTCCTATTGAGAGTGTCCTGGAACTATTTGGCATGCTTCAGCCCCTTATCTAACATGGCCCTCCAAGGGGTGCAGTCACATAGTATGGGAAATCGCACATGTGTGCGCTAGATACAGAAATGGTATGCAGATAGAATATTTCTATTTTTCGAAATCCTGATAAATGTTTTTTTACACAGTACTTGTAGACAGGCAAACACATTTCATAAAACCTGGGACTATTGATATGCTTTCTTCACTGTCCCTATGACTACAATATTTTGGATGTCTTCTCTCAAACAGGACTCTTAAAGAAGGGAGATTGGCTTAGCATTGTTATGCTCACCCTGCACGAGTGTGTGCAGCAAATATTTTGCTATGAAAGTGCCTTTAGAGGGGTGTGACATTGTCTGTCCAATTCAAAGCAGTGTTTAAGGGCCTTAGTACCAGTTACGGAGACCTGGTGCAATGATAACCAGGACTGGGAAGTAGCCATACCAGGTTATGCACTATCAGGAGGGACAGGGTAGGAAAAAAGGGAGGAGGAGTGGCTGTTTAAGTGAAAGAGAACATAAAGGCCACAGAAATACAAGGGGGATAGAGTAAAGTGGAGGTACTGTGAGCCATCCTGGAGACAGGGATGGAAATGCTATTAGGATAGGGGTGATCTACAGACCTCCCGCACAGGGAGACGAAGGTGATAAGGATATGATAGATGAAATACAAGGGATGGCTAGCAAGGGTGAAGTACTGTTTGGGGACTTCAAGCTACCAGATGTGGATTGGAGCCTACCTGCTACAGCATCAGTTAGAAGTAGGGAAATCCTTGGCTCCCTACAGGGGGCGTTCCTTAGGCAACTAGTAAAAGAACCCACTTGTGAAATGGCGTTGTTGTACCTGCTACTGTCAAACAGGGACAGTATTGCTGACATCACAGTGGGAAGCCACCTGGGGATCAGTGATCATTGTACAGTGTGGTTCAGCATGAGGAAAAGATCCAGAACAGAGCCACACTAAAATGAGGGTCCTGGACTTCAGGAGGGCTGATTTCAAGAAAATGGGTCAGTGCTTCAGGGAAGCCCTAGCAGGAATAGGAAATATGGGTGGGGTAGAAGAAAAGAGGGCAAGGATAAAGCAGGCCACTGTGAAGGCAACAAAACTCTGCATCAAGCAGGTTACTAAGAGCAAGAGAAGGAAGAGACCTCTGTGGTTCTCCAAGGACGTAGCAGAGAATGTAAAGGAAAAGAAGCCAGCATTCAAAAGGTACAGGATGACACAGAAGGAAGAGGATAGGGAGAGTTATAAGGAGAAACAAAGGGTGGCAGGGAAGGCAGTTACAAGAGCTAAAACACAAATTGAGGAAAACATTGCCAAACCAGTAAGAAAAAGGGGTAAAACTTTCTTCAGGTACATAAGCGAAAAGAAGAAAAGTAAGGCAGGCATAGTAAGACTAAAAGAGGAGGGGGAAGTATGGAAGTGGACCAGCAGAAAGCTGACATACTGAATAAGTACTTTTCTTCAGTATTCACAAAGGATGGGGTAGGTGACAGACCACAGATAGTAGAGAAGGGTATTAAGAGAAGGGAGGTGAACACTAGCCCTTTTATGGAGGAGAGAGTCCACAGGGAACCAGCAAAACTTAAAGTAGACAAGGCTATGGGGCTGGATGGGGTTCACCCTAGGATACTGAAGGAACTAAAGGAGGTACTGTCTGCACCTCTGACGGCCCTGTTCAATCTATCACTAGATATGCAGGAAGTTCCGGTGGATTGTGGGGGGATGTGGTCCCACTACACAAAGGTGGGAGTAGTGAAGAGACAGTAAACTACAAACCTGTAAGCCTGACTTCAGTGGTGGTCAAGGTTATGGAAACTCTGCTTAAATAAAGGTTTGAAGAATACCTTAACACCAGTGGATTGCAGGATCTGAGGCAACATGGGTTCACAGGGGGCAGAGTTTGCCAAAGAAATCTGATAGAATTTTTCAGCTGGGTTACCAGGCAGGAGCGGTGGATGTGACCTACCTGGACATCAATAAGGCCTTCCACATTATTCCAAGCAGAAGACTGGTAAACAAGCTCGGCAGCGTGGGAGTGGTTCCAAAGATAGTAAACTGGGTGAAAAGTTGGCTAAGTGACAGAATTCAGAGGGTGGTGGTAAATGGAGTTCACTGAGAGGAATGTAAGATAACCAGCAGGATGCCACAGGGGTCAGAACTGAGACTGGTCTTTTTAGCATCTTTATTGCTAACATTGCAGAGGGGCTGGAAGGAAAGTTATGCCTGTTCACAGATGTCACAAAATCTGCAACAGAGTGGATACACCGGGGGGGGGGAATGAAGGACAATCTAAAAAAACTGGAAGACTGGTCAAGGGTTTGGCAACTGGGTTTCAATGCAAAAAAATGTAAAACTATGCACATGATGCACAGAAACCCAAGGGCAACATATCATTGGGGGAGGGGGGTGTTAACAATTACAAAACAGGAAAGGGATCAGGGGGTCATAATGTCTGATGACCTGAAGGTAGCAAAGCAGTGTGATAAGGCAGTTGGAAAGGCTAGTAGGATGATGGGGTGCATAGGGAGGGGTATCACAGGAAAAAAAGGGAGGTAGTGTTACCTCTATATAGATCAATGGTGGAAAGTTCTTTTGCCATACCTCTTGCCTTGCACATCAGTGGGCAGATGACCAAAATCAGGGACCAATCTTAAAAAATAGTAATATCAAATAAAGATGCCTCCTACAATGTGTGGTTTAATATGAAAAACATTTTCTTTTTTCCTTTTTCTTATTCCTATTCATGCATCTACTGCGGTGACTACTGGCAGGGGCATCCAGCCACTGGCCCTGCCTGCTGGGAGAGCACCAGGCTCACTCACATGATGGAGGATCTGGCACAGCTGTTGCCGGTCCGCTGGAGTGTCTCCCCATACCCTGTCCAGCCAGACCGGCCCCGGACCCCCCCAGTGTGATTCCACGTGAGTCCTCCCATTGAGGCAGGGTGAGGACATCAAGCTGCATGGTTGTGCCCAGCCATTTTCCACCTAATTTCTCAACCCCACTGGAGCAAGGGCTTGTAATGACATCCAGGCACTGTGTGCCGATGTCTGCCATCCTCCCTCCCACTTATCCACCAGCCTGTAATGTCACCAGGAATCCCCAGGAGTTGCTATGGCACGGTGGATTTCCCCAACCCTCCCCAGGATCAGGAGAGCAGTCTACAGATGCTCAATCCCGATCCTCCCCTGCCAACCCACCTATGACCTGAGTCCATTCCTGAACCTGGGTCGCTGGCGTGGCCTGAGGTGTGGCGTCCAGCAGCTCAACCCTCAGCACCACCAGACAGACATGCAGATTTTAAGAGGGACTGAGCAAATTTTTGAGGCAGAAATCTGGGATGTCCCTGAGAATCAGGGACAGTTGACATGTATGGTTATGCTGAATCAAAACCCCAGCACAAGAGGGAAATCAATGAAAATGCGAGAGGGCAAGGGAGATTTAAGAGGGATGTCAGAAAACATTTCTTCATAGAAAGTAAGCGGAGGGGTAGAAAGGACTGCCTGAGGAGATAGTCTGTACAGAATTGGTAGGGGGATTCAAGCATGGTAGGAGAGAGATATGGGATTAACATAGAAACATAGACTTTGACGGTAGATAAGGACCCCTTGGCCCACCTAGTCTGCCCATTTCCCTACTTAGAGGATAAGCTGCAGATCCTATTTAACCAGCAACGTATTTCTTCCTACCCCCCACAAAAATTGCCTTATGTCTGCCTCATGCATTCTTGAATTCTCCCACAGTTTTAGACCTACAACCTCCTCAGGAAGGCTGTTCCATGCATCCTCCGCCCTCTGTGTGAAAAAACACTTCCTCACATTGCCCCTGAGCCGTTCCCCCTCTATCTTCAAATTGTGTCCCCTCGTTCTTGCACATCTCTTTTTCTGAAAGATGCAACCCTCTTGGACTTTGTTGATTCCACTGAGGTACTTAAACATTTCTATCATGTCCCCCCTCTCCCTCCTTTCCTCAAGGGTATACATATTAAGCTCCTTTAGTCTCTCCTCATATGGCTTCTCTTGCAGACCCTGCACCGTTTTAGTTGCCGTCCTCTGAACTGCCTCCATCCTGTCTATGTCCTTGCGGAGATGGGGCCTCCAGAACTGGATGCAGTACTCCACATGGGGTCTCACCAACTGTCTGTACAGGGGGATAACAACTTCCTGTTTTCTGCTGGTGATACCTCTCTCTATACATCCCAGTATACCCCCAGCCCTCCCTACCACCTTCTCACATTGCTCGCCAACCTTAAGGTCATCTGATATGATTACCCCTAGGTCTCTTTCCATTTTTGTTGTTGTTACTACCTCCCCCACATTGTGTAATCTTCCCCTGGGTTTTGTTTCCCAGGTGCATTACTTTGCACTTCTTTGCATTGAATCCAAGCTGCCATACTTCTGACCATTCCTCCAACCTTATCAAGTCCCTTCTCATCCTTTCCAAGCCTCCTTGTGTATCAACCCTGTTGCAGATCTTTGTGTCATCTGCAAAGAGGCATACTTTTCCTTCCAGTCCCTCTGCAATGTCACTTATAAAGACATTGAAAAGGACTGGACCCAGTAGTGAACCCTGCGGTACCCCACTAGTAACCCCTCTTTCTTCAGAGTGGACTCCATTTACAATTACCTTCTGTGTCCTGTTGTTCAGCCAATGTTTTACCCAGGCTACCACCTTGGGACCCACTCCCAGACTGGTTAATTTGACTACTATGATTGGTGATGACTGTGGCAAAAGGTGAAGGAGGAATGGGGGAGTGATAGGCAACTAAGGCCCTCATAAAATTAATATTTGATAGGTAGGGCTGGGCAGACTTGGGACAATCATAGGACCTTTTTTTGCTGATAGACATCTATGTTTCTATGTTTCTGTGTGTCTAACCTGGTAGCTGTGAAGGCTTGTTGGCAATGTGATTGTCAGTTTAGAAACTCTGCATTAGTTTTACCAAGATATGTGTGTGTGTGTGTGGGGGGGGGTGAATGTGTGGGAAGGAATCAAAATCAGCAGTCAGGCACCAAGAAGCACAGCCAGAAAAACCATATTGGGAGTGTTGCATGTGTATGTGTGTTGGTGTTGGGGAAGGTGGCACCTTAATCAGCAGTCAAGCACCTTGTCAATTAATCAATCAATCATAATCTATCATAATTTATTTATAAAAGGTGCATTTCTTCAACCAAGGTACCCGTACATACATAAATAATACAGAGATACAAACAAACTTTCTGATTTAAATAAAATCTTATAAATAAATCCATTATAAGTTAATGCTCACTAAAATTACCATATGCAGACTCAAACAAATAAGTCTTAAGTGCAGTTTTAAACTTCTGGATGCTCAGGCAATTTCATATCCAATGAGGTAGAGAATTCCACAGGGTCGAAGCCACAAAACTAAAAGAATGGGCCCCAGATGTCTTTAAACGGACCCTGGGAATCTCTAGCAATCCCTCCTAGGTGGATCGGAGAAGAGGAAGGGGGCAGAAGGGATGAAGGAGATCTTGCAAGTAGCTAGGTCCCTGGTCATGTAGGGCTTTATAGGTCAGTAAACCGACCTTGAAGGTGACCCTCCACCACACTGGAAGCCAGTGCAGTCCACGGAGCACAGACATTATATGGCTGGTTCTAGCTATACTAGTCAATAGCCTGGCTGCCGTATTCTGCACTAGCTGAAGGAGGTGGAGGTCAACCCCCAGTAGCCCTAGGTATAGGGCATTGCATTAGTCAAGGCGGAAGGTAACGAAGGCATAGACCAATGTTGGAAGATCTTCATGATGAACCAGGTGTTTCACCCAGGTGATATTCCTCAGATGGTAAAAAGAGGTTTTGATGACAGCTGACACCTGTGACTTAAGGGTCAGACCATCGTCAATGATAACACCCAGGTTCTGCACCCGGTCTGAGGTAGTTAGCATCACACCCCCAAGACATAGTCCTGAGGGTGATCCTGCTGACAAACCCGCCTCCCGACTATCAGGGTCCACCACCAGCACCTCAGTTTTAACTGGGTTCAACCATAGCCAGGTTACGCTCATCCAGTCCTGGATCTTGGCGAGACAGTTGTTAAATACTGAGAGGAATACATCTTGACCAGGTGCAATGCACATGTATAGCTGAGTATCATCTGCATAGCAGTGAAAACTTAACCCATACCATCTAATAATCTCTTCTAATGGCAGCATATACACTGCGAACAACATAGGTGACAAAATGGAGCCCTGTGGTACCCTGTAGGATAGGGGGAGAGTGGCCGAGGAATAAATTCCCAACACCACTCTCTGAGTCCTACCCTCAAGAAAAGATTGAAACCATTTGAGGACTATACCAGACAGGCCAAAGATGTGTCACAGGTGCTCCAATAATGTCATATGGTCCACAGTGTCAAATGCTGCAGAGAGATCAAGGGGGACTAAAATGGAATGAATCTTCCAATCTTTCGCTATTAGATCATATAGCACCTGGACAAGGGCACTCTCTTTACTATGTCTCTTCCTAAATCCTGACTGAAGAGAATCATAGAAATTGTGGCTGGTCAAATGAACATCCAGCTGCAACGCAACCACCTTCTCAATATCCTTACCCACAATGGATAGGTTAGAGACAGGTCTGTAGTTTGCCAAGCAGTCGGGGTCAAGGAAGGGTTTTTTAAGAAGATGTTGAACAACAGCCTTCTTCAGGGGATCTGGAAAGATCCCCCTCTCCAATGACTTCCAGACTATCTCAGCTAGGACTGGACTGATCACATCAACGCATCCTACCAGGAGGCATGTCGGGCCTGGGTCCAAACTACAGCTGGTTGGTCGCAGTGTCTGGATGATCATCACTATGTCAGTGATTGCAGGCTAGCTAAAGTCAGACCAGGTAAACTGAGGGCCCGACATCTCCTGCCGACCATCGCAAATTCCATTTGAGTGAGCCAGGCAAATATCGGACCTGATTGTGGAAACCTTGTCTGCAAAGAATCATGTAAACTCATCACATCGTTCTTCCGACAAGGCTCCTCCAGACTGGAGACAGGCTGGATTGCACAATCTGTCCACTGTCTGGAAGAGCTGAACTGGTCGATTCTGTGCAGCAGCAATCTCTCTGGACAGGAATTCTGCCTTCTTATGGGTGATTGCTGATTGATAGGCCATCTAATGGTCTGTCAATCTAAGCTTGTCATCATCCAAGCCTGATTTTCACCAGCTCACTCTAACCTTTGCCCCACTCGTCTCAGCTCCCTCAAGACTCATCAAACCATGGAAACCTTGAGTGGAGGGTAAGGGGGCGAACATGGACAGGTGCTATGAAATCTAGGGCCTCCACCACTGCCTTATTATAGGCAAGTACTAGATCCCCTGGATCCATGCATTTACTTGGTACACCCAATAGGTCCAGCACCCTCATTAGGCTATTTGGGGTAACACCCCTTAAGGGATGGTACCAGACCATTTCCATAGAGGTAGGCCTTTTTTTGGGGGGGGGGCCATGAAACTGAACCTGATGGTATGATGGTCAGACCACCTGACTGGTTCCACCACCAAATCGGATATCTTCATCCCCAGGAGGAACACCAAGTCCAATGAATGCCCTCTAATACAGGTTGAGGAGGTAATAACCTGTGTAAGGCCCAGTGAATTCATTAACTGTAGGAAGTTTTGACCAAACTGTGAGAGTTCATCGTCAGCCCAAGCATTGAAATCCCTCAGGATCAGCCATCTGGGGAAGTCCAATGCCAGGTCGACAATTAAATCTGCAACTTCCTGCAGGAAAACTTTCCCATCTTCTGGTGGACGGTAGGTGAGAAGAATCCTGCACCCTACACCCTCACTCAGGATACACTCAAAGGAGTTGGTGGTCTCCACTGGAACTTCCACCAGGTGCAGTTCCGATCTAAAACAAATGGCTACACCTCTGCCTCTATGATCCTTCCTCGGGCAGTGTATCACCAAGTACCCAGCTGGAACTGCTGAAGTCAAAACTGGACAAGCATTTTCATCCATCCAGGTCTCAGTGATGCAAGTCAGGTCAGATGATCCAACAATATCTGCTATTACAGCAGTCTTGTTCTTAATAGACCTGGCATTGCATAACACCACCTTGGTAGGATGAGTGACCAAGGAAGACCACGATACTTGCCTGCCGACAGCAGAGCCCTTGGGTATGGGAATCAGGCAGGGAGGACCCCTTTCCTGAGCCCATTTCACCCCAGGTCATCTCCTTGTCTCCACTACCCCAATTCATCCACTCCTTTCAATTCCCCAACCAGTCCCAGCCCCTGGCCCCCTCCTCCTCCTCACTATCCGCAGAGCCCCACAACACCTATATACCTCTGGGGGCAGTGAGGGACAGACAAAGGGGTGGAGGTTCCTGAGTCTGGAGAGGGAGTATTGCCTGACCATCCCTTCATCTTCCCAATACATATTCTTATAACCCAAGTAAAACAAAAACTCTTGAAAAACTTAAAACAATCATCAACTCCTTCGTCAATTAATGATTAGATACTGCAGCACTCTCACTACTGCAGCTTCAAAGGAGACAAATCTTAAAAATTTAAATAAAACAGCACAGTCATTAGGACCAATGTAACAATATGGATGATAGAAGAAACCAGTCACAAAACAGCTGATATTTCCCTAAAGCTGCAATTGTCAAATATAAGTCAAAACAACACAGAGATCAAATCTCCAGTCTTCAATGGAACTCTCAGTCATCAAAAGAGACTGAAGGCCCTTCAGGAACTCTCACTTCCTGGACAGGACAGATGTTATCAGTCTAAAAGATTTCTCCAGCCCCCAAAACACTCTCACCGTAAAATATTTGTCATGATAAAAGTGTCCAAAGTACTTTAACAGACCCCTAACACTCCCACTATCTAGGGTTAGAAAAGCAGCAGAGCACTCTCACTGCTTTGTTAAATAAAAAGTAAAATTTTAGAATCTGACCATAAATAGAGGCGTGGAAAGTCCAGAGAATCTTCCTTGGTGGTTATATGCTCTGAACAGGAGCAGGACCCCAAAGATTTAGGAAGGAGGCCAAGCCATAAAGGCTACGACCACAACTTCGGATCTCCACCTGGGCCTACCCACCAGTTGGCCCCATGGAGAAACCTAAGGGACCCCAAGCCTAAACTGCCAGTTCTCTAACAGGATAGGACTCAGTTCCCCAAGTAGTCGCAGTCTCACAGCCAAGCCCACCTGTAAAAGTCGGTACCAATGTTTCACCATCAAAAATTAAGCTGTCTCTCTTAAATCCACCAAAGTTCTGTCCCCAAACTGAAGATATTCAAAGTCACTGTAGATAATCCGTAAATCTTCACTTAATTTGTTCTTGTTGGGTGCCTCTTCTGCAGCACCCTTCCCCTATCTCCACTCCTGAATTTGAAAAGCCCAAGTTCCACAGCCAAGCCCACCCCAAAAAAGTCAGGGCCAGTAGCTCACCGACCTGAATAAAACTGTTCCTCATAAATCCACCAAAGTTCTGCACCCAAACTGTAGATATTCAAGAAACCACTGTAGAATAATCCACAAATCTTCACATAATTTATTCCCGTTGGGTGCCACTTCTACAGCACCCTTCCCCTATCTCCACTCCTGGATTCAGAGAGCCCAAGTTCAAGGGTCCCAATAATTGTCTCAGACACCGAGCAACAGAGCTCAGCTAACAGTTTCAACAGACTTTGTATGCAGAGCAACAGCTGAGCTGAAACAAAGCTGAAACAAAACGGCCCCCCACACACACTGTCAAATAATCACCAAGCACCTCAGCATCGGTCTCAGTTCCTTTAGAATCCACACACTCTGATCACAGTTTGAGCTTTGTAGCTCGTAGTTTGTAGTTCGCCTCTAGCAGGGCTCAGGGGGCGAGTCAACACCATAAATATACAAGCTGAGGAAAATAAAGTTTGAAAGATGACCGAATGCATTAGCAATAACAGGATGATAGCTAAACAGTAACAGTGGACAAAAAACAGTAACAGTGGACAATAGCCAGCAAATGAGGAATCAGTTGTCACGCAACTCATTCGCTATGATTCAAGACCTGGAGCAGGATGGGAAGGGGAATTATGAGCTACATTATCTATGCACTGCAATAGTGCGCTGTAGTATCACACACCATGCAGCATTGTGGCTAAAAGTAGCTCACTGGGAAAATAAACTGAAATTGTAATACGTATAAAATAGAAATTAATAACAAAATAGAAACTGAACAAGCATACCTTGCTCATGAAAAGCCTAATCGGGAGGGATGTGTGGCTACTATAGCAGACAAGTACAGTACTGCATGAACCCATCCCTTTATTAAAAAAAAAGTATTTTATTTTATTGAGCTGCAGTTCTTCAGCTATGTGTGGGCATTCCGTTATCTTTGAGACTAGCTATGGTGACAATCAAGTCAGAGAAGCAATGTATTTTGTGACAGACAGAAAGAGAAAGGACACTAACTGATGTATATGACAGTGGGTTCTGTAATTACCTAAAATACTACTTGTTTCACCAGCCTCAATTGCAGGGAAAAGGATATGAACTCATGACTGCAAGAGGAAGATTAATACACTAGTGCAATACTGCAACTGCTACAGTTGTATGCCTGCCCCATGCAACCCCCTCTCCAATTTTGTTGATGGTCTTCAAGTTAGCAGAGAAAACTCATTTCTATAAATAAATATTTGATCACTCAACCTGTAAACATCAGCTGTCAGAGATCACATTTTGAAAGCATTATTTTGAAACTGGCATTGAAGGAACACAAAATAAAAATTTAAATAGACAGAGTCAAGCTCCTCTTCAGTCTGTTTCTACAGGGCATAAAAGAATCACAGCTGACCGGCTTTTGTTAGCCAATCTTCACCAGGTAAATGGAGGACATGCTTTTTGTTATCTACTCTTATCGTTGAATGATAAAATACAAAAATAAAGTGAAAACTGCTTAAGTTAAATGGGTTTCTACATTGCGAGACCTGTGTGTTATTCAGTGTATATGCAATATGGTCAAAATGAATTGGATGTATGTTGTTTGACACCCACCAGCATGCAATACTTTCCAGAAAATATCCTTATCCATGCATTTTTAACATATGTGAGCCAAGGTAGCTGCTATGAAAATCAAAACAAAAGTATCTACTGAGTTCAACTACCCTATCCATGTCTTTTACGATCTTAGTAAACTCAGGACAGGATATTGACTATTTAACTAAAGTAGCCACTCTATTAGGCACACAGAGACAGACGGTATAATTTAGGGCTTACCAAATATTTTTTCCTAAATATTTGCCTTAATATTAGCATTGAGAGGCAAAACATCTGGGCATTCAGTATTTGTTATTTGTTATTCAGGACATAGAAACATAGAAATTATCAGCAGATAAGGACCGCTAGGCTCATCCAGTCTGCCCATAGGCCCTATTCATTGTATGGGGCTACTGACCCTTTGTGATCAATGGCTTTTCATCACTCCCTCCCCTTTCAAGCTTCTCTAGTGCCTGTCACAGGCATGCTTAAACCTCTCCTCTGTGCTTGCTCCCACTACCTCCTGTGGCAGACTATTCCAAGCATGGACTACCCTTTCTGTGTAGAAAAACTTCCTCACATTACCTATTAATCTACCCCCTTCCAATTTCATATTGTGCCCCCTTGTTGTAGTGCTTTTTCTACATTGGAAAAGGTCCCCCACCTGCACCTTGTTTATGTCCTTGAGGTACTTGAAAGTTTCAGTCATGTCTCCTCTCCTCCAGTGAGTACATATTGATGTTCCTTAGTCTCTCCTCAAATGTATTGTGGTGCAAGCCCTGCACTATCTTTGTTGCCCTTCTCTGGATAGTCTCCACCTCATCTATGTCCTTGTGCAGGTGTGGCTTCCAGAACTGTACGCAGTACTCCAGGTGTGGCTTTACCAATGTTTTATACAATGGCATCTTCACCTCCCGCCTCCTGCTATTGATATCCCTGCCTATGCACCCCAGCATGCCACTGGCCCTCCCTGCTGCCTTTATGCACTGCTTTGATACCTTAAGGTCATCAGAGATAATAACCCCTAGGTTCCTTTCCTCTTTGGTGACAGTCAGCTCCTCCCCCGAACCTGTAGCTCTCCCCAAGGTTCCCTCTACACAGGTGCATTATTTTGCACTTCTTTGCATTGAACATCAGTTGCCACATCTCTGACCATCTTTCAAGCTTTTTCAAGCCCCTCTTCATTTTCTACACCCCTTCTGGAGTATCCACCATGTTGCAGATCTTGGCGCCATCTGCAAACAGGCAGATCTTTCCATCCAGCCCCTCTGCAATGTCATTAATAAAGACATTAAACAGGACTGGTCCTAGTACTGATCCCTGTGGTACCCCACTGGTCACCACCATCTCCCCAGATTTTACCCCATTTACCAGCACTCTCTGTCTCCTGTCTGTTAACCAGTTCCTAACCCAGTTCACTACCTTATCTCCCATGCCCAGACTACCATCTTCTTAATCAGCCTTCTATGTGGGACAATGTCAAAGGCTTTGCTGAAATCTAGGTAGGCGATGTCTACCGCCCCTCCCTGATATAGTCCCCTAGTCATCTAATCAAAAAAAAGATTAGATTCATTTGACATGATCTTCCTGCTGTGAATCAATGATGCCTCAGATCCTGAGCACTGCTGGTTTCCATATGTGCAACTATCCCTTCTTTCAGTAGTGCATCCATGATCTTTCCCACCACTGAGCTGAGGCTGACTGGCCTGCAGTTCCCTGCCTCCTCCCTACTCCTGCTTTTGTGCAGTGGGACTACATGTACCCTCCTCTAGTCCTGTGGAACCACACTTGTGTTGAGTTACTCTGTGAACAGGGTCATCAGAGGCCCTGCTAGTTCCCCTTTGCAGCTCCTTTAATATCCTCATGTAGATGCAGTCTGGCTCCATGGTCTTATCCACCTTCAGTTTTGTGAGTTCTTCCAAAACAGTCTCCACTGTGAATGGACTGGTGTCCACCTCTCCCCCACCCCCCCATTGCCTCTGCAACCCAACTGTGGTCCTTGATCCTCCCCCTGCTTAGTGAATACTGAGCAGAAGTATTTGTTCAGTATTTCTGCCTTGTCCACATCCCCCTCCTTACACTCTCCCTTCTCCCCACTGATCCTCAAAATTCCCCCGTTTTTTTCTTTTTTCACTGATTTACCTATAAAATGCCTTATCCCCTTTGTTTATTGACTGTGCTAAGCCCTCTTCTGTCTGCAATTTCTCCCTCCTAACAGCCTTCCCTGCTTCCCTTAGACATTCAAGGTACACCTCTCTGTCCTCCTCCCTTTGGCTCCCCTTATATTTCCTGAAACAAAGCCTTTTAGGCCTGAATTTGTCCCCCCACCTCTTTGGAGAACCATAGTGGTTTCTTTCTTCTTTTACCTTTGGCCACTATCCTAATGCATTGGTTTGTTATATCCACTATGGCTCCTTTCAGTTTCTCTCATTGTTCTTCCACCCCTCAATTACCTCTCCCTTCCCTAGGACTGCTTGTATACATCTACCCATTTCAGTGAAATCCACCCTCCTGAAATCTAATATTCTTGGCCTTGTGTGGCTTAACTAAGTCCATGTCTTCATGCTGAGCCACACCATGCAGTGGCCACTTGATCCCAGCTGCCCTTCCACCTGTATTTCTTTGACTCTGTTCTCATTGGTCCATACCAGGTCCAGAAGGATCTGGAGACTGAAGAGGAAAATAGGTGGCCAGTGCAAGTCTCCTGGCAACCCCTTGCCAGGTCCAATCTTTTTATATCCACCTTAACTTTCCCAGTCATCTCACCTTTTAAAACAAAAAGCACTCACAAATATTTGCACCTGGCACTGTGCCAGGAGAAGGCTGCATGATTTAACTTATACCCCCCTCCCTTGCCTGACTCCCATTCGCCAAAATAGCTTCATTATACTTTGCTCCCTCTCCTCTTGGCCCTGAACTATAATTTCAGAGGAGTAATGGAGCTATAGTAGTTGTGGGTCAATTTGTCTAACCGGTCAGTCCCTCCTCCACAAGTGTGTACAGTCCAGAGTATATGCCAAATCTCAACTGAGTGAGCAAGTGTGTTACTGGAAAGGACAGAGCAGAGCAATTTCATTGGTAGTTATGCTAGGCAGAATGGATTTACTCTCTTCCCTCCAAAATCATGGATCAGGCTGAGGGGGGAAACAAAAGCGTATTGAGGCTGTTCTGGGTCTGGGGAGGGGTCAGACTAGGGAGAGGTTAGCTCAAATCTAACTGCCAGCTCCTGGCCTAGTGCCTGTACTTCGCATTTTGAAGTGATTTTGGTTTTAATCTGGGAAAACAGGGAAGAGGAGGTGTGTGGTTGACAAATGACTGCAATGGAGTGGGGCTGGTCAGGATATGAGTTTAGCCCTGAAGTTTTTAAACAAATTGTCATGATATAATAATTCACAAATAGTGTAGCATGTATAGTGAATTCTATTTGTTATTCAGTCCCAAATACTCAGAGCCATACTATTAATGGTATTCAGGAATTAAAGAACTACTGTAGTACTGCAATAGCACCAACAATGGCAGAAATATTTTTTTAAAAGTAACCACTTGTTACATTTTATTTCTGAAGTATTTTCCTTTTACTATTTTCTCACTTGTTGTTGTTTTTTACCTGCAGCACAATAATTACATTTCTGCCATGTGAATAGCTGTACTTTCCCTGATAGCTGTCAAAGCTAGTTCTATTCCCTTTATACTTCATCAGCAGTGTGACCTCACTCACTGTGACATCAAAACAGACTGATTTAACATCAGATAATCAGCTCATCTAGGTGAGTTGTGATATCACAGTCAGCGACGTTGCAATTCTGATGAGGTATGATAACAAGGCCCCTACTTTTCTGCAGCACAGTGGGACCAAGTTCTGCGACAAGACTACAATTTGCCACAGAACTCCTGCAGCGGTGGTTCGTAATTTCTGCAGAAGTTCTGCAGCACTAACAAACTACCACATCACAGTGTCAGCTCATCATCCTGATTTCACTTTCATGGCAGTGGTTATAGCAATCAGGATGGTGGAAAGCACAGTAACACTAGTTCAAAAAATAGCAGACTTATAGAAATAATTGTATGCTTAAAAAAGCAAAACAAATGTCTCTCCCTTAAGGTCCTAGCCTATTGCATAAATGAAACATGCAGAGGGACCTTATGTGATAAATTAGGTATTTCTATATGCATGCTATCTATCCCACTAATGAAGTCGCCACTCTATCACTTATATATTTATATGTGCTTTCTTCACCACTCATGAGGTTCCCACTGTGTATCACTTATATACTTACATGCAATCTGTAACATACATACAAGTGTGTGTGTGTGTGTGTGTGTAGTGAGAGAGAGAGAGAGATACTGTATATGTGTGTGTGTGTGTGTGTGTATATATATATATATTTATATATATATACATGTTTTTCTTTATTACCATATAATTGCATCCTCATTCATACAGGTCCCATTGAAGATGGAATAAACAGAATAGAGGAGTTATTGCAAAACTAATTTTTCATGCCAATCTGCTTCCCTTGACACACTACGTAACACCATCAGGCCATGACATGCATGTGAACCAATTGTAAAATAGAGCTCTCCAGCCCATCACAATGTGTCCACTGTGTGACAGAGCACTGCACCATACCGTCCCAGGCTCAGAGCAGTGATGTGTTCCACCAATCCTTGTACTGCCCAGCCAGCTCCCAGAGCTAATCTCTGAACCTGAGTTGCCAGCACGGAAACACAGCATGCTACCCTCTGACCTAACAAGTTGCCCTGAACACATTTCTCCATAACTTTTGAATGACTCTATCCACCAGTGACAAAATGTAATCAATAACTCTGGCAAAAATGTGTACAGCACAATTATTTATTTAACAGGTCTGTTCTTTCAGCAGGTCTACACATTATTATATTCCACTTTTCTGGGCATAATTACTTTATTTTTCTTAAAAATGACAGTTAAATTCATTTTACCAGTTATTCATTTCAGATGGCATCTCTACACCTTAAAGACACAAATAAGTTTCTACAAAGTGAAGTATGGACTTAACAGATCTGTGCAATTGACAAGGATTTGTGTAAGTTGGCCCTAGTATAAAAATGTAAGACTAAAATTGAATTAGGCTGTAGTGCAGGTTGAGCAAATATCACCAAGCCTGATGCACTGTGCCACCGCCTCTGGCAGTGGGAGCTGTGGTAGATAAGTGACTGTTCATTTCTGTTGTAGAATGCAGCCATTTCATTAGCTAATGTATGATGTTATAGCAATGATAACATCACATTCTGAGCATATGGGGGGGGTATAGATATAAAAAGAGGGGAAGGGAGCCAGATTCTATATATTAATAAAAAATCACCACGAAGAGTGAATTCTGCGGCACTGCAGAAGTTCTGCGGTAGATTACAAGTTCTGCACAAAATTCTGCAGCCGCAAAATTCTAGGGGCCTTGACGTATGAAGAGCATAGAACTAGATATGCAAGCCTCCAGGTAGTGTACAATTGCACACATCACACCAAACATGATCAGAGAGAAAATCAAATAAGTAACAGGCAAAAGAAAAATTATAATATTTTAAATGCAAAAGGTTACATCTAGCTACTTTCAACAACATTTAGCAAGAGCCAATGTGGCTGCAAAATAATGGTTTTGTGGGCTGTGAGAAAAGTGTAAACTAGCAATTTGTGCACTAACGACTGAACCACCAAACTGCACTTTCTAATTGTTACAAAACACACAAACTGGTTAATTTATATACACATATATGCATATCTGTTCCAGTGTAACATAGCAGTACACTGTCGACACACATTTTTCTAGATAAAAAAAACATTGAGGGACTGTTTTCTCCTTCTTTTCAGGCTCCAAGGGATATTGGAGGGAGGGAGGGGTGTTGATACTAGACAGCTCATTTAAATCAGCACCTGGTACTCACAGATGGAGAGCTAGTCCAAGGCATTGAGGTGGAGGACCCCCTAGCAGGAAGTGACCACTGCACAGTTTGGTTTTCCATTAACCTGGGAAAGGATGTGGCCAGTACAGAAACAAGAGTGGTGGATTTTAAGAGGGCAGTCTTTGGCAGGATGGAAATCATTTTGAAAGAGTACCTGGACAACATCAGCCTATATATGGATGCAGAGTAGAAATGGAACATCGTAAAGAGGTGTCTGGCAGAGGCCGCTAGCTCTTGCTCCAAGTGCCAAAGCAAGAAGGCTAGGAACAAGAGACCTAGCTGGGTAAATGGAGAGGTTGTCAAAAGAGTAAGGTAAAAGAGAGAGAGGCCTTTAGAAAATATAAGAGAACCTGCTGGGAAGAGGATAGGGAGGAATACGTGAAGAAATCCAGGGATGTGAGCAAAGTAATGAGGGCATCCAAGGCTTCAAAAGAACGAAGTCTGGGTCAGGGGATCAAGGAAGGGGAAACATGTTCTTTAAGTATGTAGGGGAGAGGAGGAGCGTGCAAGGACCAGATTGTATGGATTAGAAAGGGGGTAGACCAGGGGGGGCAGAGGAGGTGGAAGTACTAAATGAGTACTTCTGCTCTGTGTTCACCAGGGAGACTAATGGGCCTATACCTCAGGGGGAAGATGGATGGAGGGCAGGGGGAAAGAAGATGACAGATGTTGAGATCCCAGTTGAGAGGGTGTTAGTGGGCCTAAGGTCCCTAATGGTGGATAAGGCACCTGGTCTGGGCAGAGTGCATCCTAAGGAGCTCAGGCATCTGGCAGGAGTCATTTTTGGACCACTGGCAGACTTTTTCAACACTTCACTGAACACTGAATACATGCCCAGAGATTGGAGGATAGCAGATTTGGTGCCACTTCATAAGAGTGGGCCCAGAGATGAACCTGGGAACTACAGACCAGTGAGCATTACAGGCATTGTGGGAAATCTAATGGAGACTATACTCAAGGAAAGACTAATGTGTTTCCTGGAGGAGAATTGCTCACAGGATGGCAGGAACATGGGTTTGTGTCTGGGAGATCATGTCAGACAAGTCTTGTTGACTTTTTTGACTGGGTGTTGAGGTCACTGGATAGGGGCCATGTGGTTGATGTACTATACCTGGACTTCCTGTGGGTTTTTTTGTGAAAACATTTTGTTTTGTAATGTTACCTGGGATCACTATGTCAGTCTGTAGCTGGCCAAGCATATCTGAACAAATTCATTTAAAAGCGCAGTGTGCTAAGTAAGATTCCATACCTGCTATTCTTTGTCCAACTGTGTTTGGTTACTGAAGTTCAGCCACTTTATTTGTGGTGGGGAGGTTACAGTGGTCCTGCAGGGTTTTTGAAATGCTGTTTGGATATGCAGCCTTTCTTTACTGGCATTATAATGTAGTGGTTAAGGGCACTGAACTGCAAACCTAGAGACCTGAATTGGAATTTCATCAGCCCCCACTTGCATACTGTGTGATTCAGAGTAAGTCATTTAACTTCTTTATGCTCCCAGGTTGCACCTGGAAACATACTCTGGCTCATTGTGCCTTTCCTGGTTAAACAATTTCCCCTTTCCCTTTCATTTTCAGTCTGCCATTTTCTGTACCATGTGCATTCTGTCTGCTTCACTTCATCGCATTGTGTACCATGTGCAGCATCTGGACCTCAGTCCATCATATTGCAGAGCCTCAACCACAGTCTGTCATATTATGCAGGATATTCAGACTCCCAGGTACACATCATCGAGTGGAATGTACAGCTCCATCAATATGCCATATTGCATGTTGTGCAGCCTCTCTTTCACTTCATTGTCTTGTGTATGTGCAGCCTCCCAGGTATACTGTATCCAGTGGCATACGCAACTTCTTCAGTGTGCTGCAATGTGTGTTGTGCAGCCTCTCTCCTTTACTTCATTGTATTGTGTACCATGTGCTGACTCTCTACCTCAGTTCATCTGATCAATATGGATACCATTCTCATTCTTTCCAGAGTATTTTTCCATAGTCAATAGAGGTGAAATGCATTTTGTTCAGCTTGTTCCTCGGATTCAAGAATTTACTCTTGTTTTGAACTTTATTTTATTTTAAGAAATGAACAACCAGAGAAGAAGACCATTTGTGTCTGCATCCACACTATAGAAAGATGCAATGATTTCCTGCCCACTGCTGGAAAAGGAATAATCTTGTTGTTATATAAAAAGGATGCAGAATGACCCCAGAAGTTATGAAGAATATAAAATGAAATCGAAGTCCTGCTCACAGGCATACAGGGATGATATGGATGAGAAGAAGCATACTATCCATAATGTAAAATCAAAACTGCAAATGAAGCAGTACAGAGAGAGAGGCAAAAGAAAAATGGGCATTGGAGAGTGTACAGTCCACTGTGCCAAAGAAAAGAACCACCAGAAAGCAATGGAAAAGACAGAATTGTGCAATGATGTCTGCATAGAAAAAAGAGGACTCAATGAGAAAAGATGTGCAAAGTACCAAGAAAAATGTGCAGCAAAAATGGTTGAAGTTGCCACCACCACCACTAGCACCACTACACACACACCAACAATGACACCATAGACCATTACTGATCCTATCATACCTTATCCCCATTTAAATAGTGCCATCAGAAAAGCAGAGCAAAGGGCACGTGCTGGGTTACCTTGGTCACCATCATGCTTTGATGCTACAATTGTCTGAATTACCTGTTCTGCTTCACTAGCCAAGAGGGCAGCATTGCCAAAATATATGAACCTAACCTGCTGAACAAGCCTGCAAGAGAAATAGGGGGATGCCAAGAAAGATAAATTTAAGTCTCTAAATGCCTCCCAAACAGGAGGGAAGACACTTCATAAGTGCTTTGACAGTTCTAAAAAAATACATATATTATACTGGTTGCTATGGTCTATAGGCAGTACATTGGAGATCAGCTGGACATGGATGATGACCTGATCAAGGAATCATAAGCAAGCAACCCACAAATCTGCACTGCCAGCATGCAGAAAGCAACCAGTGAGTGAAGAACTTCTATGAAGAGGTAGCCACACTACTGCCTCACAAGCTGGCACTCTCAAAAGAATGGAAAAAACCAAAGCAGTACTTGGAAGACCCCTTAGTGTGCTTCATGTGGGGTTCTGTAAGCAAAATCCACAAGCATCACTGAGGAGAATAAAGTTCAATGCTCTGTAACCACAGCACGTCAAACTTGCACGGGAACAGAAACTGAAGCAATGGCTATGTGAGTACTATTCCAATGCAGTATTAAAGTAAGAAGCATTGAACAGAACCACCTATACACATAAGGCATCAGACTGCAAAGTGATTAATATTTATAATGTGGTTGAACACCTCATGCAGCAAGTTACCTGGCCAACAATTCTTCCACAAATGACTGTGTCAAGAAAATTTGCTAAAATTGTAGCACCAACACTAATTAGAAGAAAGTGTAGTTGCTGAACAACTGAAAGGGAATGCAATAAAATGGTGAGGTGGCAGCTGTGGGACACCATAAAAATTAATGAATACAATAGGCAAACAAAATCAAGGAAAGTGCTGAAATCCAAGACAACACCACTCTACCAGATGGTAGAAGTCATGAAAGAAGACTTCATATTTTCTGGGGTGCCACCTGCATGTGGCATCATGGTGGCTACAGCAGTTTGCCACAATAAAATACAACATATTTGAAGGAAGGGTACTGATGGTTTTGGACTTTGCTGAAAATAAAGCATGCCAGTATCTAGACAAAGTACAACCATGTCACTGGCATTATGTGTAGGTCACTATTCAGTTAGCAGTTTCTCAATATTCCATCCTGTTCCTGCTCTTAACCATCTTGCTGCTGTACTATGTTCTAGTACTTGCTTACCTGCATAGGCTGGGTTACCAGGCTCTGTTGTTGCCTCGGAGTTAAATGTTGGGAATTCTGTTGTTCTATCTAATTTACTGCTCTTAGGATATGTTGTATCATTTTACATTGCTATTCTTGTTCTATTTGTTCAAATTATGTATTCAAATGCACCTTTCCTCATGTTCCCCTCCCCTCAGGATGCATCTAGAAATGAGCAGTAGTCTGCTCAGTATGCTTTCCTGGTAAAACTTTTAAATAAAAAGAAATATCAATTTGAGTAATGCACATGCATTGTTACAAAACCATTAGTTTTCATCTCCAGTGTCCTGAAGTACAACCACAACACTGAGCAGCATTTTATTAAAAAGTTCAATAATCACCTTCACAAAGTCCAGTCAATTGATATCACAAAAGAGGTACATTTCACAGGTGATTGTGGGAGCCAGTACCCATCTAAGTGGGCTTTCTGTGGCACCTCAGTGGCACACACCAAATATGGATTTCAAATTGAACATGCCTTTTTTGATCTCGCCATGGGAAAAGTCCCTCTGATGGTAAGAGTGTGGTCATCAAGTCTATGACAAATAGAGCTGTACAATTCAGGGTAGCACCTCTTTCAGTGCTGCATAGAAAACCTGACAAGAGATCCTACTGTCAATGGTTGCAGCCACTTCAGACAAACATTATACTGGGTAGATAACAAGGAAATAAGAAGGCATGATGGACCTGTTCTTAAGAAAATATCAGGAACCCACAAAATATGAAGCAGAAATACAAATCTTCAGGCCTGTCACCGATGGTGTTGTTAGAACCAAAAGTTATAGGTGCTTTTGCACAGCTTGTCAGAAAGGTGATTGCTTATGTGAAACTTCCAGCAATGGGGATGCATGAATGGCGAAACAGCTCAAGGATTCATCTGGTCCTTTGCATGTCACTAAGATGAAGCTGGACAACAATATGCCATCAGTGTCTGGTCCTATTGGTCCCAGTACACATATCAGTGCTATGGCAGAAAACAATACTTTGGTTGTGGAAATTGCTCCTTCCAGCACACAGATCACCACAATGTTGGGAAACAATATCCTTTCTAGTACAGAAACTGCTCCTGCCAGCAAACAAGTCACAACCATGCTGAAAAACATACCTTTGGCTGTCAAAACTGATACTGCCAGCACACAACCCATCATCATGTCTGTAAACAATGTTTCCTCAGCTGTGGACTCCACTTCTGGTTCAGAACTGCAAAAAGCCAACAAACAACTAGCCAGAAACAGAGAGCAATTCTATGCTGTGTTCTATTCAAAGACTTTTTACATGGGACACGCCAAAATAATTGGTGAAAAATTCCGAGTTAAGTTTTCTCCATCAGCATGGAGAAGATGTCCTCACATGGCCACAATATGATGACAACGATATAATAAGGAGAAGGTAAACATTTCACAGACCAATCAACATGTCTGGCAACCCATCGTTTTATCCCCCACCTGAAGACTTGCAAACAATACTTAAAAAATATGAAAAACCCAAACAAAACTGGAATTAAGTATTGCTCTGCAAGTCTGTTTTTGACTTGAAATTTAGCAGTCTGGACTTTTCTTTTCTGACTTTATTTTACATTACACTACTACACCTTCATGTACAAATTAGGTGATGTGATACCTTTCATTGGACCAACAGTGATTACAGAAAAAACATAAGCTTTCAAACTCAGTGAGAGGTCTTCTTTAGAAGTAATGGTAAATATTTTAGAAAACTCACTTTTAAAAGGCCTGCAGAAGAAAAAAAAAACATTTTACACATGAGTGTGACAGTTTAGCAATTAGTTAAGAAATACAACCAGAGATAAGGAGGCATCCATTAAATTATAGCAATGAGTAAGTCAAATGTCACAGAATGGAATGTTATGTAGTAAATCATCTAATGTTACAAACCTCGCTTAAGATAAGTTAAGGAAAATGTGTGTGTGTGTTTGCGAGTCATATTAATTAAAATAGGTAAACCACATATCTGTGGATATCTGGATACTGTGAATGTGATTGTGCGGCAACAAACTTCTTTTTGACTACCACACCTTGTTATGCTTCTATGCAGCTCATTATTGACCCATACCCTTTTACCACCAAGATGTGAAGTCAGCATAGCATGATTCATTATGATTTTAACAGGGGGAAACAAGGGGCACATTGTATCTTCTGTTACATTCATTACAAATGTATACATGCTATTTCTTGACACAACATGTTGTTACTGGATTGTGGTTTATTTAAATATACCAAGATAGTCAATGAATGTCAGTATTTGGCATGAAAGTTGTAAATTTTGGGGATACAAAGTTAAGGATTCTGTGCAGTAAAATTTAAAATTGCTTAGTTTAAGGAAGATCTAGCAATTATATTTATTGCTCAATGTTTATTCAATCCTCATCAATGTATTCTAAATTTTTATGGTTTGCCATACCATTTTAACAATGTGTTTGTTATTAGTAAACTTTCTTTAACTTCAAGCAGCTGTTTATCATCCTTTGTTACATGCATCATGACTGTTTACTGTCCTACATTACATATGCCACTGTGAGCATTCTTTTTCTCAGGTGTCTATAGGGTAGTTATTTTACTACATGCCAACATTTTACTAGCTTGATCATGGTATCTTGAAAAAAAATGTATAATTGAATCTATTGTGGAATTAAAAGGTTTACCTTCATGTCACACTTTGGTACACTGTTTTCATGGAACATACATGCATGCAGTACAGTTTACAACCCATTCTTTTCATGTGACTGAAATCCAGATAGGTGCTCCACTATCTGTGAGTCTATACTGAGGTGGTGCACAAGTAAAATCAACATTTTGTTCACAACATGTGCTGCGTGTGTCCATATTTTTGAGGATGTGTGAATTAGACCTGCAGAATGTGGGATTTACAACAAGAAGTTGAAAGGAAAGTACCGCACACAATCTATCTCTACTTGAAAGAAATGCTTTAAATTTTAAAGTTTATTGGTGGTGATAACTCAATTGTAAAAAAAGCTGCTGATGGGGGGGGGACTGTTGTTATGAAAAGCAATGACAATGAAAGTGAGATTTTAAAGCAGATGAGGATTCCATGTTTTATCACAAACTAACTAGTAATTTAACAAGGATATTTAAGAAACATATTGGTGATTATTTAGCATGGGTTGAATCAGCAGGGAAGAAAAAGGTTTCCTCACTGTACATAACCCTATGATTCCAACAATATATGTACTACTGAAAATACACAAAAAGTTTAAAAAAAAACCCAGGTCATCCCATTATTTCTGGGATTGGGGGGTTAACTGAACCCCTTTCCAAATGTGTTGATGCATTTGTAAAACCACTAAGTCATTCAGTACCCTTATACATCAGAGACACAGTGGACATCTTAAAAACAGTGTAAACTATTGAAATGCTGCTAGAGTGGTCATTTGCCACATGGGAAGTGCAATCATTGTATACCTTGATACCCCACAGTGAAGGTCTGGAGGCAGTTCACTACCTCCTAGATCAGAGACCAGAACCAGATAAACCTTCAACAGATTTACTGATAGATTTGCTGCAATGGTGCTTAAGTTGAAGATGTTTTCATTTGAGGGCAAATATTACCTCCAAATAAGAGGCACCACAATGGGTGCAACGTTTGTGCCCAGATTTACAAATCTATTTCTGGCAAAATGGGAAAATGATTTCAATTGTAGTGCCTCCACAAATCAATTTTTTCAGTATCTGGATTTGTGGAGGCACGTCATTGATGATATATTGATTATCTGGAGGGTGACACTTTGGTTCTAGAGCAGTTTGCAGATTATCTACATAATTCCAATCCTACATTGAAATTTTATGGGGATGTGGGAAAGGAGAGCATTTACTTCTTCGATGTACAATTAAATAAAAAATGACTAGGGAAATAGCCAGTCAGTTTTATATACGAAGGCGATGGATATAAATACACTTCTATGAACTGACAATTACCATCCCAAGCACATGGTAAGGGCAATACATAAATGACAACTTATCAGGGTTAAGCACAATTGCTCAGACAATTTGGTGCATATAGAGAAAGTGAAACAGTGGCAACAGGTGGAAATAATTTTGTCATGAGGTTACAGGCAAGAAATGATGAATGCAGCAGGGACTGATGTCAAGTTATTGGATGGAATGGTAATTTTGGCAAATACTCATGCAGCCCAGTCACAAGCCAAAAATCTGAAAAATCAGGAGTACCCTAGGCTAATAACTACTTTTACATATGGTGTAGGCAAATTCACGGAAATTGTTTTAACAGATGGACCATCTTGAAAAGTGATGCAAAACAGAGGAATATTGTAACAGAGATTCTCAAAATTCTGTATATAGAAGAGCCAGTAATATCAGAGACCTGGTGGTTTCAGTCATGTATAGACCACAAATTAAGACAAATGTTTTTTGGAAAATTCCCAACATTAACAAAAAATGTGGACAACATATTTACTGTGATTTTGTAACTCAAGGTGCATCTATGCAACATCCTAGATGTAAAAAGGACATCTATTGTAACACATTCATCAATTGTAATTCAGAAGGAATAATATAAATAATCAGATGCCAGTGGAAGGCATTTTATGTAGGGAAAACAGTGAGAAGTTTTAAAACATGCATTGGTCAGCATGTCAGGGCACAGAGGATGTACAATGATAAATATGCAGCAGGACGACATGTAATGAGGAAAAATAGAAGCAAGCATAATATTGACTTTTTTTGGTATCCCAGAAATAAACAGAAGTGCCAGGGGGGGAAACTGGGAAAAACAGTGAGAATTTGCTAAACCAGGTGGATTTTTCACAACTGGGCAATCTTTACCTCTGGTCTAAATGACTCAACCAAATTGGTACCTCTACTGTAAAATGAATTGTTCTGGTGTTTCAGTGATGCACTTTTTTAACATCATGACTGTGACACTTTGGTGAGAGTACACTTTTAGCTTTTACATATGTTGACCCAAGTTCTCCACCCCCACTTGTTCTCATCAATGTTCACCACTGTTGATTTGATATGCATTATTTCATTAATGTCTAAGACAAAGTTTATATTCAGATTTAAATCCATACAATTGATGTTATATCATTATAAGGATAGTGGTGCATTTGGTATCAGTACAGGATCCCAACATGCAGAATCCCAACCCTCAAAATCCCAGCACTGAAATCCTAACAGCCATGATCCCAATCATAGAACAATGCCAATGTGTGGCTACTTGTGTGGTTTCGGGGTCTGTTTATATATATGTAGGGATGTGCAGGAGGCAACTCCCCCCCACAAATGCTTTTCAAAATTTCACTTCTCTTATCAGTCATCATTGGGATTCTGGCTGGTGGGATTTCGGTGTCAAGCTTTCAAGGGTCAGGATGCTACATGTAGGCATTCTGTACTATATTTGGGGCATTCCTTTAATGCCCATCTCCTATAATGTTCACTTCTGAATGAGAAACTTTAGTGTGTGCCTGTAACATTCTGGGTGAATCTTGACTGTCACATTTAATGTTTTTAAAGAAGAATAGACTCCTTTTACATGGAACTCAAAAGCATCTATTTTGTTTTCTGTATGGTCATTGTATTATTTGGAACTTCTGGAGTCTTTTGAATATTTACAATTGGCTATTATGGTTTGCAATGACAGTGGACTAAATTCTTTGAAGCTTCCAAAGTCTTTGAAGTTTGTGGCAAAAGATTACACAGATGGATAAGTTTCAGGAAGAAATTCAAGGACTATGTAATGATGTCTTACTGTTGGGTAAGCTAGCATAATTATTAATTGATGCCAATCACAACTTCAATCTTTGAGGCATGGGGTAGAGTTATATACCTGAATACCAATCCCTTGTCATGCCTTGGGTACTGCTGTCATTTGTTAGTTTTGAAGAATGTAGCTATACTAGGTAATTGATGCATGTGCAATATTTTTATATATAATTGTATAACTAAGAATCCTTAGTTATACATTATTAATTGTTAACACATATCATATAACACAATCTTCATAGTGCCATGCATAAATATTTTTTGGGATTAATTTAGGGCTAATTGTGTTGAGTGCTTTAGGTATTTTAATTGTGTGGTATTTGCATGAGCACTTTGATAATGGGCATCATTATATAAGCAGGGTCCTTGGACCCATGGTGTAACCACTGAAGAAACCCAGCCCAGTTGGGGTGAAATTTATGGATTAGCCACCAGTGGCAATGGTGCAGCTGTGGCTGGTGGGACAGCTTTCCTCTCTGCATTTCACCTATAGAGCTGTCTTGCATTGATATTTTGCACTTTGCATTGTTTTTTACTTGCCATCGGTGAGGTGATGAGAAATAAAATTGTGAATATTCCTTATTTTTGTTGCCTTTAAGTGTGTTGTATTAATATTTTGATATCACAAATAGCACAATATTTAGAATATGATGAGTGAACTGTTCTTTACTTTCATGTTTATGTGACTGCAGTGAGCTGCCAACTAGGTGGTTTGATTTTTTTTTCCTTCATCTATAGAATGTGACTTTCAACTGAAAGTATATTCAGAAAACATATTCAGAGCTCAGATGAAACCAGCTAACAACCAGATATCAGTGATGAAGAGATTTACTATTCAGAGCCATAACAGCTCAAATGTTAACTGACTGTTAACTAGTCACACTCTAATTGCAATGTGAATGGCACTATATTATTATAGGGGTGCAGCAGCACCCCTATAGTTATGGTTGGTACAGCACTTCAATTTTCAGTGTTGAATCCTAATTTTTGACATAATAACTTTGGAAAGTTTTAATGAAATATTCAAACATTTGTCATGCACTATCATTTTGCCATTGTTGCAAGATCTGGAAAGTTTCATGATGACATCTTGTATGGTTTCTGAGATACAAAGTGGTGAAGAACAGTAAAAATTACTTTTTTCCCCATAGATTAACATGGGATTTTTTGCCATCATCTACAGCCCTCATGGAATGAAAAATTCTTCTGTAATTTTCATGGATGATGGAGTTCATGCCAAGGGTGTGCCTTTGGATGATTTGTTGAAAAAACTATCACCATTTTGTGATAGCTGAAGGACAGGCAGGTAACTAAAAACAGACTGAATGGTAAATAACCATTAGAACAGTTCATTTAATGTTGGATCCTCAGAAAAAGTACTGTTCATGATTTTAGCCATCTTGTTTTTCTAGCAATTTTCAAAATAGTGTTATATACAACTACTGCACCCTAAGGACAGTGCAACACCTGTATTTAGGTCTCAGTCATATGATTAGTTACATGTTTATTTTAATATTATTATAGCTCCATGGCAAATACATGGTTTTTAACTGAAAAGCATGTCCCCCATCACTCGCTAAGTAATTACCATTCAATTTGTTATTTATCATCAAACTTCACTGTTCGATCGGTAAATAACCATTTAATTCATTAATAGTTTCAACCTTACTAGCTGAAGTGAGATACTTTGATCCCACCAGAAGTGACTGCCACTCCCAAATGACCAAGTTGCTTCCACAGTCACTTGTTTGTTTTTTTAAGCTGCTTTTTACAGCACTGATTGTTCATGGTCCATAGCCGAGATCATTTTTTTTTTAAATGAAGACTGTCTTCCATGTAAGAGGAGTGGTCAGGACTCTCAATTAAGTGTACAACAATGCTTCAATCTTCCTTCAGAAAAGGCTGCCAGCTGATCATCTACCGTATTACAAGGCACCAGACAATTATTTTAAACATGAACTACAGACATGTGAGACAAAATTCAGAAATTGCACTTAGACTGGCAAACACAGCTTACCAAAGCAAACTATTGATGAAATTATAACATAGCACATTTGTGAGATGCTAATGTTCTCTTTAAAATACCAATCATGACAGTGAAAGATAAACATGACATTGCAAGGGCAGGAGCAGCATGAGTCTCACAAGAAGTATTGTCTTTCTGAGGGCTACAGAAGCAGAAAGAAAGTGAGCACGAGTTTGGGAGTTCATTTTCCTCCATTGTATTTCTGACTTGGAATACAACTTTAAGTGAGTTCATGAATGAAACTATGTTTTTTCTTTGTCTGTTGGGATTTCTAAACCTTTTATTTACATCTAATGAGCTTTCTCATCTCCCCAGTAAACTGTAGATGCAAAACATTAGTGGTGTTACTTGCAATATTTATTTAAAGAGAACATAGACAAACCATATAGCATTCAAAACCACTTTTTGTCAAATGAAAGTCAACTTAAATAAGCCATAAATGATTGAACATGTATTACATTTCTTGAATTTGAACTTTTTTTATTTTGTTTTTGAGTTCCTTCCAACATTAAATGACTGTATTACTATTCAGAGCCTTCACAAAGTAACTCAGAATATATATTTCTTATATTGATTCTTCACAACAGCCCGATACATAGAATTGTTAACCTATTATGAAGTGTGGTCTCATTCATTTAAAAGCAGTCTGATCCTCCAGGGTGATGGGTGCTGATGGTATTTGTTTAATTTAATAGCTCAATTTGATGGTAAATGCATTCATTTAACATGTTTTATTTTGGCCCGTAAAACTCAGTAGTGCAGCATTCTATTATTTTGGGAGTACAGCATATTTCACGGGTTAGAGTGCTGGAGTGGAAGTGATCTTCTCTGTCTGGAATGGTGTCCATGAAATGCTTAATATACAATAGTGTCATATTTTGGATACATAGGGGTTTTATGTGCCTGTCATTTACGGACAGGGACACGCTTCAGATCAGAGCATAGAACATCATTTAGAAAAACTGTCAAAATCCCCTAGTTGTTCCATCACTGTTGCCCACAGTAACAGTACTGCACAGAACAGCAAGCTAACAGTGGGCTAGTTTGCAGACATATCAGCAGGGTGAGTGTACAGTTGGTGGAAGAGGGGGGCTGTTTGAAACAGAGCCTAAACAAACATACCACCTAAACACCGGAACATAAGATAATCATAAATACAGCCTTTTCTTTGTTTTTACCACAGCTTCTATTACACTACCACCTGATGTACAGTGTCAGTTATTAGGTTATTAATTAGCACACCAAATATACTGTAGTAAAAAAAGTAACTTATCAGGCCATGCATGGACTACCAGAAATCAGCATGAAATTCTACTGTTTGAACAGTAAAGTTCGAACTATTAGTGCAAATGGTTATGTATCATTCGAATAGTAAAGTCTGAATGATAAATAACAAACTGAAGGGTAATTACTTGGCAAAACAAACTCCAGCAAGACCCAGTAGGGCAGCAAAATAATGGTATTGTGGGTAGTGAGAAATGCGTAAACTAGCAGTTTTTGCACTAACCACTGAGCTGACTAACTGCACTTTCTAATTATTATGATACACACACTGACTATAATAACTCCACAGTGTACGCTTGTATTTTGTACAGTATAAAAAAGTAAAGCACAAGTATGCCCAATATTTTTCTCGTAGCAACAATGCAAACCATAATGTTGCAGAATAAACAGAAAAGTAGCCTGTGTGGGCATCCATCTCTAGTTGAATTCTGTTGCCCAAGCTGAACAAATGTATGTGCATAGTTATAGGTACAGTGAAGCCCACAAGGATGAAGTGCAGTGTCACAGGTTTACTGCATGACAAAAGGGATTAACTCCCTTTGAGACTGCATTGTTTGCTGCAGTAGCTCGACTACAGGATTCTGCAGTGCGCTCTTCCTCTTGTGGGCTTCACTGTACTCATACTACATCCATTCCTTAAGAGTGCCCTCCCTACAACAGTCCCGAAACTATTCATTATCATCAGTGAGGTTTTCCTAGTGCAGAAGCAACTAAATAAAAGAGTTTTTTTTTTTGTTGTTTTTGTTTTTGTCGAGAGTAGATATATTCAGCAGTTATCTTTCAATCTTTATCACTGAAAACATTTGCAACAGAAAAAAAATAATAATCCATGTCCTTTTAGCTTCACCTACTCCTGCTGTTCATTTCCCAACTGAAATCATAATGTTTCTGTGACATGGTTTATGAAGGAAACTACGATCATGCCACATGCTGGGGACTTTGACTTCAAATGGTGGCATATGCAGCAGAAGATAAAGTGTTCATGTTCACATTCATTGGAGCAAAAATAAATGACAGCAGAAAGCAACAGAGGAAACTATGATCTAAGCTGTTTTAACTATATTTCTAAAGGACTTCTTGATGGTGTATGTTGCATCCAAAACAAAACAAACAGTCTGAAACAGTCAAGACAGTGCCACAGAAAAATGCAAAGCCTTAAAAGATTCTCTAACATCAAATGAAAATGTTTATAGCATTTACACAGTAGTCATTATAATCCAGACATTCCCTTTAGTTACCTTTCCCTTATTCCCGTTATTACAAAGGAATTTTGAATGAAAACCACACTGTCTGTCATTTTATCTTCATCTGCACTGGCTGCTTATTTATGACATCACAATCATTGCATACATGTACAGTATGTCCCAGGGATGGACAACTGTGGTAGCTACTGTATTACTGTAGCTGTAGACAACACAGTGATTTGGCATAATAAACAGACTGTACGCACAGCAAGGTGAAGAACAGTGACAGTACACAGAACTGACATGACAGTTCAGCAAAGCAAAAGGATTTTTTTAATAGATGGGGTGGAGTGGATGGATTTGAGGATGCAATTGGGGAGCTGTGTAGTGTACATCAGAAAACTCAGAATCAAGGGAAATGAAATGTTAATGCATTTATGGAAATCATGTGCAAGTATGCCCACATAGGACAATGTACACACTTCAAAATAGTCAAAATCAGGCTGAATGCTGTCATATACTGACTACATAGAGAAGTCTCTTGAGTTTTTAAAACTTTGAAAAAGTCTTTCTGTAAACCAGTTTTGCAGCTGAAAATTACCCCCACACACACATTTATTTTGCATTTCTCCTACATGTCAAGCTCTGCCTGCATAATATGCATAGTAACCCACCTGATCACATTTCAGTTAAAAAGAAACACTTAACAGCAATCTGACACTAAAGCAAACCAAATGCCCTGGGACTAGCTTTGCAGGACAATTGACAACATAATCCCCTGGACAATTGACAGCATAATCCCCTGGCCCCAGCAACAGACCTGTGTGTTTTCGCACCAATTGACATCAAAACATCACTGCTCTTTCTACTGTTGTCAGTTTATGTCACTGTTCTCAGCCCTGCTTACTGTAATATTTTCCCCAATATAATTACAAGATTTGCTAGTTATTTTGTGTTTTTGAAACTGCAAAATTCTTTTTCAAATTAAGACAGTTTGGTGGGGCAGTTCATATTCTTAAACACTCTGGTATGGACGAAGGATATTGAAGTCTAAGCACTGTAGCCCCACGTAACATCTGTGCCATCTTAGCCTCTTCTGCAGTATGCCTTTTGCATTGTATATTACCGTGGAGTGCAGCAAGTCCGTGTTTTATATTTTTGTATTCCTCTGTAGCATATTTTGCTGCTTGTGTAATTTCTGTGATATGCCTCTCATGCTCTGTATGTTAACTGTTCATCATCATGAAAGCAAGTCATTACACCCTCCCTCCCTGAAATTCAGCACCTCACCTTTTGCAAAGTTGTTGATTCCCGTGGCAGGACATAGTACTTTGCCAAGCTGTGCCAATAAGTCTGTCACAAGCTGACTTGAAACAGATAAATTTGGTATTCTCTACGTTTCAAACACCACTGGGATATTAATATATAATAATATACAGTATATATTTTTTTTTTAGTAAGCATGCCCATCATCAGAATCTGAAACCAGGAAAAGAGGTTATTCTCATTGGATGGCTACTATCTGCTTTGGTTACCTAAAGACCCTCTTTTTTTCTAGTTTTCAGTTTTTCTTTAAGGGGATACCTTGATTAATTTAAAGTGAAAGAATAATTACAATGTTACATAAATTTATGTATGAGATAAATTGTAATTTAACTTACGGAGGGACCAGTGGTGGGATTCAAACTTGTGTAACTAAATCAGCTCAATTTTATTTTATAGCTACCAAAACTCCTCACCTTTCCAGAATGAGGAAAAAAAATCATGTTTCAGTCTTTAGTTCTGTATGTGTTAAATTGATATTTCACACAAGTAGCCAGATAGCATTTAACGTGTCTGAGATTTGTCAACACATCTAACAACCAAATTGCTGGAGGTTAACTGTGAGCTCTAGCATCTAATATGTGACATTGATCATTTTAAAAAAGGAATAATAATGATCAAAAAAAGGAACTGTTCTAAATAATGTATGTCACCAGGTATAAAGAAAGGTAGGAAGTACTGTGTTCCACTACTTAAAATCTGCCCCCTAATTAAAACCACAAGCCACAAAAAAACAAAACAAAACATTGTATTAATAGAAGAAACCACTGTTTTGTAACTGCACCTTCTAAATTTGGAAAAAAGTCTAGCATTCAGTTATGTCGGGTCTGCCATTAGACCATTTCAGTCGGTCTCCAGATGTTAGCACTGGACAGGCAGCTAAAGACTCATTTTACTGTACCTAGACCCACTGTTATACTTCATCATCATTTAAACAAAAAAATGCAAATAACATAACTTACAGTAACAAAGGAAGCTATTTATCACTGTTATTTATGCTATTTGCATTGCTGTTATGCCTTCTTGCTAATAGCAAAGTGAAGTCGCAAAGAGAGCAAAGTCTGTGCTTTCAGAAATCTGCCCAGTCCAGCTACAAATGTCTTTGTCAAGGCCATGCAGCAAAACGTAACAGGAGCAGAGGCATGACAGGCAATGAAAGAAAATGGCTCACTATTACAGTATCTCAACAAGGAGGGACCTAGGGGGACATCCACAATGGACTGCTTCCAAATATTAATTGTGGGACCAGCTGCAGCCCGACATAGAAAAACAAATAGCAATCCCAGTACAGTGCAGTGGTTTAAGGCTCTGAACTGCAAATCTTGTGACATCCAGCAGACCAGACCAGGGTTTGAATCCCACAGCTTCCACTTACATACTGTGTGACTCTGAGCAAGTCATACTTAGCTTCCCTGTGCTTCCAGGATGCACCTGTGAAAAAAAAGCTTTCAGCTTAGTGTGCTACTCCTGGCTAAACAACTAAAAAAAAAATGTGAGCTCCCTGTGACAGGGTTGGGCTCTGTAAATTTGGCTGCATTAGTGTTAAATCTATCATTTACAAGTTTGTGATATAGTGATTGTACACACAAAAGCTGAGTTTCAAGCCTCTCTTCTTCCCCCAAAACTGCTGTTGTGGATCGCAATCAGTCATTTTTTTCAGTGCAAACTGTTTTATATATTAAAATTGTGTTTTGTTTCAGAAAGCTGTCTCTGAATGGATGGCTTCTATCATTGAACTCGAAAACGTTCAAAAGGTACTAGCATAGTGTAGACTATATATTTCATGGATTCTTTTATGTTCACATGAATATTCCACTCCCAACCATGTAAACCCCCAACCAAGTATGTCACCTCTACTGGCTCCATTAGGAAGAGTACAGGTTGTTCTAAGATGATAAAAAATAAATATCTCCAGAAATTATGACAATGCAGATGAGACCAAGATAAACTTATAGTTTTATTTATTGATAGTATTTAATCAGTGGTGACTGTGATAGACATGCAGAGATGAGGTTCATTTCCAGGTGTGCGGGGGGGCAAGTGGAGAGGATGGTCACAATAGTGGCAGTCCAAAAATCAGGCATAGAACATGATAATGCAAATTCCACATGTTATAGACACATCATAAAGCAACAGGCAATATACTGTACATAATAGCTCTCTGTATTCATGTTTATCTAGGTGTGTGAGCTCAGCATTTTAGCCCCTGTAAATTGCCTATGGAGGGGAAAATGATAAAATTGGCAGAAATGTACTGTATGTAGTTATGACTGATTTGACAAACATATACTGTTTGGTTCCAGGTTGCAATAATGTGCTGTGGTTATCATCCAAACTGCATATGTGGTTCTGGATGTAAGACCATTTATAGTGATGGTGGTGGGGTGGGGTCCTTCAGAAGGTTTTCCTTCTCTCTCGTTATAGCCTCCTCATCATGTTGGAGACCCTTCACTTATCTATCAATCATCCTGGTATGACAAGTGTTTGTCTGATCCTGCAGTGTTAGTGATGCTTAGATTTGGCCAGAAACACTTTAGGCAGTGCTTTGTAGTCTCTGGCTGCTTCCATTACAATTTCTCCTGGTTTGTAACCAACAGGTTGTGGGCAAATAGATGAGGAGGCAGCAAGCCTCTGTAATCATTTAACTGGGATATTGTTTCCCTATCTCTCTCTCTTACCCTTGCAGTTTTTGTAGTAAACATTTTAAAATTAGGCAGTTGATTGTGTGTGACTCTCTTAATATAGCATATAGGCCTGAATGTATTTTTGGGGATCACTACATGGGGAAAACAACCAGAGCTGTCCAAAGGGTGCCTGGGGTGAACATATCCATGATATTGATACAGAGAGAACTGGCAATATTCTGGTGGCCCATACTAAATACGCTAGAGACATTGGTGAACATAAATGGATATTTTATGGTATCGAAAAAGTAACACTTGGCTAGAGAGTTGGTGATTCGGATGCAGCATTGATTCAGAGAGAAGCATTTTGGATGTTCACCCTGGGCAATTTGGAAGCACCTGGTTTAAATGAACATTTTGAAATCATTTCCTTTTGTGAGACTCTCTAAATACATTTTTCTACTTATGTCCCTTACTGTGTTCAGCATATAGGCTTATGAGTCAGGCATTTTTGGTCTTTTAGATACCTTTTAGATATTTTTTTATATAGTGAACTTGAACAAGCCCTTTGACTTCCAGGTGCTGTAACCTGCGAAAATGTTATACTGTAGAATTGATTTATTTCACTGTAAAAAAAAAAAAGTCTTGCTATGTTCGCTGTAGAAAGAGACCCACTAAATTACTAAATTAATTGATCAGCTAAGTTAGTTATCTATGTCAGACTCATTATGTGGAAGCACAGGACTGTAAAATTTAACTGCAGCTAACAAGTCCTATAGTATTGGACCACTAAATTATATGAATGCACTACTTTTCAATTCTACAGTATATTTTTTAGTATTGGTAGTTTAGTGGTCTCTTTAATGCCCTCCCACATTGTCCTATCCCTGTCCTCAATGTACCGCATGTCTAGTGGCATTCCCCCTATTCCTGCAAAAAATAAAACTGTCCTCGATGTTTTTTTGGGGAGAGGCTACAGTGGTCCCTCCCCTCTGCCCCATTCTCCAATCACTGTCCCTCCATGTTTACATTTGCCTTGGTAGTCTAGTGGTCCTTCCCCTTCCTCTGTTCTCTGATCACCGTCCCCAGTAATAAAACATTGAACCCGGATAGTCTAGTGGTCCATTCCCCCCTCCTGTTCTCCAGTCATGGGCCCCATATTTTATCTTTTTTTTTATCATTTGTAGTTCAGTGGTCCCTTTGCCCTCCCCCATTGTCCAGTCCCCATCCTCAATGTCCCTGGTGTCTAGTGCCCCCTGCCGCCATCTGTTCCTGCAAAAAAGAAAGAAAGAAAACTATACCTTGATGTTTAATTTTTCTTTCCTGCTGCCGAACAAAAAAAATGGTCCCTTGCCGATCAGTCCCCAACCTCTCTCTCAGCACCCAACACCTCACACACCCCAGCACACCCCCATACAATCTCACTCACCTCAATGGGTCACAGGTTCGAGATCCAGTCTCCTGATTAAAAACATGCCTTGCTGCTGGAACTGGTGACTACAATATAAAAAACTTCAGTATTCAAGTTAAAAATCCAGATTCTGAAAAACCCATGTCAGGTGTGGAATCACAATATGATTCCACATTCAGCTAAAGGTACTAAAAACAGTACATCCCACCACTGACTACTAACTTGATGGAACCTGTTAGTTGGCCAGGAAAAAAGCCCTCCCCTGGGGTTCATTTAAGCTATTCACCTATATGGGACACTGGCGCACTGGGTATAAGAAGTAGAGGTTAAATAAAAAAACCAAAACATGCATAATGGAAGGAATCAACAGATTCCAAGCAGCCCTAATTGTTGCACTGCTGTCATATATTGCTATCTTTCATATTTTGCTCCTTTCAGCACAATCATGTTGCCGTCTTGTTAGAATCATATACAGTATGTAACCCCCTACAAATGGGGGTTCCCGAAAAGTCTTCCTTAAGCTTGCCTAAATGCTCATTGCCAGGCTGGTGTTCTCTATTTTAGCAGTTTAAATGTATTGCTAGAGAGTGCCTGTATAGCCTCTTTGTACTGTCTCCTTAAGAGCTTCCTGGATTGCAGTTGCAATTAATCTGGGAGGGGGCTGAGTGTTTCTATGGTTGAGCCCCACCTAGGCTGTCAGATAATTGCTCGGTTCTGCCATCGCTATTTGTGCAGTGAGAGCTCTGTTATAAGATGTGCTTATTGCTGAATATCTCTTAGAGTGATAATAATATTGTAGTTTGTTCTAACCTGTTTTCTTTGCAGCAAAGACTGTTCTGTTTATCTCCACCAACCTGGCCCGGGACTGTCAGAATGGGTCAATCAGTACTGTTGGGACTCTAAAATGGAGCTGCCTACAGGGGCCTGGTGGGGTCAAAACTTGTAGGAATTGTGGTTTTTGCATTTTACTGCCTAAATAAACCTAAAGGGGGAGCCCTTATTGTGACTGACAGACAGATCAGCCAATCAAACATTTTGGATCTTAGGGAAATTCCCAGACTGCTTGCAGTTTTCAGTTAGTTCTGAGTTGGGAAGTGAAATGAGTAACAGCTCAAGTGATTTGGGCAGCAGTTCCGTGTAGTTTTGTGTGGGAGAACTGTGAAAGGGCTGAGTTTTGGCCTGCCTGTCTGCCTTCTGTCCTTGAGAGGGAAAATAGAGTTTATTCGGACTGAATCCAAGTTGTGAGGACTGATTGAGCCACTGGACTGTGACCAGGCTATAACCTGAAGAAGACCAAAGATTTACTGAATGCGATCGGCCTGTCAGGATTTCTAGCCACCTCTGAACTCCCAGTTTCAGCAGAGACTCTGTAATTGTGACTGGATAGCAATCTGCCTGATATAGTGGAATTTATTACATGTAAATGTGCTGTGTGCTGTTAGTGGGTCATGATTTGGTTCCCCACTGTGTGTTGAACTGTGTTCTGCTTGCTGGAGGCTGCATCCAGCTCCAATGGACTGAATCTGAATTCATTGCCATTTTACCTGGGTCTTGTCACACTGGCCCAGCCAGACTATCTATTGCACAGAGAAAGCCATCGATGAGAGACCTGCCTGGGGATCAGCCCCCTGCTCTATGCTTGAACAGGAACAATGCCTCGGTGATTTACATGGGCCCTGCTTCTCCTGGCACTCCAGCTCAACAACCTGCAGTCTCAATTTCATACTGCCTGTTTCCTGTATTGGGTTTTGTTAGTAAACATCAGCATAGCTCCCTGCAACAACAGCTATATCTAAAGTGTTTTTCATCTGATTGTCTTGTTGCTTTTTCTTTCATGAACTGAGCCCTCCAGTTCCAGATTACAAGTAGTGTGTGTTGTGCATGTTGCTTTCTTTCATCACAGGGCCCCAACCAGCTGCAACATTCCTGGCTAGTCCACCATTTTCCTACCCGGGTACCCAGATTGTGTGACTGTGTGGGGACTTAAAGCGCATGCATAACTGTTTGATTAATATAGCCTTTAAGCCAATCAACCTGATTACGCCCCTTCCTTGTTTAAGTCCCCCGATAATAATATAAAAATATCACATACTGTAGGTTGGGAAATCTGGGGATACATACAGTATTGCAAGTTTGCTAACTCAATGAGCTGTAGTACAGGGCAAAATATCAGAGCTACAGGTATATAAACTTGCCCCTTATTTGCTTTCGTTTGTTAATGCCTTAATTATTTTGGCATGTGTTTTAGGGGGATGATTGTTTAGTATATAATTTGGAGAGATAGGATTGTATAGTATATAATCTGAAAAGAAAATTACAATAATTTGTAAAAAGAAGAAAGTCAGAGTGTTGTTCTGTGTTGGGGAAAGGGAACTGTATCAATTTCTTAGTTTGTTAAATTAGGAGGGGAGGAAAGAAGCTAATTGGGGGGATGGCTTAGGCAGTAGAAAACCAGGTGTCTCCAATTACAGTTTCCTGCTGCTAGCTTTTGGCAGACAGGAATCTTGATTTCAAAGCAAAGAAAGCTGACTAAAAAGCTAGAACTTTTCTTACTAATAGAACACTTCTGTCTCAGCAGGAGTCAGTGCCTGTTGGGATTAAGTAAACAGATACTTTATTAGAAGTGGAGGGGGTCTCATTTAGAGTAAAAAAAGAAAGTCAGTGTGTTTTTTCTGTGTTGGGAAAGGGGACTGTATCATCTTCTTAGTTTGCTAAATCAGGAGGGGAGGAAAGAAGTCAATTGTGTGTGTGCCTTGGGCACTAGAAAACCAGGTGTCTCTAATTACAGTTTCATGCTGCTAGCTTTTTGGCATACAGGAATTTTGCTTTCAGAGCAAGGATAAGCTGACTAAAAAACTAGAACTTTTCTTAATGATAAAACATGTCTATCTCAGCAGGAGACAGTGCCTGTTGGGATTAAGCAAACAGATAAGTTATCAGAAGTGGGGAAGGGGGTCTCATTTAGGTTAAAAAAAGGCTGTGTTTTTCTGTGTTGGGGAAAGTGGACTGTATCAACTTCTTAGTTTGCTAAATCAGGAGGAGAGGAGAGAAGTTAATTGGAGTTGTGGCTTAGGCAGTAGAAAACCAGAGTGTCTCCAATTACAATTTCCTGCTGCTAGCTTTTGGCAGACAGGAATCTTGCTTTCAGAGCAAGGAGAAGCTGACTAAAAAGCTAGAACTGTTCTTACTAATTGCCCTCCTTCCCTCCCCTCCACCCTCCCACTCTTAGCCAGTTCTACTTTTATAGGTACTGGATTTGACTGACAATAGGAACTTTCTGTTTGGCAGTAGGAAGGGAAGGATCACTGAGACACATTAGTTTCATCATCCTTGAAGGAAAAGAGTAGTTCTCCCTACCCCTCCAATTGCTGGAGGACTGACTATGAGCAAGGAAGAAGGAGACTACTGAAGACTACAGAAAGTTCCTGTCCAGGAACAGGAAGGGAGAGAGCTGTTAGGGCACATAGGCAGTAGGAAAGTAGGTGGAAAAATAAATAGAAGGAGAAGAGAGTAAGCATACAAAGCAACAGGAAAGGGGCCACAAAGTAAGACATGATGGGAGTAGTGCAGTGCAATGGCTGTGGGAAGGCAGTCTTCTGGGAGATATTCTGGAGGCTGCAATGCTTCCCTATTTGCAGGCACCTCTCTGGTCTGAGGAAGGAGGTTGCCAGTCTCCAGGCTGATCTTGCTATGTTTCATGACACCACCTCCCCCACTCAAGGACCACCAGAGCCACTGCTGCTACCTCAAAGGTTGCCAAGAAACAGGAGCATATGGACCAAGGTGGGCTCAGGGAGGGAGAGTTTGGTGGAAAAGAGGAACATCCCTCCAGCTGTACCTCTCCTCAATTAATACACTGTTCTGGTGGAGAGTGGTTTCTCTATGGAAGCACCTGCAGTGGAGACCAAGGAGGATGCTGGGAACCTCCACAAAGGAAACCCAGGGAAGGGTGGCACATGATAGCACAGGGGAAGGAAACAACTCCTGTTGGGGGACTCGATCATTAGGGGGTAGAAATGGGGGAGGAAGTGGAGAGGGTGGTAAGGTGCCTGCCTGGCACCATGGCTTTGAGGGACAAGAAGTGAATCCTCAGGATCATGGGAGCAGCTACATGAGGGAGGGAGCTGGATGTCATTGTCCACCTATGGACAAATAACCTGGCTGGGAATGGGATCAGAGCAGTGCAAGAGAAGTTTGTAGAGTTTGGGAGGGCCCTTGAGCAAGTAGCATGTAAGGTAACCTTCTCGGTGGTGCTGCCTGTCTATGGCAAGGGTGATGCTAGGGTACTCTGCACCATGGGATTCAATGAATGGTTGAAAAAATCATGCGGAGCTCAGGGTTTCAACTTCACTGGGGACTAAGGATTCACCTGGAGGGATACAGGCCTATACTGGTGCGATGGTCATCATCTGTCCAGCAGAGGAACCAGGATCCTAGGTGATAGGTTTAAATGCTTCACTGGCAAGCATTTAAACTAGTCAAGGGGGGAGACACTGACAAGAAGCAGGGAAATCCCAGCCTCCTCCAAGAAAACTTGATAGTTAGTGAGGTAAACACTAAGATAGAGAAATCAATAGGGAGGAGGACAGGGGTAAATGCAGAAAAAGCCAAAGGCAGTAAGGACAGGAATGGGGCTAAAAGGCATAAGGCTATCAAAAAATGGAGGGTGATGAGTACCAGTGCCCATAGTCTGTGTAACAAGCTCCCTGAACTGGTGGCCTGTATGGAAGAGGGATGCCTGGATATCGTGGCAGTCACAGAAACATGGTACACTTAGACCCATGACTGGGATGTCAACATACCAGGGTACACAATCTACAGGAATGACAGGGAGGGTAAAATAGGAGGTGGAGTAGTTCTCAATGTAAAGGAAGGGATCAAAGCAATGGAACTAAAGAGTAAACAGGGAGTAGAGGAGGCACTGTGGGTCACTCTGGAGACAGGAAATGGCACCACAATCCACACAGGAGTTATATACAGACCCCCATCTTAGGGGGAGGCAATGGACAAGAAAATGATAGCAGGCATCCTTAGAATGGCAGAAAAAGGGAAGATATTGTTGATGGGGGACCTGAATATGCCAGATGTTAACTGTAGCACCTTTGCTTCAGCCACATCCAAGAGCAGGGTCATTCTTGATGCTCTACAGGGAGTATGCCTCAGACAGCTAGCGTTGGAACCCACTCAGCCTGGTACTCTCATATGGAGATGGAGAAATGATCTCAGATTTAGAAGTGGTTAGCCATCTGGGAACAAGAGACCACCAAACAGTGTGCTTCGCGATTAACACAGCCATAGAGTCAAGCCATACAAAAGCAAGAGTACTGGACTTTAGGAGGGCTGACTTTGGGAAAATTGGAGAGCATCAAAATTGGAGAGTGCCTCAGAAAAGCACTAGTAAATGGGTAAGAAGGAGGGGGGTGGAGGAACAATGGGGAGAAATCAAAACAGCCATCACAGAATCAACAAGCCTTTGTGTGACACAAATCTACAAAACAAAACAAAATGAAGGGAATAAACACTATGGCACTCAAAAAGGTAGAGGGAAAGTCAAAGAGAAAAAGGTAGCATTCAAGAAGTATAAGGAAACACAGAAGGAGCAGGGTAGAGAACTGTGCCAGTTAAAGCAGAAGGAAGCAAGGAAGGCAGTCAGAATATCACAGGTCCAAATTGAGGAAAGATAGTCAACACAGTTAAGAAGGGATGAAACCTTTGTAGTACATTAGGAAGTGAAAGAAAGACAAAGGAGGGATAGTGATGCTTAATAAAGGGAAGGAGGGTGGGCAGAGGGTGACAGTGAAAAAGTATGGATACTGAATGACTACTTCTTCTCAGTATTCACAAAAGAAGAGGAAGGAGGTACCTAAACCAAAGAATAAAAGCACTCTGGATAGGAGGGTCAATGTCAGTCCATTCACAGAAGAAAGGGTCCTGAAAGAACTCCTAAAACTGAAGGTGGACAATGCAATGGGGCCTGATGGGATTCACCCTAGAATTCTAAAACAACTAAGGGGAGAACTAGTGACACCACTGACTACCCTTTTTAACAAATCATGGGAGGATGGTGTGGTCCTTGAGGATTTGAGAAGGGTGGTTGTGATTCCCCTTCAAAAAAGTAGGAGCAAGGCAGAGGTAGGAAATAACATACCTGTTAGTTTGACCTCAGTGTTAGGGAAAATAATGGAATCACTTCTGAAAGAAAGAATTGTTGATTTCTTAGAGGCCAGTGGGGCACAAGACCCAAGGCAGCATGGATTCATAGCAGGAAGATAATGATAGATGAATCTAATTGATTTACTTGACTGGGTGACCAAAGTAGGAGACCAGGGAGGGGCTGTGGACATAGCCTACCTAGACTTTAGCAAGGCATTTGACACAGTCCCACAAAAAAAAAGATTAATAAGCAAGCTAGACAGCCTTTGAGTGGGTCCCAAGGTTGTAGCCTGAGTAAAACATTGACTGGACAACAGGACACAGAGGGTAATAGTAAATGGAGTCCACTTTGAAGAAAAGGGGTTACTATTGGGATACCGCAGGGTTCAGTACTGGGACCAGTCCTATTTAGTGTCTTTATAGCTGACATTACAGTGGGACTGGAAGGGAAAATATGCCTCTTCGTAGACAACACAAAGATCTGCAACATGGTTGATTCACAAGAGGGGGTGGAAAGGATGAGAAGGACTTGGCAAGGTTGGAAGAATGGTCAAAAGTATGGCAGCTTATATTCAATACAAAGCAGTGCAAAGTAATGCACTTGGGAAACAAAAACCCAGGGGAAGAGTACACAATATGGGGGTAGGTACTAACAACACCAAAAATGGAAAGGAACCTGGATGTAGTCATATTGGATGACTTAAAAGTAGGCAAGCGATGTAAGAAGGCAGTAAGGAGGGCTGAGGGGATACTGGGATGCATAGGGAGAGGCATCACCAGTAGAAAATGGGAAGTTGTTATCCCTTTTTACAGACAGTTGGTGATACCCCATCTGGAATACTGTGTGCAGTTCTGGAGATCTCTTCTCAGCAAGGACATAGACAAGATAGAGGTAGTGCAGAGGAGGGCAACTAAAATGTTGCAGGGTCTGCACCAGAAGTCATACAAAGAGAGACTAAAGGAGCTTAATATGTATACCCTCATGGAAAGGAGGGAGAGGGGGCATGACAGAAACATCCAAGTACCTCAGAGGGAATTAATAAAGTCCAGGAGGGTAGCATCTTTCAGAAAAAGAGATGTGCAAGAACAAGGGGGCACAATTTAAAAATGGGAGGCATGGCTCAAGGGGAATGTAAGGAAGTATTTTTTCACAGGGAGGGTTGTGGATGCATGGAACAGCCTTCCTGAGGAGGGTGTGGGGCCAAAAACAGTGGGTGAATTACAGAATGCATGGCACAGACATAAAGCAATTCTTATGGGGGGAAGGAGGAAGTAGGTTTTTGGTTAAGAAGGATCTGCAGTTTATCCAATAAATAGGGAAATGGGCAGACTGGGTGGGCCAAGCAGTCTTTATCTGAAGACAAAGTCTATGTTTCTATGTTTAAATGATCTGGCCAGGCCCAAAGAGAAACAGGCTAGCTGGAACCCCACAATCTCTCACATAAATTGTTCTTTAGGCCAGGCAGTTTGTGCACTGAACTATTATATCTCTGAGTTATTTGGGCTTTGACTGATTTGCACTTTTATTTAAGGTGGTTTAGAAGTGCCTTTTTTTGTCCTAAAGGCTGAAATTCACTTTTTCGTTACTAAGGTGCAAACTAACTTTCTCTATACAATTTGCAGTACTTGGCAGACACTTTGCATTTGTCTGTATATGCATGACAAGTTTTGCAACCATAAATGCACTTTAGCTTGTCAATTAGTCCACATGCTGAACTGACATGCAAACTGACCGTTCTTTGTTTTGCCTTTGTTCCTGCAATGCATTCACAATCACTTTGCATTAGCAAAAACCTATATAAGACAGGTTAAAATCCCATTGGAATTAATTTTGGCAAACCTGGTCACCTCTAGTTTATATCATGTTTCTGTGACTGATATTGGGACCTGAGTAACTTGAATTAAATGCATATTTTTTCATCAGGATCTTTTGATTGCAAATTTTAGTTAGATTTCAAACTAGGAAGAGTATGTCACTAGCATTTGAAATATAAACAGATAACTGCAAATTTAAAATTAAATGTTTGGAGGTAAAATTACCTTTCAGTACTGCATCATTTACTAATGAGAGCAAGTGCCAATGTTTCCACCTCATAAATTATATGTTGTATAGTTAGTTAATCTACACTACACAAATATATACTTAGAAGAAATCGTACTCTTTTTTCCTATCTTTTTTATTTTTTTTTTTTTTTACATATTTTGCACACCAGCATAGGCGAATTTTGGTAATTCACACCTTTTCATGCATTTTCTTGTTGTTCGGAAATTTTAAAAGTTTATGTACTGAGGCTGGCCCAGTGTTGTAGTGGGCTGAGGCACTAGATGGCACACCTTCTGCCACAATGGCAACCTGTGTTTCAGAATGGATCAAGTTGCTAAGGGAAGCAGGAAAAGGAAGACTGAGCATCCACAGACAGCTCTCCTCCTTCAAGGAGTGGGGACAGGGCAAGCCACTGTTTGGCTACTACCAAGCAGAGGCTAGGTGGTACACCAGTGGCCACCTCTTAGAGGAATGCAGGAACAGAGTGCATGCTGCATCTTCACTCTTCATGTTCACACCATGGTGAGTATCCTGAGCTTGGTGAACTGAGTAACAACAAGGTGGAAAAACATCACTGGCCAGGATGATGCTTGCCTGCAGTCCCACCTACTCTGTACCATCTTCTGGATACTGTCTTGAACCAGGTAAGTTTTGCAGGTGGTGTGTGAATGGGCTGAGTGGGCTGGAAGTCAAAATGGGTATGGTGGCAAGAAAGGGCACAAAGAAATTATAAAAAAAGTTTATGCTCTTGTATCATGCACGCCATAAAAATGTCTTGATGTGGTACTATTCTGTTTACCATCAGAAACATGTGCAAGCATCAAACTAATACATGTACAGTATAAATCTTGCAAACAAAAGTAACCTCAACAACAGAGGTTTTTTGTTGTTGTTGTTTCTTAATTGCTAGTGGGAGAAAAATACAAGAATCTGGAAGTCTGTTGGGCTTCCTATTAGATTCAATGTTGATTTTAGCACATTGCTTGACTTGATGAAGGAGCTCTTTATTATGATCTTAGAACATCCAAGTGAAATTTGCTTTTTTATTTAAGGCCTTCATAGTCCTCTCAAAACAAATGAAAACATATCAACAACCACATCAGTTCAATTACCCAGTCACCACTGAAAATCATGGTCTGGATAAATTGGATATAACAGCAGAAAGAAATCAAACAATCTATGGTATCGTTAACTATTATTATGTAATTCATCGCTTTTGACATAGATTGAGAAATTTTTAATAAAGAAGGCCCATTGAGTAGGAAGGGTGCACTTTTCTAAATGCTGTAAATGTTTCATATGCGAACTGTTTATTTTTTGCAGATTATATGTCATGCATGTTGTTAATCAGAAGAAATTATGTAAAGTTTGTTTTTAGACTGATTAAGATCTAATTCACTCCCATAGAAAATGCTTTACTTCGGACAATTAGCATAATTTCATTTTCACACAACTGTCATACTAAGCAAAAATAAAGAAAACTATTTGACAGCAAAATAAGGTTTACCATATTGTTCAGTGTTATATCCACTACTAAAGAACATAGAAAACAATTGTATTTGTTTTTGAAGAAGACTTGTTTGACAATGATGTAAGGGTCACCCTGCCCTTCCCAGATAAATGTGTAGTTACAGTAACTTGGCAAGTAAAAGACATTTGTTTTAGAACTCACACCAATTACATGACCTTATAAATACCCATACATTCAAGGAGAAACAAAGGAGAGGAAAAGGAAAAAGAAGAGACAGATAATGTAGAACTTGGTCAGGAATATGATGCCACAGTACCTTTAATGTTCTTCCTTTAGACAATTATGCTCCATTCTCTTCTAGATTGTAGTGGCAACAGGATCAGACTGAAATCTAAAATAAAATTATTTTATTTTATTTAGGTAAAAACACATATTTTGATGTTCTTACTTTGTACACCCCATAATAAATGTCATAATTATAAATAAACTTATAATACTCAACTAAAGACTTGTCGTACAATATCAGAGGCAGCAACCTATTACTTAAAATAGTATGTCCTTTACTTTTGTGGATCACCCCATACTAAAAGAATACTGTTATATGTCTTTATAATGACTATTATGCTTATAGAATAAATCAAATTTTCCAATATAGAAGTCCATTTATTTCTTTATGAATGCCTTTGATGTTATGCCAATGAAACATAACAGTTTAGAAACTAGTAATAAAAGCAGTTTCACAGTAATATTATGGAATTAAAAATACACTGATGATCAACAAAAGGATGACTAAAATAATTGCTAAATATAATATTGATTTTTTTAACAAATAAAAATAAATTGCTTAGGAAGGATTTTTTTTTTTACAATGTTTTTAAAGTTATAGTCAGTTACAGTACTTGCATGCCAAAAGTGGGAATGCATTGTGGACTAATGGTTGGTGTACCAAACCGAGAAGCAGAAAATCTCTAATTCAAAGTCCAATAAAGCCACAGAAATTCTTTTTGGCATTGCAAATGTCATTCAGTCTTCATATGCTTAATTAATCTCAGTCATAAAATTGGAAAAGGGCATCTAACATTATTATTCTAAATCATTCTGGGGCAAGCTGACACCATATTTCTTTGGGTCTGCAAATAATAAATAATGCTGAAAAATACTTTGGCATAGTTTGTTTTTGTTTAAAGTTGTCTGATTCAGTTAGGTGGCCTAGAGCTCAAAACCAAAAAAACAAGCAGTTCCATTTATATGGGTAACATGAGCAGCAGCTTTGGGGGGGGAAGGGAGATAAAATTATGAGAAATGTAAAAAATAATCCCCTCAGAGTGGTAAACCTATGCACCAAGCTCCTGAAAAAAAGCAATGCTGGTGAGAGATGTTGAATCTTTTAAACTCAAGTTGCATCAGTTCCTGTTAGTTCTGTAGCACAACACTGTGGAGGAACCACTCTGGTACAATGCCGACTTGAATTGCAGCAAAGTTTTACTTTACTGGCAAAGTTGCCGTAAAGTGGCTGAAATTCATATCTGCACAACTTTTCAAAGTTTTCAATGCCCTCAGCAACTTTGACTACACCTGAAACCATGAAGTTTTCAAAATGAAGTGCAAAATGTGCCCATGAATTGTGGAATTAGCAGGTGAATTCAGCCATTCTCAGTGAATTCTGACATTCACAAGCCAAATTCTGCAAGTTGTGGATAAATTCTGTACTTCAGGAATTGCACTCACTTCATGGATTCATTTGTGGAGTGAATTTAATCAACTTCCTTAATCTCTAATGGTGACTCAGGTTTGTGGCTCAGGTCAGAGATTTCAGGAGTCTACAGTGAGGATTTCAACCATCCACATGGACACTCTCTCTTCCCAAGGGGTGAGGGCTCAGCACAGCACTGCTCATAGATTAAGACCTGATGGAAGCTTGATGGAGGTGAAATGGCACTGTAGGTGACCACTTCATGTCTATTCCTTCCCCAGGCAATCATAAGTGTGTGCACTCACACTGTGGAATGTGGATGGGGAAAATTTTGGGAAAAGTTTCCACAAGCAGTGCTATGATGAGCAAGGTCTTTCACCATCCACATCTACTAGACATTCCAAAAGAATGGGCTTCCAGGCTTCACAGTGATCAGTGTTTGATCAGAGTATTCCATAAGGAGAGGCATCTGGAAACAGGACCATGTCCACAGTGTTAAACCAGTGAGGTAAAAGGCCATGATTGATAGAAGCACTGGTCTGTCTAAAAGGAGACCCTGGATGGTAGCTGCTGTCAAGACACCACAAGCACAATGGTAATAAACAGATAAAAAGTTGCAGCTGTTCCTCATGGTGAAAAACATTGCCACATGCAGCAAGTACTTCACTGGGGATCTAGGGGTCATGCAATGCTATTAACAGAATTAGTATTCCTGACAAGAAATGGCAAATTACGTGGCCTTTAGTTTTCACCACTGGCTATTTTCTACTCCATAGAGGCAAAATGTCTAATATTTACTAGAAGCCCTTCCCAAGAAATTAAGTCTAAGAATGCAATAAGACATTCCAGGGTGTGTAATTATGCAGTAATAATTGTAACGCTCAAGGGTGTTGTTAGGCATGAGGTACTTGCGTTGAGTGCCTTTAAACACCTGAAAGCAGAGTGCAGTTATTACATAAGTAATAATAATACCTGACAGGGTGGGCATTATTGAGATATAACAGACCACCAAGAGGTGTGATGGGCCCGGCCTTACAGTAGGAGTAACTATCTTCAGGAAGGTCCGTTATATCCATAATGGCCACCCTGGAGGGTATTATTATTATTACACTTAGAATATGGGCCAGATATGCAATTTTAAGTGTAAATTTGAATGATTAAGAATAAAAAACAGAATAAAAAGAAACAATTGAGTAAAAAATGTTTATTGTAAAGTAGTCCGTGAAGTTGCAGAATTGCTAGGAATTGCCAGTAGAGGGTGCCAGTGTTGTATTGTGGTTATCATGCAGATAACGTTCTTTCCCCAGAATAAGCATTCTTTTGTACTATAATTTGTGGCCTAGCGAATTGAAATGTTGCCCGCTCTCAGCATTTGGTGTACTGTGCATTCTGGGTTGTGTGTGGATTGGTGGCAAGTGAAGCACAACACTGTGCAGGTGGTCAGCAGCCACAGAAATTTTGGGCAGAAGTCTCAGCTGACGTGAGCTGGAGGGAAAAATATATGAAAGGTAAGGTGGCTGCAGCAGTGGGGGAGCAGTGTTCATTATGTTGTGTTTGGCAGTTTCAAGCTGACTCACACTTGGTTGTACTGGCTCATAGTACTGTTGCCCAAGAAAGAAAAAAAAGAAGATTTCTTTTGGAAATGGTTGTGACGAGATGGTGACGGCTTAAGCGAGCCGGTGTAATGGAAGTAGGTGGTGGCTAATTTACTACTCGCTTTGCAATGGGAAAAAAAATCATGGTAGTGAGCTTTGGATGTTGGGGCTAGCCCTGGTATACAGCAAGAAATGGGGAAGTAGAAAGTGGCACTCGTTATTTTGTGGGCGTTGTTGAAAAATAACAGCCCAGGTGCCTGGCTGTTTCAGCCAATCAGGAGACGAGTTTCATCATAGCCATATTCAAAAGCATAATTGCACATGTTTGAAGTGTCTTATCGCACTTATAACGTGTAGAAAAACTGTTAAAGCTATAACATTACAAAAGAATAAAAGACAATCACAGGGTTTTAAATAATTGATTAGCAGTTTTTTTTCTTGGGACAATACTAACTGTACAGAAAGTATTCATATAATGTTTCTAGAAGTGTTATGTTTGTTAAAGACTGTGAGGCAAGTGCTATGCATTTTCACAATGTTTTAGAACTTTTATGAGCAAACACTAATCATTTTTTAGAGTTAAATAAAACTCTGCAATCATAATATTGCTTGCAAATTAATTTTAATTTCTGACTGTAACTACATTTGGACAGAAAGTTGTCCTTTTTTGGTAAATCAGCTGACCCTTATTTTGGTAATGGTTACAGTAGTATAACCAGCTAAAATGCTGATTTACATACAACAACAAGGAATTCTGGGTAGATTATAAAGTTGACTTAAATGTCCCTACCTCAGCTGTACAGTCTCTATTTTGGTAGTGGTGACTGCAGAATAGAACCGAATATGTAGATATACATAGCAAGACATTACCGGTAAACACGAAGCTGTCATCCATTTTCCTTACTGGGTGCTGCAGTCTCCTATTTTTGTAGTGGTTACAAAAATGTAAGCTCTCATATGTCTATTTTCAAAATGAGGTATTGTACATACAGTATATAGCTGACAAGATTTCTTTACTGAGAGATGTACTCTTCTATGTCTGTACTGAGTTCAGAAATATAATAGCCTATATACTGTACTAATTTATATAGTGAGGCATTGTGGATACAGTAAATAGCTTTTTTTCTATCTCCATAATCATGATGCAGTCTCCTATTTTGGTAGAGTTTACAATATTGCAGCCTGATGAAAAGTCTCTGGAAAAAATGTTTCTGTGTTGCAGGTAGGCCAAAAAGATCATTTGCCATTCTGTGTAGATGTTGTTTCACTTTTACTGCCTGCTGGTGAAGTAACAGGTCTGAAGTGACACCTGTCAGAATGTGGGACTGTAGTGATACTTTTCTATGTTTATGTTATAGGATGGTTATAAGCAGTTCAGGTGTGTAATTATGGGTCAGTAATTACATGGCTTTGAGCTACTTTCAGCCAATTGAATCACTAGAATTTTCTATGCATGTTATACAGCAATTTTACATGTTTATTAAATACTGCAGCTGACTGGATGGTAAGAGGCAAATATGGTGAGCCCAGAAATATTTTATATGGGATATACAATTGTCTGACACAAAATATGCAATTTATTTTCAAGTGTGAAGAGTTAAGACCAATCCTGATGAGCAGAGAAGCCAACAATGACTTATAAAAGCCTTGGCCCCTCACAAGTCAAGATCAAGACCCCAGGGCGCATCTGGAATTGAGCGGTACTCTGCTCAGCATGCCTTCCTGGTAAATCTCTTAAATAAATAAATAAATAATAAGCAGCCTAACTTGAGTTAGGCCATTGTATATTTGATATATAGTATGCAGCAGTAGTTAGCTAGTTATAGCACATAAATATGCTTTTTGAAGCTGTCACTTTGTTATTTTAACAGTTTGCTTTAGTGGAAGAGGGATGCCTGGATATTGTGGCAGTCACATAAACATGGTACACAGAGAACCATGACTGGGATGTCAACATACCAGGATACACAATCTACAGGAGGGACAGGGAGGGTAAAAGAAGAGGAGGAGTAGCTCTTTATGTAAAGGAAAGGATCAAAGCAGCAGAACTAAAGAGTAAACAGGGAGCAGATGAGGCACTCTGGGTCACCCTGGAGACAGGAAATGGCACCACAATCTGCATGGGGGTTGTATACACACCCCATCTCAGGGGGAGGAAATGGACAAGGAAATAATAGAAGGCTTCCTTAGAATGGCAGAAAAAGGGGAGATATTGTTGATGGGGGACCTGAATATGCCAGATGTTAACTGGAGCACCTTTGCTGCAGGCACATCCAAGAGCAGGGTCATTCTTGATGCCCTACAGGGGGCATGCCTCAGACAGCTAGTATTGGAATCCACTTGGGAAGGAGCAATCTTAGACCTGGTACTCTCCAATGGGGATGGAGAAAGAATCTCAGATTTAGAAGTGGGTAGCCATCTGGGAACAAGCGACCACCAAACAGTGTGGTTCACGATAAACACAGCCATACAATCAAGCCATACAAAAGCAAGAGTACTGGACTTTAGGAGGGCTGACTTTGGGAAAATGAGAGAGTGCCTCAGAAAAGCACTAGCAAACAGGCAAGAAGGAGTGGTGGAGGAACAATGGGGAGTAATCAAAACCACCATCACAGAGGCAACAAGCCTTTGTGTAAAGCAAATCAATAAAACACAATGAAGGAAAAAATGCTATGGTTCTCAAAAGAGGTGGCAGGAAAGGTTAAGGAGAAAAGGATAGCATTCAGGAAATATAAGGAAACACAGAAGGAGAAGGACAGAGAACTTTATCAGTTAAAGCAGAAAGAGGCTGGGAAGGCAGTCAGAATAGCAAAGGCCCAAACCAAAGAAAGGATAGCCAGTTCTGTTAAGAAGGGGGGATAAGACCTTTTATAGGTACATTAGGGAGTGAAGAAAGACCAAAGGAGGGATATTGAGGGTTAATAAAGGGGAGGGACTGTGAGGTAGAGGGTGACAATGAAAAAGCAGGGATACTGAATGAATATTTCTGCTCAGTATTCATAAAGGAAGAGGAAGGGGGGAGGTACCTGAACCAAACAAAAGAAACACTCTGAAGATGGTGGTCGATACCAGTCCATTTACAGAAGAAAGGGTTCTGAAAGAACTAATAAAATTGAATGTGGACAAAGCAATGGGGCCTGATGGGATTCACCCAAGAATTCTAAAAGAACTAAGGGTAGAACTAGTGACACCGCTGACTACTCTCTTTAACAAATCATGGGAGGATGGGGTGGTACCCAAGGACTGGAGGAGGACAGATGTGATTCCTCTTCACAAAAGTGGGAGCAGGACAGAGGCAGGAAACTACAGACCAGTTAGTTTGACCTCAGTGGTAGGGAAAATGATGGAATCACTTCTGAAGGAAAGAATTGTTGAGTACCTAGAAGCCAGTGGGGCACAGGACCCAAGGCAGCATGGATTCACGATGGTAAGGTCATGTCAGACAGAATCTAATAGATTTCTTTGACTGGGTGACCAAAGTAGTAGACCAGGGAGGGGCTGTGGACATGGCCTACCTAGATTTTAGCAAGGCATTTGATACAGTCCCACACAAAAGATTAATACACAAGTTAGCCAGCCTTGGAGTGGGTCCCAAGGTGGTAGCCTAGATAAAAAATTGGCTAGACAACAGGAAGCAAAGGGTAGTAGTAAATGGAGTACACAGTGAAGAAAGGAGGGTTACTAGCAGGGTACCACAGGGTTCAGTCCTGGGACCGGTCCTTTTTAATGTCTTTATATGTGACATTGCAGAGGAACTGGAAGGAAAAGTATGTCTCTTTGCAGATGACACAAAGATCTGCAACAGGGTTGATACACAAGATGGAGTGGAAAGGATGAGAAGGGACTTGGCAAAGTTGGAGGAATGGTCAAATGTATGGCAGCTCAGATTCAATGTAAAGAAGTGCAAGGTAATGCACATGGGAAACAAAACCCAGGGGAAGCATATACAATGGGGGGTGAGATATTGACAACAGCAAAAATGGAAAGAGACCTGGAGGTAATTATATCAGATGGACTAAAGGTGGGCAAGCAATGTGAGAAGGCAGTAAGGAAGGCTAGGGTGGCTACTGGGATGCATAGAAAGAGGTATCATCAGTAGAAAACAGGAAGTTGTTATCCCTTTGTACAGACAGTTGGTGAGACCCCATCTGGAGTACTGTGTGCAGTTCTGGAGACCCCATCTCCACAAAGACATTGACAGAATGGAGGCTGTCCAGAGGAGGGCAACCAAAATGGTGCAGGGTCTGCACCAGAAGACATACGAAGAAAGACTAAAGGAGCTTAATATGTATACCCTTGAGGAAAGAAGGGAGAGAGGGGACATGATAGAAACTTTCAAGTAACTCAAGGGAATCAACAAAGTCCAAGAAGGTAGCATCTTTCAGAAAAAGAGATGCGCAAGAACAAGGGGTCACAATTTGAAGATAGAGGGGGGACGGCTCAGAGGTAATGTGAGGAAGTATTTTTTCACAGAGGGTTGTGGATGCATGGAACTGCCTCCCTGAGGAAGTCATGGAGTCAAGAACAGTGGGGGAATTCAAGAATGCATTGGACGGACATAAGGCAGTCCTAGTGGGGGGTAGGAGGAAGTAAGCTGTTGGTTAACTAGGATCTGCAGCTTATCTGTTAGGTAGGAAAATGGGCAGACTAGGTGGGCCAAGCGGTCCTTATCTGCCATCAAATTCTATGTTTCTATGTTTCTATGTTTCTAGTGTTGCGTAAGACAAAGAACCTCTGTGCGTAAACACTGAGGCAAGGGTTACCCCAAAGGGCATTTGGCTGGGAAGCCAAGTTTCAAGAAAATACAAAATCACACATGCCCCCACAATGCAAAGCATCATGGGCTGCATATGCAATCACCACAGAATGTTATGCTGGTCCAATATAGTGTTGCATAAGGCAATTATGATGTCATTAGCATTATGAAAGCTGCTCTCTGATTGGTACAGTATTCCACTGTGATGACAGTAAACTTCAAAATTGCCATTATGACAACAGTTACAACATATTTTTCCTACAGTATGTTCATTTTCACCCCACTCCTTTTTTGCATGAATATATATATATGTACTGTATTATATATATATGTATGTATATACTGTAAAACAAGAATATATCACTGTTATTTGTCACAATATTAATATGTGAAAAAAATAACTTATAGTGAAATACAGAGTCTGCTACTCTTTGCTGATGAATCAATTTAAACACATTGCAAGTGATTGATTCAGTCTTGTTTATTTTTCAGTCATTATACAAAATCCTTTATGTTACTGTGTGTAAAATAAGATCCAATCTTCAAAATACTGTATTTTTAGGTGTTAAAAATCATAGTGCGATTGTGTGGTGGCTTGATGGGGAGGGATGTGACTGCTTCTTCTATGTCGACAAATTTTGGCAGTGATTACAAAGTTTTTCAGTGCCTTATGGTTTTCTCTGCTGGACCTGAAATTGATAGTGAGTTCTGGTAGAATTAGTTCCTGTATAACTGGTTTTTGAATTCATTGAAAAATGCTGCTTTAGAAAAGGAAAACCTTCAGATGTTTTCCTCGCTGTCTTGGTCTCCTTCTATTTAGTAGTAAATCTCATTCTGTATAAAGCAGCAGTATTTATTAGTGACTTCAACCATGTTTGTCTGGAAAAAAATATCATAATACTGTATTTTCTTTTTGTTTTCTTTCATTTCTGAATTAAGATATGGAATTCTGAACTTTTAAAAGTTCCCACCCCTGTGCCATTCATGCAATGATACAATTAAATTTTGTTTGGTACAGTGTTGTCCTGTTTACTATCAGAAACATGTGGTAACACCATCCTAATAAATCAGCATTTATGAATATAGTATTTAGAGCTGTGTGAAAAAAATTCTGCAGGCGGAATTTACTTGAAAGTTGGACTTTTGCTTCCACGAAAGTTTATAAATCATTTTAGCAAATTTTGTGGAAACTCCACCATAGAAACATGCAATAAATGTAAGGACTATGGGTTTTATATATTAAACTGTGTGAAACAATTCTGCAGAACTGATCACTGTCAGAGGTCTGTTCTGCGACTTTTTTTCTGCAGCTTAATACATTAATACACTTAACACAGAACTTAGTGGTCCCCTGCTCCCGCTAATCAGCATCCCCCTGTTTAATAAAATTCCCTGGTGTCTAGTGGTTCTGTCTCCCCCTTCCCACCAATCACGGGCCTAATATAAAAATTACCAGCCTAATGTAAAATTAGACCCCCCCCCACCAATCGCCAGCCCAATGTAAAATACAGATCCCTGGTGTCTAGTGCTCCACCCCACCGATCACTAGCTCAATGCAGAATAACATTCCAAGGTGTCTAGTGGTCAACCCCTCCCGCTCGCTGATTGTGGGCCTGATGTAAAAATTCCCTGGTGTCTAGTGGATCCCCCACCCCACTAATTGCCGACCAGATGTGAAAGACAATTTATAATTTCTTAGTGTCTAGCAGACCCCCTTTCAATCCATGATCCCTTAATAAAAAAAAAAGGTAGTCCATTATTCCCTAGTGTCTAGCAGGTCCCATCTCCCAATCCCCGATCCCCTGAAATAAAAAAAAGGTACTCCCACATTTTCTGGTGTCTAATGGATCCCCCTCCCACAACAGGTAGTGTCTCAACTCCTCGCTTCACCCACCACCACCCTGAGCAGTCAACCAGCACAGCCTCCTCTCTTCACCATGGTGGTCTCCCACTGAGCTCTCAATGAATGAGTACATACTTGTACAAGCATGTGCTCATTCATTGCTAGCTCCTGCTCATTCAGTGTGATGAACAGCTCTGTTAGGGGTGCGCAGACAAGAGTAAAGGGCTGCTGTGATCACTGGCAAGAGAATGGGATGAGAGTATGGTGTGGTGGACCCTGGGGGGTCTGCCATGATATTCATCTCCATGCTGACCCCATGCCAGCAGCCAGAACAGTGCTCTGCTCTTGTCTGCACCCACGACAAAGCTGACATGCTGAATGAGCTGGAGCTGGCCTATCAATGAATAAGCATGTGGTTGTAAAAGTACACACTCATTCATTGACAGCTCAGTGAGGGCTACCACAAGGGAGAGAGGAAGGCTGTGCTGGTCATCTGCTCTTGGTCAGTGTGGGGGAGCAGGTTGCATGGCACTATCTGCTGGGTTGGGGTGGGGGGTTTGCAAGACACCAGGGAATGGTAACTATATTTTTCTAAATACAGGGGATCGGGGATAAGGAGGGGGTTCCACTAGACATCAGGGAAAATGGACTGCCATTTTTTTTAAAGACATAGACAGAGGGAACTGCTAGACACTAGGGGATTATAAATTTTCTTTCAAATCAGGCTGGTGATTGGTGAGATGGCCACTAAAAACCAGGGAATTTTTTTTTTTTACATCTAGCCTGTAGTCAGCAGGTGGAGGAACCACTAGACACCAGGGAATGATTTTATACATGGGGCTGTTATCAGTGGGGAGGACCACTATACACCAAGGAACTGTATTTTACATAGGGCTGGTGACTGGCAGGGGTCTAATTTTACATTGGGCTGGCAATCAGCAGAGGGGACCACTAGACACCAAGGAATTTTATTCTATGGGGGGGAGGAAAACAGCAAGGGTGTTGTATTATGAAATAGTACAATAAACTGCGGACGGAATAAATTCTGCAGTTTATATGTATCATTCCACAGTTCAGTCAAAAAAGTCAGCAGAACAGGGCAAAAGTCCATGAAGCACATTTGGAAGATTCTGATCTTGCCAATGGGAGAAATTTGGAAAATTTCACAACATTTTTGCAATTTGCAAATGTGCTGTAAAAGTGGAATTTGCAACATTCACCCAGCTCTACTAGCATGTACATCAAACAGGTAACCTCAATGGAAGAGATTTTTAAAAATTGTGAGTGGCAGCCATCTTTAATGACATAAGTCATTAATTACAAAATTAGCTATAAATGCTGTTTTAACAATGTCTGAGAAAACTAAAAATTAAGTGAACATGAATGTAAGAATGTCAAAAATACACTTTTTGCCAAAAAATATATGATACATTTTTTGGACTACTAATAAGTACTGCTACTTTAAAAGGGCCATGCCTACTGTCTTGTTAAACATAAGTGATTCCCAAAGTCTTACAATAGATAGTGACTGTATAACTTAACAGTACCCAGAGAAACCTCTGTAACAACCCATGTATTCACCCCAGCACCCTCAACATGTAATAAATTGAACATTTTTCTAATTTCACTTTCAACGTCTTCAAACAGCAATGTCAGTAAAACATATCACTTTTATTGGTACTTCATGGGATAATTTTGATAGGGATCCATTTGATTTGCTGAAATGCATTGGCCCAATTCTCCATATCCTGACCCCAGGTGCCCAACAAATAGTTGCCCAACATTGGGATTTTATCCCCAGTGGAGTGAGAATCCTTACGTACGGGGGTGTGTGGGAGGTGAAGCCCCCCAAATCACTTGCTGGGGGTAAAATTCCCTATGTCGGGCAACCACGTTTCGGGCACCTGGAGTTGGGATACGGAGCATTGGGTCGATGCATTTCGGCAAATCATAGTATATCCTTTTGAGGCTATGGAAAGTCAGTTAATTTTATAATCTGTTTTAAACTTTCTATAGAAACAGAAACATATAATTTGATGGCAGATAAGGACTGCTTGGCCCACCCAGTCTGCCCATTTCCCAACCTGATGGATAAGCTGCAGATTCTAGTTAATCAACAGCTTACTTCCTCCTGCCCCCCACTAGAATTGCCTTATGCCTGTCCCATGCATTCTTGAATTCTCCCACTGTTCCTGACTCCACAACCTCCTCAGGGAGGCTGTTCCATGCATCCACAACTCTCTGTGTGAAAAAATACTTTCTAACATTACCTCTGCCGTCCCCCCTCTATCTTCAAATTGTGCCCCCTTGTTCTTGCACATCTCTTCTTCTGAAAGATACTACCCTCTTGTACCTTATATATTTTCTGCAAAAGCCAGAATACTCTGCCCTGTTGTATTTTGTATGTGGACTGCTTACTACAACTCAGTAAAAACATTTTCTGCAACAATCAAAAGGATATTGGCTTCAACACTTAAAAAGTCTACAGTGAAATCTGTAATTGAAGTGTGTACCCACTGTACACTTGTGCCTGGACCTCAGTAGCCAAAGTACCAATGATTTTATTTTTTTTTTAAATTGCACACTGTCGACTGCTGACTGCTGACAGCCTACAACTGCTGGAACCACAAGACTAATTCCAGGACACCATTCATTGCACCTCAGATCACAAATTTCTATGTTTACAAATTACTATCTTGTGTATCAAGTGCCTGCTTGTGCTTCTATGTTCGTGGTTGCATGTATGACTGATTGCAACACTGAGCTTACATATTACATACTGATTTATTTATTTTTATTTATTTATTTAAGAGTTTCACCAGGAAGGTCACACTGAACAACACGTTGCTCATCCCTTGGTGCTTCCTGAGGGGTAGGGGAATTAGGAGGTCACAAATCATATCAGCCACAGTATATATATATATAACAATCTCAGATTACATAACTGGCAAATTGAGAGAATAGGTATACAATTGGTATACAGAGACAATAGGTATACAGAGAAAATCCTAAGGTAGTGTCAACAAGTATTGGGCACAGTACATAGTGGAGAGTAAAATACAAATACTTACAAGTGTACCTTGTAACAGGGAATATATTAGCAATAATAGACATCAAGAAAGAAATTGAAGTAAGTCCTGTTCCTGCAGTTCTGGAATGGTCAGGGCATCAGCTGGGGTTCCTAATAAGCAGTGTCCATGATGGGTATTCTTACCTCTAGTAGACACCCAGGATGCTCAGTTGTAATTGCAGTTTATGGATAGGTAGTTATGTAGAGCAGTGGAGATGGAGGGAAGAGATGAGGAGTGGCATATCTGGGGGGGGGGGGGGGATTCGATAACCTAGAGAAGTGGTATGAGAAGGCTGCATGGCCGACTGTGGTTGTGCAGTGAGGGACACCTAGAGTGCAGGACTCTGAGGACATGAGAGAATGGATAGGTGGAGGAGGGATGGACAGAGTAGAGCTAAGATAAGGAGGTAGAGAACCAAACCAGAATTTGGAGATTAATTTAGCACAGTGTACGAGGTGCCTGTTTTCTAGTGAGGGGAACCACCAGGGAGTGGTAGAGTTGACAGTGTTGGATAAGGATATGGGCATCCAAGGCAAAACAGCAGAAGGAGTTGAAAAGGGAGTCCAATTTAGTTAGGTATATAGTAATCTCACAAACTGTCACCAACTGTTCATGAATATTTTAATGCACTATTCAGTTAGTTCATCTTATATTTGATATACAGTACTGTATGCAAGAGGACTTTAACATTTCATAAATCAAATCGCAAACCAGTGGTTTTCTTTTTCAATACCTGTTTTCATGCTTGTTTCTATAAACAGAATGTTTCTAAAGAATGTGTGTAGTAGTGATTGTCATGATAGCTTTATAAGGAGGTCATATGGCGTGCCCCTTTTTATTAGTCAAATATGAGTTAGTCAACTGTGACATATCTAATACAGTAGGTGATATCTTGGCACTTAGTAGGCAATATCATGATATCTTGAATGGTAGCTCAAAGATATCACATCCTTGTAAATGTATATTCACACCTGTTCAATACATTATCTATCTATCTATCTATCTATCTATCTATCTATCTATCTATCTATCTATCTATCTGTCTATGAAATGGGTAGGAAAAGAATCAGTGTCCCTGATTGGATAAAACCCACCACATGAGCCTGCATTATTCCCGCAATCACTGCACACCTCCCACAATGTCTGCATGCCTAAATTGCTTTCGATCCCTCAGAACCTTCTCACTAGCAGCCTAGACAAGCAGATCACTCCACACCTGGCACACGCAGACTGCCACATACAATATAACATTAACATCTATAAGTCAGTAAATATATGTAGCTTTCCAAAACTGCTCATTTAGTTCATTGAATGAAAGTTATCTGGTTGATCCTTGATGATTTGGTCACATTAAAAGTGATAAAAAATCTGGTTGATCCTGCCATTCTTACACTATCTCTAGTCTAATCACTTTCACTTCTGAGTTGCAGTCTAGCATGACTGAGTGCAAGGGTGTAGGCAGGCATACTCACTGTACACATTTGAGTACAGTTTTAAGTGCCTGTCACAAACCATACATTTCTGTTAACATGTTCATTCTAATCTGTAGTATTTGGGTAAGTGTAGACCACTGAGAGGTGTCTCTGTTTATACTTCTGTTGCTTAGGAGACAGATACATGTATAACCTTTTACAGATTAGAGGAATCGTCTGACTTCAATCTGACTTGTTTGGAAAGGAGCACCATTTGGATAGGATGTGTACTTTTTTTAGTGGGGGGTGTAACTGTTGGAGATTGTGTATAAAATGGAAATGTTTGTCTACACCCCTGACTGAGCGGCATTCCTTGTGGTAAGAAATGCTGGCAGAAGTTTAGAATTAGAAAGCTTTTTTGCATAAAAAGTTGTCATCTGCCTGGTATCAAACTCAACTTAGTTTGTTTTTTCTGAAAGAAAACCTCCAACTGTAGAGTGAGGAGAGCAAGCAAGTCTGCCATGTTACAAGTGTAGGTGCAAGCATGAGCGAGTGTGGCTATAGTAACCCTCTGTTAAGCTTGCATCTACATTTGTGAAGCCCCTGACTCGCTCATTCTCCTCACTGCCCCATTGGCAGAATTTTTTAGAGAAAACAAATTAAACTGCATTTGAAACTAGATGGATTACATCTTCATATACAAAAAGCTTGCAGATTATAAAGTTCTGCCAGCATTTTCTTACTGCAGTGAGCACCGATTGATTATGCTAATGTTAAAATGACATGATCAACCAGATTTACACTTAAACTCATAAGAGGATCAACCAGATCACCTATATGAAACTCAAATTTGTGCTAGACAGGGGATACTTTCTGCCCCTCTCCAACATTTCTGGCCATTTTATATGATAAATAGTTCACTAAAGAGTGCACAATCATGTTCTGATATACGCACACCTTGGGTGGTTGAACACACTCAGCCTGCAGCATCATACATCACAACGCATGCCAAAGTGTATGTACTTCACAGCACAACTGCATACCCTGTAGGTGATTATTTACTACATATCATACAGACACAGTTGGCCTATAATTTAGGGTTGAATAAGCACTTCAGTTCTTACCCCAACATTTGCACCTTTACAACTTGGCCCCTGTGTGACCAGTTTACCTGAAATTTGGCAGGAACTGAATTGGTGCCAAATTCTCTAGACCCTCTAAATTTTATTCTGATCAGTCTAGGTGTGCAGAGTTACAGAGCTGCAAATACAGTAAAGGCATTTGTTTTTAAGCCCTGTTTTGCTCACCTGTAACTCAAAAATGGCTTTCATCTGAAACCTGAAACGTTCAGATTTAATAGCGCTTGGCCCAAGGTGCATTCCTTTGCTATATTTGGGCTCCTAGATAGAAACATTTTTAAAATATTTAAAAATGCTCCATTTTTCTGAGCATGCTCAGTAGGTTTTTTCAGATAACTGGATTTTGATGACTAGCATGTAATGATAGTTATGTTTGGTGAAACCATCACAGCATGCTTTTATTCAGTCATGCAGAATGGTGTGCTAAAGCTTTCATTTAGGGTACCATGCTGTCACTCTTAGGGGGTGGGGCCATGACAGCACATTTATGCATGCTGACATTGTCCAGCTTCCCTGACTGTTGCAGCTGCTGTGGTGGCCATTACAGCCCACTTGCAGTCATCCTCCCTAGTACAAAATGGAAGTGAATTCTCACACCATCCCACTTCCAGAATTAGTCATCCTATCTCCATTTATTTATTTTTTTTCTTAAATAATTCACCAGCAGGTGCCCAATCCTTCTGCTAGTATCTTCCTCCACCATGTTCACAGCACATTTGTATATTATAATATGATACCAGCAGCATATGCTAAATTCTACCACCAGTGTCAAATTATGTACAGACACTGTGGCACCCCCCCCCACACCGGAATGCCCACCAGCAGTGCCGCTCATTTTTCCTTATTTTCACCAAGTTCCTCAATTACTAATACTCCCCACCCATTTATAATGTGTGACACTGGGGAGTTCACTGCTGGTTTTGTCTAGACAGCTTTGCCAGCACTGAGTGCCAAATCCCCAGTGTCAGCACCTCTAAAATAAAAACAGTCCCTTGTCGATATTTTTTCATCACCTGAAATGATGAAACCTGTCCATCAGTGACTGTTCACCAACACCTGGCTGTCCTCCCCCACCACCCCACACCCACCCCACCACATCTACATACTCAGCACCCACCACATCATACCCTCTGTTCACTCTTCTCACTCATCTAGCACAATCCACTGAAGTAAATCCTCTCCCAATCACTAAACATGCTTTTGCTCTGAAGAAGCCTGAATAGAAAATAAAAGAATACAAGGTGAACATGGTTAATGAATTTCAATGGATTTTCAACTTTTACTCATAACTCAGTCAGTTTCTGTTTTGTATATGTTTTGGTAAACAATTTTCAACATGACCTTTTTCTTAGCCCACTTTGTGAATAAGACAGGTGACATTTTTTCAAATCTGGTCCAAAAGGTGATTTGGCAGTCGCTTTGCAAAATTACATTATAGGCGGCACTTGAAAAATTTCACCTACCTTGTTCATGAGGCGGGGCCTTAAAAAGACTATGCTGAAAATTTATGGTGAAAATCTCAAAAGTAACAAAGTGATGAGTGAACATTGATATTTCACAGCATTTACTCATATCTGTCATTTTGCAATATTTTTAACAGAAATTTATAGCAGTCGTTTTTTACACACCACCTAATAAATGTGACCGTTGTCATTTTTCAAATCCTACCTCTATGCATTCAAGGCTTGGAATGACATGTCAACCAATATTTTACAAATTACACAAGTCATGTTCAAAATGGTGAGTTACAATTCATCCACATTGAAAATTAAGGGTCAAAATTCAATTAAAAAAGTTATGAAGAAATGGTGCTCAGGGTTGATCATTGGCATAGTGGAAAGAGTGTTGTGATCCCATGCCAGTTAGCTGAGCTTGTGAGTGACCTCAGTCAGCCACCTGGCTGACCTAAGGCTGGGGAAGCATTGCCATGTGGCACCACCCTCAGCTTTGTAAGAGACCCTGAAGTGTTGGTCACACAAGCATCAAATAACCACATGGTGAGGAAAAACTCTTCTCATGGCATACAGACCAAAAGGCCCTGTACCTCTGCATCCATGCCCATACAGACATGCAAGACCTCAGAGGTCCAGCTTCTCTGAAGCCATCTAGACAGCTCATCCTGCTCTTCTGCATCTGTACTCACCTGGAAGCCCGACAGAGAGCCCCACAGACTCTTTGCATCTGTAGTCACATTGAAGTGCAGGGTCCAAAGGTAGAGATGTTGCAAAATGTTATTTTCTCAATGAAATTGCTGCAAAATCGGCAATTTCACTACATAAAATATTTCACGAAATTGTGAAATTTTGCCCGTAATTTCACCCACATCTCAATGTACCCCTCTGAGTTCCTGGTGTCTCGTGGCCCCCCCAGTTGATCACAGGCTGAATTTAAATCAAGAACCCCCACAATCACCCTGAGCCCTGGCCCCGTATCTTTGTAAAAAAAATAAATAAATAATCCCCTCCCCTGTCCCTGGTGTCTAGTGGACCCCCCAGCCAATCACCAGCCAAATTCAAATGAAGAACCCTCTCTCCTCCCCCAGTCACCCTGAGCCCCAGTCCTGTATGATTGTGAAATAAAAAAACAACAACAAACCCTCCCATGTCCCTGGTGTCTAGTGATCTCCCACCCAGCTGATCACCAGCAAAATTCAAATTAAGACCCCTCCCTCCTCCTCCAGTCACTCTGAGCCCTGGCTCCGTATCTTTGAAAAAAAAAATCCCCTACCCTGTCTTTGGTGTCTAGTGGACCCCTCACCCTGTCTTAAGTCATTCAGAGACCACCTCATTCCCTCTATACCCCAATTGGGAGCATAGCCCTCCACTCACCTCGATGGCTGGCAGCCCTTCTTGGTGCTCAATGAATGAGCACATGCTTGTACAAGCATGGTCTCATTAATTGACAGATTCAAACAGACAACACTCTCACTACTACTCACTACTACTGGTAGTGTAAATCACTGTGACAGCAATCCAGTATATTCAATGTATAGTACTAAGCAGGCCAAGCATGCTATTCAAAGTAAGTCCATGCCTGAATGAGCAAAATTATGAATTACCTTTTGCAACAGAAAATGAACAGAACTGTCTTAGCTTGCAGAGTAAGTAAGAGTAAAATAGAATGCAAGGAAATGTTCTTTGTATATGGGAATGAAAGTATTGAGTAACAATTGGAACTGGAGAAAGGAACAACCCCAATAATTATGCCTTCAAAGTAGTTTGGAACTTGAGACAATTTTGAATATGGCATGACAAATTGTTCAATTGAACTGGTACTATGTCAATGACTTAATACTTACTGGAATTACCAGGAATGTGTGACTTGTGCACACATCAGCAGAGAAGGCTGACATTGTAATAGAAAAGTCTTGATGTAGAGGGTTTGCCTGGCTTCCTATTGTTATGATGCACAGTCAAGAAGCACAGATTGCCCAAAAGAAAGATGCCAAATGTATAAGCCACCAGGAATGTGGTTAGTAATACTGTTATCAACATACAAAAATAATATCCAGGGAACTCAACACCCTGCTTATATGTGCAAGAAAGTATTTTAAGTTTATTCCATTTTCCATGAAGAAGTTGGTATAACCCAGAAAATGCTGGTTTGGTTCTCTGGCAAGGGTTAAAAATATAACTACTATTGTTTAAAAGGACACTATCATATTTAGGTAATAGAGCTTATCAAACTGCCTGAAGTGTCTCTTTAGATCCAATTCAATGATCCCCTCCCCTGTCCCTGGTGTCTAGTAGACCCCCACCCCCACCCTGTCAAGTCACTCAGAGCTCACCTCACTCACCCCGTACCCTGATTGGGCCACTGGTGCAGCTCTCCACTCACCTCCACAGATGGCAGGCCATCTGAGGACTCAACAAATGAGTGTGTGCTTGTAGCAAGCGCTCATTCATTGAGTGCTCAGATGGGCTGCCGGCCATGGAGGTGAGTGGAGGGCTGTGCCAGTGGCCCGATCGAGGTACAGAGAGAGTGAGGTGGACTCTGAGTGATTTAAGACAGGGTGGGGGGTTCACTAGACACCAGGGAGAGGAGAGGAGAGAGGATTTTATTTATTTTTTTCAAAGATACAGGGCTAGGGCACAGGATGACTGGGGAGGATGGAGGGTTCTTAATTTGAATTCAGCTGGTAATTGGCAAGGGGGGACCATTAGACACCAGGGACATAGGAGGGGACTGTTGTTTTTTTTTTCATAAAGATTGGGGAAGGGGGCTCAGGGTGACTGGGGGAGGAGGGAGGGTTCTTGATGTGAATTCAGCCAGTGATCAGCCGGGGGGGCACTAGACACCAGGGACATGGGAGGAGTGGATTATTTTATTCAGGAAAGATTGGTGGCCGGTGGCAAAATTAAGAAATTTCACCCATGGGTGGTGAATTTTAACCCATGCACAGCAAACTTAGTCAGTTCAAGGGTGAAATTTCACCCACCCAACCAATGAAATTTCGTATTTTGCCCAGCGAAATATTTTGCGTAATGCGCAAATTCCACAAAATATTTTGCCAGGCAAAATTTTCCAGTATTGCACAACACTACTCAGAGGATCTTATACTTCTGCAGCTAGGTGGACTATTCCATTAATGAAGGATCCAAAGGGCCCAGTGCATCTACATCTGTTCACATAGATACTGCATTTTTCTGTGTAAATGAGGATACAATTCTGTTATCACAAAATGAAAATAAATTCATTGCCAAAAACTTCATTAATGCAGACATTCGGGTTGAAGAAGGCAAACTGGACAAAGTAAGGGAATAAACAATGAAGTTTTAGATTCTCAGGAGTCTTGCTGAATATGGTGTTGTGTTACTTGGGGATGGCAGCCCTAATGCCCACACCCTACCATGAACAAACAAGTTATATATGATATTTTGTTTCATGCAGAGCCAAGAGGGCCAGCATAAAGAAGGTTACATCTGATTCTGTTGGCCACATGTTGCAAGACATACTTCTCTACCTCCAAAGAGTATACAGTTGTAGTTATACAAATGGTTACTGGTATTGTTGTATGACACATTTGCGGTATAAACACAGTGTTATAGTGCACTTGTGGCAGACAAAAAGCATTGAATAACTTGGTGATTTTAATTCTAATTGGTGTGGTTATGAGATTACTAAACTAAGTGGGATTTTGATCCAAACTAATCTACAATATATGATTTCAGTTCCAACTAGATTAAATATTACATTAAATAGGTATACTGTACTGGATTGGTTACTATCAAATAAAAAACCACATTCAAAATGTGGTATAATTGTAGATTCTTTAAGTGATCACAACCCCATATTTTGTCTATGGAAACATACCTGTAGTAACTTGAAAAAAAAAAAACAGTTATACACACATCTAGGATTTTTTTTTTTGATTTACAGGGTTTCCACATAAAACTGAGTAATATTGATTGATCCTATTTACAGCTCATTCCTGATTTCTATTGTGCCCTTGATTTTTTTTTTTTATTTCTAAATTTATGGTAGTCCTAGGTCAGTTTACACTGTATGTAAAGCAAAGAACAAGTGGGAAACAATCAAATTGGCTTATTGTCCCTCTGTTGAAATTAATAAGAAACCATGATAAGGCTTGGAAAAAAATGTAAACAAGATAAATCAGAGGATAATTATCAAAATTATCGATGTCTAAGGAATCGATGCAAATCTCACATCAAAGTGGCAAAAACAAATTACTTAAGGCAAAAACAAGTTGATGACCTATCAGATAACAGAAAGTTTTGGAATACAGTTAATAGCTTAATTAGACCCACTAGTGACATTGAGATATCTATGAAGTCAGGAGATGATTTAATAACTTGCCCTCAGGAAATAGCTAATCAATTCAATAAAAGGTTTGCTAACTTGGACGTATATCGAGCAGAGGCTGACGGCTATTCATTAGAGGATGTTATAGATAGAAACATAGAATTTGATGGCAGATAAGGACCGCTTGGCCCACCCAGTCTTCCCATTTCCCTACCTAATGGATAAGCTGCAGATCCTAGTTAACCAGCAGTCTACTTCTTCCTACGCCCACCCCCTAGAATTGCCTTATGACTGTCCCATGCATGCTTGAATTCCACCACTGTTTTGACTACACAACCTCCTCAGGAAGGCCGTTCCATGCATCCACAACCTCTCTGTGAAAAATACTTCCTTAATTACCTCTGAGCTGCCCCCATCTTCAAATTGTGCCCCTTGTTCTTGCACAACTCTTTTTGAAAGATGCTACCCTCTTGGACTTTGTTGATTCCCTTGAGGTACTTGAAAGTTTCTATCATGTCCCCCTCCCTCCTTTCCTCGAGGCTATACATATTAAGCTCCTTAAGTCTCTCTTCATATGTCTTCTGGTGCAGACCCTGCACCATTTTAGTAGCCCTCCTCTGGACAGCTTCCATCCTGTCTATGTCTTTGCGGAGATTGGGTCTCCAGAACTGCACTCAGTACTCCAGATGGGGTCTCACCAGCTGTCTGTACAGAGGGATAATAACTTCCTGTTTTCTACTGGTGATGCCTCTCCCTATGCATCCCAGTATCCCCCCAGCCCTCCTTGCTGCCCTCTCACATTGCTTGCCCACCTTTAGGTCATCTGAGATGGTCTTAGTGAGAATTCTAAATTTTATTCAAGAGTCACTACATCTAATGAAGTAAGAAAATTATTAATGCAGATAAAATATGACAGTTCTGGAGGATGTGATGGGCTTGTTTCCAATTTAATGAGAGATGCTGCTGTGGAATTAGTTTACCCCATCAGTATTCTTTTCAATCTGCCATTAAAATGGGAGCTGGTCCTGATATTTTGAGGGATTCATTGGTTGTTCTATTCCACAGATCTGGCTTTGTACATGACTTTGGAAATTAAATGCCTTTATCTATTTTATCAGTTTTGGTAAAGGTCCAAGAAAATTTATTTATAATCAACTTATCAAATTTATTGAAAGATTGAGATGTTTGTCTCAGAGCGAGCACAGGTTCAGGAAGGGCCATAGGGCAGAGATTGCCAAGGTTGAGTTCTTGGGTGCAGTCCTAGAGGGTATGGAGAATGGGTTTTTGACTGTGGCCATGTTCATGGACTTGACCAAGGCATTTGACTTGGTTGACCTTGGGCTCTTGATTAAAAGGCTTGTATGTCTTGGTGTGAGTCAGTCTGCCCTGGGGTGGTTTGAGGATTACCTAAGAAGTAGATACCAGAGGGTTGAATATGGTGTTGTTGTTTCAGATATTGCACCCTCAGTGCTCCAAACTAGGCCCTCTGTTCTTCGATAAAATCTGCATGGTGTTGGGAGATGTTCAGCTTTCATTATATGCTGATGACGCAGTTAATTTATACTCAAGGATCTACTGTTGCTGAATTGAATGGTATTCTAACAACATTAATGTGTAATTTACAGCAGTGGCTCATTCTAATAGAATGGTGTTGAATAAATGAAAACAAAAACAATGTTTTTTTGGTACAAAGGCAAAGATCAGAGAGAGAGAGAGGGAAGAGTCTGTATATGAAATCACTTACATACGAACGTATGAATTTGCCAGCAGATACAGGCCTCAGGGTCTATCAAGTCTACTTCATTGTGCAGCTAGCAACCTTTGTTCTGCAGCTGCCACCTTCCCCCTCCCAATGCCACCCTTTACATAGTCCAATCACATTTTAAAACTGCCCACCGTCCTACATGACACCACTTCCTCCAGCATAGTGTTCCACATAGATACCACCCTTTCTGTGTAAAAGTATCTTCTCATTTCTCTCCTGAATGTTTCCCCCTTGATCCTCAATCCCATGCCCCCATGTGTCCCCCAGCTTAAAAATCCCTTCCTTTCCTGTATTGATTATACTCTTCATGGATGACGGAACCTGTTATGAGAATGTTGACACCTTTCAATATTTAGGTGTCTTACTAGACCCTAATTTAAGTTTTGAATTCCATTTTCCAGGTGACCTCTAAGGTTCATGAAAGGGTAGAAATATTATATAGATTATATTTTTTTACCGTGAATCTAGAATGGTAAAAGCAAAACAGTGCTTAGCCCCAATTGTAAACTATGCTGCTGTGGTGACAGATAATACTTCATCTAGTATAGTAGTAAAGAAATCTGCTTTATTACAATTCATTGGTAAGTTTGCATTACTGGCTCCTAGAACTACACAAGACTGTGTAATCTTGAAGCAGATTGGTTGGTTACCAGTCCATTTTAATTTTAAATATTCCATGGCTAACTCTACTTTTAGAACCATTAAATCTGGTGTCCCATTTAGCCTGTTTAAACATTTACAGAAATATGACCTGGGTTTTTATTCTAGACAAAGGGTAAACAATATGGCTTTGACGCTTCCTGCAATGAGAACCACAAGTGGTCAACATGTTTTTGCTTATTCCACTCCAAGTAATTGGAATAGCAAACCTATCTCTATTAGAAATGTAAAAACTTTTAAATCTTGTTCACAGTCTCAGCTGCTGCATTTTACAACACTATCTGAATGTGGATGTTTTAATTGAATGTTACTGTAAATTGATGTGGAAGTCTTATTCCTATTTTTGTGAGTGATATGTGTAATGTGACTATTGTATTTGTTGTATTACTTGTGAGTTGCACCAGTAAATAAAATTAATTTTCAGTGTGCTTACCCATTAAGCAAATAAGCAAGCAAACATGCATCTTTTTTTTTGCTAAACTGAATTGTACTGTGGTGTTTTTACCACAAGTGAGTTATACTGCAGTATCAGTCAGCTTTTTTGTAACTGCCTCTGTACTGTATGCCTGTTAGGCATTGTCATAGAACTATACCTTTGGTTTTTGACAGAAGCCTACAGATTGGGCAGGAGGTGGGCCTTAGGGAGGAAAATCTGAAGTAACATCACACCACAGGTTCACCAAGTCTCCCAAGACTCAAACCCTTATTTTTTTCACTTGCTCAGTCTGTCCAAATTGTATTCTTAAAGTTTACTGTCTGCATTAATTAGGACTGCACAAAACGTATCTTCCACCATCAGTATTATTGAGAAATGCCAATTTTGCTTCCATGAAATTTCATGAATGTTCTGTAAAAATGTTTTGAAATGTTGTCAAAACTTTGATTTCAGTTATTTCCATCTACTTTAAAATGTATTTGTCTAAATTCCACAAAATCTAGCATGATGATTTTATAGGGATCCGTATAGATGTGTTCCAAAGTATAGATCTTTTTTCTGTAAAGATGACTGAGCTATACACCTCCAAACGATCAGACGTTTTAAAATGACATTTCAGAATTATGTAAGCTAACATTTTTATGCAGATTGCACCAAATGTGTTGAGATGACTTTCCCAAGATCCATACAGAAGTGTATGATATTTCAGATCTCTTTTATTAAAAGTGATCGAGTTATAAACCTCCAAATGTTCAGAAATGTTAAAACTACATTGTGAAATGATGTAAACTGCAGAATTTTAAGCCATATAACTTTAAAACAAGAGAACAGAATATCACCAGTTTTGTTCAGTTCATTGACTTTGACTATTAGGCTTTGATGCCACTTCCATGGCTAAGCAGCAGAGCACAGTGCTGCCATGCTTATGACCCAGGTACAGAAGCAAGCACCGGTAGTCACTTCAGGAAGCAGGCCATGTCTGAGACACCTTCGGGTCAGCAGTTCATCTGAGTTGGGCAGGATTGGCCATGAGTGCCACCAACACAGTGACCCCTGCGGTTGAGCCAGAGAGCTTGCTCCTGCCACAGGGCAAGCTGTGACTCTGAGAGGCTGACAGATGCATCACCCCCACCAGGGGAGATGGAAGGGAAACAAATGATGGAGATAAATCTAGTAACCAACTGGATGATGGCTAGGTTCAGAAAGATCAGGGTATAGCCCTGTGAATAGGGTATATGCCGGAGAGACAAGCTGCTGGTCAGGACAATGACCAATATAGAACAAAATAGAGTCTGTGTGTAGAAACTTTCTAATCTCTTGCTCAGAGACTGGCCAAGTTATAAGCAGACAATGATTCCAAAAGTAACTTCAGTAATTAAAGTTCAAGTTCATGAACTTTTGTGACATTTTTGCAATGTTGTGCTACTTTTGTCAAAACCATGTCCATATATTTTGCCAAGTGAAGCACTTGAGTTGCCATTGTAGAGGAAGGCAAAGTCTGGGTAAAGTAGTAATAAGGTAACATTCATAGGAGACTCCATAGCATAGTAAAAGTACAGTATAGTGGTGCTAAATTTCAGGTCTCTGTCTTGAGTGGAAAACCATGAAGAATAGTAATAGATGTCACCATGTACTAGACTGAAGTCTTATAATATGCAAGACAATTGCTAGAACTTCCTGACTTAACTCATTCACACCACAAGAGCTCTTTGAGACTTCCACCACTTGTGCCCTGTATACTCTTAACACTGCATCCTGGGCCTTTCTAAGCAAAATCAAGTCATAATCAGCATGCCACAAACAAATGTGAATACCTCTTGAACTGTAATTGCTACACACAAAGTACGAGTAACAAAGTTGTTCAGCACAGCATTACTTTTCCAATGATGCTATGCAATTAATTGTAATCAATTTAGTTTTTATTTTATGCTAGCTGAAATACCAAACAACTGTTTTTTTCCAGATTTTTTCAAGGTGCTTAGGTGAGGCTTGAGAGACAAATGTCAGCCATGCACACCATACCTCAAACAAATGCAAATAACTCCTAAAGTATATGTGGTAGACACAATGTATCAATGGCAAAATTATTTATCACAAAAGTACCTTTCTAACGGTGCTATGCATTCAATTGTAACCCATTTAGTTTTTATTTTATTCTAGCTAGAATGCCAAACAACTGAGATTTGTTTTTCAGATTTATTCAAGGTGCTTAGGTGAGGCTTGAGAGACAAATGTCAGCCATGCACACCATACCTTAAACAAATGTGAATAGCTCCTAAAATATACATGATAGGCAGAAAAGCAGCAAAATTGTTCAGCACAAAATTACCGTTCTAACGGTGTTCTGCAATCAATTCTAAGCAATTTGGTTTGTTTAATACTTCAGTAAAAACTGCTGACTTCCTCAGACGTTTCCAGGCCTGAGTGAAAGTCAGCCAAGTATGTCTACAGGCATTATTGGCCTGAGTGGCTATGCTTTCAGATGCCACCTACAGGCATATCTATGCCTGAATGAGTTAATGACTTGTGGAAGCACATGTGCATGCAGCATTGTTTCTGTTCAATGCCACCAGCTGACTCTTTAACAGGCCTGTAGATGACAATGTATATTTTTACTATATGAAAAAAGTGGCACCAAGTGACACCAGGCCTCAACCCTTACAATTAGTTGTGGTTTATGCCACTGTGACAGAAGCATCTGGACATCTTTAGTCATGATGGAGCATGATGCTGGGCATCACTGTCACAGGAGTATTGAAGGGGTACTGCAAGCCATGATGCTAGTGTGGGTAAGGTTATTCAGGAGTAGTAAGTACTTTCTTGAAAGTTAAATTCCAAAAATGGAATTCTAGTGACATTACCTATTATGCATCAATTAATTTTCAAGAAAATGTTGCCAAACAGTAATTTCTAAAATACTGACAATAATTGTTAAAATACAAAATCATATTTCTACACCATAATTCGATTTCCAGACATATTTACTTTGTTATGCATGCCAAATCTTAAGTGTATACCTGCAATAACAGTGGAGCTATAAACATCCACATATTTTCAACTTTTTTGCACAAATAATACATTTCACAATTAAAAAAAATTAAACTGTGAAATTCTGAACTCGTGTAACTTACAGTTTATACCACCAGTTACCTCTCTATTTATCAATATGACTCTTTCAAGAAAGTATGCATATACATTTTCAATTATCTAGCTCAAAAGGTGGATAAATTGCAAGAATAGAGATATTTTCAGAAATTTGACAATGAATAATAAATTGCCAGACTTTGATCCCCTGTAACCTCCCTGACCATCAGGTAGATGTCATGAAACCTGGCATCCTTTTTGGGCCCTATTCAAACAATATGTAAGCCAAATTTCACAACTCTATCTATAATATTGACTGAGTTATGACCAATTAAAGAATTTTAGAAAGTGTCTCATTTCAAGAAATTTCATAGGATTCCATGAAAATTCTCTGAAATCAGAATTTGCTTATTTCCCAGCCCTTGCATTCATGTAGGTTTTGCCATGACATATATATATATATATATATATATATATATATATATATATATATATATATATATATATATATATATATATATCTACACACACATATATATTAGTGGTGCAGTAGCACCACTATAGTTAGGGTTGAATAGTGTGTTCAAGGTTAAACCTCTAACTTTGCATATTAATATATTAGGCATCATTTGATAAAATGAGCTGAAATGTTGCATATGTTGTCTAGAAGGCATGGCTTTGATGTTTGGAAATTTTTGTGATGGCAGCTTCTACGGTTTCTGAGGTCCACGTGTAAATTTTTGTAAAAGGCTAACTTTTTTCTATACTTAACATGTTTATTTTTTTGTTCTAGTCTACAGCCTACATGGAATGACATTTTTTCCCCAAACATGCAGGAGACATGGATCATATCCTAAGGAAGTGCCTTTGATACGTCTGGTGAAAACATACTAAATGGTTCCTGATTTATCATGCTTAAAAATGTAGTGTTTTCCATCCTGTGCATGCACTGAAGGGATTTGAGATAAGGTATTGGTGCAAAATGAAAAATTTGATGTCACTGATGCAAGTTTTTGATGTCACACCACTTCTTTGGCAGGGTACCAAACTTTTTTTTTGCCACAACTGCCATCTTGTTGATTTTTTCCATGAACTAAAAAGCGTGGAAAATATAAAACAATGCTGGCATTTTAAGAAATAAACAATACCTAGCTAAATGGGTCCCATTCAGCTAGATTGTTTTTTTTTTTTAAATCTGGGCAAGAAATACCATTTCTGGGCACTGAAATCCCTGGGTGGCTAGCTCAGTGATAAGACCCCTTGACCTGCATTTTCTATATGACAATAGTAGGAATTTCTTCAGTGTTGCAGCAGCAGCTGGAACTCATGCTGTGGGCTGCAGTGTGAGCTATGAGCCCATTTCCCTGGTATCTTGTGGTACCTCCCCATGCTATTGCCATACTGGCAATGTGTAATATTGTCCAGGTGTCTAGTGGCACCCCCACCCTTCTGATAACTATCCCTGTAATTGTATAATCTTTTCCTGGTGTCTATTGGCACCGTCATCCACTGATCGCTGTCCCCGTAATAACATTTCCCCAGTGCCTAGTGGCACACCCCATTACTATCCTGGTAAGAAAATTATGTACCTGGAATCTAGTGGTACCCCCACCCACCGAACACTGTCCTCCTAATACAAAAAAATTCCCTGATGTCTACTGGCAGCCTCCCACCCACCAATCACATCCCCTATAATGAATCAATTTCCCTGGTGTCTAGAAGCACCCACCACCCTCTGATCACAGTCCCCACAATGAAAATAAATATATTCCCTGGTGTCTAGTGGCAACCCCCACCCTCCCATTGCAGGCTCAATCTGAAAAAAATGAAAATGGTCCCTCCTGTTTTTTTTCAGACTTACTAAAAAGAAAACAATGCCTCACCGATCAGCTGCCCAGCTCACCTCCCACTCAGCACCCACCACCCCACACCCCCTAGTACATCTGGACATACTCTTACTCACCTGAACAGGTCCAGGTTCAAGATCCACTTTCCAATCGAAGACACATATTGCTGCTGGAACCACCGACTGCTATATGAGAAACTAAGATAAATGTGGTTCAATGTATTTCAATGGGATTTTCTACTTTGATGTATAACTCAGCAATTTTAGCAAATTGTGTAACCAAATTTTCAATGTGGCCTTCTGGGGACCCCACTTCATGAACAATATGTTGGTGGAATTCCATAAATCCATCCCAATAGGTGATTTTGCAGTGTATTGGTGAAATCACTTTTTAGGCATGATTTGAAAATGGCCACTGCCTTTGTTCATGAGGTGGTGTCCTAAGAAGGTCATGTTGAAAACCTGGGGTCACAATACGTAAAATTGGAAAAATTATGCATGTGCATCTAAATATTACTACACTTGCTTATAACTTGGTTAATTGTAAATATTTTAACCCAAAATTTTCAACATACAGATTTTGTTACACCACCTCATGAATGTGACAGCTGTCATTTTTCAGACACTGGCCAAAATATGTTTTTGCCCCTGTGGCACTGAATGACATTTTGATGGTGTGGAAAGACATTTCAGCAGGGATATGAAAATTCTCAGCATGGGGTTCATGAGGTGGAGTAATAACAAGGCTATACTGACAATTTGATTGCTGGCCTGGCTGAAATGGAGCACTTTCTTGGCAACATATATGTATGTATTTATGGAGGGATGTGCCCAAAGGGCCCTACACTTCCACAGGCAAATGAGAATTTGATTATACTATGTAAAAAAGTAAGGAAATCATTTGAAAAAAACTGCATTAATGCACCAGTTAAGGTAACTTAATGCCACAAAAGTAGGGGAATGTTGCGTTAGAGTTTCTTACCATAACACCTCCCCCCAAAGTAGCAAAAGGAAAAATCATTAGGGTTTTCAGTCTCTGGAATCTTGGTGAATCAGTGGTGGGATCTCCCTTGGGCATTGTCAACCCTTGTGCTCCCCCTCCCCCCAGTGGGTCATGTGTGAATAAAGGAGCTCATGTGTGATGTTGCTTGCTCACGGAATGGGGTGGGCATTAGGGTTAACAACCCCCCAAGGAAAAACCCTACCACTAATTCACCAAGACTCCAGAGACCAAAAACCCTAATGTTTTTTCCTTTTGCTGTTTGGGGTGGGGGGGTGTTAGGGTGAGAAACCATAATGACACATTTCCCTACTTTTGTGGTGTTAAGTTACCCAACTGGTGCATTAACAGTTTTTATTTATTTATATATATATATATATATAATAATAATAATAATAATAATAATAATAATAATATACTAAACTTTATTTTTAAGGTGCCTTCCAAAAACCAAGGCGCCAAACAAATTAAAACACACAATACATCACAATATCATTAACATATAAAACAATCATAAAACCACTATTACAGTCAGAAAGACTTCAGTCACCAAATGCTTGTCTCCATAAATGAGTTTTCAAGGCCTGTTGAAATCCCTCCATGGCCAGGCACTCCTGTAACTGATGGGGGTAGAGAATTCCAGAGGGTAGGGGCCGCAAACATAAATGCCCAAACCCCAGCAGATCTTAAATGTACCCTTGGTATCTCTAGCAACCCCTCATCTGCTGAGCAGAGCGATCACCTGGGCTGGTAGGGAGCCAGCAGCTCTTTCAGATAGTCCAGTCCCTGTCCATGTAGGGCTTTAAAAGTCAATAAAATGACTTTAAAGGTAATCCACCACTGTACAGGCAGCCAGAGCAGTATATGCAGCACCAGCAAAATATGACTGGACTGGGATGTTCCTGTCAAAAGCTAGGCCACTGCATTCTACATTCTGCACCAGCTGCAAGTGGCAGATGTCCACCCCAGGTAGCCCTAGGTATAGGGAATTGCAATAGTCCAAGCACGTGGACACAAAGACATGAACCAGTGTAGGAAGATCACCAGGGGGAACAAGGTGCTTAATCCTGGAGATACTCCTCAGTTGATAGAAAGAGGATTTACCAATGGCAGACACCTACGAATGCAGGGTAAGCCCTTCATCAAAAATTACCCCAGGTACCACACCTGTTTGGAGGTCAGGAGAGATCTGCCCCAAGGAATAGCCCAGAGGGCAAACCTACCACGAACCCCCCTGTCCAGCATGCTGGATCCACAACCAGCACCTCAGTCTTATCAGAGTTCAACTTCAGCCAACTCACATCTATCCACTCCTGGATTTCAGTGAGGCAGTTATTAAAGACCGAGAGAGCTCCATCCTGGTCAGATGCAAAAGAAAGGTAGAGCTCGGTATCATCAGCATAGCAGTGAATCCTCAGCCCATACCTTCTTACAATGTCTCCAAGGGGCAGCATGTACACTGTAAACAACAAGGAGGACAATACCGAACCCTGAGGAACCCCACATGACAGAGAAACTGGACCTAAGGAATAAACCCCAGATACCACTGTCTGTGTTCTTCCAGTGAGGGAAGATGTAAACCACCTGAGGACTACACCAGATAGTCCACAGATGCACCTCAGATGGCTCAGCAATACCCCATGGTCCACAGTGTCAAATGCTGATGAGAGATCTAGAAGAACCAAGCTAGAACGGCTCTTCTGATCTCTAGCCATCAGGAGATCATTGAGCACATGAACCAGCACTGTCTCAGTACTATGCCTCTTTCGAAAACCAGACAGGAGGGGTTTATAGATGTCATGGATGGTCAAATGGTTCTATATATAAACTTTTGTATATACACTCATAGATAAACAGACATGCAGATAGATAGATAGATAGAGATAGATAGATAGATAGATAGCTAGATAGATAGATAGACAGACAGACAGACAGACAGACAGACAGATACACAGATTGAGAGAATACTGCTTAGACAATCAGGCACAACCAGCCTGTACTGCCAAAGGGGGTACTGATTGCATCACAATGAGAGCAAAGTCTGTTATACTCAGAAATATAACCCTCAAGGGTGCTAGTCATAAAGTTACTGGCCTTTTGGGCTTGTGGCTTTGTGATCTGACTAGCCCCCTAGATGGAGTTATTTCCTGTATACCACACTTACACATCAATTATTATGTAAATATGGAGATAGCTAGCTAGATAGATACTGCAGATAGATATATGCTGCTGATAGATTGAAATATAGAAAGATAGACAGAAAGTCAGATAACATATGTTGTTAATTTTCTTGTCAGAATGTTGTGCTGTATTTGAGCCAAAACCAACTAAAGCATTTTATGTGAGGGTAGAGTTAGGTCTCCAGGAATGAAATTTTACTGCATGCATCATCCACTGCACCCCAACACACACACAAGCACACCCACACCACCTGCATATAATGGTCCATCCTTCTGCAGCACACTGTAATAGATATTTTAACAATATCTATTTGGGATTCTATGCTCTACAACTGCAGCTGGCTGGATGATAAGTCACTGATGTATTGCCCTGCACAAGGATAATAAATTGGGCTCCATCTCATATTGTGACTGGAGATCACATTAGGATGAATTATAGCAGCAAGAAAAAAGGAAGAAAACAAATGTGAAAGAAGAATGTTCAATTATTGAGCTTTTGGGATGGATCTCTGCTCCTTTATTGAAGTGTTGAGAGGTTTGCTGAAGGGATATATTTCTAACATGTGTCCAGCTCACAGTCCTGCTAGTTTCAGCTTGGTTGTTATAGCAATGTGGATCTTTCTATAACAGAAATATCTGTATATCTGTATATCTGTGTGTATGGTATAACTATAAAACATCCCCCCAGTAAACATAATATATTTATTACATCTACTTGAACAAATTGTTCACACATTCCTAAATGCCAGGCTCCAGTCATTCATTTGTGCTGCATCATTTGACTTTTCACAGCACATTAAAATCTAATCCCCAAGGCTCTTTTAATTGACCCAGGAAAGTTGTAGGTCATTAATGATATCTGAAAAGACAAATCTGAAATAATTTTGCCACATTTCCTTTTCTCGTCTTTCTTTGTGTTTCAATCAGATGAGATCCAAAGGATTTGATTTTTATTGTACATACAAATGCTCCAGCCTTGAATCTGGAAACCTGTCACATTCATTTAATTTTCAGCTTGGTTTCTTCCCCTGTATCGTCCATTGCGCTTTCCTTAAATGCCATCAAACACTTGTCCATTGGCACCTGCCGCTGCTGTTAGCTGTGCTATAACTCCAATGGGAATCCTTTTATATTGAGGTTCTGCCAATGCTGGGCATCATTCCAGTGGCAGTACTAGATAAAACAATGACTCATAGATCCCTCTCATGCTTTGAGGAGGGGCAATGTGGCAGTGCTGATGCTAGCCCCCTGCTGAAAACACAGCAGAGCTCTCAGCACTGGAGCATTTGGCAGCCATCTGTCTGGAATAAAGTATTATCCACACTTAGCTCTCCAAGTTAGTGCATGGTTCTTTCATTGTTTATCTGTTATCAGCTTGATCTTCTTCTTCTAAATCTGTGGTGAGGCCAGAAACTCTAGATGTCAGAAATCTGCTGAGTGTCATTGGGCCATTTGGGATAAGGCTTCAATCAGACAGCTTTCAATACAGTTCTGAAATATGTCCTTTATTTCTCTGCTGAAAAAAAGTTATTTCAGAAGAAAACTGTGTAGCCTGCACAGTTATATTTCAGCAGTAAGACATGACTTTTGGTGGTGACAACTTTGACGCAGTCCAAAACTGTGCTTGCCAAACTGCAGAAGCCACAGTTGGGTGAGGTTCACTAAGGGGGTGGGATTATTGGTCTGAGACCTTTACCACGATAGCCTTACTGTAATTAAATAGGACATTTGGTTTTCAGTGTTTATTTGTTCCCAGTTACAGTGTTTATTTTATGAACGTTTTCATTTTCAGGATAATAGTGAGTGTTTTTTTCCAGTGTTTGTCAGTGAAAGAAATAATAATAATAATAAAAAAAATAAAAAAAAATGAATGATGTTTGGTAGTGTTTATTTTCTTTTTTTCCTAATAGAAAGTTCGACTTCATGCGTCACACGTTAATAATTCACAGAGTTCTTGTTAGCATTACACTGGTACTTGATGAGTATTAGTCAGTTTTAAAGGTAGTCAATAAAATAGTCAATGTCCAATCCTTTTCTCTCTACACCAGCACAGCTTTACTTTTAAAGGTCCCAAAAGAAAGCATGCACACAAGCTGCTATTGTGTTTTTTCTATTTCAGTCTCAAGTTCAGTGCCATCACAGCAACTGTGTTTCTATGATTCTGGGAATGATAATATCTGCTTTGCAGATGCCAAGTGCACACCATTCAGACAGTCCCTTTTGGAACCAGATCAGAGAAGGACAATATAGACGCTTGTCTAGGGCCCCGTATGAGGTGACCTATTTTACTCACACTTTTAATAGCCCAGCCAGGATGGACAGGTCATCAGCTGGGGGGGGGAATTGTCAGCATTCATAGTTAAGGCTTCTTCCACTGATAGCTCTGCATGACTTCTACTCTACCCTGGTGCCACTAGCAGTGTATTCACAGCATTAGCATTGGATGGTATGCCATGAAGTGACTAGTGAGGTAGGGCAAGGTTGACTAAGACTGCTGCTGACTTGCAGTATAACTAGTGTGGTATGGCAAAGCTAAGACTACTTCTGAATTGCAGTGGCTGCATTTGGCACCTGTCACCATGTTGTCATTAAACATCAGTAGGTACAGTAGAAGACAATTTTTCAATTCAATTCAAAGTTTATTGTCATTCAGTTATTAAACCATTACAAAATTGAAACAACTACAAACATTATATTGCAGTACATCAAAAACATTTACAACAAAAAAAATTATCATAGCCAATAGTAATTTCATCAGTTACTAGTATATGCAAACCCAATATTTTATAATGAATTGGAATCAGTCTTAAAATTAGTACTGTCATTAGAAGTAAGTATGTAGCCCCTATATAGGCCTTATATGAGCCTCATCTGTGCTCTACCGTAAATACTTAGATCAAAACTCTTGGGTCAACGCTTGTTTAAATATTATAATCTGGGGCCAAGATATTCAAACTGCGCCAGGCTGTGGTGCAAGCTTGGGCACAGCACAACTTGACTGTGCAGGGGTGTGGACTGGGCGATATTCAACGGAGCTGTGCCATGGCTCAGTAGCGTTGACTATCTCACCATGGCCACCCGCAGTGTGCATGGCACAGTGGCACTGCACCAGCGCATGTGGCCAGAGGGGAGCATGGGTATGCACTAGCACAAGTTCCATTGCGCTATGCACAGCAACTGCAATATTAAAAACTTGACATGCAAATGGGGCCATAATGTATGCACAGTGCACATGGAGCCCTTTGCATGTCATTATGGCCCCATTTGCATTCAGGTGTGCTGATCCCTGACGACTTGCACCTGGCGCCCTGCCAGGCAGCAGCCGTCAGGGACCAACGCCCCTCGCAGCCAGCAATGTGCTCCACAGCCCAATCATGGGCATTTGTAATAACAAGATATTCCATCCAATATCTCTGGTGGTCCAGTGGACTGCTGTGTGCCCGATCGCTGGCATTAGTAATACATAAAAATAGCCCCAAACTCCCTGGTGTTCCAGTGGACCACTATCTGCCTGATCATGGGCATCTGTATAAATAAAGCAATAAGTCCAATATCCCTGGTGGCCCAGTGGACTGCTATCTACCCAATCGTGGGCATTTGTAATTACAAATAGAAATATGTCCTATATCCCTGGTGGTCTAGGGTACCTCCCTCCCCACCGCCCACTGAGCCCCACTGCCCGTTCCCTCCCCGTCAGCTGGCGAGCGGCACCAACCTGACTGCCACCCACTGCCCTTGAGCTGACACCATCGGTAGGGCTGTATGCCCATTGGTTCTGGCAGCCCATACATTACTACATTCCAGATATGTGAATGATTCATTCACATATCTGGAATGTGTGAATGGCACGGGCTGCATGCCCCTTGGCTTACGCTGTGAACCAATGGCATACAGCCCTACTGACGGTGTCAGTCGGTGGGCAGTGCAGCAGCAGGCGGGTGGAGTGCTGCAGCCTGCTGGCTGACGGGGAGGGCGGGCAGTGGGGAGGCTCAGTGGGCGGGTGGGGAGGGGGTACCCTAGACCACCAGGGATATAGGATGATTTCTATTTGTAATTACAAATGCTCACCATCAAGCAGATAACGGTCCACTGACCACCAGGGATATTGGACTTATTGCTTTAGTTATACAGATGCCCGCGATCAGGCAGGCAGCGGTCCACTGGACCACCAGGGATATAGGACATATTTTTATTTTTAAATACAAATGCCCGCAATTGGACAGTCAGCGGTCCACTGGACCTCCAGAGATATTGGACGTAGTTCTATTTTTAACAAATGCCCACAATTGGGCATGGGGAACGCTGCCAGGTGCAGCGGGAGCTCGGGTGGCCACCCACATGTGGCAGCTGCCATATTGTGCCCTGCAATGCAGCAGCTCACCTGTGGGTGGCCATCTGTTGTTCCTTTTTATTGGATCAACTTCGTGCTGGCGCAGGTAGGGGTTGTGCATGCATGGCTCTGCATATCCCGGGCTGAATATCAGGCTGTGCAGGGTATGCATGGGCACCCCCCCCCCATCTGAGCCTGCATACATTACTGATGCACTCCGGTGCATTGGGATTTGTGCAGCGCACTTTTCTCTTTGAATATCGTGTTGGTGTATCAGTGGTTGCGATGGCAAGAATAACTGTTATGCCATGCGCAACCTTGAATATCTGGGCCTAGGAGTAGAAAACATCAATAGAAATGAATCATCTTACTAAAAATATTTTACAGTTGCTTTTACTTAATAATATTAGTTTCAAGCTTATTTTTATCCATATAATAAAGTTTGTATTTAGCATTTTCAACCCTGCAAAGTCCAAATAATCAGAAATTCTCATACAGCCACAGAGCACTCCTCAGGGGAAATCAAACTTGCAGTCAAACCCAAAACATTTCTGGCTTATAGTATCTTTAAAACTTCTGTGAAGGTAAAACTAGGGCCATAGTACTTTCGGCCCTCACAAATGCCTAGGGTCATTTTACAGAAAAAGAACTATTCGATATTAATATACAGTTTATTAAATATATTAATTTTGTCCCCCGTCTTGACCTCTAGCAAAGGTATACAATTTCCATAACCACCTGTTTCTGACTTGACCAAGTCCCTGATAAAATTTGCCACCATGTACAGGTAGACTCAACATTAAGAAGACAACATAACAGTGTAGGCCAGTAGCATTGCAGATCACCTGTCTGGACTTACTCACACAAGGAGTAGTCCCTCTTACACCAGATGCCCTGCTGCCATGCAATGTTCAGTTGAGTGTTCAACATACTATTTTGTTAATTAAATCGTTCCACTCTTGAGTGATGGGAAAAGTTGATCTAGTGGCAGAGACATTGTGTAGCTTGTCATGTAAGGCTGCCTTCCCAGCTGTCAATCTGATTCCTGACCACCAGCCCTGTGTGCCATTACTCTTGTGGGAACTGAAGGTGCAGAGGTTAGGTATGCCATTAATTTGGGATGGAAGTGGCAGCACACAAACATAGTGCTGATAGTACATTTCACATGGCTTTACATCCAAAGACCCTGGCAGCTGGGCAAAACAGCACAGCAAATATCATTGTTAGTCCTTAGAGTTAGAGTTGGAGACTCACAAGCTGACAACCAGGAAGAGAGAGAAAGACAGTCAAAGGTGGAAACAGCAGATCACATACAGATATAGAGTTCAGTTAAAGGCTGCATGCAAGCACTGCATTTTCTAAGATGCTGTAAGCCCCAGGGGTGAATACCAGGTAGTATTTATATTGATATTATATAGTTTTTTATGGCTGTGGGTGGAGCCTACAGCCATCTTGCAATCTGTAGTTGGAAAATGGAGTATCGTGGAACACATATTTTGGACTTTTCAAAATATCCTTCCATGCCAACTGAAATAAAAAACTCCCTTCTTTCTGTTAAGAATCTTGGAGACATAACTACAAGCTGCATATCAGATGCCATTAGGAAATGGAAACAGCTTGTTAAATATTTTAAAATATTGGTTGCCTAATAAACTGGAGATTTGTTTACCCCCTTCGGAATGCAACAACTTGCACATTTAAATACTTATCATTTAAACAGCTTTTTCCTACTAGTTTCACTTGGGAATGTATTGTCTTTCAAGAAAGATTCATAGCTCGTAAATGTCATCCCATCTAAAAACACTATCAGATAAGAACTGTCTCAGACATATGCCAGGTCTTCAGTGAACTACCCATACTAGATATTTACCAATCAGCTGTTATTTTCTACAGTGCTGTTTGGGAAAAAAATACATTGAGCTACATCAAACACACACACACACACACACACACACACACACACACACATCCTCATGGCCACAACATTCAAAATAAATACTGCATTCTAATAAGTTATAAAACAAGAAACTGTTTGTTTATGTCAGTGAACACAGTGAAGTTCAGTTTAGAGTAGATTTCCTTTAAATATTTCTTATCCTATATTTTGTATTCTGGATACACACACTCACACACTTGCACACACTCACACATGCACACACACACACACACACACACACACACTTTCTGTACACACCATCCTCATTGACACAACATTCAACATTAATACTGCATTCTAATATGTTATAAAACAATAAAGGAACTATTTATGTCAGTGAACACAGTGAACTTCAGTTTAGAGTAGATTTCCTTTATATATTTCTTATCCTATATTTTGTATCTTGGATAGTGCTGGGGAGATGCTGCATCTCATTATCATAGGGATCTTCATTTACACATTTTTGCACTGTATTTACTTAGGCTGTCCTAGATTAGCTGCAATATCTTGTTTACAGTGGGGTCATGATTTTACCATTTTGACAATGTATTTCTTCAGGGTAGCCTAGTCCAGGGCCACCATATTCAAAGGAGATGTATGGTGCATCACAGTGGAAAAGGGAGATGTGCACACAACTCCAACAATGAGCCACAGCATGATATTCAAGCATGTGGGATGCCCTGGCAGGAAGGTAATGGGCTAGGATGCACACAAATAGTATGCCGTGCAAGTCAAGGGTGCATTCCCATGCATATGCCATGCTGCAGCATACTCAGTGGGAATGCACCCCTAGCAAACCAGAGCAGTGCGGCCCACAGTTAGACCATGAATAGCTGGCCTAACCTGGCCAGCCACCCAGAGGTGGGCTGCAGAAGTGCACCGAGGTATGCAGCAGCCTGGCAGCCCTGGTGGACTAGAGGTACCCACTCCCACCCCCGATTGATCCTACTCCATCCCCGAAGAGCTCCATAGTGTAGGGCCCACCCGGACCTAATTGCACCAGAGGAATTCATGGTTCATATCCATAGCACAGAGGACCCCCACCCACCACCTTGGTATATAGACACCCCCAATCCTCCCTTACCAGACCTGTTGCAGAGACTGCCACTGCCCTCCACACCATACCATGGCCAGCTGCTGACTGTACTGGACCCGGGCTGGGGACCTGCACTCCAGAATGACCCAAGTGGCTGTACTGTGCTTTGAGGCACTACGCAAGCTTCAGACCAACCAGTGTATGCAGCCGTGTATATGTCCTTGACAAACTGTAAGAGGGAATTGGCATACCTCCAATGCATTTCTTGTTAATGTTGTATCTTTCTGCTGCCATATACTGCTGCAGACCCACAATGTCCCCCATTCCCCTGTGTAACATGCCACCCTCTGGACTGCTGAGGTATCCTGGGTGTCATGGGGTGCGGTATCCTTCAATGCCATTTGCAGTGTATGCTCCAGGCTATGGATAGTGCTTTCCATGGTTCCCCAATTGTATAAACCTTTGGGAAGTCAGCTGTAACATGCTTGTTCCAGGACCTGTGTGAGTGGGTACAGCATCAGCTGTTACCCTCACTGAGCAGTGCAACAGCAATGGGATAATGGATCTGCATGCGAGCACCTAAGTTGTATGGCCACTGAGCATTATCGCCCACACACAGCTCATGCCTATGTATGACACATTCCAGTATCCTATTGCCAGTGCTCTGCCCCGAAAATAAGATGTGATTTCTTCTGTGAACTATCCAGGCTAAATACATAGCAATCAGCAGATATATTATAGGAAAATACAATCTAAAAATGTGTAAAAGGAAGACCACATTGAAACTGCCTCTCAGTAGTATAGCATTGTGCAAATTCATTAGAAATAATGGGTAAAAGCATCCCAAAAGCTCTCCACCATACCTTTCTTTCAACTGTCCCTAATTTTCAGGGATGTCCCTGATTTTGACTCAAAATGTTCCTCTGTCCCTCATAAAATGTGTATCTTTATGACAGAACAGTGGGGATTGAAAGTACACAATGTTGCCAAATATTAAAGTTACAGACATGTTCTTCTTCAGAAAATGCATCTTACACTAATCCCTTTATTCTGTCAGCTTTCTGAGTGCATAGTACCAACTTTTAAGATGTGTCCCTGATTTTGGGTATTTGTCCCTGATTTATGAGGTCGAGAGGTATGCTCTCCACAGCCATATCAGTTCTGACCAGAGTTTGTTTTGGTAGTGGCTAGGTGGGGGTTACAATTGTACTAGCACAGGAGAATACCAGACAGTTACTTTTAATGCTATTTATGTTAGTGAATCAGGTGTAAAGAATTTAATTAGTTGTAATCAGACTATTATTTTGAATTTGTTAACACTGCATAAGAATCCATTTCACCAAAAGCCAACCCTCAACATTTTTAGAATTTTGGGCTGGGAAAGGCAAACTGAGCCAACACTCATATTCAGATCATTGCTGCAACTGAGAGGTAAGGGTGAACTAAAGCCGAATTTCCATTCAGTGAATGTGCCAAAATCCTTTGTCTTGAATATTGGCAAAGAAGATACAAAGTAACTCAGTTTCTCTTCAGCAGTTCAGCACTTTAACATCCTGACACAGCACATGTTACAAGGATCATTGACTGAGCATTTCTGGTTATAGCTAACCACATCAGATGTGTCCCTGAAGGCCTCAGCACTGATTTAACTGGTCGCAGGGTCCAGTCCAAATAGAAAACATTTACAGCAATATGGAAATAGGACACCTACAGCAGCCAAGAGTTCTTCAAAGGTTAAACAGTTTATTTAAATTATTGCAGCATAATTCCCACTTTGTTACTCACACTGTTTCTTTCCCACAAATGGGAGCTTTCTTAAGGGAATGTGTTTCTAAAATGTAACCAAGATTTCTTTGTTTAGGTTCTTAAACACTTTTCAAAGTTGCACCCATAGTGCAGATTTTAATAATTTATGTGACCTTTTGAACCCAGTTTAGCACACATATACAAAGTGTTTCACTTGTAAGTTAGATAACTTACCAGGATGCTGCAAGATTCAAGCTTAAGGCCGTGTGAGATATCACCATTTGTGAAAGCGCTTGGGGTAACAGTGGTGGTTACATTACAAGAAATAAAATAACCTGTTTATGCTTCACTGCACTTTTGGTTGCTGTCGGGATGCTTTGTCCAGATTAAAGTTAAGCCACATGACCTGCAGCAGTCAGGTATGCCATTGTAAGGGCACAGTGATTACGGCACTGTAATGTGGGTGCCGCAACAAGAGCACGAGTTACAGGGGTGATCTGGATTTTAGACTGTCCCACACTCACACCCTGCTGGGCATACCCACAATTTTTCTGCCCTTCTTGACATTCCTGCAATGGAGGATGTTATATTTATTTTTTTGGGGTGCAGGGGGGCGAAACCTCCTGCATTGGGGGGTGCAGAGGGCAATGTCCCACTCAAAACCTAAGTGTTTCCTTGAAAGGGGTTGTGCCACTGCAACTGTCAGGTGGTATAATGTCACCCACAATAATTCCAGGTGACATAATTCCTGTGCAATAAACAATGTCGCCCACACCACCCATGCACTATCATGTGTGAACCCAACAGCTGATCATCAATGCTGAAAACTGGGGACTACTCACACTGTGTGCATTTCAATGCCATTTCCAGCTCTCTGTCACACACACACACACACACACACACACACACACACACACGGGCTGTAGCTATGGGGAACTACTTTTATGAGAAGAAAGTGACTTTTGATTGCAAAACATTTGAAATCATGCATTATCATTCTAATCAGCTAAATCTCATTGCACTTAGCAGAAATCTCAGGAAGGCAGGCTAGTGAAATCATGCTGCAATGCAGAGCAGAGAAAGGAGGTACAGAGTGCAGTAACCCTGCATTTGTAGCTGCAAGCCCTGCTGTTCGACCAGGCAGAATGAACTTAGCATACTGGGGAAGTCACTGAGGAAATCTGTGAAAGAATTATTTGACACGTATTGTTTTATTGAGAACTGATAGCATAGGGTGTAGAAGTTCATGTTTGATTATTTTCATATAATTTTATTTCTTTGTGCCCTATTGTAGTAAGAGCAGGCAGAGTTAATTTAGCAGACCAGAAAATGTGCAGTGGTGGCATGTGAAAGATTAATTTGATGACTAATTTGACTATTGGTAGTTCAGGGCACAAGAATCCATCATTATTTTTTTTTGTGCCTGTCTCTGAGAGAAAGCTAAGTGACATAAACTGTTGCAGTGAAGCTAGGGTTCTCTGTGTGCATAAAGTGGAGACTGTGTCACAGAACAACTAGATTTGTGTGTGTGTGGGGGGGGGGAGGTTTCTGCCCTTGTGTTGTGTAGAAACCATTAGGAAAAGAACTGGATGAGTAAGGAATTCAATGAGCAGGAAAATAGCAGGGAGACATTCCACCATGCTAGTTCCATCAAGTACAGGTTCTGTAAGCAGAGATGCTTGAGAAAGAGTTGCAACAGGGGCTGGAATCCTTGTAGTGGGTCAGGAGCTATGCCTTCTGGAAGGACTGGGGCTAGGTGTGTGACAGTCTTCTAAATGAAACCATGCTCATTAGTCCCCAGAATTCAACTGGTTCCACACACACTGCACACAACAGCTTTCCCAGCCAGGCAAAGTCGGCCAATGCTTCTGACGATGAAAGTACCCTGATCAAACTAATTGCACAAAGCTCTCCTACTGTTCCTCCTTTGAGTACTATGAGGTTGCATACCCATGGTGATATAAGCAATCCATCCCAAATATAAAGTCAAATTCTCTAACTCCCCATGTTTGTCTTGTATAGACAACACAACACCAGTTTCCAATGACATTGGCACCACCACCACCACTGCCATCTCTGCATCATTGGAGTGAACAATTGCTTGTCTACATTGGGGAATTTTATGTCGCCCCTCCTGCCCCAGCCCACATATAAGACATCAGCAATAGCAGTAGCAGCAACTAGCCTAGTGCTGCTGCCCAGCTATTGTATGGAGAAGGTGATGGTGAGTCTGAGTCTGGTGCTGACACTACTGTTATCTTTTTACCTAAGCAAAAAGTGGAAATGCTTGTGGTAGGGTGAGGTAAATCATACCTACAATTTTGAAAATGCAAGGCAGCACCACAACAAAAGCATCTTATAGCTGAGGAGAGTTATAACTGAGGAAGTCTGCAGCTCCGGGTGAGTCTTTATGCTACATACTGGCAGAAACAAAGTCTTTCGCTTAAGTAAGTCTTGGATAGGTGCTGGTCCCACTGTGTTTACATGGACCCCTGCTCTCCTATCCCTTAACCAGTTTGATATTCCGCTTATCTCTTTCTTCCACATCACCAGGCTGTTAAGTTTCTTAAGTAGCATCCTGTGTGACACTGTTGAAAGCTTTACTGAAGTTCAGATAGGCCATGTTCATTGCTGTCCCTTGATCCATCACCACGGTAACCCAGTCAAAGAAATCTGTGAGATTAGTTTGACATGATCTTCCCGCAGTGAAACCATGCTGCTGGTTGTTCTACAAACCGTTTTCCTCCACGTGCTCTGTGAGTCTCTCCTTTAGTAGTGTCTCCTTTAACTTTCCCCACCACTTATGTGAGATTGACTGGACTGTAGTTGCTAACATCATCCCTACTGCTGCTTTTGTGGAGAGGGACAACACAGTCCCTCCTCCAGTCCATTGTAACCTCTCCCATTTCCACTGAGATGCTAAAAAGCACTGCCAGAGGAGTAGTCAGCATGCTGCTCAGTTCATTTAGGACTCTTGAATGAATCTGATCTGGCCCCATCACTGTATTCTCCTTTAAGATTTCCCATCTGTTCCATGCCCTTTCCACAGAGAATGGACTTTTGTCTACTCCCCCCTCCCTAGTGCTTACTACAGCATATTGGTTCATTCCCCCCACCCTGCACCATAAAGATAGAGTAGAATTAATAGTTTAGAATTTTCACTTTGTCTTGATCTTCCTCTTAATAGTCCCTCTCTTCCTTCCTGATTCTCATTATCCCTCCCCTCATCTTCTGCTTCCCCCCACATAACTGAAGAAAGTATTGTCCCATTGTTTGACCTCATTAGCAATCCTCTCCTCTGTTACTGCTTTAGCTGCCCTCACCCTACTTCCTGCCTCCCTTTGTTTTGCAGATATACCTCCCTGTCTCCATCCTTATGGTCTCCCTCTTCTTTCTAAATGCTGTTTTCTTCTACTTCACTGCCTCTGCCACTTCCTTGGAAAACCACAGTGGCCTCTTCTTCTTCATTCTCTAGCTCACTTCCTTCAAACAGCATGTTGTTGCCTGGACTATAACCTCCTTATTTTTTCTCCACTGAACCTCCACTCCCACCTGGCTTCCCCACCTTTGAGTCATTCTCTGAGGTAGTTTCCCATTTCTTTAAAATCTGTCCTCCTAAAGACTGAAACCCTCCTCTTAGCATGTTTTTTCCTGTCTGATCCATATGCCAAACCCACAGTACGTGATCACTTGTACCCAGGGGACTACCCACTATGATGTCAGTAATACTGTCTCTGTTTGTAAGTACCAGGTCCAGCAGCACTGCTCCATTACAAGTAGGTTTCAAAACCAGCTGCCTGAGAAATGCCCCTTGTATGGAATTGAGGATGACCCTTGATGTAGATCTGACAAGAATGCCCCAATCTACATCTGGCAGATTAAAGTCCCCAATAATAAAAACTTTCCCCTTGCTTGCCATTTTGTTAATGGTTTCCCCCAGGGTTCTGTCAAAATCTTCCCCTTATGTGGGAGGCCTATGGACCACTCCCATAAGAATAACAGAACCCAACCCCCTCTCTAGGCTGATCCCTAGTACCTATAGCACTTCATTGTCCTCCTGTTGCCCCTATTTCTCAGTGGACCATATACCCTCCTTCGCATATAAAACAACCCCTCCAACTTTCCTATCAGACCAGTCCTTCCAGAACATGGTATAACCTGGGAAGGTCACTTTCCAGCTGTGGTTGTCCATTCACCATCAGATCTACATCTGCCACTGCAATGACTGCCTCAAGGTTGGGAATTTTCTTTTCCAGACTCCTTGCAATGTTCCTTATGGCTCACCATTCTCTTCATCCCTCTCTCTCACTAACCTGTTCCCCTTCCTGCCCCCCCCCACCCAGTCTGTTACCCTGGTTCTGCCCTCCACTATTGCATTGTCTTCCTGCGTTCCCTCCTTCACCTCTGTTCCAGCTGAAATTTCACTTCCAGATTTGCCTGCCCTGCCCTTCTTTTTTTCTTCCATCAACCTCAGGGGAATATTTTCTCCCTGGATTGACCTTCCCTGTTGCACTAGTCTCAGGTGGGGGGCAATCCCTGCCTCCCTCATTCATTTCCTTTCCAGTGCAATCCTCAATCTACTATTTCAAAACCTGGCAGCACTGAAGCATCGAGTGGTTTAATGAATTGCCCCAGGTCAAAAAGCAAGTCTTTTAATTAACTGGGGTTTCAGTCTGCAATCATATGGTTCTCAACGGTACTTTAACCATTAAAATGGATGACTTAAAAGGCTAGTGACTGCATGTAATGAGCTTTTGATTTCTTACAATTGGTTTTCCAGGATAGCCCAGCTAAGATGCAATATCTCATTCCCAGTGAGATCCTGCTTATGCCCATTTCTGCAGCTGGGTAGACAGGGCACAGGAAGTAAAGTGACTTGCTTAGGGTCACACATGGAATATTTGACTCTAGTGGGTTTGAACCTCTGATCTTCTGGATGCCAACAGTGCTCTAACTACTAGGAACACTCTGCCTCCACTGCCTGTGGATGAAGAGATCCTTAAAAATCAGCCAGTGCTTGGATGATTAGGGCATTCTGGCATGCAGTATAATAGAGCTCTCTGCAGAAAGAGTCATATGTATGCATTCAAGTAAATCTAGAGCCAAGGGAAAAGCTTGCCTTCTGCATCTCTCAGTGGCTACTGGCCATGTTTGTTTTGCAGTTTAGAAACACACAAAAAAAAATGTTCAGCTTAATCATTGAATACATTTTAGAAATAGTAACTTTCAGAGTTCACCAAAAGTTTGTTTAAGGTTTGGGATTTTTGCCTTATGTTATCATCTTTGTTAGATGCATGTATGCATGTTCTAAAAAGCCTTGCTCCAATTAAAGATTATCTTTAATAAAAATTCCAGACCTTTCTACCCTAGAAACTAAGGACAGTTTGATACCCTACCCCAAAAAGTATGGTAGAGTAAGACTTTAAGCATTGTACTGTGCTTGTTATCTGCAGTTTACCACAATGTTGTCATTCCATTACTATACAGTATGCCAGATCCTGTCTACTCACTGGTTCTTTTTCTGAATGAAAGGAGACTACTGTTGTGTTTGGTATTATGAGTCAAGTAAAAGGGTCACCTGTGGTAGCAATTTACAATTGTGTACCCTGTGAAACAATAGCATGTCAAAATAAAAAAAATGGAATAGCCAATCTCTCTATTTAACGCTTTAAAATGTTTCATACAATTAAGCAAATCTCATCTGCATTATCTTTTATCCTAGCCACAACACATCACACCAGAACTGCAGTGACACTTGCCCTTGAAACTGAGTTACCCTCCTCCTCCTCCTCAAATGTGACATCATGCAAAAATATCGTTATATCATTGCCTGTCATTTGGTAAACTATTTATTTATTTATTTTGGTAATGCTTTGTTTCATACACATTGACTGCCTAGCTGCCCCCACTGGACTCAGCATCCCTCAACTCTGTCACCTCGCTTCTTTGGTGCTTATCTTACTCCTGATCACCTTCTGCCAGAAGGTCTCCTTGGAGATGCCCAGTCACTGATGTAGAGCATACAGGGGGTCAGGCATCATCCTGAGTCTGACTTTCTTTTCCAAGTCTTCACCCCAGGTATCAGTGTGCATACCATGGATATGATGTGCATGCTTTGCCTCATTGGAGATGCCCCAAATGCCTTGTATGCTGTGCCTACCCTGCATGACCTTGTTGTAGTGCAGCCCAAATTCCTCCTGGTGGCAGACAAGCAGTGTGGCATTGTAACCTCCTCCCTGAGGAAGAAGAGCTGTCCTAGGGATGCTCAATCCTCCCCTCCATGGCCCATGAGTGACAAACATCTATTTCTCAACCTGAGTTGCTGCTGTGGCAGGAGGTGAGGCAACCAGTACCTTAGCCCTGACACACACCTTAGATGGCTTTTCATAAACAATTTACATTACTAGCAGGGTGCTGCAGGGTTCAGTACTAGGTCCGGTCCTCTTCAATGTCTTCATAGGTGACATTTACAGAGGGACTGGAAGGGAAAGTATGACTCTTTTCTGATGATACAAAGATCTGCAACTGGGTTGCTACACAAGGGGGAGTGGAAAGGATAACAAGGGACTTGGCAAGGTTGGAGGAATGGTCAAATGTATGGCAGCTTAGATTCAATGCAAAGAAGTGCAAAGTAATGCACCTGAGAAACAAAAACCCTGAGGAAGAGTATACAATGTGGGGGGAGGTACTAACAACAACAAAAATGGAAAGGGACCTGGGGTAGTCATATCAGATGACCTAAAGGTAGGCAAGTAATGTGAGATGACAGTAGAAGAACTGGGGGATACTGGGATGCATAGGAATAGGCATCACCAGTAGAAAACAGGAAGTTGTTATCCCTCTGTACAGACAGTTGGTGAGACCCAATTTGGAATACTGCATGCAGTTTCTGGAGACCACATCTTCACAAGGACACAGACAGGACAGAGGCAGTCCAGAGGAGGGCAACTAAAATGGTGCAGGGTCTGCACTGGAAGCCATATGAACAGAGACTAAATGAGTTTAATATGTACACCCTTGAGGAAAGGAGGGAGATGGGAGGCATGATAGAAACATTTAAGTACCTCAAGGAAATCAACAAAGTCCAAGAGGATAGCATCTTTCAGAAAAAGAGATGTGCAAGAACAAGGGCGTACAATTTGAAGATAGTGGGGGGACAGCTCAGGAACAATGTGAGGAAGTATTTTATAACAGAGATGGTGGTGGATGCATGGAACAGCCTTCCTGAGGAGGTCATGGGGTCAAAAACAGTTGGGAAATTCAAGAATGCATGGGACAGATACAAAGCAATTCTAGTGGGTGTAGGAGGAAGCAGGCTGTTGATTAACAAGGATCTGCAGCTTATCCAATAAGTATGGAAATGGGCAGACTGGGTGGGCCAAGCAGTCCTTATCTGTCATCAGAGTTTATGTTTTTGTGTTTAATTTAAATAAAAAAAAACTTTATTTCAGATCTGTAAATCAATGCAATGCATGCAATTCTATTTTACTTCATAGGCAATCTGTCCCACTCCATGGAAATGATGCCAAATGGTGAGGTAAACGATGTGGGGTGGTCAGCTCCCTCCTTCTTTGCATGGCAGCAGCCGGCTGGCTCACTTACATCTTCAAACATCCACTCACTCACTTTTTCACACAGTTCATTATGGAGAGTCTCCTTGGGTTCTCAGCACATGCCCTCCAACGCAGCAGCAGGACAAGCACTGTGAAGCATAGACATGATGAATTCAGCAGAACTTTTGCTCTCAACCTAGAATATCATTTCTGCATGTGCAGTGGAAATAAGTAAACAGAACTGCCACCAAATTACCAGCACTAATGGTGCCTGGGGTCGCTGGATAGCCAAATGCGTAAATTTAGCTGAGTGGTTTTAAATAGGGGGAGGGGGGTGTTCATGCATAAATGCCTCTGAGTGACTTTATCTTTATCGAGGGACTAAAAGCATAAGCTGCTGACTGACTTTAAATACAGGTGTGTGTCAAAGCATACAGTAAGTGCCACTAAGTAGCTTTAGCTACATGTGAGAGTGAAAGCATGCATACTGCTGAGCAGCGTTAAGTATGGGGTGTTGAAAGCATGACCAACAACTGTCAAAACTGTTCATGTTGGGGGATGAATGCTGTCATGGCTCTCCATTTTGACCACCATTTTGACACTTCACTGTCAGATTGACACCTTTAGTGATAAATCATGTCCGAGTAACAAAGAGGAAGACACTGGAAGGTCTTAACCTGTGTGAATGTGCCTTGCAATGGACTATACAGTAGAACCCTGCTGAAATGTATACATGTACAGTAGGTATTCAATTTTGCCCAGAAGTCCACAGCACTATTGGATTTCAAGAGGGAGAGGCTGTTTTCTCTGTCATTAATTAGTTAATAATCTGTCACACCTACAGACCCTGATACTATCCCAATAAGTTTGGTTTGCTGTTTGCATGCAAATATGAAAAAAAAAAACAACAGAACTGTGTGCCCTACAGGACTACCATTATTATGTCAAGCTTAAGATCTAGATTTCTTAGGGTGTGTCTGAAATTCAAGATGTACTAGAGTTACATGTTTCTTTTTGCTGGCCTTTTTCATATTGCCATTGCTAATCATGATTACCATTCATGCTGAAGAGACGTAGTTTGCTATGTGACTTACTTTTTCTAGATTACTGTTTTTTTAATCATATAAAAATGTATTAGTTTTCCAAGTACATCCAACCATGGTAGAGGCACTCAGGCAAGCCTCCTGCTTGTAAGCACAGGTATCACAAGCATGTTTACAAACAGAAACACCATACACATGAATGGGATATCCCCTACCAATATCAGCTATAAGGTTTACGTCTTACTTAC